>CM053752.1:4706485-5312773 GCA_028658305.1 Pachyuromys duprasi | reverse complement strand
TATGGGTTCCCTCTGTCCACTGGGAAGTCTTCGGAAGTCGATCTCCATCTCCTCCCACCCCCCCCCCCACCCCCCAGCCTTTCCTCTGGGCTCTGCTCACGTTTCCAGGGGTGTGGTCAGCCTCGCAGAGCTCCCAGCTTCCTCCCAGGCTGTCTGTAGTTCTTCCCCTCGTTCTTGAATCTCACTAAGTGAGCTACAGCTCACCCAGCTGCCCAGAGAAAGAAACAAACGGTAAGTATCAGATGTCTAAGTAGAGAAAACCTTAGCTTCTGCCAGCTCAGTGAGGGCTGAACAGGTATGCAAATTGCAAAGGTACCAACTTCCTTCCTATGATTCTATGTTAGAAAAATTAGAGGGTTTAAAATAAATTACTTTGAGATTATGCTTACATGGTTTCCCTCTTTTTTTCCTCCCTCAACTCATCCCATGTACCCTCTTTTCTCTCTTTCAAATTCATAGCTACCTTTTCTTTATTTTCATTACACATATGTGGAGAAATTTTGGAAATTTTATGCCCTAGTATTTTCCCAAAGTGTCTTCTTTTAAGTTGTCATATGACAGATTTTAATTAGCACTTACCTAATGGCTGTACATCACAAAATCTAAAATTTCCTCTAGTAGTTATTAATCAGTAATTTATACTAAGATTATTATCTATGGTGTAGGATTTCTCTTAAGTTGACATTTCAATAAATACTGAAAGACTGGTTCTTCCTTATTTAGTAGAAGACATATCCTCTCTCCTTTCCACACAATATTGTTCCTATTGGTCACCAATTTCTGTTCATCTAAGGCTTGCATCTCCACTATTATAAAAGATCCTGACTTTCTTATATATAACATACAATCTTCTAGCATATAAACATTAGGAATACTAACCTCACAGGTACCAGCAAAATTGTAAACAGTTTGTAAACAGTGTACCACATTGGTCAGTACACAGCTGGCTGAAGAATCCGTTGGACTCAGGTTCACATCTTAGCCCCAGCACTGAAGACTGTGTGTGCGACCTGGGAAAATTAATCTCTAAAACAAGTGCCATCAGCTGAAAGCAAACTCAGACTCTCTGTCGTTACACAGGATGCAGAAGGTTGCTGTTTGCAAAGATGCCTGGAACCTAGCGGACACTTAGCAGATGGTAATGGTTCTGATGAATTGGGATGGTTTTCATTCTCTGTGTGATTTGGGGTTCTCTGCCCAGCTAATAATCAGAGGTGGGTTCATCGCAGCTCATCTGTACAGGATGTCTTATCCTGGAACACCTGGACTAAAAAATGGTCCAACACCAGCTCTCCAAGACTTTGTGATATGCTTCCAAGACAAAAAACTAGGCACGACTCAGGCATTAATCTGAATGTGTTGGTACTGAAGTTACTTCCAATCTAAGAATGAATTCACACAGGAAATGGAAAGTTGAGCAAGCACCAAGTAAATTTAGAGCCACACACAGCTCCCAAAATATTAAAATGTGTATGCCTGTTTGCTCTTTTAGTGTCCATCCTTCCTGAAGTGGGGCAGCATATGCTTCATTGAGGGTGTTCCTCTTCTTGTCAGGACATGGAGAGCACTCCACAGTGAGAAACAGAGTAGGCATTTCTGAGGAAGACTGAAGTCACCCATGAGACAATGATGAGACAGAAAGTCCAAACAGCCCCTGGTTCCCAGTTATGAGTCATTTCAACCTAGCACCTACTCCCTCTTTTTATAACAAGTTATATTTCTGCCTGGAATTTCCAACCACAGTTATTTTGCCTCTAAGTTCTCTCAAGCGTATCAGGCCCAAGAAGATTCATCTTGGTTGGGTTGGCAATTCTAGACAACCCATCAAAATATGCTCACTGTCCACTATTCCACTGTTCTCCAAGTCGCATCTCTAGAACTTCGAAACATCGAGGCTGGAAGGAATGGTATTACACCTGACACAGTGTACCCCTTTGATTTGGAGCTCAGACAGAAGTTCTTCCTAGGGGCAGAAATGCCGGAACCCGTGAGCCATTTGGAAGCTTCCGTTCACTTCTATTTATCTTTAAATCACCTTACAAAGCCAGACTCTAACGTTGAAATGGAGTATGCTCTTGACCTTCACGGTTGCAGACTCAGTTCCTCACAGCCGCTCCGGAGGAAAGATAATGAGACCCATGATTCTGAAAACAGTCCTGCATGGCTGGAGGAACCAACTGCTACAACTTGTCCTCCGCCCTCTATGTCTATTTAGCATACACACACACACATACACACATACACACACATACATACACACACACATACATACACACACACACAGTACATAAATGAGTGTGATAAGAGAAACAGGCAAGAAATCCTTTGAAAGGCTGTTGTGTTTCTGAACTATTGGGTGGATAGCCATGGGTTTGGGGTGTAACAGAGAGAGAAACACAACTACAGGTATCTGGATCCTTTAAGAAAAAAACTATAATGTCACTTCATTTCTATCTGGAGTTGAAAAGTATAAGTACTACTGATTTGTGAAAATTCACAATGGCAGTTGAAATAGCATTGGAGGGAGGCATGGCATTTCCTGGTTGTCATGACAACACTGTCTCCTTTCTCAGCTGACATGTTCATTCAGGTGTTGCGCCTAATTTAGGATTTGGTTTGCAAGCTAACAGAAAAGACTGAGATCTGGGAAGATCTACCTGGTCTATCAGTTAAGATGGCGGGCACATGCGGGAAGGAGGCTCGAACAGGGCAAGAGTTCACCCCGCGGTGGTTTCCCAAGCTGGCTCTGTCTGAAACGAGGGTTCACTCATCAAGATCAGACAGAGGACAGGATTTCTGCAACGCAGGTGTGGACTGGGCACCAGTGTCTGACTATTCTCTGGTTTGTTTGCCAAGTTTTCACTGGTGCCCAGCTGAATAACAAATCATTAAGGTTCTTCTTTTGTTGTTTGTTTGTTTGTTTGTTTGCAACTCAGAGCTAAGATTAGACTTAGTAAATAGGATGCAGAATTTTAAGGAATTTTAAGTAGGAAGGAGAGTACATGGATTCTCATTTTCTGAAAGCTGAATGAGCTGAGGAGACCCGTACCTGGAGTCACTGTACCCGCCGGAGCCAGAGTCCAGCTTGACCTCCCCCAGTTCCTATGAATCACTGCGCTGGCTGCATCTTCCTGTGAATGCTCCAAACAGTCGAACAAAAGCTGCTGGTGAAAAGACTTTCAAGACCTCCGAAAAAACAAACAAAGAAAAAAAACAAAACAAAAAAACCACAAACCCTCCCTTCCTCATGAGTCACCAGCAAAGTTAAGCTTATATAAACATGACAAATATTCGTAATTTACAATGGGAGTTTACGTCCCCTCCAGTTATAGACACAGACAGATGGATATGCTACATGAGGAATTAAACAAGACCCACGTGAAAAACGTTTCACCATGAAACATCTATTACTAAGCATTGATCTTCATTCAGGTCCAAGCTAGGGTGTGAAGAATCCCCAAGTGATATAAAGAAGAAGTAACTATTTAAAAATCTCACATGTTCTTTTTGTTAACCTCCAACTAATTAGCCAGATACCTTACACTTAATAATTAGGAGAGGGGAAAAAATACTACCTGCCTGTCATCTCCTTGCCCTCGGAAGATTTTCTTTCAAAAAAAATTAATTCTAGACAGCATCTAGTTAAATTGATAAATAAAAGCACTTCAGTGTCTTCACAAGAAGTTTGTCTTGGTTTCAAGTATTTATGTGTGGTTTATTATTTTTAATCCTGAAAATGCTGAAGATATTAAAGACAGTATCGATTCTGTGAAATTATTTCCTTAAAAGGGAACACGACGTTGACAGCTTAAAGTTGGAACTGGGCTGAGCGCTGGTGAAGTGGTGAAGAGCGCTGGCTGCCCTTGCAGAGGATCCAGTTCAATTCTCTGCCCTGCAGAGTGGACCGTAACCATCCCCAACGCCAGTTCCTGGGGCTCTAACGCCCTCTTTTGGCCTCCGTGAGCACGGCATGCATTTGGTAATGCACATTCGGACAAAATGCCTATAGCCGTAAATGATACACCTAAAATAAAAATAAAAGTTCAAAATAATTAATGTCTGAACCTCGAGATGACGTGATACCATAGCTGTACATAACTTAGGGAAAGGTTTTATGGAGACGGTATTTTTGTTACGGCTAGGAGTTGAGCACACACATTAAATGGAAAAGGAAAGATTGCACACATGGCAAAACTAGAGAAGAGAAAGAAAATAAAAGTGAAAGATGACAAAATGGATGGGCACTTGCTGTAGGAACAGGTGTAGACATGGGAAGCACTTCACGCACTGCGGAGAGTATCTCAATGTGAGGAAGCTGTTGAGCTCCAACACCCGCAGTACAACATTTAATTTTTTGGGAAAGGGAGCTCCCCTTTTCTGAGGAAAAGAGGGGGGAGGGAAAATAGGACTGGGAGGGAAGGAGGGATGTAATGTTGTGGATATAAACATGTTTTTGTTTTGGTCCCAGATGTGGGATGTGGGGCTGATTCTGATGGCCCACAGCAGCAGACTGTTTGCTTCGTGTGTGCACAAGGCTTTCACCCGATGGGACCTGTGACATCCCGCCATGGATGGGGAGGAGTGTAGAAACCCAAGTTAATGGCTGCTGGGAACAGAGGAGTCATTTTTCCTGGGAGTGAAGCCACTGATAAGTTGTGTGTGCCTCAGTAAATAACCCCACACCCAAGTTCATGCAAGCAACCCTAGTTAATACACAGAGAGAGAGAGAGAGAGATGAAAATAATAGGACTCAGTGGAAAGAAGTAGGGGTCCAGAGGAGAAATAAGAGGCATATTGAAAAATATAATCAAAATGCAGTGTGTGTATGTGTGTGTGTCTGTGTGTGTCTTAGTCAGAGCTTCTATAGCTGTGATAAAACACCATGACCAAAAGCAATTTGAGGATAAAAGGCTTTATTTCACCTGACAGCTCTCAGGCCACAATTTGTTACTGGTGGAAGTCAGTGGCAGGAACTCAAGGCAGGAACCTGAAGGCAGGAACTGAAGCAGAGATCATGCAGGAGTCTGCTTACTGGCTTTTTCCTCGTGGCTTGCGTGGACTCCCTATAGCACCCATTAGCACCTGCATGTGAGTGTGCCATCAGCGTGGGCTGGGCCTGTCCACATGGGCCACAGTCTAGAAAATGCACCCCAGGCTTGCCTACAGGCCATGCTGGAGGGAGCTTTCTCTCCCTCATCCTGTAAATGACGTTAGCTGACATAAAACAAACCAGAACAATGTGTGTGAAATTATCAAAAACTAAGCTTAAAATGTTTTCAAATTTTATTGTAGTTTTTAAAATAAAAATTAAACACAATTAAAAATACAATTTCACAATTGTAAAAACACAATTAAAATTGCTGAGTTTTTTTATTTCAGGTTTATTTTTAAACAGTTCAAAGCATTTTGGCTTGAATGTCTAACAGTTTCTGAAGTGGCCCTCAATATGCCATTTTGTATTAATGTAACATGTTTTTCCTCAGTAGTGACAAATATAAAATCAAAGTATTGGTCAACTCTGAGAAGTATTAAGCTGTAGCTTCAATTATTAAGCCAAGATTTAACTCCTAAGTAAAAACAAACATGCCCGTTCATCTCATTAGTATGCAAATTTGTATTCAACAATAATAAATGTTATATGTATAACAAGTAATTATTTTTAAATGAAGTTATTTATAGTTTATTATCAGTAAATGTTTTTTATATGTCTAGTTTACATAGCTCTACACTAAAGGTAATATAAAGGTTTCTCATGGAAGAAGGTGATGGCTCAGAGGTTAAGACCACTGGCTGCTCTTCTAGGGTACCCAGAGTCAATTCTAAGTACCCACACGGCAGCTTCCAACCACCTGTAACTCCAGTTCTAGGAGATTCAACACGCTCTTCTGACTTCCTTGGGAATCAGGCATTCACGTGGTGTACAGACTTGCATGCAGGCAAAACACTCATACACATTTATTAAAAGCAGTTTCTTGAGAGAACAGGGTTAAAAGTAGAAAAAGTTTAAGGAGAACTATGCTACAGCCTACTGAGCAGAACCTGGGATGGCCTTTTATAAGGAGTTGATTTTTTTGGTTTTTTTTTTTAGTCTATCTCTAAAGAAATTTTTCTTTAATAACCACAGCCTAAACCCTTAAGTTATAACTGCAGAGGGAGAGCGAGACAGAGAGACAAAGACAGAGAGAGAAGGAGGAGAGGCAGACAGAGAGAGAGATGAGAGAGACAGAGAGAGAGAGAGAGAATTCCCTTGTATGGACAGACAGGGAAACAAACAGCATTAGCAATCTTTAAAGTAAACTCCTTCCTCCACGTCTCCTGCTTGAAGAGTACAAGCCATAAATGTTTCTCATAGCTTAATATTTTGCACAGTGAAATCAGCCCTGTCTTCTGTTTACCTTCAGCACAGCCAGGCTCATGGCTGAAATGAGAAAACGTGGATAATCTAAGAAACATGACTCAGCATGCAGAGCAACGAGCTTCTACTTTGCAGTCCATGTTGGTCTGAGTGCTGAGTCGCAGAGAACAGGATTCCCTTCGTTAGGGTGACATAAACTACACTCACTAAAGAATATTAGAAAGCTCACTAAATCACTCAACATCCTGGATGAATAGTGTCATAAATTACCACAGGCCTGGCTGCTAATGATGTAGCTGCTGTTACCAACTCTAGAATCACCCCCACCTTTGCTATGGCCTAAAGCATACCTCCATCACTTTCAATCCTAGAAATTCCTCAGTTTGGCCATGAGTAATCAAAACCCAGCATGCCTCCATGTTCTACCAGTCCCTCAAGTAGCTTGCCTCTAAATTACAGCTCCACAAATCTGACTAGTAAAATCTGATGGACATATCTGCACCCTGGAGGACACAGAAGGTTATGAAATGTAATTACCCTGGGAGGTTCTCAGTGAATTTGAAAATATTAAAATACAGAAAGGTTTTCAAAACACATAAGTTTCACTCATTACAAATGGCACTAGTGCCTGAACCATACAAGGAGAATAATTTTGTAGACATGTTACGTGTATTCTTCACTTTACTGTGAGTACATCATTTGTGGTTTTTTCCCCCCATTAGGTCTAATATAAAGAAATCAAGTGAGAAGCAGATGGCAATGAATTGCTCTCTGCCTTTGACCTTTTTATATCAACTCTTGCTTCTGAATAGTATCCAACATCTTCCTGAGAATATGTGTAACATTCATGGCCTTCAGCAATCTCATCTTCTGCTTATGGTGGTAGTTCTGTGTGGTCAACATACCCGCTTCAGGTCCAAAGTATGACAATACTCGATCCAGAGGGAGATAATTTCTCCCTCTTTTGTTTCTGGACACACAGGGAAACTCCGTATTCAGGATCCATTGCAGCTAGATGAGAACCAAGTTCTAGCCAATGGGATACATAATAATGCACAAAGTTTATCAGCTGAGGACTTTTACAAAGGGGCTGTGCTTTCATTACATTTTCTTTCTTCTACCTGATAGGAACAGAGGGCCGAGGAAATAGCACAGCCATAGATGGAAGAGACTGGGTCCATGAATCACCACACAGAGACATACCTGTCACTATTGTGGTGGTTTGAATAAAGATGTCCTCAAAAGGTTCATATATCTGAATGCTTAGCAACCAGGGAATGGCACTATTTGAAAGGATTAAACAGATTAGGAGGTGTGGCCTTGTTGTAGGAAGTGTGTCATTGGGGGTGGGTTTTGAGGTTTTTCAAAAGTCCATGCCAGGCTTGTGTTCTCTGTCTCATCTCTCTCCCTGCCTATGAATCAGGGTGTAGCTCTCAGCTATTGATCCAGCCCCAGGCTGTGTCCCACCATGATCTCCACCGTGATGATAATGGACTAAACATTCAAAACCGTAAGCAAGCCCCTAGTTAAATGATTTCTTTCATAAAAGTTGCCTCCATCATGGTATCTCTTTACAGCAATAAAATACACTAGAATAGAGACTGAAACAGTAGTTTGTATGAGGAGTGGAATTTTTCTGTGACAGGACTGACCATGCTATTTATGGGTAGAATATGAAAGACTTTAGATTACAAAAGTGGTTGAAAGCTTTCAGTGGGGCTTAATGGAACATCCTCGTAGACACATAGAGAAGGTACTGAGAGTGATTTGAACTGTGGGGGTCCAGCTCAAGAAGTTTCAGAGGGGAAGAATATTAGTAAGGGGCCTAAAGACCATTTTTATAAAAGTTTTGCAAATAATGTGGCCGCATTTTGCTCTTATCCTAAAAATCTGCCTGAGGCTATATTGAAGAGTTTTTATATTAATGACATTGGCAGAAGAAATTTCTAGACAGCTTTATATTAACTTTGTTTTGTGGTTATTAGTAATCACTTATTATTGTTATTAATTACTAGTAAGCAAATCTATAGTGAAAAGGAGCAAGTTGAACAATAAAAATACAAAATGTGTAATTTGAGGAGAAAAGAAGCACTAGGGAGTGTAAGGGAGCTAAGTGAAGTGTTCAAGGAAATATACAGTTTAAAGAAAAGCCTGATGCTAAATGGAATAAAGGGAGTGATGACCTCATGGCAAGATCCCACCCAGATAAGCTTCCAACTATGAAAAGAAATTAAAGATTAAGCAGTGAAGGAAACTATCAACAACAGAAAGCTGATGCATCTAAATGCAGATGTTTCAGCCTTAGCAAGCAAAGGTTGGCAGCTTCGGCCACATGGTTTTGGCTTTAGAGTCAAGGATACAAGAAATGGGTGGTGGGATCTCCCTCCCCTGCTAAAGAAAGCTGAAGAGGCCAGGTATGGGTCAGGGAAGTCCATGCATAGGGTCTTGGAGAGGCCATTGCATGAAGCTGTGAAGGTGAAGCATAGATTGCCTTGGAGACCCCAAGATGATGGAGATGCCAGAGTCATGGAACATCTGCCAAGAAAAGCTGCAGATGGGATATGAAACCAACTCAAGAGAAAGAAGTGTATTATAGTCAACAAAGCTGAAAGGAGTTGGAGATCTGAAGAGTCCTTTGACATTAGGCTTAGAGATGCAAAATTTGGAGTTTGCCTTGCTTGTTTTAAACCAGCTTTGGTTCAGTATTTCCTCACTATGTTCCCTTTTGGAATAGTAATAATATTCTGTGCCATTATATGCCAGAAGTATGTGACCTGCCTTATTATATTTAATTTATAGGTGGTAACAATTAAGAGATTGCCATGAGTCTCTGAAGAAACTTTGAATTTTGGACTTGTAAACATCGGTGAGACTGTGATAGACTATGGGGGTTTCTGAAGTTTGACTGAATGCATTTTTGCATTATGTTATGGATACAAGCCTATGGGGAGCAGGGAGTAGAATGTGGTGATCTGATTAATAAATGCCCCTCATATGCTCACATATTTTAATGCTTAGTTACCTTAGAGGGGCACTATTTGAAAGGATTAGAAGGATTGGGAGGTGTGACCTTATGGAAGGAAGTGTGTCCCTGATGGTGGGCTTTGCAGTTTCAAAAGCCCATACCAAGCCTAGGCTCTCTTTCTGCCTACAGGCCAGAATGTAGTCCTCAGCTACTGCCTCTGTACCTGCCTGCATGCCATCATGCCCCTCTGCCACGATGATAATGGGCACAACTCTGAAACAGTAAGCAAGTTCCGGTTCAATGTTTTCTTTCATAAGTGTTACCTTAGTCATGGTGTGTCTTCACAGCAATAGAACAGTGACTGGAACACCTGTAAACACCCACTTAGACTCTCATTTGAATAACTAATTCATGTTTTAGTCACCATTAATTTTGGGGGCTGTTCTTTAACTTAATATACTCCTACTGATACATTGAAATAATAACTTGAACCTATTACAAACTTTAAAAGTAGGATATTTCTTCATAAAGTACACATAAACGCATGGTTCTCCCGGAACTGTAACAAATTACACAATGCACTTCTGTCTCTAAATACTTCTCGACGGCTTGGTGAGTGCCTGATAGGACACAGCAGCCAAAATGATGATTGGTTGGCACTCACGGATGAGTTAATTCACCCATGCCTCACTCAGCTAGACGCTGTGCTGCCTTTCAACTGTCTTACAAACGTGTCCCGTTAGTCACATCAGAGGAAAGCTCAATGGAATATTGCAAAGCCATTACAACTTTTGAGAACATTTCTTGAAGTTCTTGAGCTATTGTCAGTGGCATCATTTTTTGCTTGCCCTGAGCAGCCATCATTTTCTTATTATTACATAATCCTTTTCTAGCAATCTCAGCCAGTAAGTAGCAAAATGCAGAAAAAATACTTGGGGAAATGGACATTATAGTTCTCACTGTACTCATGGAAGATGACTGAACTCTCTCCCCTTTGAAGCTTCATTAACTTGGTCAGACTAATGGCACATTAGTCAGCGCTGAAGGAGCCAGTTTCCCAAGGAGGCTCAAGTAGGCTTTCCCAGAATGAGTTAACAGGCATCAGAAAGTGAACAAACTCTGCTCCAGTTTTTACAAAGAGTAAAGACCTTTTAAGAAATAATTTCCTCACTTCTATAAATGGGAGAAATAAAAGCCATCAGCACTAAGTGTGCTGTTGATCCCATCTGTACAGATCTGAGCTTATACAGTGTCGCATCCAGCAGCAAGGAAAGACACGACACACGAACTCTTCTTCAAGCAGTTTATTCAGGAGTTTTGAACAATCTTCTTCTGCTGCTTCTTCTGCTTCTTCTGCTTCTTCTACTTCTTCTACTTCTTCTTCCTCTTCTTCCCTGAGGAGAGCCCGTCCCAGGAATAAGTACCCCTGAGCCAGCCAACCCTGGGTAGCCACGTGGGAAGTGCGGATAGGTACACATAAGAGAAGGTGGATCATCAGACACAGCACAGCCAAATAAGGAGTTGTTTATCACAAGAGCACTCGCCCTCGGGATGGCGGAAGGTGGAAACCGGCACCATCTTTAAGGCGCGGCACACGCAGCTCTCCACAATACAGTGAAGATATCCAAGCACACTCTACTTCCTTTACAGACATGTAAACATATGTATGCCTCTTTCTTTCAGTGTCTGCATCTGTGTGCATCTGTGTGCATGGCTGTATAATTAGCTCTCATAGTTTATGACTGTGTTCCTTACTTTTGTGATGTAACTGTACCTGTGATTAGAGTAAATGTGTGATGAGTTCTGCTTGCTTCGTTTTTGTTGTGGTGGTGGTTACTTTTTTGTGGGTTCCATCATTCTGTGTATTTCTTTAATGGGAGCCAACAGGAGGCAGCGCTGTTTGTTGCTCTGCTGGCCCTCACCTGGGCCAGATACACATCCAGGACAGCTTATTCCACCTTGTTTTTAAGTAGCAGAATATCACAGAGTGGGGAATTTATAGAGAATAGTAATTATTTGGATCATGGCTCTGGAGCTTGGAAGCACAGATGTGTCGAGAGCTAGCTTGCTGCAATGCAATGCTGTAAAAAGCATCATGAGGAAAAGGGAGAGAGAGAGAGAAAGGAGGCGAAGAGGTTGATGGGGGATGAAGGGGGAGTGGGTGCTGAGTTCATCCTTCACAAAGACACCACCCTCAGGATAACAACAAACCCACCTCCTGTGGAAATAGCCTACTCACAGGCAGAGCCCTCACACTCCAGCCACCTTGCACTGGGGACAAAGTGACCATCACTTGAGAGCCACAGTTCTGGGAACACACTGAAAGCACTGAGTGGGGCTGCAAGGACACAAATTTACCCACAGAGGACCAGCAAACAATGATGGCTGCCGGTTATGCTTTATGTACACGGGATATACTTTCGAGCCCGAATTTGCAGAGTGTGGGTTATGCATGATGCGTGCTCTATATTCAAGTGGACGACTCATTTCCTCAGAGACAGTGGCAAGAGAGCTCATCAGAACAGCCGGTATCAGCTGCTGCAATCAAAGCTGAATAAATAATGAGACTCTTTGGACAGAAGGGCCATTCAGCTGGTGCCAAAGGGTTCTGAATAATCTGTAGCTCTTTCCTTTATGGTTAAGTAAGTAATTAGTGGTTAGTAATCTCGTCTTTGACAATCTCTTTAACTACCCAATAAATTTTTATACTCACTTTATTCTTTACCATATTTTGATGCTTTTGCCTCATAGCTATTTTTAAGTTATTATAACCATTACTGAAAGTGCCTGCCTCCTTCCGTGATACCTGCTGAGAAGCGGCATTCAGCGAGAGGAAAACGGTTGGTCATCAGCTATAGACAAAGGCGCCATGGCCGGTGAAGCATGATACAAACATACGCACGACTGGCCCTCACCCTCCCTACAGCACCTCTCCTGAGGCCTTGGAGTCCTGAAAAGAAGAAGCATCAACAGATCAGCAGCCAAGGCCAGGGACATCAGAGGAATTTACTTTGCTTTGTTTTTGTTGTTGATTTTTTAAAATCTGGCCAGTGCCTGTTCATGATTAGAACAGTTAAAAAGTCTTATCCTCAAGGGAGGTCATCATGGCGGGTCTCCACCTGTTACTCATTTATCTCATTGCTGTGATGAAATGTTTGATAAATGTGCAACTTGGGAGTGAAATGGTTCCTTTAGGCTCCTGAGGGTACGGTCCACCATGTCAGAAAAGGCACGATGGAGTATGTGGACGTAGTGGACTGCATGAGGTGGCTGGCCACACTGAGTCTAGTCAGGAAAGAAAGAGAGGAATGCTGGTGCCCATCTTATCATTTTCACTCAGTTTGAGCTTCCGGTCCATGGGCTGGTGCTCACATCTGCCTTCAGTCCCTTCCCTCTTCATTAAATTTCTCTGGAAATTCCCTCACAGACTCACCCAGAGCTGTCTCCAGTGTGACTCTCAATCCAAGCAGTCTGACAGGGAAGGCTAAGCATCAAATCCAACCATAGTTTACTGTTTGCCCCAGGTCCCTCTGGCTTCTTTAACAGCCCTGCTCATGGCTCACCTCTCTATGCTTTGCCATGCTATCATCACAGCTCACGGTGCCTCTAGGCTCTGCTTTTTAAGGTTTTTTTTTAATTACATTTATTGTTATTGGTTGGTGTATGTGTCTTGATGTTTGAGTGCCATGGCATGCATATGAAAGTCAGAGGACAACTTGTGGGGTCACTTGTCCCCACAAGTCAGAGGACACTTGTCTCTTTTTCTACCTCATGGACCTCTCTGATCAAACTCAAGCTGTCATGCTTAGCAGCGAGTATCTCTACTCAGTGAGCCATCTCACCAAACCCAAGGCTCTCCTTTTTAGAAATGTGACTCCTCCTTTGGTTTCTGCCATTTTGGAAGTGATGGGAGTGAGAGGATAATAGTTTCTTCCTTCCTTCCTTCCTTCCTTCCTTCCTTCCTTCCTTCCTTCCTTCCTTCCTTTCTTTCCTTCTTTCTCTTTCTGTTGCGGTGATAAAACATTCTGGCAAAAAGAAACTTGAGGTATAAAGGATTTACTTCTGCTCTGAATTCCAGGTGACAGTCTATTGCAGCGAAGCCAAGGTGGCAGGAACTAAAAACTACCAGTTGCATCACATCCACACTCAAAAGCGAGAGAAATGTACTCGTGTTGTTTGCTTCTTTGGGCTCAGCCATATTGCTCTACTCTTGAACATTTTAGGGTGCCCTGCCTAAGGGATGGTGCCGCCCAGTGGTCTGGATCTCCCTACATCAATTAACCTAATTAATATAGTCCCCACAGACATGCCCACAGACGAACCTAATGTAGACTTAATGTGACTCTCGTCTCATGTGATTCTAGGCTGTATCAAATTGACAGCTAAAGCCAACCACCAGAGGCAGCATCCTTATGGTGTTCTGTCTTAGTTTTCCCAAACACATGTGTGATGTTTCTCCCTGTGTCTCACCTGCATAACCTGAACCTGATATCCTGACTCAATTTTCAAACAAATTGGAGAGATCCTATTATTCAAAACACTGCTGAGGGCAACTGACATTTCTAAGGATATGAACATCACACACACATACACACACAACAGGGTCCTGTGACACACCACAAACAAAGCACAGAATGACCATTTCTGTTTTTGTTTTTTGTTTTTATGAACTGGGCAGTTTCCGTTTTCAGGTGCTGCCTTTGACATCTCCCAACTCAGATTCCTCTCCTAAGGGAAAGAAAAGGATGGATCCTGCCTTCCCGTTCTTGCCCTGCAAAAGGCATGAAGCGCCCACCTTTGTCAGCACAGCCACTTCCACACAGGACCCTCCACCTCTCCCGGCCACAGGAGTCAGCATCAAGCCATGGAGACTTAGCATGGGAGCTTTTCCTGCTAGCCATCAGGGGCCATCATTTCATAGTTGTCCCTGCTAGCCATCAGAGACCATCACTTCATAGTTGTCCCTTTGGTCCTGTAACAGCTCATAAAGCACTTTCACGTCAATTATCTCATTTAATACTGATAGTCCAGTGAGGTAACTAGGGTACTATCAACCACAGCTTCCCAATGAGGGAACTGAGACTCCAAGAAGAACACAATAAGGGAAAATAAAAAAGAGAGTCAAACCTGCTCCGGTGGCTGCTGTAGGAGCAGCAGAGTCCCAGGGGTGTCTGCATTTGGAATTAGGGTCTCTGCAGATAGAACTGGTCAAGGAATTCTGTGTGAGATCTTAGATTTAGAGCTCAAAGCAGGATAGGAGCAGAGGGAATGACAGACAGGACTGAATGGGACAGGACACAGGCATCGGTGGGAGCGGCGTCTGGGGGAACGGACACATGGAAGGACATAGAATGGGAGGTGAAGTGGGGAGAAGCTGTGACAGTTAGAAAACATTTTCCCAAGAGCCAAGAACGGACTGTGGTCTGCTGTCATTCACCCCCCGGAAGCCTTGCACATGCTTTGTGGTCTTTGACATGGTTGTTTGTGGTGATTTGCTAAAGCAAACTCTGAGCCGATGTTACAGCTTCCACACAGGGAGACTTCTTACTTGTTGCTTCCGCCCTGTTGGAGTTAATTTTTGGCAACTAGAAAAACTCACCCAAAGTTTAGTTTGTAAGGGTTGTTATTGGGGTTTCATTGTATGGAGATGACTGGAGGATCATTGGCCACATAGCTGAACTCAGCATCCATCACTTCTCCTTGCCCTGGGGAGTTGAGCTCTAGGCCCTAGCCATCTAATCCCATCTTTAGGCCAACCCCGACGCTGAGGTATCTCGTTAGCACAAACTATCTATGAACTTGTCACCTCATCCGAATAAGCTACCAAGCGTGCAAAGATGGACAGTAGATAATAAATATATTGTCACCACCTGAGGAAATTCCAAGGGTCTAGAGGATCTCTCACAAGAACAGAGGACCAAGAGAATCGTATTCCTTGTTATGAACTCTGCTATACAAGAGGATTCATTTCTGGAGACCATGTTAATCCTCCATGCCTGGGAGATTTTAAGGATTAAATAAAGTAATAGGTCTTTCTGGCATCCGTGCTCATTCTGAGTAGGAACATTATATTACTGAGCTCTGCCAATGGCCTTCTTGGACGTACAGCTCTTGTCAGCTCTTGAGAGCAATGGAAATGTTTTATGCATTTTATATACTTCATAGTAACTGTATCTTGCAGGAAACATTCTTATACATATTTATTGGCTCTCTCAAAAGTATATCTATAGTAAAGGCTAGAGCGTTTGAGATTGATGTGCACTCAGCCTTGTTTGATTTAAATAAGGAACACTCTCAGAACAAAGGCGAGGGCAGCAGCAGCTGGGTGTGGCGAGGTCAAGGAAGAAGCAGGTAACTAGCACCAGGAAGGTGCTGCACATCCTGATGGCCAGACACTGCATGCATTTCTGTGTGCTCAGGATGTAGCCTCAGCATTGGAAGGAGAAAGAGCTCTTGACATGGATCATTAGTTATTTAAAAAAAAATTTGAGGGCTGAGGAGATGGTTCATTGTTTAAGAGGCCTTGATGTGCAAGGTCTGAGCTCGAGTTCCCAGAACCCACATAATTTCATAAACCCTCTGCTATGGGAAGTAGAGACAGGGGGATGCCTGACTGGTAGCCTAGCTTTCCGTCCAGTGAGAGAGACCCTGCCTCAGGGAAACAGGCAGGTAATGATACATCCTGCTTTCTGTGAATTCACCGAACTTCACATATGCAACTCACACATAGGCCATACACATACTTACACACATGCCCAAACATATACATATGTGCATGCATGTGTGTACACACACATATACACACACCCTAAATCAAATGAAAGTGTTTCGTGGGTATTATTGTTTCCTATGCATACAAAAAGTAACTGAATTATGTCATCCATAGCAGAAACAGAATTATAAAATGTCTCAGGTGACATCACCAAATTTTACAAGACTCCTTTAGAGACAACTAAAAAATACAGCTGAAGAGCATCTCATACCATGAATGAAAAGACTCAATGTCTGGAAACATTTGATGTCCCAACCTGTAAATCCAATCCAATCCAATCCTAAGGAAATCCCACAAAGTGTTTTTTATGCAGTATGGCAAGATGGAATTGAGTGATAACGGAATAAAAAAACAAACCCCAAATCTTTAATTTCCAATATCGAACTGTGATATTAGGTTCAGTAACTTAAACAAAACAGCAGTAGAGCAGAACTAGACAAGCGGATGGCAGGGCAAACCCTGAAGAGACTAAGCATGGCCTTCCGCGTGGGTGGGCAGCTGGCTGTTCACGAACACTGGTAAGGTACGTGGGTGTCCCCTGGTGAAAAGAGATGAGATGCTGTCTCAGTGGTTAAGCATGCTTACCGCGCCTGCAGAGGAGCCAGGATCAGTTCCCAGCACCCACATGGCGGCTCACCCTCAGTAACTCCACTTCCAGGGGGATCCAACACCTCCTGGCCTCTTCAGGTTCCTGCACACACGTGGTTCTCATGAGCTCACACAGGCACACACACGTGTTCATACAAATAAAGTAAATAATTTTTAAAGAAATACTATTGTCTTTATTTAATATTTGTTATAAAGTAAAGTCAAATTAAATTGAAGATTTAAAGGGAAGATAGCTAAGTGTATAACTATATTTACAGCATACAAATGAAAATATGTGGCCTTGGATAGGCAGGCTCTTACAGGCATGTTTAAAAGTCAGGAGAAAGACTTACAGAGTTGACTAATTCAAAATTAAACCATTGATACTACAGAGTGGGGAAAGGAGGTTTTTGTAAGTGGAGGACTAACTACCAGAGAAGATCCATAAGTATATTAATAATAGATAGAGGATTGATTCCTGGCATAGAAAAAGATCATTTTCAAGAAATGGGAGGAAATACAAATCATCTAATATAAAAATAGACAAAAACACAAGAGGGTATTGCACAAAAAAAAAGCAAATAGGTCACCAGGCAAGCAGAAGACAAGGTCCAGTTACATTAACCATCAAGAAAGGAGAAGTTAAAGTGACAATGTGCCATTTTCATTCGTCAGATCAGTAAGATTTAACCCTGTGGATTCTCAGACGCATCCAACAAATCAAAAGATGGCACGTGTCTTATGTCTCAACATTACTGATTTTGGTAATTTTGGAATACATAGATGACCAAGAAGGCATGTTCAAGGTTTTTCAGAGTCAAACTGGAAAAACATGAAATGGCCCCTTACTAGAGGAGTGGCCCAGTAACGTAAGCAGCTCTTCAGCATAGTGCAGTATAGAGGACAGTGTGGTCATATAGTGTGATGATATGTATATGTGTATATATCATACTGTAGAATAGTGTAGTGTAGCATAGGGCAAAATACTATGTCCTAGTATAGTGTAGTGTAGTGTGGTGTAGTGTGCTTTAGGGTAGTATACTGTGGTATAATGTGGCATACTATGTCTCAACCATAAAGTAATAACAGCAACGTCTATGTGTAAGATACATACTACATGGGATGGTCATATGCACTGACGTGGAAGACCTTGAAGGTGCAGTGCTCATGGAGAACGTTTCAAAACTAGAGAGTGTTGTCACTCAAGGTTTTAACATGTATGTACTTATGTGTATCCCACGTGTGTGGCTGAGTTTATGGACGCGGATCACAAGGGCAGTCGAAGTTCTATGGAGCTGGAGTTTATAGTTGAGACGTGGGTGCTGCGGCCCAAGAGTACAAGCCATCCTAATGCTCAACTCTGTCTGTCATTCATGCTTGTTAAATGTATACACTCACCAGAACAAGAGTAAGTGCTCTTGCAGACAGTGTCATGTTGAATTGAACAGATGAATTTCCTGTTCAGACACAGACAGAGAGGGAGAGAACAAATTTAGTTTAGGGTGTAACAGTTTACTCTTTGCTGCTGACTGTAATGGCAGCATCCAGAGAATATGCCCCTCTCTGATAGATAGATAGATAGATAGATAGATAGATAGATAGATAGATAGATAGATAGATAGATAGGTAGGTAGGTAGGTAGATAGATAGATAGATAGATAGATAGATAGATAGATAGATAGATAGATAGATAGATCATATATATGTATATATATTCAGCTCTTCTTCTGATACCTGCTGGTGGGCTTCCCTCCCTCTCAATCCCATCATATTTAATTCTATAAGAGATGGTGTGTTTAATTTTGTACATCAGGAAAGCAGAATGGTGGTAAAGTTTCAGTGCCTGATTTTCTCTCTTTCTCACCTACTTCCACTATTTTGTGATCCAAACGGATATATCTAGAAAAAAGGTGGTTTTTTTTCTTTTCCTTTGTGCAAGACTTTATTAAACGCCTTTACAGGACAGCATCCACCCTCCAGATGCAGCTGCCAAGGCCCTGTTATGCCACAGGCACTGGCTGGGGCACAGCTGGTGTCTCCGGCTTCCCGGCCCTCTGTTGGTGAGATGAGGGTGGTGGGCAGAACCTCATCCACGATGCTCCACAGTGTGCTCCACAGCACTCACGTGAACTCCGCATGTGGGTCCCAGGGTAGCGTGGTCTTCACTTTGATGCCCGGCACACCCTGTCTGAGGAGCACACAGCTCACCATAGTGCCAGCCAAATAGTTAACAGCATCGCCATTGTGGGTCGTCAGACGCTCCACAAACTTCATGGACCCAGCCCTCTGTCCTCGGAGCTTCCTAGACACCACAACCCCACAGCTCTGGGCCCCATTCTCCACAAAGACCCACAGCACAGCACAGCGCACCCTCCTAGGAGTTTGTTTGTAACATGGAGTCTCCACTGGGCAAAGGCACACAGGCCCCTTGTAGCCACCTTATCTGCATAAAGCTCTCTAATGCCCTCAGGGAACCTTTCCTACACTGCTGCAGTCAACCCTATGATCCAATGACTCTTCTCACCAAGAATATTCTATGTTCTAGAGGCTAAAATTGTGATTTCTGTCCTGTTGGTATAACTCCAAAGAGGCCATCTTCAGCCAGCTCCTGAGAGAGCAACCCGTTCGTTCAATTCGACCCTGAAGATGCTGTCAGCCGCAAAACTTCCTCTTCCTGGAAATCTACACAGCCATCTTGCCACTGCATGCACCAGGAAAAGGAAAAAGTAGAATAGTTGGTTGTTTTTAGAGGAAAACTTTTTCTGCATCTCAAGAGACTTCAGCAGAAAGATTACCGTTCTGTGGTTGTTCCCGTGTTTATATCTGCACTACAAATGTTTCATCCTTAGCTTCGAGAACACCATACTGTAAGGACTTAGCAAATATCTGCAAGCTGCGAGCTGCTCCTACTATAGAGCTAAGTGAAAAGCATCTATGTCTGTGCCCCTGAAGTGAGAGTCTCCGCCCGGAGCACAGTTTCTCTTGCTTATTTTCCACCTCCTCTGTTGTCCTGCTTTTGTCATTATAGAGAGTTGTCTTAAATCATGAGTGTAGTCCAACTTTATATGCGCGTACTTCTGATAAACAAAGACAAAAAACCGGGCGTATAGCCAGCCTCAATTGCATAGTGCAATATAAAACGGGCCAGCAAGCATAATCAGCCCTCAGACGGGGGTAGAAATGACTCTGTCTTTTCATTACTTTGGGAAACGGTGCTTTAAACACTGATGAGCAGTGTGGAGTGAGCGAGCAAGACTCCAGGGCGCTGGTGATTTCCTGGATTGTTAATCTCCAGGAATAGGCTGCATGAATCTGTCTGCCTGCCTATGGGTGGGGCGTAGCTGGCATGTGAGGTCAGATCCCCCACCAGAGAACATTACAAGCACCAAGACTAGCCCCCTGGAGATGAGATTGTGTTCCCCTTTCCCTTAAGGCCATGAGATTTCTCAAGGTCCTTAAACCTGAGCCCGCACACATGGTGCTCTGGTCCCTCCCGATTCCTGCATGCTCCCAGACTGCAGACACGTTTGGCCCCTTGCCAAAAAAAGTGTCACACCCCTAAAGGTAGCCCCCAAGGTCCATCCCCTTGTTTGGCTGTCTTCTTCCTCCTGAGGGTGATTAACAAGGTTTGGTTATCAAAGTATTGAAGTCCAGCAATCAAAAGCCCCCTTTTGGCAACCTTAATTAACATGCCCAATTAAAATTAAGCAATTCATACTTACATGGGGTTTCCCCCTTTACCTTTACACACCAACATTTGTCTATGGACCAAGTGTGTCTCCTTTCTATCCATGGGCAGTCCTTTGTCCCTCTACAGCAAATACTCCTCTCCCTTTCCACTCTCCCTTCCTCCCTTCCCTTTCTCTCTTGACCTCTTTCTCTTGTCTTTGTCTTATATTCCCTTCTCCTTGTCCCTCTGGAGAAAATAAATCTTTGTGATAAAGAGAGAGGCTAACTTTCAAGAGAAGAGAGAGGAACGGGAAGCTACTTAAGGGGCAATGCAGAGAGAAAAGAGGCAATTTTTACAGGGACAATAATAGAGTAATAAGGTTGCAGAGAGAGACTTCAGGTGAAGACTGAATGAGCCAGAGAATGGGAAGCCAGATGATTAGAGCACAGAGCTGAGTTAGTTTGAGGCCAAGCAGAGCAAGTCAGAGGCTGAGAGAAAAGCCAGATTGAATAAGTCAGCTGGGAGAGGAGTTTGAGCCAGAACAGCCAAGTTGAACCAGCCCAGAGCTCAAACAAGAAAGGATAAGCATATTAAGCAGTAAGTCTCAGAGGTTGAAAACATTCTAGGCCTAGATTAGATCATATGGAGGCTAGAAGCTTCCAGGACTAGGCCTAGGTTAGCAGAAGGAGGCAGTAAGCATCCCAGACAACAACTGAAACAGAGGAACAAAAGCTGCTTTTACATATGGCACCCAATGTGGGCGTGAGAGAATGCTGGCCTCAGCCTTGCCCCTCAGAGCCTCCCTAGAGCTTCTCATGTGAAGATCCCAAGGACCTTGGATACCATTAAGGGAGGTGGAAAAGCGCACAGTAAAAGGGCTGGAACAGGTCAAGGTCACAGTAAGCTACATCTCAGACCTTTTCTAACGTGGGGGAGACCAATTTCTGAGGATCTCTTCTAAGAGCGTGACATAAAAGAACCTTCTCAGACATCCTTCTCACTAGTATAGGAAAGCCTTGATTACCTTGGTTAGCTCATTTTGTTAGGATCCACCAGGGTCTCCTTGTCATCCTCTCAGAATGTTTAGTAAGCAGAGCAAACACTCTCCACCAGCTTTAAAAGGAACAACCTGGTCTCAGTGTAAACAGCAACGCCCAGAGGAACTGTTCTCTATTTTCATTTCTCAGAACATCATGCTGTGTGTGTGTGTGTGTGTTTTCTCCCCCATTAGGCCAGGGAGGGGCTCAGCTTTCCACATGTCTCTATGAACAAAGAAACAATAAAGGTCACAGGGAGACAATTACAGAGCATGATTTGTGGTGATAAAATATTAATGATGGCTGGATTTGTGGCTGTACTCACTAAAGATAGAGAGAAGGGGAGGTTGGGACAGAGACTTTGCTGGGGTGTCTTGTTCCTTTCCTTCCAGCTGGGCTGCAAGGGAGTAATGAGGTCTCTTGGGACCATTGGCTTAGATGGCCAGATTTCACATTTTCTGTTTAGAGCAATAGCTTGGTCTGTGGTTTTTCACACACACACACACACACACACACACACAACCCTGTGGATTAGTTTGTTGTAGCAACATCCACGTATGCATGTATAGAACAGAGATGGAAATTGAGGCTCAAAAGGTCTATAATCCCAGCACTTGGGAGGTTGAAGCAGGAAGTTCATGAGCTCAAGGTAATTCCTAACTTCAGAAGCAATTTGCGATCAGCCAGGGATACAGGAGACCCTGTCTCAAAACCACATAACTAAGTGATTCAATCAGCAATTTAAACGTCTCTGCATTTTAGATGCGTGGTGCTTTGAGTAACTCAAGTGGGCAGCTAGTTGTGCAAACGGAGCGGTTAGATCATCCTCAGTCACCTGCACAGGAAAGGAACCTAAAAGTTGTCATGATTGTTTTTCTGTAAGGTTTGAATTTCTGAATACTTGATTTAGTAAAATAATAATAACAACAACATGTGTATAACACTTTCTAATATACAAAGCCCTTCCAGCATGTGTGACAGGGCAAGATAGTGCAGAGGTTCCTCTACCTTCTATTCTTGCTAAGGCCATGTTAGATTGATCTCCTTGATGACAAGTCCTGTGGGAAATTACCCAGCTCTATTCTAGGAACCCAAGATGCAGAAGTCCCTGCAAGCTTATCACAGCTTCAGTTAAACTGCCTATTAGTGCAGAACCCACCCTTCAGTTAACTGCTTATTTACCTTCTGTTAAACTGCTTGTTTGCAAAAAGGCTCCCCTGCAGTTGGGGAATTCGATGCCAGGAAGTGGTTTTTGCCTTCAAAAACCCCAATCTCTGAACACTCAGTGCTACACTTAGATCCCAAATACCTGAGTGTAGTGCCAGCCAGCTGGAATAAAGACTTTTCAATTGGCTCCAAGTGGTCATATTTGGTGGGCTCCCTATAACATACATGGCTTCATTACATCTACCTAGTACATTGGATTGTAGGTGGATTCTATGGTATTTCAGTCTGTGGATCTGTGAGCCTCCTTAAGTCAATGTTTTGGGTTCCTAATATGTTTGTTCTTTGGGAACAGAAGAAACCCTTTGCTTGGATGTGCTGATGTTCATAAGGCTTGAATAGAAGTGACGGTGCATTAGCCGTGGCTAAAACCAAACATGGAGAGGTGATGGGAAATGATTTAAAATTGTACAGGTAGAAAAGGATGGTTCTCAACACAAAAGCGGTCCAATGACAACTGGTGCCTTTTCCTTTAGGCTGCATGCATAGCAAATTACCCAGTATAGTTAGCCCAACTAGTGTACAGAGCTTTAAAATGGTGCTTATACAGTGATCTGCTTTAATTTCCTCTTTAGGGGCTGGTAAAGCACCTGTGTCAGGATGCAAGTCTTCATCTGCAGCCCAGGCTTCTTACATCTTAATCCCAGTCTCAGCATTTCATTAGTGAAAGAGTTTGTGGGGCAAGTTGCCCCCATGCCTGATGTTCATCTATGACATGGGCATCAGAGCCGTGCTCTTGTTATTGCATGCTCTGTGTGTTGATAAGGGAATATCTCAGGCCGTGCTACTTATAATGAACAGACATGTTTAGGTCATCATTCTTGAGCCTATGGTGTTCCAGATCGAAGGCATCCTTGTTGCACTGACCCTTAAGCAAAAAATCAGGGAGAGGACATGGTGGACCATTACGAGGAGGGTGGTAAGGAGAGTGAGGAGGGGGAAATCAAGAGAGAGAAATGAAACCACAATAACTACCTTAATCTGCAAGGCCCATGACTTGAGGTTAAAGCAGGTTCCCAGGGGCTGGAGAGACAGTTCAGTGGTTGTGGCCACAGACCAGGTTCAGTTCCCAGGAAGCTGGGAAAGGTATCAGCAGATAGCACTCCTAATGCAGACTAGCCCGATTGTGTTCCTGCCTAAGCAAAACATTGAGGATTCCGTGCCTCTGAAGCCGTGCTATTCATAAAATACTCCTGCCTCCCATTCATCTCTGCTCATTGGGAATCTCTGGTGCCTACAGGGTAGACCTTGTACCATGGAACATGTTGCTAAAGGTGCATTTATGATGTGCCTCAGTTACATACCCAGATCCTTTCCCACATCTCCAGTCTCTCGGGGGGGGGGGCAGAGGGGGACGTTGCATTAAATGTAAGCATAGATTCTCTCTTTACCCAGTTTAAGAAAAATAAGGCCTTCTTGCTTGTCTGAGCATCCAGCTTTAAGTGATAACAATAATGAGTTCCAGGTCATAGAAATATACTTTGCACTCAGTTTTTATTTTTGAGAAAATTCATCAAATGAACCTCCACCATCTAGCTTTTATTTCATATTGTAAGTATTTTGCTTGAAGGTTTCTTTCACTACCCAGGTTCTAGCAAGTGTGTGTTCTACCATCAATCAATATTGAATCTCCCACTGAGTACCCAGCACTGTCTAGGAGCTATTTTTAACTCTCATCTCCTGTTTGTCCAGACGAGCTGAATCATTATTGCCTTAAAAAAAAATAAAGTTATTTTTTCACTGCTCCAGAGACACAACCCAGAGACCACATATGAGTGTACATCTCCTAGTCTCTAGAAGAGGGTGTCAGGATCCCACTAAGACATAGTACAACCACAGCCAAAGGGGGCTTCTCCTGGCAGATGCTTTCCAAATTAAGTGGTAAAGCAAAAAAGATACTTTCGTTTTTAAAGATTTATTGAGTTGTGTGTGTGTGTAACATGTGGTATCTGCATACATGTGTTTACAATTATGCACACCTGTGCAAGCACACAGAACCTGGCCGAGGGCGTCAAGTATCCTCCTCTGTCATGTTCTACCTATTCCTTTAAGGCGTGATCTCTCCCTGAACCTGGGGCTCCTGTTTTCTTGGCTAGGAAGTGCTAGCAATCTACCTGTCTCTGCTCCCATCAAAATTAGGGTTACAGGCATACGTCAGATGGCCAGCTTGTTCTGGGAGTTCTGGGAACAGAATGAAAGTCCTCATGAGTCCATAGTAAGTATTTGTAACCTCTGAGGCACCTCTTCATCTACAAAAGTAATGTTTTTAAAGCTCAAAGCTATGATTTCTCCACCCCCTGTCTTCAGCTCTCTTGTATACCAGGCAGGTCTTTAACTCTCAATGCAGCCGAGTGTTATCTTGAACATATGGTCTTCCTGCTTCCATTCCCCAGTAGTACAATTGCACCATAGCATACACGGCTTATGCGGTGTTGGGAATCAACCTGAGGACCTCATGCATCCAGGCCAGCACTCCTCACTGAGGAACATTCCCAGCACATGATATGGTTCTTGATGAAAAATGTTAATTTTTTTAAATAATAAAATCATCTTTTATTTTTTAAAATCATCTCTTCCAAAAAATCAAAACAAAGTTTGATAAAGCAATCTCTTGACTTTTCAAGATTTTGACTTCATAGTGCAATTTTTGTGTAAAACTTATTAAAATAATGCGGTTCATTTTTATGACATATCAAAATTCTTGAAGGGAAAAATTAAATGTTCATTTGGGTTTCCTGAACAAAGAAAAAGTAAAAGCAAGTCTCTTAAAAGTAGATACTAAACTAGGAAAATGACTCCAATGGTAACACACCTGCTGTGCAAGCGTGTGTCTTGATGGCCCTCTGTAAAAAGCCAGATGTGGTCTTGAATCACCCATCACCCCAGCACTGGAGGGCAGAGACAGAGGGATCCAGAGCTCACAGGCCAGCCAACATAGCCGAAGTAGTGGGCTTCCAGTTCACCCAGTGTCAGGACAGTCAAGCAAAGAGCCACAGAGCAAGACATAAGGTGTCCCGCTCCAGCCTCAGAGTGTGCAAGTAAGGACAGACATAGCTCGCACACACCTGCACACATGATAGATAGATAGATAGATAGATAGATAGATAGATAGATAGATAGATATAGATACAATACATACATACATACATGATGGTAGATAGATAGCTAGACAGACAGGTACATAATTAGAAAGAGATATGATAGATAAAACAGGTAGAGAGAGAGAGAGAGAGAGAGAGAGAGAGAGAGAGAGGGAGAGAGAGAGAGAGAGAGAGAGAGAATTAGTAGATCCAGCATGACTTTTTCTCTAAATAGTTGTCAAATGGCTTGGCCCATGGGAAGCTCTGTGTGTGTCTGTGTGTGTGTGTCTGTTTCTGTGTGTGTATAATTGATGCTATTTTAGTGTACAGGAATTCAGTGACCCATAACAGGCTTTAGCCTCTACTCCCAGACCCAAGAAAAATGTGCAGTGGGAGGTTGGAAGTGTCTTGCAGTTGGTTATATGTATCATCTGTCACTCACAGTTCAGAGATAGCATTGTTCAGAAAAATATTTGACTTAAAGGCTAAGAATCATTCTAATAACTTATACTAAGTATAATTTGGGAGGTTAAGCTTAAATTTAGAGCAGTTAAATGCTGATTATAAAAGACCACTGTTCTTGTGTTGGGGGTTGGCCTGGTGCTGTGTATTCTAATGTTAATTACTGGCCTCCAGGATCTTGTCCCTGCTCAGAAGAGCACATTCTCACAACCTGATTGGTTGATTAAACAGTCTATACCTGGGCAGGGCAGAATGGGATAGGCCTGGCCAAGGCTGGGTCTCAGGTTTAAGAGAATCACAGGAGACAGACTGACAGGAAGAGAGGAGGAAGGAGGACTCCACGATGGGTTAGGTGGAGAAGGAGTGGCGCCCTTCCTGAGCAAGCTGGGCTGAAAAGGTATAAAGGCGCAAGCAGATAAAGCCATGAAGAGCAAGGCAGAAAGCAGCTTCCTCTGCGGTTCCCGCCGCTGCTCCTGCTTGAGTTTCTGTGTAAATTCTCCAATGGTGAGCTGTGACCCGACCATGTCAGTCAAAGGGTCCTTCCCTCTCCAAGTTGCTTTTGGTAATGGTGTTTATCATAGCAAGGAAAAGCAAACTAGGATAGCTACCTTTGCTCAGTCATGTCATTTGGGACACGTTAAAAAGTGCATTATTGTCTAGAAACCATTACTGTGCTTGTGATGTGTGCCAAAAACTTAAGGGGCTGCCCTTGAGCATGAGAAAGGCCAGCTGGCCTGTCGTACACAGCAACAAATGGTTCTCCATCAAATGGCCTTACCACCTTCACATGGTCTTTCCGAGGTGAACGTGATTAACCCCCATTGAGCAGAGCAGTAAGCATGTACCCTCTCTGCATTCAGGTTAGAATCAGTTAATCTTTTTTATTCAAAACACCGAAATACACACATCCACCCACAATGCTGCACAGCATCAGAGAACCTGAGTTTGGGTCCCTAGCGTCCAAAGAAAAGCCACCACTGGTGGGATGGGAAAAAGCAGGTGCTGGGGTGGTGAGCGGGTGCTGGCCAAGTCGGTCAAGCCAAACGGTAAGCCCCAGGTCCAAAGAGAGAGCCTGGCTCAAAATTGGGGTGAGGGGCAGTTAGAAAGGCAAGAAAGGAGATATCTGATTTCAACACTCATGTTGTCAGCCCCCCCCCCCCCCCACACACACACAAGACTGAACATCCTTGACAACCAGGAGATACCAGAAGGAAGAGGAGTTCCTCGCCTTGGACTCCAGTTGGCTCAAAGAAGCAAGAATTACAGACCAACGAGCAACTAAAGGTCTCTCTCTCCTCCCAGCGGTAAACGTGCAGTTTTCCAGGAGTCTCATCAGGGCCCTGTTTACAAAGACGAGAGCAGGCCCCCTCCCCGAACAGGCCCAGTGCCGTCTGGCTTTACCCTGTCAGATTATAATCCCACCGAAGACATCTCAATGATGCAATAATCCACCTGGCAAAAGACAGAAAAGGTTTCTTAACCTTGAGGGCCACCAACATGGTACAAGCTAAGGCAATTAATTGTGACTCCCCCACTCTTGGCCATGTCTCTCTCGCCTGCCTAGTCTTCTTTGAGAAGCTCACGCCCATGCTCTCAGAGTTTCTTACTTTTTTTGTGAGGACCTCCTTTCTTCTAACCCACAAGCTTGAGCCTATATTAAAAATATATTTAATAAAATCTCCAACTCTGCCTCACTGTACCAGACTTGATCTGAAATGCTTTCCTTCCTTGGAGCCACAGACGCTCGTGTGGCCTGAGTCAGGATCCCCAAAGGTCTAAACGAACTCTCAGACTGCTGACAGTGGAGAGCTACATCTCTGTGTCTCGGTGTCCCACTGCAGGCAGAACAACATGGAATGTGTAAGGGTTTTTGTTTTCCTAGAATCTAGAATATTTTCACATATATGAGATACCTTGGTGATGGAACGCCAAACTAAACACGAAAGTAATCAAAAAACCTGAATGCAGTTTTATCCAATAACTGTAATACGCTTGTATGTAAATAAAGTTTTGTGGTGTGAAATTCCCCACTGTGTCAGCACTCAGCAAGCTTCAGTGCTTAAGGCCTTTAAGATTTCAGCGTTCTGTCTGCATGTGTCTAGGTACAGATATTCTTGATCAATTATCTATTAGCCACAAAGCAAAGCCTGGGTTTCTTTGTTTCTTTCTTTTTTTTTTTTTCCATTTTTTGTGTCTTAAACTTCATTTCCACTAAGAAAGCTCCTTTCTAGTTTGGGCCTGTTCTCACATTCATTTTTTTCCACTCAATTACACCACGTCCACCGAGTCACCCAGACCAATGGAATACCTATGCTTTCCTTGATGAATTTTCTTTAGTCTAAAAAGCTGACTACATTCCCTAACTCCATGATTTTAGGAGGAAAGGTGACATGGCTTCCCCAGGGACAGCCCTGAGGGTCTCAGAGTCAAACCCCAAGCTAACTCCAGCTGCTTACTCTTCAGTGGTCAGTCTACTTTTAAGGTGGTTCTTGCAGAGGACACACAGTTGACCGGTTTTTACCCACTCTGGCAATCATTCAGTGTCTTAGTTGTGTGACTTAGACTATTTTCACGAAATGTGATTATCAGTGAGGTTGAGATTAGACCTGTGTTCTTGGTGTGATCTTCATGATTTGTTTTCTATTCTTCAAGATCCTTTTCAAGTCTCTTATCTGCTCATATATTTAGAATTCTTGTGGTAATATTTAACCTACTTACTGACTTACTAGCTATAATATAATGTGAATAGCTGCTTTGAGGCTTGCATATTTTTATGTGATACAATCTACCTAAAATAGTGTTTTATTTCCCATGTAATAAGACTATTAGGACCATATAATTCCACTTCTCCCAATCTTATGCTGGTCTTACCTTATACATTATTACAAGCTTCGCAATATGTAGTGTTACTTTTATGTCAAGAGTTAACATTAGTGAAATTCAACTCCACAAGGATAAAGTATTAACCAGAAATGGTAGCTCACACCTGTAACCAGAGGTAATCCAAATTAATCAGAAACAATATACTTTGTTGTAGCTCAGATATTGTAGTTTCTATATCTGAAAGTCTGTTTTTTTTTGTTTTTACTTACAATATTAATTCTATTCTAACTGAGGATAAGGGGAGTTGAGGCAGGAGGATTGCTGTGAATTCAGGTCCAGCCTGGGCTACATAGTGGGTTTCAAGATAGCCTGAGTTACAGAGGAAGAGCCTGTCTCAAAAACAAGTATGTAATAGAAGTTTTGGGTTCTTTGTAAACTCGGTTATGGTATGTAAATATGTTTTGTTTTAATCTCAATTGTGGGATTTTAGTTGGGCTATAGCTTGCCCACAGCACATCCTTCCTCCAGAAGCATGTGTATATGGGGAGAGACAGACATTGGTTCTTCAGTTCTTACTCAAACGCTTGGAAGGCAAAAACATATTATTGCTGAGGTCGCTATGCTGTGAGCAGCAGAAGCACAATAGACTTCAACTGCAAAGGATTCCTGCTGTTCCACAGAACTGAGCATTCTGGGGAGGAAGGGTCCTGGCACAGCTTGATCGGCAGCTTGAGGTGCTCACCTTCTCCTCTTCCCATTTCTTGTTGACGCCATCCCAGGTGTGTGCTCCCGCCTTTCTAGAGTCTGAGAAAGCTGAGTAGCAGCAGGGCTATATTCTTCATCACTGTGATCCATCAAAAGACACAAAAGATCACCATATGGCCCTATCCCCAGGCTCATGCATGCTCTTCCTGACTACCCGAGCTGAGTGGCTTTCCTCCATCATACCCTTCTGCCAAGATATTCCTGCCTTGCCATAGCCTGAAGCAGCGGAGTGGGCCTGAGAGCCAGACAGACCTCCAAAGCCTTGAGCCAGAATAAACTTTCCATTCTTTTCCACTGTTTTGCCACATAATGAAAAGGGACACACACAGTGGGTGCGCTCACACTTCTTACTCTCTTGTAAACCCAAGCTCTGAGCCCAGTGCTGGACCAATGTGACATGACTGGGAACAGTTTCTGAGTGACTAACACAGTCTCCCTGTTCTGGGGAAAAAATGAGGGATGCTGACCTTTCTGAGGTGAACTCTGCAGGCAATAATGCTTCAAAGCAATGTGTGTTGAATTATTTCTTTTTCCACATAAGGAGCAAAGCCCACAAGAGAGCCAAAAGCTCAAGTCAATGACTTGGCCATGAAACAAAAACAAAACAAAACTGCCAACACAGTGGACAAGGACCCAAAGTCAGTCTGTGTTCTCAACTTTTCTAACTTTAAGAGATTTTTCATGTCAAAGACTGTTTTGAAATTTCCCCATAATGGGAGCTTAGGAGAGCTAGAGACCGGAGCTGACTGACACAGAGGTCGGGGAGACAGCAAAGAGAAACACAACCCTGCTGAGGGCCTTTCTTCAAAGCCCAGGGACTCTCAAAGCTTGGGTGTGAGCTTTGAAATATACCTCCTCTGTCCAGCCAGTGTGGGACTGGTCTGGTGGGGAGAATGGCCACCATTGGCTCTTGTGATGGAGTGCATGATCCCCGGTTGCTGGAACTATCGCAAAGGATGCTGTCTCCTTGGTGGAGGTGCACCCCGGGCATGTGCTTACTCCATTTTAAACTAGCCCTCTGCTAAGTCTTTCTGCCTCACAACTGTGTCTCAAGATCTCATCCTTCAGCTGTGGCTCTAGCACCTGACGCCAAGATCATCTTGGACTCTGACCCTCTGAAGCTGTAAAATTCCCAGATAAGCTCCTCTCTTCTCCAAGCTGTGTTGGTCATGGTGTCCTATTCACGGAGGGCGATGGAAAAGTAATTAAGACAAACTTTTCTAAAAATTCCTGTTAGCGTCTTGCAACTAATGAAATGTTGCCTGCCTCAAAGAAGAAACATTATGAGTTTCTCAGAGTGTTAAAAAAAAAAAGTGATGGGCAGACAGTTAGGAAAAAAGCGGAAAGAATCTCTCCTCTCCATGCTTTCTCAAACGACCCAGCTTTCAAGGATCTTAAACCTGGCAGTGTGATCTTGGATCACACAGTTTTGTCCCTCAGCGTCGTAGGCCACTTGTCACTGCAGGCATCAGCTGCCCCGGCATTAAGCAAACCTCAGCAGTGCCCACCTACACCTGTTTGCTAGTCGCTGAACGGGACAGTCAGGGCAGCATGGAGAGACTGGTTGGGTGTGAGACAGGAACGGAGACAGTGAACGCTGGTTGCCTTCAGCTGCTGGACAGCTCATAACTGCTACAGAAAGGCCTCTGTTTCTGGTCAGGCACTGTTCCAGAGCTGGGGTCCTGCATTCCCCTTCCGGGCTGCCAGGCACCAGCACCTGCCAATAGAAGGACTGAAGCTTAGCCAGGTGGGTGGTCGACAGGATCTGGATTTGGTGGTGAGTGCCCTAGCGGGGGATAGCCTTCTCTGAGAAAGCCCTTTCACGGATCTTCCAGTGACACAGCTCTTTGTGGGGGGCACTATATAAACCTTGGGGAGTTAGGTTTGGGTTATTGGGGTGAGTGCACATGGTTCGCTGGGGCTGAGGTGCCGGGAATGCTTCATTTGCCTGGAGAGGAATCCCAGGTGCTAGCTGGACATGTCCTTTGAGGAAACCTGAAACCTGGTCACCAGGCTACCTGGCTCCTGGCTGGCGGAGGTGGGCTACACGCACTGGGGCATGCAGGCACAGAGCAGGGAGGGAGCACCCCTTACTCCTGCCATCTCTAGATGAGATTTTTGGGGTTTGGACACATCTTGACCTCACTCTTGCTTTAATCAGGTTTCCTCTGGCCGCACGGTTCACATTCCCCACACACAGGGAACAAGAACTCTGAGTAAACTTCCAACAACCCATCGCTTCCAACTCAAGAAGTACACCTATTGTGTTTAACATTTTATGATATTTTAAAACCATAATTAAAATAGATGTAGAACATTTTGGTTCACCTCTCTTTTTTGCCTGTATTAGTATCATTTAAGGGATGATTTTGTTTATGTCTGAAATCAGTTTTAAAATCTCTTTAACATGCCACAGGGGAAGAGGATGCGCTCAGTCCCGGTGCGTGGGACTTGATGTGCTGGGGTGGGGGGGCTCCCCTTCTCTGAGGAGTAGGAGGGGGGGAGATAGGAGAAACAGAGAGGGAGGGTGAACCAGAAGGAGAGGAGAGAGGGGGCTACAACCAGGATGTAAAATGAACTTGTAAAAATCTCTTTAACATGTAATAATCCTGCATGTTAGTGGGGTAAAGTGTGGAATTTCAGCACACACGCACAGCGCGCACTAACCAGTCCTGGCGACCAACATTTCTTCACCTCAGGATATCTTCACCTGGGTCCTTCAAATGCCTGTTTTCTAGATCTCCATACAACACGTAATGCTGAGAGCTGGTCCCGGGCTCTGCTGCAGGCTCTCCTTTGGCCTTCTGTACTGCAGGAACTGCCATCCAGCCTGTTTATGTCCCATTCCTCCAAGCCCTTCCTGTCCCTCATAACCACTATTCCACCTCCAAACCCACTTTTTTTCATTCCTATTTGAGAGAACTCTTCAACAACAACAAAAAAAGGGCTACAATAATTTTTCCCCCTCAGGAAATGTATAGTAAAGAAAAAGGTAGAAAGAAGCTAGGTGTAGTGGTAATCCCAGCTCCTGGGAGGCTGAATCAGGAGCAGAAGAGTTCAAGGCCAATCTGAGCCACACAGCCAGAGCCTGTCTCAAAACAAGGCAACACTAACAAAAATGAAAACAAAAAAATTAAAATAGAAAATAAAAAGATAAAAGGGAATAGGAGTGCAAAGACTTGGGCAGCGTCATGATTCTGGCAAGCCATGAAAAAAGACAGGAGCAAATACTGAGGAAACTGAGAAATTTGTGGGCTGGCTGCACGCTGGATGAGATCTTTGGACAATAAGCTGATGAGGGTCTAATACTTTGAAACACTCAGAAGGGTTTCCAGCTCATGTAACAGGAAGTCTGGGACTTGCTTTTAAATAACCTGATAAAGAGAGGAAGTAGAGATGCAAACAGAGGGGTGAGCCAGGCACTAAGGCTCACAGCTGGGTAGTGGAGTCATGGATGCCGGGAGGTTGCTTTAATGTGTGCTTAAAATTCTCCACGCTGAAGTGGAACAGTAAACCAACGTAAATACCGTGACTTCGTGTGTATTCTGTGACGCACCCGAGCTTACTTTCGACTTTGACTTTATGGAAAGGCTTGTGAACGTTCTAGAAGAGAAAACGTCGGTCACCACGCCATCCCCAGGGCGAGCCTTCAGCAGAGCTCGTTCCCGGGAGCCCCCGCCCCTGCATGGAGACGCCAGAGCACGGCTCTCTCACCAGCCTGGCACAGCCGGCTTAGCTGAAGAACAGAGAGCTCCTCACGACAGCTCAGCTCCGCCGGTGAAACCCTGACCTGGAAGTGCAGCTGTGGAGTGCTTGCACCAACGAAGGCTTACCCCAGCGACATGCTTCTCCGAGAAGTGCGCAGGCTAGGCTGGAGACAACCCCAAAGCTCCAAGAGGGCTCTACACAATCAGCGACGGGAATAGTTGCGACTGTCTTGTATCAACACAGAACTTTGGTGTTCTGATCATGGAAAAGGACTTCAAAATTAGAAGTTCCTTCAGAGTTCACCATTATCACAGAGTTTAACAGTTACCGTGGAAATGCTGACTTTACGCAGACACTGCACTCAACATCATGTGTAGTCTTGTTTATCTTCCAATTCATTTACCCTTTATTCCTTTATTTAAAAAACTGATGAGTGATTATGCCGAGATGAACATCATTCGAGGCTCAGGAGACATAGTAATGAGAGCTTCAGCAACTATTTGGTCCCATGACTGCATCACTATAAACAAGCCTAAAGAGCAGCCTACCTACCTGCTCTGGGGTTGGGTATGGAAAGCTGTCCTGATAAGGTGACCTGAAGGGTGAACCATACAGTACACATGTGAGCAAACCAGGCTAAAAGGGTTGGGGTGGGGTGAAACGGGGATCTTAGAAGGAACTGCTGTGCAAAGGCCTTGGGGCAAGACACCTCACAGCGCTTGAGGAATGTGATGGAGGCCAGTGGCCCTTTCCCTTGGGTGCCGCTACCATGGTGACAGTTCCCATCTCAGGACAGAGCAGGGGCCTTTTACATCATTTATTCTGAAAACCAGCCAAGGCTTTCTATGGGATCTAAGCAGGAGAAGGTTGTTCTCTGTGCTAGGCTCGCATTTCATTGCCAAAAGACCACCTGGGCTGCAAAGTGGATCCCAACTCGTGAGAGCCATCAATAGTCAGTGGCTGCCTGGACTAGGGATGTTGCAGCAGAGGGGAAATCACACGTTGGATATGAGCAGTTGGGATGTGGAAGCCATGGGATTTATCGATGGAATAGAACTCAGCGCTTAGGACCGAACCGGGGCCACGCTCCTGAGTTAGAGTCTGGCTGGATGGTGAAATAACTTTCCAACCTAGCAAACAGCAGAGAAGTGTGTCTGCATGGAAGACCCTGGTTCAGATTTCAGACATGCTGAAATTTACGTGTTTTGTGGTTGTCCAGTAAGTTCAATAACCCTCTGCTAATGGATAAATAAAGCCAGTGCTGTAGAGACGTGAGATGAAGTGGCAGTTTCTTACACATTGCGGGTCACAGATTCTCTAGTGAACACACAGAGAGCTACACACTCTCGTTCTCACGTAAACACAGCTTCATACGTAGGCCCACACCGATCAGCAGAAGACCTGCAGGCGCCGTTTGTCAGCAATGGAACTTTCTTTGTTTGAAAGTTTATGGCTGTCCTGTGAAATGTAGAAGGCAGACAGTTTGAGTGCTTTTAGTCGCCTTGCTTGCTTCCTTGCACTCCACTACAACGTAAATCTGAAAAATTAAGGGACAAGTAGTCTTCCCCTGCTTCTTTATCCAATAACTCAGTAACCGAGCATGTAGCAAGGTAAAATAGTCTCCTTCTTTTCATCCCAGGCCCCTTCTGCACTGCCATGCTTCTGGAGAAGAGCGTGCTCTAGAATCAGGGTGGGGAGATTTAGTTGACTAGCCGTGTGGCCTTAGGTAGACTATTTGTCTTTCCTGTACTTAATGAAATGACGGCATGTATCTTCAGGGTCACTATCAGCAGAGTCCCTGGATGTCTGTCTGCGGGAAAGACTGGGGTCATGTCTGCACCAAAGGCTCAGGTCTATGTTGGCTCTCAGATTTAGAGACCATGTGGGTCTTGTCTGCTGGCCAGACTTCTGAGTCAACAGAGGGAGCATGTCTTAGTCAGCGTTCTATTGCTATGAAGAGAAGCCATGACCACGGCGACTCTTAACAAGAAAGCACTTAATTGGGGCTGGCTTAGAGTTTCAGAGGTTTAGTCCATTATCAGCATGGGCAGGCAGACATGGTTCCAGGAAAGGAGTTGAGGGTTCTACATCCGGATCTGCAGGCAGCAGGAAGAGGGAGGGATACTGGGCTTGGCGTGGACTTTTAAAACCACAAAGCCCATGCCTAATGACACACTTCCTCCAAAAAGACCACATCTCCTAATCCTTTCAAATAGTGCCACTCCCTGGTGGCCAAACATTCACATCCATAGGGATAGCTCATTCAAACTGCCACAGAGCCTTACCTTGCTTGTTTGCCTGACTGTTGGTACACAAGTTCCATCTGCAGGGCCTTGTGCTTGCTAATAACAGTGCTCTCTAAATGGCCCGAGCATGTGTCATCAGGGTTGAGGGTCAGATGTGACCATAGTGTTCTGCACCAGCCCGGCTCTAACCCCATCTGCCCTGACATCAGTACCTCCATCAGCGCTCCTGGACTCACCACACTTATTCCTTCCAATTCTAGTGACTATTTTCATGTTCTATTGAGACAACAGGCCAGAAAAGTTTGAGCTTGTCTCTTATATTCTTTATAAGCACTCTCAGGGTGTCAGTAGCAATCGCAAGGGTGGTGATGATGATGATGTTGATGATGGTGGTGATGGTGGTGGTGATGGTGATAATGGTGATGATGGTGATGATGGTGGTAATGGTGGTGGTGATGGTGATGATGGTGGTGATGGTGGTGGTGGTGGTGATGGTGGTAGTGATGGTGATAATGGTGATGATGGTGATGATGGTGGTAATGGTGGTGGTGATGGTGATGATGGTGGTGATGGTGGTGGTGGTGGTGATGATGGTGGTAATGGTGGTGGTGATGTTGATGATGGTGGTGATGATGGTAGTGATGGTGATGATGGTGGTGGTGATGGTGATGATGGTGGTGGTGATGATGATGATGTTGATGATGGTGGTGATGGTGGTAATGATGTTGATGATGATGGTGGTGATGGTGGTGGTGATGGTGATGATGGTGGTGATGGTGGTGATGGTGGTGGTGGTGATGGTGATGATGGTGGTGTTGCGTTTTTACCCCGGTTTTTATAGGTGAGGAAAACTATGCCTTAAAGGGTTAGGTCACTTATTATAAGGAAGTAGTAGAGACATGATTTAAAGAGGCACAACACTACAATTAACTACTAAACCGTTATTTCTCCCAGAAAGAATAGAACCTTTTCCAGAAAAATAAAAAATAAGAAAAGAAAGAAAGAAACTCACTGCAGGGATCTATGTATTTACAAAACTTCTAGAGGAACTGAAAAAATAAGTCAGGAGTTTGGGCCTTATGTCCCAAGGCTAAGTCCAGAGCTCAGGAAGCAGCGGGTCAGAGGTCACAGAACCCTGAAAGTCCCTGCTGGAGTCAATGCTGTTCCAGCCCCAAGCCAGAGGTTAGTGCAGAATGTGCAGTCTGGGAGACAGACTCAGCGCTGGGAAACTGGCGCAGGCTGAAAAGGCCTCCTATGCAGACAAGAAAGCCGACGACCCAGCTGGGTGGGAAACACAGTTGTCTGGTGCCTGACTTTGAGCCCTCCCTGTTGCGAAGCTGCCCCGGGTCAGCTTCCTCGGCATGTGATTATCTTAGAAACTGCCTAGTTCCGTAATTATACTGCATTTTCAGAATATTTCTTCCATTTCCAAAGACTTATTCACTGGGTTATAAACCTGCAGACCTTGAAATACACATCGTTTTAAACATCCCTTTGTGTGTAGGGAGAGACCTAAGGTCGGCAGTCTGCCGGCCAGCGCTACAGTGGAGGTTACTGTAGGACAAAGCTGTATTATCCTCTGTCTTAAAACAAAGGGTGGTGTGTGAACAGCTGCAGGAGACATGATCTGGCCTGGATTCGGGGGTCTGGGTTCTCGGCTGTGGGAGAAGAACCCACAAGCTAAGGCCCCATCCCTGCAGTTGGTCTGGGGCAGCAAATCAGCTCACCGTTTTAGCCAGACCTTGTCACTGGCAGAGGATGCAGGCAGAGTGACCAGTTGGTAGCACCCACAATGCAGCGCTCCTGACTCCCAGGGGATGAGAAGCCAGAAGAGACCCTCCACCTCCCCAGGAAAGCAGGTGCTTAGAAGCAGGGCTGTGGTGCAGGCAAGGGGACTTCAGTTGTGACCTTTATGCAGTATAGAAGAGCTGGACCAGACAGGGCCCACACCCTCATGCCAAGAGCATCATGTGGCAGAGCTAAGGGAGACTGTCCATCTATCTCTTCACACCTAAGGCTTATTGTGTGCATTTTTTCTCTGTAAGTGATACTTACATTATTTTTATGGTGGAAAGTCAGAGTTCGCTGTTTCTTTGTTGCTTGCTCTCTCTCAGACCCTGCTGGGCCCTAGCCTTCAGCCTCCCTTTCTGGTTCTCACTTGGATCTGTATTAGTGAGACTATCCTTGCTTATCCATTTTCACGTTAAATATCCAATGCACTTTAGCATTTTTATATTCTGTTGGTATTCACTGAAGACAAGGTACAGGAGGCCACTCCACCCTAAAATCGTCCCCTTACCTGTCCACAGCCACTGCTCCACCAAGAACGCATTCGCTGCTCCTCCCAACCATCCTTTCTGCTGAGCTCAGAAGGCCCGGGTTCTGACCACAGTGGTCCACTGCCACATCTTCTCAATGGTGTTTACACCACTGAACCACGGGTCATCTCTGAAGGGGTGGATTCCTCCATCGCCTTGTATTCCCCGTGGTCTTAGAATGAGAGTTAGCAGTAGTTGGTTTGGGTGTTCTCTGCCATGCTTCAGATGTTTCTAAAACTGTAGGGAAAGGAGGAACTATGTCTGCAATGATAAGTACTGAGAAGCTCACCTTTCTGCTCAAAATGAAGAATCCAGACTCGGATGCCCTTGGATGATCCAAGCAAACTATGCTCCTGCCCAGAGCTGCTGTGTGGGCACACACCTGTGAGCCTCCCTCCCGCCTCTGCCCCGGGCTATTGGATGGTTCCTCTCACATCCGGTGATGGTTTCCTCCATTCCTGTTGCTGTCCTACGGTCTCTGGAAACACCCTCTCAGACACACCCACACAGCCACAGCATCTGTCGGTGAAGTAGTTGACAATCGAGATTAACAGTTGCGGACACTATTCATACGGCTTCCATAGGGGTCCACGAGCAGTTCTGTAAATGCCAAGTGTTTTAAATATTGCCTGCTGTGCAGTCGGTGCTTTTAATATTAGCTAATGTTATTATTGGTCACAGCTCCCTCCATTCCTTCCAGACGTCATACACAGCTGCTTGGCGCACAGGGGAGTGGGTGAGTGGTAGGGATAGCCTTCTTTTGTCAGCTGCCCCTTGAAGCAGGATGAGTGGGTCTCACTCTTTATGATAGCAGGTGGGGACAGTGGCCACCCTGAGCCCTACCATAGGAGGAGCCTTGCTCACAGGCCCTGGGGGTTTAACGCCAGGAGACTGTTTCAGAACAAGAAGTAAAGGAGAAAAAAGTCATAAAGTTGGCAAACCCCCTCTTGGCACCTCTGGGGCAGCAATCATCCTGGAAGCAGAATGTTCTTTCCAAAACACTCCACTTTCTACCTGGTGGTTAATGGGTTCCCTGGGACTAAGGAGAACGAAAACAAGTCAGCCCCTTTGCCTTTGCCAAGGGTGAAACAGTCCAGAGGGCTCCTGTTAGAGTCCTGAATAGCTGCTGTCACCGTGACCCCGAGCAAGCGGCCCAATCAACAAGTGTATATGGTTTTCCCCTTAACCTGCTCTTTGAGAGAGAGGGAGCATAGCCCCCTCCCCCCCACTGCCTCATGCTTGCTCTGAGCGTCACAGACCCTGGCACTGAGTCCGGTCTCCCTCCTGCCATCCATTCCTGGAGGTAACCCTGTGGCAGCCCGCCTTCCCAGTAGCACTGTAGGATGAGCAGGTCCCGGTCAATGGGCATGTTATTTCTGGTCTGCACTCTTGTCTCCTGATGCCCAAGCCCTGCCCTGCCCTGTGCAGCTCTGCCCAGTAGCTGCCAAGCTCTGAGGAACTGGGTGGGCAGGTCAGTTTAGGGCACACTTTATGATCTGAGGCAAGAATTCCTTACACTTGAGACACTTCATCCTAAAAATGACAGTGACAAGGCTTCCTTCAGCCTAAAGATGACTCCTCGAGCTTAGCTCCTGTACAACACAGTCCATGACACCAAGAGAGACTGACAAGCACTATTGAATATGAAGTCCAGACTCCCAGGACAGAAAATTTGATTGGTCCAGCTTAAGCGAGCTATTCTTCAACAGTCAGATAGCTTATATAAAATATCTCTTAATCCATAGTAAGACGATCAGAAATTAAAAGCCAACAGGGATGTTTAGACATTAAGGCCTCGTACACCTTCAGTGGAAGTGTAAATAATAATTCTTTCTGAGGCTTAATCATTCTTTGATTATTCCAAAGAGCTAAGCACGGGATTGCCATATGACACAGTCCCACGCTAGGTGTGTGTCTGCATAGACAGAACTCCGGGTGGCGCCTGCAGGCACTAAGGATGGGAGGATAGGGGGAAGTAGAAAATTGAGAGGGTGTTTTTCTTTGAATTGATGAAAATTCTTTGGAGTTAGACAGGTGGGGTCTCTGCACAATGCCCTGAATACTGACCCCACAAAACCATTCACTTCAAAAGCTTTATGTTCACACGGATTTCGTCTTCATCGGTTATGTGTGATATTCTGATGACAGTTTCTCCTTGTTGACCTTTCATGGATAGATGGAAAGGAGACTCAGACAGATGGTGCAATTTGACCCACAGCCAGAACGACTTTAGTTCAGCCATCATTCAACCTAAGACAACATGATGGTCCCCAGTTCCTTAAAGTCAACTTGTTCCCAGCTCCTAAAGGGTCTTTATTAGGAGTTAGAGGGATGTGCTTCCAGAGGACCCCAGTTCAATTCCCAGCACCCACATGGCAGCTCAGAGCCATCTATAAGTTCAGTTCCAGGGAATCTAACACCCTCTTCTGGCCTCTGAGGGCACTGCATGCACATGGTGCACCTACACACACGAAATAAGAAACAAATAAAATCTAAACTTAACAAAAAGCCACTGTTTACACACACGCGCACGCACACATTCCTTCCTACCAGTGGGAGAGGAAGGATGAAACATAACATTTTAAGTATGTGGTTAATATTATTCACTGTTTTGTAGGGGAAAGACCATCATTTTTCCCTCCTTATTTATTAGTTCTTTGAGAATTTCTTGCAACGCAGCATTTTGATCATATTTGCCCACTTCCTCTATTCACCCCAAACCCACCCTCCCTACCCTACCCAGGGAAAGGTGACCTTAAATTACACCTTGTACTTTCTATCATCAGTTCCACTAGTGACAAGGACACCACACACCCTGCAGCTGAAGACCTCTCTCTTAGGCAGGGCTCTCTCTAGAGGACAGAGCTGTGGCATCAAGCCTTCTGGAGCCTTAAATACAAAGCCAAGACACGTGCTAAATTGTTCCCTTCTCTGGGCTAAACAGTTCCAGCCTCTTACCCTTTTCCCTGTGGGCTGATGTTCAGTAAGTTAGTATATCTCTGGTCCTCACTCCTGTTTCTCCTCACCCGCCAAGCTGTGTTGGGTCATAAGCTGTACAAAGTATTCATGTAGGAGCCAGGCCAGCTTCAAGCACAGCACACTTCCCAGCTTTTGCATGACATGATCCTTTTGGCACAACCATGTGAGGCTTGCGTGTGCCATAATGGTCTTCTCTTAGCTTTGGGCGGGAGCATCAGGTCCAGCATAGCCTCAAGGTACACAGTAAGAGGCTGTCACTAGACCCTTTCACAGAGAAGGTTTGTTGGTATTCTGATTTAATAGGCAGCGGTGAATGGTTCTGTGCCCGAGAACTGAAAAAAAAAATGCTAAGTCACAAGTTTATGGGGGAGGAATTTCTATTTTGTTCCCTGTTCATACACAGCCACTCCTCCAAAATCTCAGGCCAAGATGACATGAGAGACCTGAATTTGTTCTCCTCTGCCCAGATAAATTGGGGAGGGGGGCAGGTTCACCATGGCCTCTGTACTCTAAGCAAGTACACCACCAACTGAGCTAGAGCCCCAGACCCCTCAGAAAATGTGTAACCCCACGCTGAACGCTTGTTCCTCTCCTGCAATGTGGGCACCCCACTCGGCTGAAACTGCATTCTAGAGTCGGTTCACTAAGAGCCGTGGCTTTCACTGGAGAACAGTAAAACTGTGAGTGACCACCAGAGCCATCTTGCCACGGTTCTTGTTTTGTCTCAGCACTCTCTTTAAGGGCTCTTTTCATGCTAAGGCTCTCTTTAATTGTATCCACAACTGATTCTATAAACTGTCCTTCCCACCTCTCCTCCACTCTGTGTCCTCCACTCTGTCCATCTCCACTCTGTTTTCTCACCCCTCCCTCTTCCTGAAGTCCCCAGTTATTCCCCTAGAAAGTTTGCCTTCTTTTATGTCGGTGTGCACATAATTTTATATATCTATATAAATATTCTAGGGGAAGTGGAATTGGGGAGTTGGGGATAAATAGGATCAAAATTTGTTGTGCTCATATACAAACTAGTCATAAAATAAACAAAAGGGTCTTTACAAATCTGGGAACCACGAGTGAGAGGAAGCACACGCTGCTCCTCTCCTTGAGGCAGCTTCCACACGTGTGTGACTGTCTCCAGTTGCAGCCATTTTCCTGCAAATGGGATCATTTCATTCTTTTCGGCTGGGAATAAGATAAGCTGTGGAATAAAGTGTCTCCGTGTTATGTTGCCTTGAAGGCTTTTGGGTAAATACTCAGGAGAGGTATAGTTGGGTCTTCTAAAAGATCTGTTATCCGGTGTTTGGAGCTGACTCCATGCTGACTTTCATAGTGCCTGGCCTGGCTGACATCCCCACCAGCCGTCTTCGAGGTTTCCCTTCTGTCCACATCCTCATTAGCACTTGTTATTTGCTTTCTGACCAGAGGTGAAATAGAAACTTGTATTTCTTTAATGGCTAGTGAGGTTGATTTTTTTTTTCATGTTTACTGGTTATTTGTGGTTATTGGTTTGTCTCCAAGTGTGTGGTAAATTTGGGGGAAAGTTTCATGAGGTGCAGAGAGGAAGGTAGTGTGTGTGTGTGTGTGTGTGTGTGTGTGTGTGTGTGTGTGTTTGGGCGAAATGTTCTGTAAATATCTCTTAGGTTCCTTTGGTTTATAATATCTGTTCATTCCAGCATTTTTCTGTTTAGTTTTTGTCTAGATGTCCACTGGTGAGAGTGGGGTACCGAAGTTCCCCACTATCAGTGTGTGTGTGGGGGGGGGTATCAATATGTGATTTAAGCTGCAGTAGTGTTCTTTTACAAACTTGGGCTTCCTTGTGTCTGGGGCATAGATGCTATGAATTAAAATGTTATCCTGGTAGATTTTTCTGTTGGTGAGTATGTTGTGTCCTTCTCTATCTCTTTTCATTAGGTTTGGTTTTAAGTCTATTTTGTTAGATGTTGAAGTGGCTATACCCGTTTGTTCTTAGGTCCATTTGCTTAGAATATCTTTTCTAACCCTTTACCCTGAGGTAATGTCTATCCTTGATGTTGAGGTGTGTTTCTTGGGTACAGCAGAAGTATGGATTCTGATTCCACATCCATCACGTTAGTCTGTGTGTTTTTATTGGGATATTGAGACCACGGATATTGAGAGGTGGGGTGTGGTACATCTGTAGTCTCAGCTACTGGGGAGGCTGAGGCAGGAGGATCACTTGAGTCCAGGAGTTCTGGGCTGTAGTGCACTATGCCAGCACAAGAGCTTCTGGGAATGAGACACCACCAGGCAAACCAGCCCAGGTTGGAAATAGAGCAGGTCAAACTCCCGTGCTAACCACTGACTTCTTTCTTACAGTCCCATCCTGCTAAGGCTTCCCAGAGCAATTCAATTTCCAGGAAAAAAAGGCATTTTCAATGGTCTCTGTGTCTCAGCCAGGAGGTGTCACCTGGCAGACAAAAGAAGCAGCACCCACGCTTCTTTCTGTCTGTTAATATCTGGACTGCTTTCCGAAAAGGATGGATTCTAGAGACCGTGTAGCTTGAGCACAAGGGCGTTTAAGATTCTTGTGACAGGGCACCGTCAGGGCTGAGGTGCCTCCATCTTGTATTCTTGTTGAGGCCATTTCAGGTTTAACTAGAATCTGATCTACTTGATGGAGAATACCATGGGAAACTACCCAACTCTATTCTAGGAGCACAAGGTCAAGATGTGCCAGCTAACCTATCATAGCTTCTGTTAAGCTGCTTGCTTCTGCAAAGACCCCCTGCAGCTGATGAGTGAGGTGCCAGGATGTAGTTTTGCCTTTAAAAACCTTGTGCTCTAGACTCACTTAGGACCCAAGTAGAAGTCCCAGTTTGAAGGGCATAAGCTGGCCTTTGTATCAGACAACTTAGGAATACGGGCAAAGCCTTTTAAAGGTCATATGCTTTCTGATCTAGTAATTATGGGAATTTCTTGTGAGAAAGCTATTGACAGTGTAGGTGAGAGACTTAGCCATGAAAGTGTTCATCTCAGCATGGCAGCAAGAAGATCCCACTTTGACATTCAATAACTGAGAATGCACTGAGTGTAGCATGGCACAATGAAGCACCGTGCAGCCGTTAGGGAAACACCACAGGAATGTCTGCATTGGCTCAGGAAGATGTGCATGCTACACCCGTAATGCAAAACCAGTACACACAGCACACACAGATGCACCTCATCCATGTGGATAATTTTGAATGGTAAAATCACACATTTAATGTATACTACTAAATATATATAGTAGTACTATATCTCTGAGATGGGATAATGACTGTTTATCTTCTAATTTCAGTTTATTGTATTACCATAATTTTGTTACAATAAATTAAATTCCACATGTAATAAAAATATTAAAAATGAATGTATTACAATGCAGCTTGCTTGTACTAGAATATCCCCATAAACCAGAGAACCTCAGAGCCATTGAAGTCAGATCCTGCTTAAGCAGCCCTACAGATTCCCTTATGACAGGGATGAGGACAGTATCTGGGACAGTCAGGTGCAGACTTCATGTAAGTTCCATCCTTGTTATCAAGGCCAAAGCCAGGGACAACGGGCAGTCTGCCAAGCAGCACACCAGGACGAGCCTTTCTGTGCCCTAAGCATCCCTTTGCTAATCCTTTCAGTTAGGTCATTGAAATCCAGTAAGAGCTTGATAATGCTGCTTTTGCATTTGAAAATAAACAGCACTGATTGCATAGGAAAATGAATACCTCTTCTGCTGTCAGAACAGAACTAAAACAGAAAGACTCACACTGTTGGCAAAATTCACAGTCTTTCTGGAAGTACCATATTAACGAGGCTAGTCTAAGACTAAGAGCCTGAAGTCAGGTAGACCTACCTTCGAATCCTAACTCATATCAGCTATTTGACCTTGGATGAGCTATTTAGTTCCTGTCGGCCTGTTTCTCATCTTAAAAATAGGAAAGCAGGGCTGGAGAGATAGGTCCATAGTTAAGAACACTCCCTTGCCTTGCAGAGGACCAAGTTGAGTTCCTGACACCTATGTTGGGCACCTCACAACTACTTGTAACCCCAACTCCAGAGAATCCAACACCTTCTAGTCTCCATAGGCAACTGCCCTTGTGTACAGATTGACACAAAGACACACTCACACAATTAGAGAGTAAAAATAATCTTAAAAGAAAGAGGAGGGTAATAGCAATTTTCCTCTTGGTTATATTGAGTAGTTTCAGTAAAATGTATAAATACCTGGTAGTATAATGCCTTCTATAGCATAAATCCTTAACAAATAAGGTGATTGTTATAACAGATTTGGGGTACTGAACACCACACTTTAATATCTGTGTGGCTTTAAAATCCTGTGGCTTTTACCAAGGTCACTAAACAACCCAGCCCAGTAGACGTTCCTCAATACTTGTTAAATTGCACACATTCCTAAAAGTGTTCTTTGATTTGACTCTTGAATCCAATTATTTGGAATTTATTCAGCAAAAGCTCTTAAAACAGAGAAGGGAATAAAGTATCCATTGTTTCAAATGCTACTAATGATGGGAAAGAATCCAAAAATAATTAATAAAAAGGAGAATAGTTAAGTAAATTGTGATATAAAAGTGGTGTGAAACATGATTGTTAAATATGATCCTAAAATCCATGTAATGTGGCAAACTGATGGTACATTGCCAACACAAACAGAGGCTGAACTGTGGGTATACGGTGAGGTTGTGGTCTGCAAGCATGCAGCAATAGACAAAGATGATTGGAGAACTCAAATGAACATGCAGAGTGTTAGAGGGTCCAAGAGTGGGTGGATGTTCCATTATTGCTGCAATTACACTGTTTTACTATGAACAACTCAACAAGAGTTCCACAAAGTTATCACATGGAGCATAAAGACATTTGACTGCCACTGTCTGTCCTACAGTAATTTGGAGTTTGGAATATTACTTTGCCAAGAAAAGACTCAGAGAAGATTTCATGGAAAACTGTATGTCGAGACAAAGGAAAGGGTCTAGAAGAGACTTGGTTGGCAATGTGATAGTGAACATTATGTTTAAAGGCTTAAAATTGCTGTGCTTAAGAGAACTATTCAACAAAATGCCTCTACCCTGTGAGCCCCACTTGCCCAGCGACAGAAAACGTCTAGGAGTGCTGGTAGCTGCTCTTGTAGTTGCCCGATAGTTTTCATGTAAGATAACAAGCCTTGTGTGTTTGCTTCCGTAAACAAGCTTGCTTGCCTCTGACTGCGTGTAAGCAGGATGGATGTGTGCTTGATTGCACATAGGCAGGATATGTGCCTGATTACACGTAAGCAGGAAGTACAATAGGAGGTGTTCTTGCCCCTGATTGCATAAAGGCAGGAAATAGGTAGCCTTGTGAGTTTTGTCTTTATTAACCCCCTGACTAATGTAATTCAGGGGTGCATCTTGAGAGTGCTCTAGGGTACGGTCCTGGCACCATGAGTATGCAGGGCCAGTTTCTAAATGAAGCCTCTTCTTTATTAAATTTTAATATGGTCAGATTGGTGACCATCATAACAAACCCAGACCCATCAGAGCAACAGCCCAAGATATAACTTCACGTTGCCAGGTGAGCAGCCTGAGGCACTCCCCAAAAAAACTTCCACTCAAGTTTGCCTTCCCATGACTCCTAAATTTCTTCCATCTTTCTGTCTTCCTTCAGTTTGAACCTACAGGAACTGAGAATAATATTGGCTCAGGACACAACACAACATGGAATGGGGTTGAGATTAGGTAATGTCAGCATTAAAGAGAGGCAAAGCATCTGGGATGAGTCCTGAATCAGTCATGATCATGAAGTTGCCTGTACTTTCTAACTTGTCTTCCAAGTTAATGACAGAAGGCGGCATTGGGCTTAAACCCTTTTCTCTCATGCCCCCAGAAAACACTTATTCCTACACTAAATGCCCAAACTCTCTTAGCAACCCTAAAATTTTCATTGCTATAGTTTCTAACCCGCTAGTGACCCACAAACCTTTCAGTCATTCTGAAAGTACCACTTCTCCTAAGTTCTATCTTGTGAAATTTAATATTTCCTAAGCAAACTTGTCAGTAAATTTGTTATGCCCAGATCTTAAGATCCCTAAAGACTACCAGGAGCCAGACCACATATGCAAGAGCAAAGTTTTATTCGGGCTTAAGCTTGGTCTCTCCATCATCACCAACGCAGTGGATCAGAGAGGAGAGCCCTGAGCAGCTATGTGGTAGGGTTTTTATTGGGGTTTGAGGAAGGACTGGGAATTTCTGGTTTAACAGTTACACGATTAGGTGATATTCAGCAAGGGCTTGATAGACCTCAGGAATGTTAGGTATTTTCTGTGCCATGAAATGTTCTTCTACAAGGTTGGTGGGCTGCTCAGCACAAATGCCCCACCCTAAGATACCTTCCCATTCTTGTGGTTATCCTCAGGCTGTTCCTTGAGTAGGGAATAATCTTATGGCCTTTTTTCTGGAATTGGACCTAGTTCTAGTTCCTGGTGACCGTGGGGTGGGGTCACTAGCTCCTGGTGGCTTTTGAGTGACCTTGTTTAGGCCTAGTTCCTGGTGACCTTTGTGGGTGTCAGGCCTGGTTCTTTCAGTTCTTTGTAGTATCAATTTTATTACTTCAAGTTTCTCCTAGACATAAGTGTTAGTACTTATTTAAAAATGAACACACAGGCTGGAGAGATGGGTAAGAGCACTGGCTGTTCTTCCCGAGGTCCTGAATTCAATTCCCAACAACCATGTGGTGGCTCCCAACCATCTGTAATAGATCTGGTGCCCTCTGCTGGAGTGCAGGTGTACATCCAGGCAGAACACTGTATACATAATAAAAATAAATCTTAAAAAAAAAAGGAACAAAAAATAAGAAGAACACACACAAATATTATATGAAAGAGATTTATTGGATGGAGATGAAGAGATAAAGAAGAAAAGGAAAGAGAGAGACATGGTGGGGATCCTCAGGAAAGAAAGTGAGGCAGAGAGAGCTGGAGAGGAGAGTAAGAGAGGAAGAGCAAAGTGGCAGGTTGGTCCTTTCATAGATTGTGCAGCTGAACTGTAACTGCCACACACCTGGTGGATAACACATGATGACATCATAGGTTACTAGGTAACCCGAAAGCAGGCTGCCTATACGCTAACGAGAAGTCTGTGGCCCCATATTCTGAAAACACTATTTGTTATAAATCTACTTCAAGGGCCAGAAGTGGATTATAAGACATCGCACTGAGGACAGGAGAGACTATAAACCTGAAAGCTTATGTTTCTGCAGCTTCCTTGCATTTCTGTGCCCTGGGAACTCAAAGAGGCATGTCCTAATACACCTTCACCAATCACCAGTGTTATGATAATGATGATGCGACAGCTTCGGGGTGGCACCATCATGGGCCCATGCCACAGTGTACCCCCTTGAGGAATTATGTCACATAACAAATCTGATATAAGGAGGTTTTGTTATGCCCAGTTCGTTAGACAACCCCCCTCCCGCCACAGACCACCAGGAATCGACCCCACTGCAAATACATGAGGATTTTTATTACAAGCTCGAGCCCCAGATCAAAGCATTCTCCCTGTTTGAAGAGGAGGAGTGTGGCCCCAAGGTCTAGGGGAACAAAGTTTTTAAAGGGAGAAAATGCAAGCAGGGAGTTACACGTCTTGGTGTTGCATGATTGCGTTAGGGAAACTGACTTTTGAAATTATTGGTTTACTTTAGGTGCCAAGACCACAAACAGTTCTAGCCTGGCCATGTCGGTGGTTTCCTAGCAACTGTATCTCTAATGGGCAGGGAAAGAATGCAGTAAGGCTGGTTCTTCCCCCACAGATGGCTGGACATGTCTCCACCTGGCTGGCCTTCCTTCAGGCTTGTGCTCCAAACCCCAAACTAATACCCCAAAAAACCAATTTTCAATTCTTTGGTCTCTCAGTTTATTTGGGGGAAAGGAGAGGGGTTAGAGGAGAGATAGAGGCAAACAGATAGATAGGGGGTTGGGGGAAGAGCCACGAGGGAACAGAGAGAGGCTGGAACAGAGGTGGTGGGAGGTAACATTGCTAGATCCCCAAGGGTAGGCCACTGAGATTGCCTGTAAACTAACAATCCATCCAAGGACGACATGAGCCCATTACCACTTTTCAGTTGGAGAAACAGGTAACACCATTTCGATGGTAACATCAAATCTCAAACTCACATTTCATCTTCAAATTGAGCCTTCTGCTTATTGTACTTGGGGTCTCAGGAATGAAGATGACATGTGAGGGTTTCTGGAGAGCCCAGATGAACTTGAAGAGGGTTTGGGGTCTCAGGAATGAAGATGACACATGAGGGTTTCTGGAGAGCCCAGATGAACTTGAAGAGGGTGGAGGACAAAGGGAAGCCAACTCAGAGAAAGAATCCAGAGAGGAAACCAAGCGTGTCAGAGTGGAGCCCAGCGACACTCACGACCTCAGGTAACCCCAGTCTTACTTCTAGAGATTGGGGCTGTTGTCAGCCTACGGCAGAGCCCATGTGATGATTCTGTAGTGGCCTCTCAGGGATGGAAAAAATGAGCTTATTTCTAAAGCCTCAATCTTTTCCTTTTCACATTTAACAGCCAGCCCTGCAACCAGTTCCGTTCCATCAGCGCCTCATTGTCCCTTTGTTCAAAAGGGGAAATTAAAGTGTAGCTGGTCACTGATGTGCTGCTTGCTTTCTTCCATCTGGCCCTACAAGGTCATTAGAACACACTGGCAGCCCCTGCGGGGACATTTACATTTGAAGCAAAGTTAATTTACTCCCCAGCCTGGTGATAGCCATTCGGTTTTTATCTGCGAAATGAATGTTCGGTCCCTTCCTTGTGTTCTGACTGGCACCACACTCCCTGCTCCCAGAAGTGTCTGAAGAACCTTCGCTAAGCACCCACAGGTTGAGAGTCTGAGGCAGAGGGGGAAGGCCAGCTCTCAGAGTGCACAACAGCTTGAGGTGCTATGTGCGGCCCCCACTTTCTAGGGCCTAGAAGATTGATTTCCTTTGATACCAACAAGAATAGTTCGAGTCTCTCTCCTTCAGGACAGCAGGCTCTCAAGGCTGCTAGGTTCTTTCTAAAGATGCTCAGGAAGTCCAGGCTTAGACCAGTCACCATCTGGAGAGATCCTTTGCTCCCTGTCCTCAGATAAAAAGCCTCCTGCTGGTTCTTACTCTCAGCCTGCCCCTGTGGACTGGGCCTTGCACCCTTGTTGGGTGCATTTTCAAAAAGACCATAGAAAAGTTTTGTTTCCCTACAAAAGACCAGTGTTTTCCTAGAACAACAGGTACACAGAGCTGTTTTTTTTTTTTTTTTTGAAAGACCCTGGCTCTGCTGAAACTATAGACAAAGCTAAAAATTGAGTATTATACCTTCACAGAGGGAAGGTTAGCTGGCTCCAAGGACATCTTTTAAAGACGGGCTTTTACACCTGGTGAATGAGGCTGAAGGACAAGAGGGCAGGACAAGTGTCAGTACTCTGTTTTGCACTTCTGTATCATTGGAGTTGTAGCCAAATAACAATACTCTAAAGCATGTTATTCACCATTGGCCTTCTCTTCGCTTCTGAGGAAGCTAGGCCAAAGCGCTGTGCAGCTCAGAAAAGGAAGTCCTATGGAGGGAGAGAGAATCCCGGGCAGGTGTCCTGGGCTTTAGGGGCCAGCTCCCAGGTGTGCTCTGCAATGGATTTCAGGTGGATCTTCTTGTTTAGTGCAGGCGTGTCTGATTGATTAACTATTGGAACAAGCTAATGAAGAGGCACGTTAGTATTATATAAACACAGATTTATGGGAGCAGTGTGGGAGGGGTGAGGGAAGTACACTCAGAGAAAGTGGGCAGAGACACAGAAAAGGGCGGGGAGGGGCGCAGAGAGAAGAGAGCAGAGGAGAGGAGGGGTAGGGGAGAAGAAGGGCAGAGAGAGAGGGAAGGGCAAAGGCAAAAAAGGCAGGAAGAACCAAATGTCTGGGTTATATAGTGAAGGGCCTCCGGGAGAGGGGAGGCCCCGCCCCTAGGTAGAGGGCAGGGTTTGCCAGCCACGCCGTCTCACGTAGGGACCTAACAGTGCTTACTTCTAAAATGTCCACGGGTGGATCTTCCTGTTTAAGGCAGACATTATTAGTTCACAAATCTTGACGCACTAGCCCACTCCCAGGTTGCTTAGGCACCTGTGATGTCATCATTGGCTGTCACCGCCAGGGGCTCCAGATAAACGCTTTCTCTCCTTTCTTCTCTCCACCTTCATCCAATAAACCTCTTTCATATCAGATCTGTATATGCATGGCATTTTAAAATAAATACTAACAGGCATGTTCACTTTTAAAATATCCAAACCTGGGATTTACCTAACGGAAGTAGAGGGGACAGCATGAAGACACACTGGCAGCCCCTGCACCCGGAAAAGGGCTCAACACTTGAGCCACTTCCCTGTGGGGCAGAGCTGTGCTCTCTGCCTGCCGCCCATGGATGGCCTCTCACGGCTGCCACTAGACAAGTCCTACCGGGGATGGATGACTTTGCGTTTCTAAGTTCCTCGCTTCTGCCTCCCGAGTGTTTCAATCACAGGTCTGTGCCTCCGTACACAGACCTGTGTATGGGGCTGTGCTGGGGCTTCGGGAACGCCAACCTGAGCTCCGCCAGCTGAGCTGTGTCTCCGGGCTCAGCCCTGATTGCGTTTACAACCTTTAGGAGGGAAGCTGTGGAAGGGACCTGCGGCTGGGCGTGGGGGTGAGTCGGTCAGATGCTGTGATGGCTCTCATCGTAAAGGGAATAAGAGATATTTTATCTGGAGATATTTTGAGTGGCCATGGCCTGGAAACACAGAATTGGGTTACCCCATCTGTGTTCCAACATGAAGGCAGTTTCAGAGGGTTTTTATACAGTTTTACAGACCAAAGGAAGTCATTAATCAAGGCAACTTTAAAATACATTAGTGGTTATATCAGAGAAGCTGGTACACGATTTGGGGGCGTGGGGGGTGGAGGTATTCCATGGGCCCAAGAAACCATCTGATAACATTCTTAGCTCTTAGATTGATGGACATTAGTGTTCTGCTAAGTTAATAGTGTCTAAGAGCCTTTTTATTTATTATCATGAGGTGTTAGTTCAGCTAGAGAGTGGGGCATAGAATGGCTGTTCCAGAAGCTAAAACCAGCCCAAGATAAAGTAATTAGCCTCTGAACCTATAAAACTGCAATCTCTCTGCAGTATTAAAATTCCAATCAGCCCACCGGTGTCTGCAGACCCAGAGATTCCTTCCAGAGTCTTTTCAGGAATTCTCTTTCACAGTGCCTACCGTTGTAAAGGAGTATTTGAAAATAAAACCCAGCTCAGAAGAAAACAAGGCCCCGTGCCGCCTCACTGGCCTGCACCTCCTGAGTGTTGATGATTACACATCTAAGATGGGTTGTTTTTTCTTTGTGGGGAACTCTCCTGCCAATGGTCTCTGCCGCATGACTCTCAGGGGAGGAGCAGCGGGGAGCACAAGATCCAGTCCTGGTTGGGTTAGAACACAGCCCTTCCTGGTTTACAAGCATGAGGCTTCGCTGCGAAGACAGCTAAAATAGAGGCATACAGGTCACTAGCTCCCTGTGAGAGGGACCAAACCGTTCATTGATTGAAGTCAGCCCATCTCAGAGTCTGTGAGAATGGAGCTGACCTGAGGTCATAGTCTGACCCCTGACTGAAGCTCACAGGGCCTCACAGGCAAGTCCACTCTCCACACCTGCCCAGCTCACCATGCTTTCCGTGACAGTGCTTGAGCCAACTCCTCAGAACCAGAATCCAGCCCTCACCATTCTGACTTCTCACATTCACGTCACAGAGAGCAAAACCCATCCCTCCGTGTGAAAGGCACCCTAGTAAAAAGGTGATCCCCAAACGATCCCTATGTTTAGTCTCCTCAATTCCCAAAGACAGCCAGTGTTTCTAGCATGTAATAAGGTTGTCAATATTTAGCAGTTATCTACCCTAGGTAAGGTTAACCCATTAGTGTCCAGAGCCTTCTATGCCAGCCTCCATGTACCTCCACAATTAGTATCCCCATGTGTAAGCTACTGTGAACATCAAAAGTTGGGATAAAGTGGCCTGTGCACCGTAATCAACCATTGTTACATCCAGACTCTGAGCAAGGAAGAGCATTGTATTTAGCAATATGCAAAGTAACTTTTAGAGCCTCATCTCAAACACTCAGGTTGTTAGGCAACTGTTAATTCTCCCCCCCCCCACCCCCCGCCCCATGACACTGCTTCAAGTGGACTCTGTACAGATGTTTCAAAAAAAAAGTTTTCCCTGCTCCTCTTGGTTGTCAGAGCTTTATATCACCTAGGCATCAGCTTCCAAGGAAATAACTGAGCTGGGAATTGCCCAGAGTTGATGGGCAGGAGGTTCCTGAGCCCACACCTTCGAGCCGGGTGTCCATCCTATGCAGCAGAGCCACGGGAAGCCCCTCCCACCCAAGTCTCTGCCTGCTCCCTCCACAGCTCGAGCCACCTTTCTGTATCACTTACTCATTTAAAGACAGCTTCGTAGATCCAAGTCTAGAAACGGGTGCAGTTTCTAAGCTCTTATTGAATCTTCACCCTCACAGACGGGCTGCCTGCTTAAGGCTCTGCCCACAGGCAACCTCTGCGCACAAGTCACCAAACAGTCTCCCAAGCTCAGTTAAGTCAGACAGACACGGTGAAGCTGCCTTGTCAACTGTGCCTCCTCACCAGCACATCCCACTGAAGGAGTGAGGGGAGAGAAGACAGACAGGCACTTACTGTTCGTTAATGAACAAAAAAATAAAAAACAAAGAAAGAAAAAGGAAGGACATGACTGCTCCTAGGTGTGGTGGAAAAGAAAGGGAGAGCATAGCCAGAGGCAGAGATATCTGGGAGAGTCTAAAGTTGACAAGACCCTGAGCCATGTGAGGAGATGGGGGGAAGAGAGAGGGGAACCAAGTGGACAAGGTAAAAAAGGAGTCTGGTTGCCAAAATGGCTGGATTATGTAGGGAAGAGCCTCTGGGGGAAAGGCAGCCCAGCCCATGGTCTGGGAGAGTTCCCGATGGGAGTTGGGGGTGGGGATACTACACTCCTAACTGAAGAATGCTGGAGAGCCTGGCAGTCAGGTCCATTTTGGTAGGTTAAATGGGCACCTCAGCCATTTGTTTCCAGGTTTGAGACCTAACAGTTACCGATTTGTTGAACCCTTTTGCATGTGCCAGTTGGTAGAATAAATAAGCATCACAGATTTTCTAATCACAGCAAAATAGATTTAAATTAAGTCATTAAGATTTTGTTTGTTTTCTTGACCAGAATCTCGATTTACAGCCCAAGCTAAACACTGAATATTCCTGTCTCAGCTATGTACCACCACACCCAATAAATAGGTTTTAATTACCTTACTAAGGTAATAAATAGTCACTCTCCCTCAGATGAATAGTGTTCTGTCTGATAGAAAGCATAAGTCCTCATAGCAAATGTTATTGTATCTTACCAAGAAACCATCATTAACCCAGGCCAAGGAGGAACCCATGAAGTAGACATTTATAATTATTGGGGGGTAGGCTTGCTCTTAAAAAGCCAAAGCCAGATATGGTAGATCATGCCTGCAACTCCAGCAGTTGAAGGGCCAATGGAGGTAGGAGGATCTGGAGTTCAAAGCTAACTTCAACTACAAGAGTGGCCAGCCTAAGCAACATGAGTCCTTGTTTCAAGAAACAAATTCCATTTATTATGCAGAAATATGGAAATGTACACCATAAATACAAATACAAAGAATAAGTTAATTTTGTATATTGGTCTTATATTTAGTCACCTTATTATAATTATAATACTTATTTTTTATTAAAAGACCTAAACTTAAATGTTGAGAATAAAAGATAAAAACATAAAAATAAAAATGAAACCCAATAGAAATAGTTACATGAACTGAGGTATATACAAACAGAATACCATGGCTTTGTGATTAGAAGAGGAAATAATTGAGAAGTAACTTAAAAAGTGATTTTGTGGCTTTGTTCACGTGCTCCAAACACTGTACATCAAGGCTGCCTACTGTCTTGCCTTGCTTCCCATAAAGAATGAGGACAAGAAGAAACAGCCAAAACAAAACAATCTATCAGTTCTGTTCCTTTGGAGAACCCTGACTAACACAGACCATGGTACCAGAAGTGGAGCATGTTGTGTTCGACCTGACCGTGTGATCTTGGGAAGATAATGGAAAATCATCTTTAGCCTGGAAACGTCGTTGAGTACTCAGAGCTTTGTGGGCTGCTCTGTGGGAGCATTAAAGATCAGTGTTGAGAGCAGTGCAAGCGATGAAGGCCCAGCTTGTGAGGCTCTAGAAGGATGTCTGAGAGTTCGTTAAGGATTCTATCAAGACCATTAAATATTTATTTTTTTGAATTAAGAATACGTTGTTCTGATAGTTGGGACTGAAGAATCATCTGTGATTAACAGGAGACCAAATTCACAACAGTGAAATCTTTGTATTGCTGGGACAATTGATATTGGTCAGTGGCCGGCTGGGGCTGAAGAATCAGCTATGATTAGGAAGAAACAAGCATTATGGAGACAAAAATCTTCTGGGAAGTGCTTCCTCAGAGTCAGCACACAGAAGCTATATTCCAGGCTCCCGAGGTTATGCCTCATGCTGGCATCAAACTTGGTAATATATAAGAGTCACCCAGTTGGTACTGGTTTTGAGGAGCAACTGAGGCTTGGCACTGTCAGAGGCCAGGAGAGGCCATTGGTGAAAGCGCAGCCTGAGCTATGGTAGAAGTCCTGAATTGAAGAGGTCATAGAGAGAAGTTGAGGCGTGGCATTATATGGCTGAGTCAGAGTCCTGAAGAGAGCTCTGGAGAGAGTGAAGGTCAAGGTGCAGCAGGAGACCCAGCATTTTGGAGATGCCAGTGTCATGGTTTGACCACCAAAGGACAGCCGCGGCTGTGGAGTGGAGCCAGCCTGAGCCTAGGAGACAAGCTGTGTGCTGCTGAGGGTGAAGACAGAGACCTGGTGCAGGCCCTTCGAAGCCCAGGAGTTGATGAACGGGTCCTAGATGTTGAGCACTGAAATTTCTATACCGTTAAACCCAGACCACAAAGAAACTATGTAATCTCTCTGACATTCAGATTCACTCTTTGTAAACTGAAAAAAAAATAATGTGTCTCAAAGACATTACAGAATTGAAACCACAAGCGATTTGACTCTGGCCTTTGCAAGAAGATACACTATTAAGAATACGTATTAAGAATACGCTGTTCTGATAGTTGGGACTGAAGAATCATCTATGATTAACAGGAGACCAAATTCACAACAGTGAAATAAAAAAAATATACATAATAAGAAACTTAAAGCAGAGTCAACAGAGAAAGGACTTTGTAATTGAAGAGGACTCGGGCAATTCATTTAACAACCATAACCCCAAATCTAGAGGCAAGTTAATAAATTTGATCATAAGGTATAAAAAGTTGGGAGAAACTTTGTTTTAAAAAAAATCAGCCAGATGAGGTGGCACATGCCTGTGATCCTAGCACTCAGGGAGGCAGAGGCAGGCAGATCTCCATGAGTTCAAGGCCAGCCTGGTCTACAGAACGAGTTCCAGGACAGCAAGGGCTACACAGAGAAACCCTGTCTCAAAAAAAACAAAATAAAATAAACAAAACCAACAGTTGGAGACTAGCTCTGAAAGAACACTCGCAACAGAGAGCACAGAAAAGGATAAGGCTCTCAAATACAACAAACTCTGAAAACTCAAGGGAGAAAAGCAAATCACACAATTTAAGAAAAAAGACACGATGGTTCCTGCTTTCTTGGTTTCTATGGTCACTCCGTGTCGTATCCTCACATCTGAGGTTTGGAGCTAAGGACCACAAATGGGAGAAAACAATATGGCATTTGTCTTCCTGGGATTGGGTTACCTCACCCAGTATAACCTTTTCCTGGTCCATCCATTTATCTTCAAATTTCATGATTCCATTTTCCTTTACAACTGAATATACACAGTGTATATTGTTACGTTTTCATTTTCTGTCCATCAGTCATAGGACATTTAGGTTCTTTCCTTTTCTAGCTGTTGACTAGAGCACAGCAGTGAACAGGGCTGTGCAGATATCTGTGGAGAAGGATGCTGAGTCCTTTGGGCATATGCCTAGGAATGAGGTGGCTGGGTCATACGGTAGACTTACTGTTAGTGTTTTACGGATTCTCCACCCTCGTTTTCAGAGACCTCACTCCTCATTTAAACCATTCTGGAAAACACCCTCACAGACACGAGAGGTGTGACTTCACAGTGATTCTAAATCTAGTTAAGTCGTTGATGGAGATGAACCTGAGGTCACCCAAACCAAGTGACCCAGCGACACGACCAGGTGTGATGCAAGACCCCAGGTAGAATCCTGAATGAAAACCGAAACCATTGCCATGAGGTGATGTCGAGAGCAGCAGCAGGAGTTTGAGTATAGATTCCGTCTCAAATAATGCTGTGTTGGTGTTAGTTTTCTTGCACAAAATAATGGTGATTATTGCTGAATGCAGATGAAAATTCTCCAGATGCTTGCTTGCTTCATTTCTTTTGTGCTCTCCTAAAGTTCCCCTTTTTGTGAACTTGAGGTGGCTCCTATTTTCTGGCTTTTATGAACCATGCCGTTTTGAAAATTAAGGCACAGATTTTTGTCCTGTGATAAAAATTAATAGCTTTACAAGAAGGGAGGAGTGAGTCTCCGCGTGCCCACCCTCTTGCCACATGACACCTAGAACCACAGTATGATACAGTGAAAAGGAGCTGGCCGTGAGGAGAAATTTCTAATTTGTATAAATTACCCAGTCTCATGCATTCTCTTACAGTAGTACAAAACAAAGACACTTATCAGTTGTGACTCAGTAGGAGGATGCCTTAGGATTTTCTTTACACAATTTCACGTCATCTGCAAACAGAATGCCTTCTTTCTTCCTTTCTCATACAGATGCCTTTCTTTTTTTAACTCCTCTAATTATCCTGTCTAGTGTCTTGTTCATGACCTTGCAGAAAGTTTTTGTCTTTAACCATTAAATGTGCAGTTTACTGTATATTTTTCCTAGATGTCCTCTATCAGAAGGGGAGATTTCCTTCCTTTCCTGGTTTGAACAGCTGGCTGCTTGTTTGTTTTTATTACAACAGAATATTGAAAGGCTCTTCCTAAGTCATAGGTGCTTTTATCAGTTACCTTGCTGCAAATAATAAAACTTAGAATGTGGGGCTGGGAAGACAGCTCAATCAGTAAAGCACTTGCCGTGCAAGTGAAAGGACATGAGTTCAATGCCCAACATGCTCACAAAAGCTGGACAGCATGTGCACCTACGATCCCAGAGCAGGGACAAGAATCCCTGTGGCTTGCTGGCCAGTCAGGTTAGCTGAGTCGGTGAGATTCCGGTTCAGGGAGAGACCCTGCCTCAAACAGGAGGTGGAGAGTTACTGAGGAAGACATCCAGCTCCAGCCTCAGGCCTGCACATGGACACTCACTTCTGAACCTGAGCATCAACAGTTTCGGCTGTATTTGGCTAATATGTTCTGCTCCTAGTCTTCCTGGAGCTTGGAACTGACCAGTGAGAGAGCCTCACTCATGCGTCTGACAGTTGGTGCTTCCAGCTGAGTATTGTTCTTTCCACATGGTCTGTTATCTGCAAGGTCTCTAGACCATGCATCTTTACAGGGAGGCCTCGAACAAGTGAGAAGATACAGTCCTCTTCAGGCCTGCTTGGAAATCACTCTTTGTTCTTCCACATTTTATTGGCCAAAGCCAATTGCTCAATACATCCCAGGTGCATGGGTAGGCTAATAGGCTCCCCTGCCTTGCAAAGGTAAGGGCCCAATGACCCTTTATTTCTTCCATCTTCCTCTCTACTCTGCTTGCATTTCCAACAGCAGTGTCTTCTTAGATAGGAACACATAAAGATCATTTTTTTCTCTGTGGTTTATACCCTTTTTCTTCAAGGGAAAGAAAGACATTAAATAAATTTTTGCTCTTAGGAAAGAAAGTAGGGAGGTGTCAAAATAGGGCAATGATAAAGGATAATTTACTGTTTGGAACCAGTTCGCATTAACTCAATACACAAACAAGATCTTGAAAATCGTAAATAGAATTCTGTTTCTTCTGTGTTCTGTTTGGAGAGTGGTACTTCTCCTAACTAATTTACATTTACATGATTTCTTCATTAATTGTTTTGAAGCAGCTGGCCCATAACCAAAGGGAAACAATGATAGTAATTTGCATATTCTTAAATTATAATTAAAGTTGCAGAAACAAATTTGAGTCTTCACAGCATGGAACAGTTATGTAAGACTATGTATTCAGGAGCATGCCCATGGGAGTGAGGGCTGACATGGTAGGCTTTTCCGGGGTGTCTTGAATCTGAATGTTAACTGGGGAAGTCATTAGGAAGCCCTGACCTTAGAACAACAAAAGGAAACAACTTTTGATAAGTAGTACCCATTTGGTTCCCATCTCCACAAATTAAAGAGAAGGCCCTTGGACTTGTAAATTTTTTGGAAGAAATGTAAATGTCTAGGCCTCAACCATAGAAGGATCGATCAATGAATCCGTGTTTGAAAGATCTCAGCACCTTAGTAGAAGTTATAAGGGCTCTCACACTCCAGGAAGCAGAGAAATCTCTTGATGGTCATGGCCTTAAGGATCTAATAATGTAGCCAAGCAGTGGTGGCCCGTGCTTTTAACCCCAGCACAGGGGAGGCAAAGGCAGGTGGATCTCTATGAGTTCCAGACCAGCCTGGCCTACAGCATTTTAGGACAGACAGGGCTACACAGAGAAACCCTGTCTCAGAAAAAAAAATCTAATAACTCACTCATTTAAACAGAGCCTGCTTGAGTCCTATAGAGAATGAGGGCTGCCATGGAACAAGTATTATCAGACTCTTTAGCCCATTCTGTAAACTTCACTATTTTATCCTCAAGGGGCCTCTGCAGGCTCTTTATCAACTATACAAACTGGATGGCTTACACGACAGGCTTGCTTTCTCACAGCGCTGGGGACTGCACTGTCTTCAGCAGTGAGGACCATGAAGGGTTTTTCAACCGTCTCTCCCTAGCTTAAAGATGACCGTCTTACCTGTGTCTTCACATTCTCTTGCCACTGTATATGTCTGTGTCCAAACTCTCTTTTTTATACCAGTAATGTTGGCCCACCCTCATGACCTCAGTCAAACTTAATGCTCCCTTAGAGAGCCCATCTCCAAACTGGCTAGAGAAATGGCTCAGAGGTTAAGAGCACTTGCACCTCTTGGAGAGGACTGGGGTTCTGTTCTCAACACACCCACCTCGCGCCTCAGAGCTCCAGGGCCCCTTTCTGATTGCTGAGAGTACCGGATACTCATACATGTTTTTGTAAAATCCTGTCTTTAAATGTGCTTACATCCTGAGGTATTATCTCAGGGCTCAACACTCGAACTTGAGTGGGATGGGCACCATTCAGTTTGTGTGTTATTATATAATCCCAGTTTTACAACTGAGAACACAGGCCTGGAAGAGCTATTTGGGACTACCAAGAGGAGGAAGGAATAAAGGAAGTCAATTGGGTGTCACATATGAGTAAATGTAGTGATATTTAAACTAGTGTAATGAAACCCATTACTTTAAACAGTAACTATACAAATATTAAGACACACTTTAGGCTCAGCTGGGCTTGGGAGTTCTTCGAAGTATTGTGTGTTCACAGACCTTCTCCTAAGCCCCAGACCCCTGCATCCAGCAGCACCCAGTGGCTATTTATCAAGTCCCAACTCTATGACCGTGGGTATTTATTTGCCTGTGTTTAGAGCACCACCAGACCGTGGTGGTCAATGCAGCGCTCAGCACTTTGATAAGTACTCAGTAAGCACTTGATGAACAAGTAAACACTGTACCTCACCCAGCTAAATAATAATGTAAAACTGCAGCATTAAATGTTATAATGCAGCATTTTCTTGTGTAAGTTTTAGACTCAATGCCTGCATGTCGGGAGATGGCCCAAAAGTGTAAAGGTTAGGGCCTAGTTCGGATCCCCACCACATGTGCTGTCTTGCCTCTGGTCGTGGGGATGGAGCAGAGACACAATAATCCGTGTAGCTCACTGGGTAGCTAACCTAGGTTGAATGAGAGAGACCCTGCCTCAAAACTAGGGTGACTGGTATTGAGAAAGACACCCGATTAGCCCTCTAGCCACTGTATGCACACATTTATACTCCCACAGGAACACACATACATGCTTACACCTCGCCAGAAAAACACATTTGAAGATGCGTGCCTTATTAAAGGCAGCTTTGCCCAGGCTGGGGTTATATTTCTGTTGCTCCAGCCTCAACGTGAGTGGTTTCCTTAGGAGTGATGATCCTCTGAGTTGCTTAACAAGAGGTGAGGAAGGGGGGGATCAGGAAGATACATCAAGAGACCTGAGGATCCTTTCCTGTTCCACGGATTTTCTGAAATGCAGTGTGGGTTACCATAGCAACAGCAGCCCTTTGTAGTCCCTCCCTCCATCTTCCTACCTGCTGGTGAGGAAAGGCTGGATGCACCAGCCTCCTATCCCAGTAGGGTGTCCTCCTCCAGGCTCTCGAGAGCTGGAGCTAAGGAAAGACTCAAGAGAGACAGCAGGGGTTGAACCAGCCAGGGGGTGAAGGAAAGAAGCAGAGGGGAGGGGAGGGGCTCCTGCCAGGAGGTGAAGGCTAAAGCGTGGGCGGGAGCGACAGAGGAATAAAGGAGTAAGCTGCCACCGTTGGCAAATAATCACAGCTGGGCCAGCAGTTCTCAGGGCTGATTATCCCGTGATCCTCCGCTTAATTGATTTTACACAACCTCCTGACTGCGCAATTGCGAGCCTCCCAACAGTAAAGGCAGTTTTCAAAGGACAGCTGCTCGCTCAAGTGGACACCCCACACAGAATTATTTACTGGAGCTTCTAATGACTTATTCTCCTCAACTGAGCCAGAAAATATCTTCCTAAAGACGAAATGGGAAGAACGCCAGATCTGTGGATATTGCTACAGTGTGTAATGATTAGTCTTCCTAATCAAATCAGTGACTTTACCGGGACATACCCCTTTTCGGCCCTAAGAATATAACACGGAAATGCGAAGAGCCACTGCCATCTTCTAGGTTTTTCTTTACATCCACTCTAAGTCGAACATAATTCTACTTGGTGGTAATTTTTGCAAGATTTAAAGAGAGTGGGCGGTTAGGGGTAATCATAAATTACATATGATAAATTTATTAGTCAATACCATTGACGAAAACATTAGAAAATCGTAAAGTCAGAAAAAAAAACATTCAGGTTCATCAGTGTTTTCTTTTAGGGAAAAATTACCAGTTCTATCAAACCCACAGGGAAAATTTATCCAAGCAATTCCTAGAGTCAATCACAGTCCATTAAAAAGCGAAACAGCAGACACATGCAACCGCGCGGCCACTCCCAGCGAGCGTAGCCCCTTATTACCAGCAACAAGACAGTTAATTTGCTTAGCAACCCGCTGCTGGCATTCAGCCTTTGTCCTCCTCACATCTGCTGCTCAGGGATGATGCATTTAATAAATATGTTTATAAGACAGTGATTTATTTCTGGCACTATTTTTGCCCCTTTTCACACCAAACTTCATTCCTGGGGAGGAAACGTGCTAATTGTCCCACTGTTACGTGACCTTTCTTCCTGTGCTGCTGAGGAGGAGCACGGTGTTCGAACCCCGCCCCCCAGCAGAAACTGGAGGCTGACCCCTCTTCGTCCCAGCCAGCAGTGAAATACCAGGCCAAGTGATCAGGAGGGACATGAGTACCAGGAAGTCAGGGGCTCGTGGTCTCCTGACCTCTAGCTGGCAAGGTGTGACACTGAATAGTAATGCTAATAACTGAGATGGAAGATTAACTAGAGTTCACTTCATTTGAGTTTATGAACACAGCGCATGGAAAGGCAGGCAGCTGGCGATGCCACCTATTTACCAAACAATCAGGGAGTATTTGATTATCTTCAAAAATAGAGATCCATTCTCTAAACTTTGGATGGATCTTTTTTGCATAAGAACGATCATCTGGGACAGAGAGGTGGCTCATCTGAGAGACGTCTCAGTGGCTAAGAGCACAGGAGGCTTTTCCAGAGGACCTCTATTGGGTTCCCAGCACCAACATGGTGGCTCACAACGATTTGTAACTGCGGTTCCAAGGGGTTCTATACCCTTGTCTGACTTCTGCAGAAACCAGAAAAGCATGTGCTCCTCATATATACATGCAGGCAAAGCGCTCATATAAATCATCATCATCTTTTAATGTTCAGCATCAACCTGTATTGCCATTGCTGACTGTCTTAGAAGAGTGAACCATAGGTTACATTTTTGAAGACAAGGAGTCAGCTCTCCAGAGGAATACAAGATGGGCCAGTAGGATGGGGTGGTGGACAAACGCCCTAACCAGGAACAAGTAATAGCCTGTTCATACTACAGGTCTGTCACTAACAGTCATGCAACCTGGGCTTCTGAGTCTGCATCAGTCAGTTATTGCCATGTAACAAAACAACTCAAAACTGAATGGATTGAAGTAACAAAGGCTTACTTATCTGTGGGTGGGTGCTTCTGTAGATCTGGGCTCAGCTGATCTCAGCTTGGTTTACATATCCATCTGTGGTCTCTTGATGTTACAAAGAACTTAGCTTAGCCAAATGAACTAGACAAATGAAATCTGTTTTATCTCATTCTCCAGTAAATTACTGCAAGGTGGTTGTCAGGGAGGTAGAGAGGGGATGGTAAGCAAGCGATGCAGAAGGATCGATGAGGGGTTTTCAGAGATGGAGGAGGATCAAAACAGAAGGGAAGGAAGAAGAAATGAAAGGGAGAAAACAAGGAGGTGAGGGAGGGAACGAGGGGAGGAGGGAGAGAAAAGGGGAGGAGAGAGGAGAGAGAGAACAGCGTGTGACCTCTTGAGACAGAAGCTCAACATGGCTCTTTAAAGCTGGCTTTTCTCCTGGTGCTCATGCTTCCTAGATGGTTGCTGTGCAACCGTTTACAAATTGTGAAGTGTCTTTAGCAGCTACAACATAATAAGACAAAACTAGTAATGACATTTGGGGCACAGAACATCCTGAGACACTTTATTTATTCATGTCCTTTGTCATATTTGAGGGAGGGAATGTCCTGAGAGATATTTTATTTATGAATATCCGTAGCCTTGTTCCACAAAGCTTTTAGGTAGCTTGCTACATGAAAGCATGCACAAACATCTCAGCATACTCATGAATATGCACAAAACTGAGACAAGAGAAAAATAGCTGCTAGTGGGAAACAGAGCCTGGCTAAGTGTGGTAAGACACTCTACCACAAATATACAAATATTTTTTTGTATTTGTAAATTCGTATTTGTGAAATTGCTGTAAGGATATATCGGGACTCTCATTAAATCTTATATTGGGTTCTGTATTTCCTAGAAACAAAACAAGTCAAAAGTGTTCCCCAAGGTACATCACCCAAGTTAGCCCGGAGTAGAACGAGGAAGGCAGCCTGGCAGTGCCCTGCCCCCCAGCCCTGGGTAGTTCCTGCCTGCCCACGGCCTCTTTGGATGCCTTCTATTTCTGTGTTGCTCTAAGGTATGCTCCTCAGGTCCTGAATGAGATGAGCTTAACCCACAGGCCCACAGCTGCGACCATGTCTGGACCATGGTAAAAACAGCAGATGTTGCTGGAACAAGGTGAAAGGAATTGATAGAGACTTTTTCATTTGCCAGTGACACAGTGTTTCCTTTTAAAAGAAATCAAGGTTTTAAAGTTAACTCAGTGGAGATATCAATAGTAATTAAACAAGAATTCAGATGGTGTATGGGCAAGGCAAGCTTGTGAAAGTATCATGGAAACACCAGAATTTTGGAATCCAGGCCTATTTGGGACGTCCATGATGAGCCCACTGATTCCTAAAAAAGCTTTCCAGAATGAATTCATAACTTTATAAGCTTTGCATATAGGGAAAATATCAGGATTTGTGTCTCTAACTGTGTGATCCAATATCAAAGGAGTTAACTTTAAATACCCGTTGCTGCAGCAGCTCACGTGCTCAATCAGCCTTCAAGATAGTTATGTCACCAAGGCTGCCCTGGCTTCTCTGGTGATTCCAAAGAAAAAGTGGAAATTTCTTCCCCAAACAGAAGACAGATATACTTTTCCTGTCTTCCAAATTGCTGTATCTCAGAGCTCATAGTTGCCACATCAAGTGGATGTTCAGGGCATAATATAAGAAAAATATGAAAGTTACCAGAATCGAAATGGGATCACTTAAGTCAATTATATTTTTTAAAGTAAATAAGCCAGGAAGTGATGAAGGAAGGGCTAAGTTTTTTGTTTTGATTTTGTTTCTTGGTTTTTCAAGACAGAGCTTCTCTCTCTAATAGCTATCCTGGCTGTCTTAGAACTCACTTTACAGACCAGGCTGGCCTTCAACTCACACAGATCCTCCTGCCTCTGCCTCCAGAGTGCAGGGATTAAAGGCATGCACCACCTCTTAGTTCTTATGCATGTTATCTGGTAGCAACTACCACATACGATTCTGCCAACTGCTAGCCTGTGCAGTTGCTACCAAAGCCAGCCATGGAAGATGATCTTCTCAACATCAGACTGATATCAGTCACTGTGGACAAGAATTATTGCTTCAAAATAGTTCATGAACTGCCCTATCCCCCATCTCCTTTTTTTTTTTTTTTTTTTTTTTTGGTTTCAAAAGCATAGCCCTTTGACTGTGCCTATCATTTACCATGGCAAGTTGTGGAGAGCCACTTGCTTGTCAGGCTGCTTTGTTATTGAACTCTCAGCAAAAAACATTTTCACCCTGGCCTTCACCTGGAGTCAGGGATAGGCAGGATATTTTGCCAAGTTCACTTCCTTTGTTTGTGTGAGAATCGAGGTAAACAAACTTGACTTCTGCACGAACCTCTTCACTGTACTGAGATCTTTGCTCTGACATGAAAAGGAATTGTGGAATAAACTAGTGCAACAGTTTCTCCTGGCAGCCCTCTCAAGCAGTGTAGGGTGTTGGGTTTTTCTATTTTCTTTACTCCTCAGGCTCCACTCAAGAACTGCTCAACTCTGCCGGCGGGCTCTGACAGCATGTGTGTTCCTGCTGCAGTGTTCAACCTCCTCTTTGGAAAGCTAGTCTCAAACAAGTAGCACTACTCCTTGCAGAAAACCTCCCCTGTTTGTTTGTTTCACTTTAGGTGACAGCAGCATCTGGACACAAACACAAGCAGACAGAAATAAAATGACATAAAGAGCTCACATTTCTCCAGACCCCGCCGTACACAAGCCATGGGGAGGTAAAACACATGGCTGACAGAAGTCAACCCCAAAACTATCTAAATTTGGATTTGCATCTACTTAATTGGGGGCCTCAGTTGGAATGTGTAATGTGCCTTCAATATTAGCTAATAAAAGTTCAGCATTAGCTAAGAAAAGTACAAATCCATAAGGATTAACCAGAGGCCTGTAAAGCAAAGCTCAAGGGCTTTCACAGCACACAGGAGAGAGAGAGAGACAGAGAGAGAGATCTGACCCATTCTTTTGTTCACTCCAGGGATAACTCGAAGCCTACTTCTGCTGTGATGGCATTAATTTCTTCAGGAACACAAAGAGCTCAAGGCCTACTCTCTCGAAGGGCTCCCTCGCACCATGGCTGCATTAAAGATTTCATTTGCAACACAGGAGTTCAAGAACTCACTGAGAGATTAATGGTGTTTGTGTGTAGCCAGATTAAGCAACATCTTCGAAGCTCCTTGAGGTCATCAGATCCATGGCCATTGCTCAGAAGTTTATAAACTGTAGCTCAGGCCCTGCCACAGAAGGTTTTCTGCTGCCACTTTGATGTTGTTTTGTTGTGCTGGGATCCGAGCCTGCGGCCATGTTCCCGGTGCCAGGCTCTCAGCCACTGCGCTTTGTCCCCAGCCCTCTTCTGATTGTTTATTTTGAGGCAGGATCTCAGTTGCCCAGACTGGCCCATCACTCACTCCGTAGCTCAGGCAGGCTTTCGGCTTCTGATCCTTTTTCTTCTGTCTTTGGAGAAGCTGGGATTTGAAACCTGCCCCAGCAGGTTGGGCTTCTGTGACTTTATTTGATGTAAGCAATAAAGAAATGTCACCAGATGAAAGCTGTGTAAAGTCTTCCATTTGAACTCAACCTTCCTCTCACAGATGGGCCTTTTAGAAACGGGCCGACTGAGTTAAAGTCAGTAAGAGACAGCTGTAACATTTAGCCCTGGAAACTTAAGGGAATCTACGAGGAAGTGGCTGTGTAAACACAAGTGAAGGCCACCCAGGCACACAGGACAGTGAGTCAGCAAGGAAGAGTGTCCTCAGCTCCCCAGGATTGCCCCAAGATAGGGATTCCTGGTGTCTCCCTCTTCTTTACACCAAAAGCACCAGAAGGGTGAACCCTCTGTGAAAGGTCTTTCACAAAGAGCCAGCTCTGTGTTCGCCCTCCCCTGCAGAGCCACCCTGCTCCAGAGCAGCTGTCCTTAGGAAAGGAACTCCAGGAGGCAGGAGCTGAATGTGGGCCTCAGGTGGCCTGAGGCAGCCCACTGCGAAGAGCCACCTGTCCTACTGGGACTCCTCCTTCTTCAGACCACATCTGATGCCTACAAGTGCAATGGAGCCTCTTGACCAGCCAGCTGAGGCTCTGGACGCTAGATGACCATATCCTGTAAAACAACCCACCCATCTTACCCAAGTTCCTCATGTACTGCATGCTGCACTGAATAACATAAACAAAAATCCTGGGACAGACCAAAAAAAGGTACCAAAAATAAGTGATTTATCCCCAGAAACCATTTCTCAAAGAACTAAAGACAAGAATGTAGGAGTGGGAAAGAGAGCAGCCATGGAGGAAGGGGTGGGCTTTCACAGAGTGGCTGAGGACGTCTTCACTGAGAAGGACACATTTGAACAAGTTCTTGAAGGTCATTCTGGCAAAGGCCCTGAGTTTGGAGCATTCTAAGGGAGAGTTTAAAGAGAAGCAAGCAAAGAAGAGATTCGTAGCTGTGGGATTGAAGGTAATGAAGTCACAAGGTCCTGGGAGATATTGTGGGATTCTCTGTTATCACTTCAGTTTTCACTCAGGGTGAAGGATTTAAAGAGAGTGGCCACATTCGCTGATAATGAATAGTCAAGCGCAGCCTCAAATGTTTCAGCCTGAATAACTAAAACCCTCTAGTTAGTGTAGATGGAAAATAAAAGTAGTCCAAAGTCTGAGCCATGGGGCATCCCAGCGCTTTGGGCCACTGGATTTGAAGAAAGCAATGAAAAAGACTGAAGGGGCTGCTGGTGGATCAAAGTCAGGAGCAGGTGCCCAGGGCCTGCCAGGGCGTTCCCAGAGGAGGGGCAGCAATGGAAACTGCGGAGGAATTCCCCAAGGTTGTGGCATTTGACAGTGGGGAAGTATGAGGTCTGACAGAGCCAGGTCAGGAACGCAGAGGGAGCAAGAGCCTGCCCAGACCGAGCTCAGGAGCAGAGATGAACCCGGGGTGAGGCCACCGTCACCCTTGTCACAGAGTTTGCTGTGAAGGGAGAAGACAGTAGGGAAGAGGGTCAAGACGGGACAGCTGGTAAGGGCTAGTCGTTTGTTTGGACAGGTCTTGTTTCCAAGATGGAGGAAACAACAGACTGTGTACTGATAGAAATTACGCCTGGAATGTAGGGAGCTGTTGCAATGGTCCCTAAACAAATGAACGATGGGCTGGGGCTCAGCTCAGTTGATCGAGTACTTGCTTGTCTAGTGAGCCCTAGGCTGGATTTCGCCAACACTGAATAAATCAGACAAGGGGGTGGGGCGAACACCTATGATCCCAGCACTTCAGAGGTGGAAGCTGGGGCTCAGAAGTTCAAGATCATGCTCAGCACACTCCCTCGAGGCCAGACTGAGATGCCCATGCCCTGTCTCCAAAAACAGATGAAGACGCTAGGTAGCTAGGCAGGTGTTATCAGGTTTGAAGGCCATTGAGACTGGACCCTTCCCTCCAGTTTCCCTGGCAACACTAGAATGGGAAGTCCTTTCTTAGGATTTAAATTACCATATGAGAAGGTAGAGATAGCTGGGTTCTATTGAAGCTCCTTAGGGACCTGTCATTCTAAAACAGTTACAAACTGTTATCTCTTCCTTTTAAGAGTTAACCAAGCTGAGCCCACCAGTCAGCTTCCAGGGAGACCATCCATCCCTTAAAAAAGCTGGTCCACCTGAAGTCCTTAGCACTAAGAGCGGGGAGGAGTAACTATCCCTTTAGCAAGATAATGTCCCTATCTTCCCAGAACCCTTCCCTCCGTGAAGATGTTTACAGAGCTTCCATAGTGTACCACCCCTGACCTGCCTACCTTTTAACTTTCCTTGTTTTTTCCCCCTTTTGGCTACTGGCCAAAGCCTGGGCATGCTTCCCATGATGCTCTCAGCTTTCTCAGTCCCTCCCTGAAATGTCCCTTCCCCCTCTACCAGGTGGCTGCTTCCCAACCCCCCTTGCAAAAGGTATGGTTTTCTCCCTTTCTCCTTCCCATCTCCCTCCTCTGAACAGCTTTGGAGATTTACAGCTTGTCTGCTCTGTTGTTTTTCTCTCAAGCTCTAATAAAATTGTCCCAGGGAGCTTCCTTTTGATTAAGGAGACTAGGAATCCAAAAGAAGGAATCCAATTTCCCCAGCAGTTTAGACTGACATTGATGAAATTCCAATTTCCCACATAACAGAAAAGGGGGAGGAGGAACCCTAACAAAATTAACAACAAAATAATCCTAACTACTGCTGAATGATTACCATGGCCTGGCTGTTCCAAACACTTTTCCAGCATTGCTTCACTTAATATTCACAGTAACTCTGCAAAACAGTGTCAGCGGGGCAGGCAAATCTCAGCAGATGCCAGGAGGAGGAAGATGAAGAGGGGAAAAGCCATGCCTTTTGAGTGTCAAAGAAAACAGGCAGGCTAAGCAACGAGGGTCGGCAAGTGGCCACACAGCAGAAGGCATGGGCGCTTCAGGAAATGAGAAAAACAGAAACAGGTAAGAAGAAAAGGTTATGGACAAACCTTAATGCCACATGACAGAAGCTCTGCATGCCACTATCTGGAAGGAGTGTTAGGACCAATGAAAATGATGATGAGGTGCACAGCAGATTTTATATGAAAGAGGTTTATTAGATGGAGATGAAGGGAGAAAGAAAAGGAGAGTACAAGACATGATGGGGGAAGAAAGAGGGGGGCCCCCACAGAGAAAGGGGAGAAGGCAGGAGAGGAGAGGGCAAGAGAGGGCAAGAGCCAAGGGAGAGACAAAAAGGCAGGTTGGTCCTTTTAAGGGGCAATGTAGCCTGCCAGGAGTGGCTGCCTGGCCATGGACATATGATGACATCATAGGTTGCTAAGCAACCCAGAAGCAGGCTGCCTAAATACTAACAAGGAGATTCCTGAAAAGAAGAATACACATTATCTCATTTACCGCCCAAACCCTGTGTGTGTGTTTGTGAGAGTGTATGTGTGTGTGCATCCGTCTGTGTCCTCTGTATGTGTGTGTGTGCATGAGTGCCCAAGTGTGTGTGTGTGTGTGTGTGTGTGTTCCTAGCAGTCACTTCTCAACTTCCTGGCTAAGATTAGTGCAGTGCTTGCTACAAACATCACAGCCTTTTCTCTCTAATGTGCTAAACCCATTGCTCTGGGGACAGAACTTTCAGAGGAAAGGAGTGGTTCTCCATTTTTACCTCTGTTTGTTAGCAAAATATCCAGCATCTATGAAAGGACATGCAGTCTTTCCAAGAGAAAAAAACCTTTCCACTTATGGCAAATAAATCAAAACTTTTTTCTCCATTAAACTGAAGCAGCTCCTGCTTCGGTCAGTGCAGCTCGTGTCTTTTAGGGGGGCTTCTCACAGTTCTGACGCTGCACTGGCGAAGCATCTATTACCTGCAGACCTTGTGGTGGAAACTTCTCAACACAACTGTGAGGAACCAACCCACATACTTGCCATAGCTGGTCACTCTCACCCTCTCACCACCAGAGAAAACTGCAGAGGACCCTCCCTCACTGCTCGCCTGTCTCATGCTCTCACTGGCCGTCAGCACCTGTGGCTTCCAGCTCTGCCATCCCCTTGCTCAGCCTGTCATCTCTGCAGCTGACTTCACACCCACCTTCTAGAGCCTGCGTTGACGCGCCTTCTTGCTTCTACCCTTCCATGGGTCTCTGGGGTAGAGCACAACCCGGAACCCTTGACGAGAGCTGATTCCTGTGGCCAGCAGAACCCTGTACCTGCAGCCTCTGTGACATCCGCCACCCTGTCTTGTGATGATCGCTCAAACATCACAGTTTGCTGGGTGAGAGGAGCCATGAGGGACATGCTGGGAAGCATCAGGGCTAACCGTGTCTGGCATGGAGTAAGCACTCAATAATAGGTGGCTGCTGAGGTCAGAGACAGGGGAGCACACTTGTGACCTGACTCTCCATAAGGAGAAAGAAAGAAGGAAAAGACTGATGAATTGTGACTGAGATGAAGAATAGCAGAAGTTTTGAAGCTTGTTGATTTGACATTAAATTTGTGAAAATGCAACAGCAATGCTTTTCAGCCGTGCGGTTCCTGCTGACTGACTCTGGCGTTCTCACTGCCGGGCTTCTAGCAGCGCATCCTGCCTGACTGCTGTAGAATACTCACCATTCACGCCCAGGTAACGAACCTGCAGCTCGGCAAAACTCTGAGTCACCTGGAGAACACGCATAGCATTCAGCGGGATTTCAGATCTGACAGTTGCTTTGCGCTTGGCACCACACAAAGATGGGTGGTCCTCGGAGGCCAGCAAAGGACAAGCTATTGTCATGACCCACTGCTATGATATTCTTTGGTCTTGCTTTAGAAATCTCTCTAAACTTGAAATTCTTACGTAAAGAGAAAAGAGTCTGGTGTGGTGACACACACCTAGAACCCCAGCACTTAGGAAGCAGATTGCAGGATTGCTGCAAATTAAAGTCCAGTTTGTATTGTCTGCAAGTTAAAATCCAGGCGTGTGAGGCCAGCTTGGGCTGCAGTACTTACATGTGTTTCCTTGATGGCCACACAGCTCAAAAGTCTAAAGATTTTAAAAACTCAGTTATGTTGATTTTCCTTATTATTATTGTCACACATATGTGTGTGTTTATATATATACATATGTATATATGTGTGTGTGAATGACTATATAAATAAATACAATTGCTGGATCCATTTAGTACTGCCCATATGTATGATTTTAGGACACTTGGTATTGGATAACCAATTGGGAGCTTCATCCTAGCCCTGAGGAAGACTAACTCTTAGCAGTCATTAGCTCTTCATCTGGAGCATCCACACCCACTGGCTCCTGAAACCAAACATTTTTTGTTCTCTGATGCTGTGTATGGTTCACCTAAAGTCACCAAGAGCTGCAAAGTTCTCTCTCCCATGGCCTTCTGCTCTTCATGCTTACAACTTTCTGTCCTCATATGGGGGAGAAATCATGCAGTCACAAAAGGCCTGCTTAGGGGATGGCAGTACAAAATGATTTATTTTGAGCCTAAGTAAATATTTAAATCTTACAGGAGTCATGAAAGAGGATCTACTTCCCCCCCCCCTATTTTTTCTAATTTTAACTACATTACAGATTTTTCTTTTTTGTGATAAGTAAGTATATAAAAATATACTTGAAGTGAAAATGTAAAACCTTAAGAGAAACTAATGGCTTCAGAATGGCCCTTCCAACTATACAAAGGTTCACTAAGATACAGAGTTTGGAGCTGAGTGGGTGTTTAAGTGACTTTCTTAAACTAGCTGCATGGTGTTCTCATTAATTAGAATAAAATGATAATAAAAATAAGTACATATTAAAGTAGAAAATATACCCAATATCATGGCACTTCGCATAAGCCCCCAAGCCCTCAATATCGATTCTATTTCAGTAATGTTTCAATAGTAAGTAAATTTTAACTCAATTTGGTATAATGTATTTGAGTCAGTAGAAGCCTAGCTAATGTACAAGCCTTTTTTTAAATGCCCTTTTTAAAGTGTTTTGACTTCCCCTTCCCTGGCCCTTGCCACCTGCAGCAAGAGGTTAGAGCTGGTCCTGCCCCTCGCCTTGTTGTCCTGCACCTTGCGTGGGCAGCACAGTAGAGCTGGCCCTGCTTGTGGGGGAATCTGCAGGTGAGCTAGGCCCAAGGGCATGAGAGTCGGTGAGCTGGCTTTGTCCCTTGCCAGCTGTGGCATCTGAGGCGCTTGCTGGGGCAGTCAGTGCTGCAGAGCCACACTGAACTTAGGAACCACATGACAGTTCTGGTCTGAGGATTTTGCCAAGCAAAACTGAACATTATGTTCCTCAGGAATTCACTGGAGCCTCCTAAACCCACTTTCTTATTTGTAAAAGCAGAGAAGAAAAATCTCAGTCTTCGTGACAAGCCTATTCAGAAAGCTGACAGGGAGATGCCAACCCAATTTTACAAACAAGCTTCTCTAAGTGATGAAGTGTTTATGCTAGAGGAAGCAGCAACATTGTGACAGTGTCCTTCAGGTGAAATGGCAGGTGCTGCTTAAAAGTCTAAAGTTACAAAGAGCCTTACTGAAGATGTAATTCTGAACAACTGAGTCCAGAGAGGGCAAGTGACCTCTTTAAGACACACAGCCAAGGAAGGGCAGACTTCATATGAGTACCCACTCTCAGAACAGCAGGCCTCCACCAGACACTCCAGGGCACCCTAACAACCCTCTGCAGTCCACACCCCCCCTCACTGGACAATGATTCAATGCTTGCCACATCAGACACTCTAATGCTGACAGAATGCTGGCATATACAGTATTCCTACCATTGGCTTAGCCAGACATGGAATAAAAACAGTTACTGAGCTAGTGTTGGTAGCTCATGCTTTTAATCCCACTTTAATCCCAGGAGGCAGAGGCAGGAGGATCTCTGTGAGTTCCAGGCTAGCCTGGTGTACAGAGTGAGTTCCGGGACAGCTGGGGCTACACAGAGAAATGCTGTCTCAAAAAAACAAAAAAAAAAAGAAAAAAAAAAGTTTTTGAAGGAATGAATGCGTGAGTAACAAGGACCATCAAGAAAGGACAAGAAGTGCAATTAAATGTGTTTGTTACACTAGTCACATGGATATAAACACAAAGAAACCCTTTAGTCACCAACACTATAAATACACAAACTCCAACAGGAAACTCACTGTAGCCAGGTGTGGTATCTAGCACCTGCTGTCCCAATACTGGGTAGCTGAGGCAAGAGAGACACTGATTCCAGCCTGGGCTGCAGAGTGAGCTTCCAGTGGTCCTGGGCTACATAGTGAGACCTTATCTTCTCAGAAAACACAGAGGAAGGGGGGAGGTGAGAGGGGGGAGGGAGAGGGGACAAAGAGGGTGAGGGAGAGGGAGGGACAGAAAAGAGGGAGGAAGAGGGAGAAGGAGGGGAGAGGGAAAGGCAGAGCGATGGCTTTTGGTTCACTTGAAGGAGGAAAGAAGAGAGTTTCAGAGTGACAATGAACCTGGGTATTGGCTCCCAGGATCTGGGAGGCTGAGGCAGAAGGATTCTAAGTATGACATCAGTATAGGCTTATAGTAAGTTCAAGACCAGCTTGAGATAGCAAGAAAAAAAAGTGACTTTATCGTAATTATGAGGTGAAAGGAAAAAAATTACCAGTCCTCATTTTCTGTGAGAATTGCTAATTACATCGCACGAGAGTGTGTTTGTTAACTGTAGCTTGTTTTTCTCAAAGCAGAGCACATCCTAAAGAAAACATCTGTCAGCTGGGTTTTTTCTATTTGGATTTGTTTCACATGAACGAGGGTTTGCCTGCATGTCTGCATGGTGGCCACTAGGGCTAGAAGAGGGCGTTGGATCCCCCGGATGCGGCATAACTGGTGGTCCTGGGAACTGAACCTGGGTCTCCACGCCCTAGGTTCTAGTGCTGTGAAGAAACACCATGACCACAGCAACTCTCATAAAGTTTAATTTGGGTCAGAGGTTTGATCCATTATCAGCATGGCAGGAAGTGTGGTGGCGCGTAGGCAGACATGGTGCTGTGAGCCCACAGGGGCCATTCACATTCAGACGACCACATTATGGCTGAGCACCATAGTCTCTCAACCACTGTTGGCTGGGATCCCAGGTTCCTGAGACAGGGAGGAATGAAGGACCTCGCACCTTTCCTCCGACTTGGCATCAGCCACCCACATGCTAATGTCTGAGAACTTTCCAACACAAGGGCAACGAAGCAAACAGTCCACAAAAAGTAGCAAAGAGGAAAATAAGCCGTGGAACGCAACGACTGAAGTTACCTGGATGAGGTGCGCTTGAGCGCTAAAGGGAGGGAGGGAAAAAGGAAAGCGTCAAAGGCCAAAGAGAAGCATCTGATAGGACCAGCTGTGGCCAGCCCCACATGGGATCCCCAGTGAAGGGGTCCAGGGCAGAATGGCAGAGCCCTCCAGTATGGCTCTCAGGAGCCTCCTCTGCATGCAAAGAATGGCTGAAAACAGAACTGAAGGTCAGTGGGCAAAGATGATGCTTGAGGAAATTCCCAGAAGCATCCAGACTCCCCCAAGTCCACATCATGAGCACATGGTGGGGAAATGTTGGAAGAATCCAGATTGAGGCCATCATGGCTCAGTAGTTTTGTGAAATAATGGGCCTGTCCCGGCTAACTTCAGCTGTCAACTTGACACAACCTAGAATCACCTGGAAGGGAGTCTCCATTGAGGGGTTGCTCTGATCAGACTGGCCTGTAGGCCTGCCTGTGGGGAATTATGCTGATTGTTAATTAATGTAGGCAGGCCAGCCCACTGGGAGCAGCACCCTTTCCTAGACAGATGGCTCTGAGCTGTGTCAGAAAGCTACCTGTGAACCTGTGAGCGAGCCACGGAGGAGCATTCTTCGATGGTTTAGGCTTCAAGATCCAGCTGTTCCTGTCCTGACCTCCCTCAGTGATGGACTGTGACCTGGAAGTGTAAGGCTGGATGAACCACTTCCTCCCATAAATTAGTTGCCTTTAGGCTATTTTATCAGAGCCACAGAATAAGACTAGAACAAGGTCCCTGGAGAAACTTTTAGAACAGAAGAATGGATACCTTTGGATCCTTCTGTGAAAAGGTATTCTCAGAGCTCCAAGGGCCAGGGAGGGTTGCTCCGAAACCCAGAGCCAAAGCTGAACCCCGCCCCAACCTTCCATTTCATTCTGACTTCTATTTCATGCCCAAGAAAATGAAGCTTCACTTAAGGTTTTACACTTCCGCTACCCATTACACTGCTGTTCACCTGTTCACACGCTTTTATTCTCTTCTCGAGAAGCAAGCTTAGCACAAGAGGAAGAAAAGCTAGTGTGGGTATTACACTCCTGGTTAAAACTTCCATGTCAGACCCCAAGCCTCCAGGCATCTACTGAGAGGCGACAAGCTGAGATGCTTATAGAGTGGAAATGGGAATAACAGAGAGAGACAACAGTACAGCTGCACTTTCCTCATGGCTCCTGGTGGCGGTTTCCACCTCCTACTGGGAGCACTGAGATAGTTTGGAGCCGGGCAAGTGCCCCCACAGGCCTCTAGGGGCACCACACACAGATGCCCCGTGGATTCAGCACTGTGGAAACAAGCCACGCCTCAGTACTTCCTTTAATCTCTACTGCACAGTACTGTTTCTAGAATAATATGCATTATCCTAATTAGAAGTAAAAGCAACACAAAGCTTGTGGAGGCTCAAATGAGATGTCCTTTATTGTCTCACATGCTCCAACACTTGGTCCCCAGCTGGGGGGCGCTGTTTGGAGGTTTAGGAGGTATGGCCATGTGGGAGAAAGCACATCACTGAGGAGCCGGCTTTGTTCTCTTTGCTTTGGGCTTGATGCTCAAGACATGGCCCTCAGCCTTCTGGCCCAGCTATGAAGCCTTCCCTCCACCACCATGGACTCTCACCCTCTAACTCTTTTTTCTATAAGTTGCATTGGTCATGGTTTTTGCCTGAGCAATAGAAAAGTACCCAGCTGGGCATGGTGGCCCACTCCTTTATTCCCAGCACTCTGGGAAGCAGAGGCAGGCAAAGGTCTGTGAGTTCGAAGCCAGCCTGGTCTATAAAGCAAGTCCAGGACAGCCAAGGCTACACAGAGAAACCCTGACTCAAAAAACAAAATTTTAAAAAAAAAGGAAGAAAGAAGAAAGAAAGACAGAACAGAGTTGAAGCCAGAAAAAAAAAATCCTTTATATCCTCTATATACTATTTTAGTCACCATCGTATGAGTTCAGAGAGATTAAGTAATAGAAACTAAATTTTAAGATATTAAATAATGGGTTGGCAAGATAAAGGTGCTTTCTTTTCAAGCCTGGTGAGCTGAGTTGGAATCCTGAATGAGGAAGAAGGAGATGACCAACTCAGCAATGTTCTCTGGCCACACAAGCGTTGTGGCAAATGTTCACCCACACACACCAAGCACACACACACTGATAATTATTTCTATGTGGACATAAGGACACAGTGGAGACACCTCCTGTCTTGATACAAACAACAGGAATGGCAAAACTGCTAGCTTTCACACAGCTCGTGAGAGCTAGTTCCTGCTTTCCCTACTCATTCACCAGGGAGTTTGGAAGTCACCACGTCAAGCGGTCTTAGGCCGCGAGGCCAGGAAGTGAGCTGCTGCCAACAAGCCATTTCCTGTTCGACTTAGGCCCATCTAATCCACTATTAGATTCTTTTTGCACTGCCACATGCCCCACAAGACACCACATGCTCCTCAGGTTACTTCATACACACACAGCCTGGGGAAGGCAGTGTATTACTAGGCATTAAAGGTTTCCTGGCATTAGGGCTGTAAGACTTCCAAATGAAACACGCATCCATTGTACCTGTGTGGTTACCAAGGTTCAGGCACTTCCGGAGTGCAGTTGGGCAGAGAACATTATGTCCATTTTTACAATAGTTCAGTTCTGGGTCTGGAAAAGCGTTAAGTTAGAAGAGAGGCAGAAAAATCATATAAAATGAGCAGAAAATTGAGGCTGTCTGGGTGTTTAAATTTTAAAAGAGAGAAATCACAGTTCTCCTCTGACTCACACAGCACAAGCAGAACCCACGCCTTGCTCAGCTTTCCTCACCATGGTGTACCGGGGCCTGCGGTCAGCCCCTAGGGACCACGACTTTCCTCATGCGACATGAGCACTGAGGCTATCTTCAGTAGTGTTTTAGTTCTTTTACCCACCGTGACAGTGTGGGTTGTCTGAGCATCACCGGGACACTGTGGTCTCAGGACGAGCTGTGAGCCTGATGACAGTGCCCTCCGGCTGATCCGTTTGCCCCACATTATAAAGTGACAGCCATGGGTCTGTTCTGCTCAGTCTAGCTGAAGGCTGAGGCTAAAAACCTTTTGAACAAAGGAACAGCTGTAAAGTCTCACTGTTGGGAAGCGGGCTGGACAGAAGATCCAGGAGGATCCGAATTCACGTCTGATGGTACAATGGCGTCACAGCAAGTACTCCAGGGGAGGCTGGGATCAGGTGTTATATGGAAGATGCTGGCTGCTTCCCAGGCTCTAGGGCTCTTCCAGGAGTAGAGCACTTTCTGATATCTCACTGATCTGTCAATTTGTTTTGTGCAGCTCCTGTGTTCATGTTTTTGACAAATATTGAAGGGTTTTTAGAACTCCATAGGACAAAGCAAGGCACTTGTCAGGGTACAAGTGATATGATTGGTGAATGGGAAAAGGGAAAGCTCTTTGGGAAGGAATTAAATATAGAGGAGGGTGAACAGTAAGATAACACTAAGAATGTCTGAAAAGTTATAAGGAACCATAGTATCAACTGTTTATCTAAACAGCTATAACACATACACGTAAGTCTGCATACATATGCATATATAGTTTAAATGAAATTTTCTCATCTGAGATGGAAATGCTCCCTCTATCAGCCAAAGAACATCCAACAGAAGCCCCAACACTAGGTGTGAAAAATCCTCTCTTGAGTTGTCAGTCAGGGCTGTCCAAGAGAATCCCTGAAATTTCAGTCTTGTGCTATTGCTATTGATTGCTCCTCAGCCCCTAGATGTGGAAGATAAGTCCCTATTGCTGAAGACACCATGCACTTTAGACACAGGTCTCAGAGGACCTGAGCTGGAACTCATTTGAAAGCCTCCTCTCTGAAGACTAGCTTTCATGGTACAGAGGTGCCATGAAAGTTGGAGAGAAGCAACCAACAGTCCTAGCCAGCTGTAGGACCTATGAACCACAACATTGATCAGTAAAGCACAATAATCCTAAAAGGGTAGTAATGGCACACATATCTTGGCTGCAACCAATAGTTCTCCAATTTGACCTAAGGCTAAAGCAACAAGAGGTCAACCATGTCGGGTACTAGAGACATTTCCCAACTACTCAGGGTTAGTGAAGTGAAGTCATGGATCTTACAGGGGAACCCACAACCACTACTTTACTAAACCAGCAGAATTTCAGGGATAATGCCAGCTTGGTTGTGGTGTTAGGTCACAAAGTGGGTCCCAAAATATCCATGCTGCTGACAATGTCTGAAGATGATGATCTAGGCCAGATTCTTACCAGGTACACAGAAACAAACTCAGCATGTCTCACAAACCTCTCAATACAGGTTTCTGTTTGTGAGGAAAGCCACCACTTCATCACTCTGCCCCTTACAGTTAACTGATGGGGAAGAGCACATCCTGTTCCCAATGAACCGAACAGCCTGAACCAGCTCTAAGTCCCCACCCTGCATGCTGACCATCATATAAAATATGCTTGCTTTCCCACCCAGGTGCTCTTCTCTACTCTCATGAGACAACAGAGTAACTGGTTTTCTACTTACTAGTTCACATCTTTGCACTTTGCTTACATACTCTGTATAATCTTCTTTGATGTGTATCTGTATTCTATTTGCAAGTAATTTATTGTGTATTTTTAAGTCTGTGTTCATCAAGGATAATGAACTATAAATTTCTTTTTGTGTGTGTATTTATCTGGTTTTGATATTAGAGTGATACTGGCTTCACAGTGGGAATTTGAGAATACGCCTCATTTTTTTCTTTCTTTCTTTCCTTTCCTGTTGCACTCTGTGTGTGTGTGTGTGTGTCTTTTGAGAGAGGGTCTTACTATGTAGATCACGCTGGCCTTGAACTCAGAGTTCTGCCTCCTATGTGCTGGGATTAAAGGTGTGTGCCACCACACCTGGATGTTTTATTCCTATTTCAATCTCATTTGTTGTGGATCTGCTTTAGGTTGCTGACCTCTTCTTGATTTGATTTTGGTGGTTTGGCCATATCTAAAAATTCATCACTTCTTTTGGTTTTTCCAGCATCACGGGGTACATTTAAAAAATATTCCCTTATGATATTATGGATTTCTTTGGTATCTGTTGTAATCTTTTTCTTTCATGACTTTTATTCGATCCTCTCTCTTTTGGTTAGTTGGATAAAGGGTCCATCAATTTTATCATCTCAAAGAACCAGTTCTTAGAGTCACTTATTGGTTTTATTGCTTTCATTGTTTCAGCTTCACTGATTTCTGTTCTGAATTTTTCTTTTTTGCTGTTGATTGGGTTTGAATTTGGTTTATTATTGTTTTTCTAAATGTTTTAGTTGCATCCTTAAATCATTTATTTGTGTTCTTTCTGATTTTTTAATGAAGGCACTTAGAGTTATAAATTTCCCTTGCAGGACTGCTTTCACTGTGTCCCAGAAGTTTTGTGGTATTTTCACTGTTATTTAGTTACAGAAAAGTTTTATTTCTTCCTTGGTTTCTTCTTTGACCCAGACATTGTTTAGTAATGAGTTGTTTGATCTCCATGAATTTATATATTTACTATAGGTTTGTTTGCTGTCAATTTTAAGTTTTATTGCATTGTGATTTTAATTGTTTTGAATATGTAATGATTTGTGTTGTGGCCCCGGGATGTAGTCTATTTTAGAAAAGCTTCCATGCACTGCTGAGTAGAATGTGTATTGTTTGTTGTTTGGATGGAATATTCTGTAGATACCTGTTAAGTCCATTTGATATGCAGTATCAGTTAATTCTGATGCTTTGCTGTTTATTTTTTATCCAGGTAACCTGACTATTGGAGAAAGTGAGGTATTGAAATCACCTACTATTCATTGGTTGGTGTTAATCTGTCTTTAATTCAAATAGAAAATTTTTATAAAACTAGGCACCCCACAGTTTGGTGCATACATGTTCAGGATAGCAATGGCTTCTTGGCTAACTGTTCCCCTGATTAAAATGAAGTGTCCTTTTTTATCTCTTTCTATTAGTTTTAGTTTGAAGTGTCAGGAATTAGGTTGGCGACACCTGCTTGCTTTGGGGTCCCATTTGAATGAAATACTTTTGTCCCTCCTTTTACTCTAAGGCAGTGCCCATTTTTATAGCTAGGATGTGTTTTTCTTATAGAAAACATATAGATGGATTTTGTTTCTGGACCCATTCAGTATGTCTTTGATTGAAGAATTGAGATCATTGCTATTTATATTATTATTGAAATGTGTGTGCTGTGGTCATAATGTTGTTGATTTTTGGTGTGGTTTGTGTTCTCAGTGGTATCTTGTGTTTTAACAATTATGATTTCATATTTCTTTCCCCAGTCTCTGCTATGCTCATTCCCCTATTCAACCTGAAATAATGTTTCTTGTGTGTTCCTTAGGTTTGGTTTGTTGGAGATGAGTTATTTTTAGGCTGTTTATGTCATGGAAAGTCTTTCTTTCTCTTTAATTATGACAGATAGTTTTGCTGGGAATATTAGCCTAGGTCGCTATCACAGTCTTTTAGGGCTTAGAATATATTGCACCAAGAGATATATGGGGTTCATCTAGGTAATTCTTGTTGGCAAATATTTTTATAGGACTGATAGATTTTGGAGAAAAGATACTGGCTGATCTTTCATATTGTTGCTATATTTGGAGATGAAATCTGGAAATGTGGAATTCTTGTGTTTGTTTCATGTTTGATATGGACAGAGCAGGTTAGAGCAGAAGAGAAGATGTGCAAGCGGATTGGACCCAAGGGTTGGAAATGGCCTAGGGGGAGTGAAGTCAGTTGGGAAGAGGGGACTGGGGTGGATTACAGGGTGTGCTTCCTGTTCCAAGCCTAGTGTGTGGGCAGATCTGGCTGGGTGGAAAAGTTAAATTGGGCATGTCAGGGCCTGTGGGTTGGAGGATTGGGAGGGAGGGTCTTGACCAAATCCTAGAGATCATTTGCAGTGCAAGAAGTAGAGACCAGGTGAGGCCAAGACATTGTATGTAAAACCCAGGTTAGGTCTTGCTTCTTGGAGGAGGCATGGGTGGGGATGTCAGGGCAACTCAACCAGGCTACACCCTGGAGGAGAAGGTGGAAAGTCAGATTGGATAAAATGGGAAAATAGATGTCAATCAAAACTATGTTCAATAGCAGGGTATTACATAACCCCAAAGAGCTTTCCCATACATACATTCTAAGTATAAACAGAAAGAGTAAGCCTGCCAGGAACCATCTTAATCAGGAGACCAAAGTCAACACTGTCAATAATGGGACAATTCAAAGTGATTTTTCATCTACTAAGATTGTCAGGAACAAAAATACCGAAATACTTTGTTGTTATTAAAAAGAAGAAAGAAAAGAAAAAGAAAAAAAATCCCAACTGTTCAATTTTACCAATGAAGACTCAGGAGCCAGATGCTGGGGTGAAAGCCTGCTAGCTCAGAGAGGAAGAGAAAGCACCCAGCTGACCTTCCTACTCAGCTCACGTCCCAGCATGAAAAGCCTAAAAGCCCAAAGCCCAAAAGCTTTCTAGCTCAGCTGATGGCCCAGAAGAAAAAAGCCTGCTAGTCTACCCGACAGCTCAGCAGGAAATGTTAGGGTCCAGAATTCATTGAAGGAAAGACCGAGACTCACATAGTACTTAAAAGCAGAGAGCATCTATTCTGCAGAATTCCAGCATGCTAGGGGTCACCACCGTCACAAAATGGTGGCGACCCTGAGGGGAGCTTGAAGCCCTCCTTTCAAAGCCAGAAAGGGGAATTCCTACTGTGGCTACCATAACTCTGACTGGGACTGGCTGGACCATGGAGGCTACAGATTGTTACTGATTGGGACTGGCTAGCTCTTTCAAATTAAGTCCTCTCAGAAAAAGCCAAAAGCTCAAGGTCAAAGAGCTAAAGAGCCAAAGAGCTAAAAAGCTCAAAAACCTCCTTCTCCAAGCTATTTTAAATACCTTTCAACTCAATGGCCCTTCTTTCTACTTAATTCCTTTCATTTGGTTTCTTGCTCTGCCTCTTGACTTAGGGTTAACGTTATTAAATCCTGTGTACAGAAAGCTCAAGGATTAAAGGTATGTGTTAGGGCTGAACTACACCATAATCACCTGTTCACAATAAACAGAAAGTTCGTGGGTTAAAAGTGTGTCTTAGGGCTGAATCACACCAAACAAAAGACAGGTTTTTACAGTTCACAGTCTTGGGGTTCACAATGGAATCAAATATCCTGTAACAATACTCCCATAAAAATGCACAACTTGAATTTAGTTGGGATGGAATAGCTGACAGACTAAGACATTTTCTTCACAGAACTGATCTGAAATGTTCAAAATCTTAAAAGGTCAAGAAAGTGAGGGAGACCAAGGATCTGGCTCAGGTTGTGAAGAATGCATGCAACACATGCTTCCCAACTCATCTTTGTGTGCCATGTGTCAATACGGAAGGGATAGTAAAACCTGGGTGGTGTCAGGGGATGGATAGTAGTCATGTCTTAACATCCTGACTATGAGTGTGTTGTGTTGCCGAGACATTCACGGTAAATTTGGGGGAGTGGAGAGCGACACTTCAGCAACTCGCCCACAGTCATTGTGGAGGTTGTTTGTACCAAAATTGCAGCTTTTCTTTCACTTGGGGATTATTTTAAAATAATGGTATAGTTCTTGGCATTTTAGATACATTACCACTTTTGTCTGTTTCTGACTTAATGTTCCAGTAGTTTGAAGGGAGCCGGTTTCTTTGTTTTTTGGTTTTTGGTTTTTTTTTTAAAGATTTATTTGTTTGTTTTATGTATATGCATGTAGACATACATGGCAGAAGAGAGCACCAGGTTCCATTATTGATGGTGGTGAGCCACCATGCGGTTGCTGGGAACGGAACTCAGGACCTCTGGAAGAGCAGTCAGTGCTCTTAACTTCTGAGCCATCTCTCCAGACCCTGGAGAGAGCCATTTTAAGAAAAATAAATAAATTAAATAAGCTCTTACTTTTGCCTTCCAAATGCAAGAGGAGTATAGTACACAGTGCTCCTCTTCCTAAATAGCACGTTCTAGAGAGCACTCCACAGGGCACATAAGGAGCACTTCTTAATCCACCTCTCGTGTCTGCAGAGTCATTTAACTGTCAGCGACTTCCTGACTTCCAAGCCACAATCAGTAACATTCAGGCAGTCATCATTTTATGTGTTTACACTGAATGGTTTGAATAAATTTCTAGAAGTGAGATTCTTCCACCAAAGACAAATGTTTCTTTCATTTATAGCCTTGCTGTGCAGATCCTCATTCCTACCACCCACCTTGTTTCCCCCACAGCTTCACAAATGGAATGGGTCTTAGATTTTTGCCAACCTGACAAGTAATTTACATTTATTTTACTGTAAAGGTGAAAAATGTTAAGCTCCCAGAAATGTTACATCTTCCTGCTGCATTTGAATCTGATGGGTACAAAACTTAGAAACTCCTTGTTGTGAGCATTGATATCAATTGTTAGCATGAGCTAGAAACGCCTGGGAAGTAATGTTTAGGCATGCCTTTGGAAAATTATCTCAGTTAGATTAAAGTATGAAGACCCACTCACTGTGGGCAGCACCATTCCCTGGGCTTCGACTGAATGAAAAAGAGAAACTAAGCCCAACACAAGCATTCAAAGCTCTCTGCTTCCTAATTGGGAATAATGATCTGACCAGCTGCTTCAAGCCCCTGCTGACTTGACTTCTGCTCCATGATGCATTGTACCCTTTCTACCTTGGATTGATGTTGTCAGGGTTTTATATCACAGAAACAAGGGGGGGCATTGTTAATGTTTATTGCTTTTTACTGACATTTAGAACAAGACTATAACCAATTAAAGTACCCTTTTCCAATGAAACTCTCTCCAGCATCTTCAAGCTGGCCTTAGGGCAATTACCCAATAGCAGTATGTATAATATTGATCCTAAGATATCAGACCTATCTGCTTGAATGACATTTCCCACTGAGTTTTTGACTCTTGGAAAATAAAGCACTAAAGTTCATTGACTCTCATATTCTTCAAGCTTCATTCCTAGCACATAATATATTTGGTAAGTGTGTTCAAATCAGTCAAGAATTGTTAAACTCATATGCAAATCAAGTACGTGCTGGCTCTTTAAAAGTACATGCATCAAGGCCAGGCATGCTGGCACACACCTTTGATCCCAGCATGTGGGAGTCAGAAGCAGGCAGATCTCTGTGAGTTTGAGGCCAACCTGCTCTACAAAGCAAGTGCATTACAGACATGGCTCTGTTACACAGAGAAACCCTGTCTCAAAATAAAAAGAAAAAAGAAAGGAAGAAATCATACAACAAAAAGGAAATGCTTTTTCTTTCCTGGATTTCTAAAACTCTGTGAGGACTCTGGTCTCAGGGCAAGTTCCTGATACTTTCCCCTAAGTCACTGTTGGTGACTCCAGGATTCTTCCAAATTCTCCAGTGCTATTCTTAAAGGTTGCCCTGCAATCCTAACCACAATCCAGAACAATCATCACACACAGAACATTTCCCTACAGTTTTTCTTCCTCTTTCCTGGTCTATGAGATGCACTTCTGATAACTTACTTCATCTTTGAAGTCTTCATGCTATCATGTTGAACCCAAACATTGAATCCAGAGGGCTGTCAGCATAACATCTGTCTGCTATGATTATTCCCTTTTCTCCCCAAGGGAGGGGAGATCTTCAACATCAAGCATCTATCTACCTGCATTCCACCTTAGGAGCCCAAACTCTGTAACAGTCTTCTTAGTCAAGGTCCTGTTTACTCTTTAAAATAGTTTGAATCTCTCTTGGAAGATGACAGTGGTTCTTAACCATCTGATGCCAGGAGGCACACAGTTGGGTAGGTGTAGTTACATTACTTTGGAGGCATTGTACACGCAGGAGGTTGTGGTTCTGAGCTTGAGGAGAACTTCGGTGCAACAACATTTGTAGCTGCTCCGTCATCATCATCCTTCTGTCTTAGGCTTTCCATTGCTGCAAAGAGACGCCATAACCATGGTAACTCTGCCAATGGGAAGCATTTAACTGGGGTTGACTTACAGTCCAGCATCAGCATGGTTGCATGCAGGCAGACATAGTGCTGAAGAGGTAGCTAAGAGTTCTATATCTGAAGCAGCAGACAGCAAGAAGGGAGTGCCATGCTGAGCCTGGCTTGAGCCTTGGAGACCTCAAAGCCCACCACTGATGACACACCTCCTCCAAGAAAGCCACACCTACTCCAAGAAGGCCACCTCCTTAGAGTGCCACTCCCTACGAGCCCTACGGGGGACAACATCTTCTAAATACATCTGTGACTCACTTCTAAGCTGCCCATTGGTGTTTCTTTACATACACAGGTTTTGCTTAGAACAAAAGCTGCTAGCTAGATTTGCAGGTAAGCAATGAAGAAAGTCAAGCTATCCCGTTTGAGGGACAATGAAATGCAATGATATGGCAAGGAAGTTGAGGGACAGCAAGGTTTTATCTCCAGCCTGGTTCAGAGACCAACAGGAGGTTCTGAAGTGGTCTCCTCCAACAACTGTGTGTCAACTCTCTGGTCAGGCAGCTTTAATAGCCACAACAGGGCGATGCTAAAAAGAAAACAGAAGCACAAGAGGTGTATGTCTTCAACATACACCTTTAGATGTATTTAATAGGATGCTAATGCACCCTGTTCACTCACAGGGTTTTGTCCATTGCTAGTGTGCGCTGGCTAGAAGTGGTCCTTGTCCTACTCCACTGTTGATGGTTTCAGAGTAGAGAGTACAGGAACGATCAGAACATGGCACAGTGAGAATTGCCCGTTCATAAATGGTCAAGGGATAGGCCTGCAAAAAATGGCTCATTCAGGTCAGACAGACCCCACAGTGGATAAACCCAACAACTGGAAGCTGGATGAGACTTTTCAGTTGGCCAGCCATGGGACGTGAGACGGAGAGGACGAGAAGCAGTAACAGTGACCCAGAATAGGTGGATGCAAGAAGGGTGAAGGAGAGGTCCAGCAATCGCCATTCTAGCTCCTCAGGCTAAGTAGGTCACAAACTAGGGCGCCAAGAAAAGGGGGCAGACAAAGAGGAAGTGGTGTCTCAAAGATATAGTGAGCTCATAAGAAGGAAGAGTATGAAAAAGAGTGAGACTAGCTCATACGGACAGGCCCTCCTCCTGCTGTGTGTGTGCATATCTATCAATAATGTCATTCCATTGTCAGCCTGCCATTTCCACATCTAAAACCCCAAACAAGTCCTTGTTGGGGGTTGGTCTGGTGCTATCTATTCTAATATTGGAATATTTCCCCCTGAGGCCTGCCTGCTACATGCAGATACTCATGTGTCCTCAATGACTTTGCCTCTCTGTTTAACCGATAAAATGCCGACACACCTTGGCAAGGTGGAGAGGAGGTGTGGCCAAAGTTCTTGGGCTTTGGGGGACAGGAGAGGATCATGGGAGTGAAGAAAGGTGGAGGAGAGAGGAGACAGCAGAGCTGCCATGGGACAGAAAGAAAACCACGTGGGCTGGGAAGAAGGACTCTGAGGATGGCATGGAAAGAACAGCCCAGATGAAGATAAGCAAGTATTTATGGAATTATGGACAGGAAGTAACCCACAAAGGAATTATTAGAACAGATAGTGTGAGATGGGGGCCGGAAGATAATGAGATAGCATAGGTGGAATTATCTGCCCAGCTAGTGGCAAATACAAAGCTAGTGGTGAATGCCAGATAATCTCAGCACAAGGGAGGCTAAGAGAAGATGGACTCTTCAAGTTCCAGGACAGCCTGGGCTTCAGAGTGAGACCATGTACCAGAGCACAAAACCAAGAAGGAAAGAAAAAGATCATTTTTTAAAGACCACTGTGTCATAGGCCTGTAATCAGCCCTTGGGCAGTGGAGGCAGGGGGAACGGCTCATCCCCTGCTACACAACGCTGACGGCTAGCCTCTCGGGGGCCAGAAAAGAAAAGGATTGGAACCACTGCTTGTGGCTGACTGAGGGATCATCAGAGACAAGAGGCAGAAATTACTTTGAGCCTGGACCCTGCGGGGCATGCCCTGCAGGTCTACAGGATGTCCCAGCTGTACATTCAGAAAGCGAAGGAGCCTGGTTTGCTGTGCCATTTCCACCCAATGCCATCTGCCTTGGTACCCAGGTGTTGAAGCAGAGACCTGGGAGTCTGGGAAGGCCTCCAGAATTTTGGTGAAGTTCTGTGCAGCAGAGGGAAGACAAAAGCATCAGGCCACAGCTTTGAGGGGCCCTGCGGAGTGCCAACATCCGGCTGGCAGAATCAGCAGCTGTGCTCACAACTGGTCAAGGGCCCCAAGGGATCCGTGAGAATGAGTGTGCACCACTGCTTTGTGGCTGGCAGCAGGGAGCCTTGTGGTGCCCACAGGACGCGGTGTTGGGCCAGTGGGAGTGGTGCAGACGGCCACAGGGGCCCTCTGTTCCAAGTTGCTCTAGATGAACTAAGTCTCAACCTTCTCCTCCTTAGATTGAGTCTAAGGAGCTTTCACGACCAAGGTCAGCTTGGTGTGAGACTCTCTCCTAGAAATGTCAGAATCTACACCATTAAAGTCTCACCAACATGATTACATAAGCATGAGCTGACCAAGGACAACAAGATACATGTCAAAGTAGATGAGGAGAAAGAGCACAAGAGCTCAACCCTACACAAAGACAGATGTACAGGCATCTAAGAAATGATGAGAGCAGAAGAAGTAGTTTTCTCCAAGGAAGAGCACACCAAATGGTCAGTCCTAAAATATATATTATACAGTCCAACCAGGAACTCCAGAGCTGCTCCAGTCAAGATGGAAGCACCTTGGCATTTCCTGTCCTCCCTGCTTTGGGCCCCCATGACCAGAAGTACAGCTGAAGGCAGTGCTCCGAATTGGAAAGACATTTCAAAGTGTAGCTACACCCTGACCTGGAAGAGTCTCCATGGTACGTTGAGAACGGGTACAAATCCCAGATGAGAGTCCACAAGAATCAATAGACCTTTCTTCCAGACACCCATCCAGATGGTCAGGGTCCAAGTTCTAAGAGACTTTCAGGTTTCTACATTCAGGTAGCCTCAGCCAGACTCTATCCACTGCCTTGAAGCTTCCTTCAGGCTTTTATATGCAGGGATTGGTCACAAAGAGGAACATGTTGGCAGCTGGTCAATGTTCCAGGCTCCTCCTGAAGAGGAGATCCAGAGATTGGTCAGAACAATGCAGGGCGAACCTTACACCTGAGTTTCAGGTTATCATCTACATTACATGCTTCTAAACAGAAGAAGCATCCCATGAAGCATGGGAGAAGTGGCCTGGTAACCTAACAGGCTAGATGAGAACAAGACTCCTTAGAGCTCATATTTTGGAGAGTGGTCTGTGGAAACCTGGACAAGCCCCAAGATGTTGCTGCATTATTTGCACCTGATGAGGGGTCCCATAAGCTACAAAGAATAAAGCTCACAGACTTGAAAGAGCATCCAATGAGCAAATTTGCTCGAGAGCAGTGGTATTCAGCTTTTCTAATGCTTTAATATAATATAAACCTTTACTGTAATTCCTCACATGATAACCAACCATAAAATTATGTTGTTGCTACTTCATAACTGTAATTTTGCTAGTGTTATGAATTGTAATGTAGGTATCTGATATGCAGGATATCTGATATATGACCCCTGTGAGAGGGTCTTTCAATCCCTGTGGTGTTTTGGATAGGAACGGCCCCCATAGACTCATGTGTTTGAATGCTTGGCCCATAGGGAGTGGCACTATTAGGAGGCGTGGCCTTGTTGGAGGAAGTGTTTCCCTGTGGGAATGGGCTTTGAGGTCTCACGTGCTCAAGCTACATGAAGTATGGCACACGGTCTCCTTCTGCTGCCTGTGGATCAAGACGTAGAACTCTCAGCTCCTCCAGCACCATGTCTACCTGCATGCCACCATAATTCTCACCATGACGATAATGGGCTAAACTTCTGATCTGTAAGCCAGCCCCAGTTAAATGTTTTCTGAGTTGCCGAGGTCATGGTATCTCCTCACAGCGATAGAAATCCTAACTAAGAGAACCCCCAAATGAGTCCCAACCCACAAGTTGAGAACTGCTGCTCTAAAGCAACAAAAAAAAGTCCTGCTTATTCAAAGAGGCTCCAAAAGTGGAAAAACCATTTAAGCAGAGGGGCTTAGGGATTTTTCACTCCTTGAAGAAAACTGGTGGGGTAAAGGATCCTTGTTGTCTTCCTAGTACACAAGATGGGTAACTTCTTCCTGCTCCCAGATTGCCTGAGATGGATTGGTAAGTTTATCAAAGGGCCATTGAGTTCAGAGAATCATGAAGTAGGGCTACTTGTTTCCATTTTGTTATCCTAGGCTTACAGGAAAAGTTTGTTTTCGTGAAGGTTTGTTTGTTTGTTTGTTTTTCAGATGTGATCTAGCTACACATCTCAGGTTGGCTTTGAATTCACAAATTCAGTTGGCCTAGGCCCTCTGCACTTCCGTTACAGGTGTGTAGCTTGGTTTTCATGTGTGACTCCTAACAGTGAGGGCAGGGCTTATCTTGGACCCTGTTGTCTGCTGTTGGGACCCTTTCCTCCTACTAGGTTGCCTCATCCAGCCCTAATATGAGGGGAGATGCCTAGTCCTTCTGCAACTTGACCTGCCATGGCCGGTTGACATCCACGGGAGACCTGCATTTCTCTGAAGAGAAATGAAGGAGTGGACGGTAAGGGAGGAAAGGTAATGGGGAAGGAATGGAAGGAGAGGAAAGAAGAGAAACTACAGTTGGGATGTTAAATAAATAAATACATAAGTATACAAACAAGAAATTAAAAAAAAATTCAAGATCTTCCTTCCAGTGTTTTCCAAGTGCAGGGATGACAGGCATGCGTGATGAGGTGGTAAAGGTCAAAGAACCAGTCTTCTCCTTGGACTTCCTGTCTCCATATCTCCTACCTCAACCTCCCTTTATGCATAAAGACCTTTCCCTGGTCGGCCTTTCCTGTCTTTCAAGCCTTGTCATTTCTTGCCTTCCTTATTCTCACCTCCAACATGCGTTCTCACCTTAAACCTATTGAAATTTCCCAGCACCCCCACAAAACATCCAAAATTATGTCTTTGAGAGTTCTTTATGGTCTGTCTCCCCTCACTAGTCAGGAAGGTAATGAAAGTAGAAATTACCTGCCTTACCTACAGTTGTACTGTCAGGGCGGGGAACGACCCAGCAGTTCTGTGATGATTTGTTGGCTAGCTGAATTCATGAATAGCCCAATGCCTTTTTCCAGGCTGTCTTTCTTTATAGAAGGTACCCTTTCCTTCAGCCTTCAGTGCTTAAGTCACATTTCTCTTCTAATGCTCAGTTTAAATATAAATTCTTCTGAGAAATCTTACTGTAAGTTCCTCTCCCACCACCTACCCGCATGTGTACATATGTACACACACAAGCGTTGGCATGCAACTTGGTTTCTTTGCCTTCTGAACTGTCATTACACTCCAACCTCATGCATATGTGACAGAGACCAGTGGCCATGCAGAAAACAATTGCCTTTCCTGGTTCAGAGCTGCTGTCAGAAAGTGGGTACCTGACCATGACCCGACTGAGGCCAGTATGACCAAACCCTGACAAATGGCTTGTGGGCACGCCTTTCTAACCAGCCCCGCACTCCTGTCCTGTGTGTCTGGCTTCCTCTCTCTTACACCTGCTCACCGACTTCCTGACTCTGTGGAGACTGCTGGGACTTGGTGCAGACTGCCTGCCAAGCACCCCCACAGTCCTCTGAGCTACAAGTAAGAACCAAATGACAGACCTGTGGCTCATAAGGCTTTGGGGCTGCCATCACGGCCCTTACCCCCGCCTCACATACACTTACCACAGGTCAGAGGACCATCCTTATCCCCACATCTGTCTCCTCGGGAGAACTTGAGGAGGTGGTGGAGCTCACTGCCCTATATTTCCAAGGCCTGGAAAATGTCTCTATGAGGCTACCATTGGAGCACAGGCAAAAGAATGGCACATGGTGAACAGTGACTTGGGGAACTGAGAAAGGCTCCAGGAGGAAAAAAAAAAAAAAAGCCAGGGGCCTTTTACCTCAGGCACATTTTGTTTCCTGGATTATGTTTGGATATGACTTCTGTGCCTCCTGAGACAAACATTTATCAGTTTATAAAACATGTTCTTGTTGGATGCTAGCACATAGACCCCAGTCAGGTCAGTGTGCCTGAATGTAGATGTGGCCTTCTGCCTGGCTCTTGTGCTTTGTGTGGTACATCTGTGCACCTCTGTGGTAAATCCCTGGTGATTGTATGCTGAGAAAGTTCTGGGAAAGGACTGCTCTGTTAATACTTAGTGTGTGCTATTAGTGTCTATTCACATGTTTTTCTGATCATGGATTTTAGAACTCAAACAACCTTCCTTAGATCATTGGTTGTTTGCTTGTTTGTTTGCTTGTTACATGCGTCTATAAAAGTACACTGATGCCGAAGAAAGGTTGTCTACAGCATTACACTGTTGTCCGCCCATTTTTTAAGGTCCTCAAATCCCAGGTCTCACAGACAGATGCGTATAGGTGGGCGAAATTGGCAGCTGCTATACCTGGCAACTGGAGCGTGACTCCAGAACACAAACGCAAACCCAACTCCTGATTCCCTCCCTAACATACTTCCTCACATAAATTCCTATCCCACTGCCCATGGCAGATCCCTTACATATGTTTTACCCTGGAAAATTATTTGAACTCACTGCACCCTAGGGAGAGATTTTAACATTCTGCCCAGGACCTCTGCCCTGTGGACCTTCTTACCAGATAGCTCAGCTTTCAACCTCCATCCAAAGATCTCATTGATGAGGATGGCTTTTGAAAGCAGGGTCTCTGCCTGAGGCTGATCCTACCCTCCTCTAACATGCTCTGTTTCGTTTGGGTCTTAAATGGCGCCTCTTCCCATTAATGACATAAATGCTGTCTAACTTCATTTCTCCCATCCAGCCTAAACAAATCATTACTGGCTCTGAATTAGAAGAATTTTATCCTAGCGAGTTCTGCCTTTCATAGAAAGTCTGAAAAGCCAAGGTGGGCGTTAATCACATTTCTGAAACAAACAATAAAACCTAAGTAGATTCTGGGATTCTACATAGAAGTGCACTTTTTCATCCCAAGCTCATGTCTAGAATGGCAAGCAATGTCTAGGACCATCATGTGGGGTCAGAACAAGACAGCTGGGTAGTCGAGGTAGAGCAGAAATTGATTTCTCATAATTCTGAAGCCTTGGAATTCTAAGACCAATCACATAGGGTCAGCACTACTCAATAAAACATTTTCAAAGAAGGGGCAGGACTTCTCATCCAGATAAGCATCAGCTGGTCTTGGGTAGCTAAGGGTATACCATAGAAGAGACAGTCTCTCCATCCAGTGAAGCACAAAGAGAGCTCATCACTTCCGTTTGTCATTCATCAAAGGAGCAATATTGTGTACAGCTGTATGTATGGGGGCTCTGCCTTATTTAGTTCTCCATAACCTACAGACAGTCTCCATCCACAAGCTATCCAGCCTCCTCATGGTGAGGCAGTACTGTCACCACTGACTTCTGAGCGTCTCCCTACCCTACCCTCAGAAGGGCTAGCTTGCATGACTTGAGCCGACTTGAGCCCAAAGATTGAACTGCAGCCCGCTATGCCCAGCACTGAAAATGGCTTCCCAGTTCTGAGAGGTTCTAGCCCAGCACTGTGGCCCTTGTCATCAGCCACACCTGGCTGTGGAAATGGCCCAATATGCTTTACATCACATACTATGGGGTCATGCTTGCCAAGGTTAGTCTTTTTTTAAACTGTGTACTTTATCATGCATGTCTTCTGTGAGTTCTGGCAGGTCACCAGCACAACCCTTGACTTTCTGTTGATTTCACACAAATCTTGTCACATTTGCCTCAAGTGGACAGGACACACTTCTTGACTTCTCTGTTTTGCTCTTCTCTCGTCCCACCGTTAGTTTCTCTCCCCCTTCTCTCTCTTTCTCTCTCTCTAGAATGCCATCTGTTGTGGCTTTTTTTTTAAGTAAGAGAGAGAAAAGGTTAGTGGAGAAAGGGGGCCGAGGTCCCTTTACTTCTTCTGGCTAGTTACAATCAAAGGGTTCTCTACCAATCTCCATCAACTGCAGACACAGCCAGCAGGCTCCTCCATGTTGCTGCACCCTGAAGCGTTTCTCTCCATCTGTCTGCTCCAAACTTCCACACCGCCTCTGGTCTCTGCAAACTGCTCCATGCCACACGCCAACACCAAACACCACACTGTCACTTTCTCAGCCTCATATTTATACTCAGAGTCCTAGACCACGACTCTCTCTGTGCCACAGGTGGAAGGCTGTTACCAGCTGCAAAGACCACGCCCCACACCAGACAATTAACAGCTGTGAACAAACAAGCCCAGCTAAAATCCCACACTTGGGATTAAAACAAAAGCATATTTACATAACATACAAAGAAACGAAAATTTCCATTACCTCTCTCATTCTCTCTCTCACTCTCGCTCTCCCCATGTGTGTGTTTGTGTATGTATGTGCTCACACACAATAGCACGTTTGGATGTCAGAGAAAAACTTGTGGGAGTCAGTTCTCTGCTTCCACCATGTGGGGTCCAGGAACTGAATGCCCAACTGTGTCCTTTGAAAGGGAAGACCACCATGCCCTCACATGGCCAAAGAGCTGCGGTGGCATCCCCGGCCGACCAGCCCGACCGGAGCAAACCACATCTTCCATCACTGTTGCACTGAGCTTTGTGAATCTGGGTGGACAATTCAGACAGTAGTACGCCCTTCATTTCTTTCTGAGACATCATGAGAGAAGCCTTTATCATCCCTGTGTCTACAAACATTCTACTTGTGTTTATTTATGTATTCTTTAGAAGATGGGAACTTTCCTGCTTTCCTTTTCTCTCTATCTCTCAGCAAAATCACCTTCAAAAAAAAAAAAAAAAACCCTTTCATAGAGGGCTGGAGAGATGACTCAGAAGTTAAGAGCACTGGCTTTTTTTCCAAAGGTCCTGAGTTCAATTCCCAGCAACCACATGGTGGGTCATAGCCATCTATCTGGCGCCCTCTTCTGGCATGCAGGCACACATGCAGGCAGAATACTGTATAAATAATAAACTTTTTTTAAAAAAACCTTCACGGCAACACTGGCATTTATCAGTGCTGTGTGAAGAGACACAACATACATCTACTCGTCCAAGACAGAAAGCCCATGATGGACCAAAGTACAGATACCATCAAAGAGCACCTTGGTGAACCAATGAGTTTTATTTACCCATGGTAGTCTTCCCTGTCTAGGACACAATTGGGTTCATAAAGTACAAAAGTAACTAAAATGGGTTACTGACAGGAGCAAAAACGATTCAAAAGCAGCTGCATCACCGAAGCTTACCCCAGCATGGGTGGCTGCTCACAAAAGCTGGGAACCTGGAACACACTGCATTGCCTGCAGGCACCTCAACAGGTTGGAAAGGGTCCTTTCTGGGTGGCTTGGATGCTCTAAAGCTCTCCCAAGCAGCTTGGCTTGTCTGAGACTGACTCTGAGCAGTCTTTACTGCTTATTCTGGATGGGAGGAGCCTAATGAATCTGGTTAGTTTCAGGGACTTCCTGAAGCTATTTTGAGTTGTTTACTCTCCGTTTTAAGGAGCTTCCTTGGTAGAGGGAATGTTTCAATGCTGTAGGAAACTGCTATGCAAAAATTAGCATTCTTCCACTCAAAATGCCTCCAGTCTCTCCACATTAGCCAATTCTGGGGCTATTCATTAATTTTAAATATTTATCTAAGTGGCTTTCCACATCTGGTTTCAAATTTCTGCCTCAGCTCATTTGAGATGCTGTGAAAAATTATTATAGATGGGCTGTCTTGGTTATTTGTTTTTCCATTGCTGTGATTTGACACCATGACTAAGCCAGTTTAAAAAGAACATAAAATTGGACTTACAGTTTCAGAGGGTTAGCGTCCATGATGGTAGAGCAAAGTCATGATGGCAGGAACGGCTGAGAGCCCACATCTTGTTCCGCAAGTAGGAGGCACAGAATAACACCCTGAGAATGGCAAGGATCTCTTGAAATTCAAAGCCCATCCCCAGTGACACACCTCCTCCGAAAAGGCCACATCTCCTAGTCCTTCCCAATCAGTTCCAGCAACTGGGGACCAAGATTCAAATCTATGAACCTATGTAGGCCACTCTCATTCTAAAGCGACTGACATAGCATCATCTTGTCCTGATCTTACTCTGATTCCATTTCATGTCTACTCAGATGCTTTTCAGCCCTTTACACCCCAAACAGTCACATCTGTCTTGGTAACACATTTAGGACTTTCCATGACCCTGATCATGGCATAACCAATATTTCTGCTGAATTTAGAGTCAAGACAAATGTTACCAGATACTCCTAATCTACACCTGTCAATGATGTCATGTGGGTCTCACCTTTAAGAATACACTGAGCTTTGGTGCTGAGAGTTTGTTTGGGGCAAAACTTTGCTGTGTCTGTAGTTAGTAAATGGCTCTAACTTGGCCTTATGTGTGCGGTAGTCTGTAATTCTCTTACCTGAACTATAACAATTACAACCCACCACACTGGGTGACTTTAAGAAGAGGAAAGAAAGAAATTTGTCTCTTAAAGTTCTGCATGTTGAAAGTTTCAGGATCCATGTGTTGGTAACTCAGTGTCCCATAGAGCACATTTCCTGGGCCAGATACAACCACTGGGTTACAAAGGAGAGCTAGATCTGTTCAGTTTTGCTTTGTTTTGTCATAAATGTTAATGGCATTCATAGGGTCCCACCCTTGGGACCTATTCACCTCCTAAAGACCTGTATCCTAACACCACAGACTGGAGCCAGGGTATCCACTCACAAATGTTAGGGTGGGAACAATTCCACCATAACACAATAACACCATTGGGGGCCTCAGAAGGGCTTACATGATGAGCCCCCTTCACCTGAAAATGTCTATCATTAGTTAAGAAAACACATCTGCTTTCTGCAAGCTACATTACCTCAAAGCATTTGCTTTTTAAAGAAATGTTTGATTTATGTATTTAAAAATCACTGATGTGCCTTGATTGCATCTGAAGAAATATGAAAGAGAAAGGAGTGATGGTTTCAACTAGGAAAAAAAACTTAAAATAAAACTCAGTTGCTCCCAACGGGCAGCTTCATGTCAGCTCAAACTGTGCGGCTGGATTGGTGTAAATCTGTTTGTCTCCCATCGAGTGCTATACACAGATACTTACCTCAGCCCGCCACACTCTGCTACAACAGTTTGCAAAATGCGTAATTATTTCAGCAATTAAACCTAGCAAGTACTAAAAGTGACTTAGAAAGCAGCCACATGGAAATTGGATTCTAAAGGATTTAGAAGATAAATACTCAATGAAGAAAAGCAACAGAGACAAAGATAGAGAAAAAAAATGCGAAAGGCAACAGAAAGAAAGGCCCAGGAACATGTGTAAAGGGTGGACTTGAGTCTTAAAGAAGGATGAAGAGGAGGCTGGGTCTCCTGTTGGTCAGCTGGTGCTCCCTCTTGTGGGTGGTTCACTTTCCGTTAAATCTCTGAGGTCCCTGAAAAGACAATTCTGGTGGTCCATGAAAAACAGTTGAACAAATATTCACACTTTAAAACTAAAAACCCATTTAAAATTACTGCTAATGCGCCTAATATTTGGGACCTCTTTCTGCAGGTCTGTGCAACTACTTCTTAGTGTTTTCCATTTTGAAAGTACCAGAAACCCCCTGACAGGCTTTGCTTGATTAATTCTTTTATCTCCCTCTGAGTTCAGGGATCTAGAGAAATCTTGCAAGGCTGGCTCCCCCATTTGCTAATAGTCTGACCTAGATTGGGCCTATTTCATTTAATAAACAGGGAGAGTTGTAGCCTCGGGCTGTCAATTCATCTGAGGCCGCTGTGGGCCTGTGGTTTGTTTATAAAGGATGTTTTAGCCCGAAGTAAATCAGGCATCAGCTGTTGGTTTCTTCTGAGGTTATAGAAATAGACTGAAAATCTGGAGAAAAACTGTAGGCTCTTCAAAAATGCTCATGAAGGTATTATTTTTGTCTCTTAACATACTCAGGAGGAAAAAAAAACTGTAACTGTCTCCCCCAGATACCTTTGATGGTTCCTTTCCCCTTCTTATAACTAACTAGAGGAAAATATATCACCCATAGCATTTAACCCTCAATAAACCATCCTTGGCTCATCCATTTCCAAATCTCCTGGATTCATTCTGATACTATTACACTATAAATGCACAACTGCAATAGTAACCAACTAGCACAGTTTGGGTATTTTTAGCAGACCAGGTTCAGGGCTAAGCTCTTGGCTTTCATTAATTCATTTAAGCCATGTAAGAACACTACGAGGTAGACACCATCACCGCCCCACTTTATGGCTCTCCAAGAGCACATATCTCAAAGTAAAACTAACACAACCAGGTTTGTCTCACTCTGTGTAGACTTCATTATAACCGTGATCTGCAGTGCACAAGGCCACAGGGCTCAGTCATCATAACGACTTCAACCTTTCCTGATCTATTTCTTGGCTGCCTTACCTGATCATGATCCTTGGCTCCTCCTTACCCAGCATGATATAGTTCTCAGCTCTGGAAGGCAATTATGATCATGTTCAATGCTTCAAATGAAGAAATTGAAACTTACAGAGTATGTCTTGCCCAAATTAGAACTGTCCTCTTGTGGGGTAGTCACCAAGGAAGACCGCTCAGACATGGGTTTAAGCCAACAGAAAGTCTTTACTAGCCAGTGGTAAGTACGCTGGGCATTTGGGATCCCAGTGTAGCTCTGAGCCTTTCTCAGGGTGAGTTTTTAAGCACAAAAACCATGTTCTGGGTTGACATGCTTCAGTTAACAAGGAAAGTTAGACAGAAGCAGAGCTACAGAAGCCAAAAAATAAGATTAGTGCGTTTAGAGTCCTTCCCAGAACTGTGGGCTTTGTTGGATTAGGACTTTGTTTTGGTTCTGGCAGATAGTGTTGTCTATGTGCTGAGTTTTACTGCTTGGATGGTACTTCCATCATGGAGTCAGTTGTGCTAAGGTCTGGGGCCCATTTACAGTGGGGAGAGAGGGGTAAGCACAGAACATCTGGCTAAATTAGAATTTCAGATAATGAGCAATATTTGGATTGTATTTATACTATAAAACAAATATTATTGTCTGATATTGAATGTCTTGTGGAACTGGTAAATTCAAAAGTAAGTACCAAATAACCTCTTAGCATAAATGCATCCTGACTCTTATCCAAACGTTAAATCTAGCTGAGTGTTGTGTAGTTATACATCAACCTTATCCTAAACTGAGATTACTGGAGAGGCAATGCTGGCACTGTGAGATGTGTTTTCTCCCCAGGCTCAGGCCTCCATCCCACCAAGGAGCTCACATCCCAAGAAAACAGACTCTTACCCATTAGTCAAACAGTCATGTAAATTAATATTTTTTACTACAGATAAAATGACCTTAGAACATATCATCTATACATGCTGGGGCCAGAAATTGTAAATTTATTTTCTATAACGCAACAAGTTTTTGCTTTGTGGCCTCCTTCTACCACTGTGAGTCAGGGGCGTTCTGATGAACACGGCTTTGGGGGAAGTCCTCCCAGTGTGTAGAGTGATCTTATTCATTATAACTTCCAGACTGTGGCCTACAGGGTGTTAAACGGAGAAACTACAGCATATAAACTTCTTGTTCTCCGAAGCAGGACTCGTGTTACAGTGTGGCGCAAGGCTAACTTAACACACTGGTGAATTCCGTTTCTCTTCAAATGTCTCGTGTCCCTCCTTCATCAGCTGCTCCCATTTACTTCTTACTCAGGGAAGGCAGAGGCCTTGTCCCTGGGCTGATCTTCAGTTCTGGGTCTTACTTGGCGTCAAGTGCTTTGAGAGAAGAATCCTCTTGGGTCGGTGTGTAGTAGCCGCCTGTACCCGCTGAGTCCTGCAGAGCACATGTCAGGAATGGCTGGGCTGCAGGCCTCTGCAGAGCCTCTGGGAAAGTGTGCCCAGGGGACAGGCCCATTGGCCTCCTTTTCTCCTGTCCCTCACACTCTCTCCCCAAGCTAGACATAACCTGGAGTTTTTCTTTCTTCCTCTCCTTGGGAAATCACATTCCTCTTCACTTTCCGGTCAGGAACTTTTGTCTATTCTTTAAAATCTTTTCCATGTTCCTTGAGGTTTGGACTTTCTAAACCAAAAGCATGGGGATGGGGGGAAAGCAATGATACAAAGTATTGGTTCTTTGAAAAATAAATATGATTGAAAAACCTTTAGCCAGACTAATCAAAAGACCAAAATTAATAAAAATCAGAGGTAAATATGAAGGCATTATTACAAATACCAATGAAATACTAAAAATCACTAGGACTTGCCTTACAAACCTTTAAACTCTGCAAAATTAGAAAATATAAAAGAAATTAATAAATTTCTAGATGCATCTATTTTATGGCTTTTATCACAATAAAACCAAGATGTGATAGTTTAAATAAATCTGTAACAAATAACAGGATTGAAGATAAACTAACAGCAATGTTTCCTTTTTTTCCTAAGATTTATTTTCTTTTACAAGGTTCTGCCTGCATGTATGCCTGCACACAGGAAAAGGGCACCAGATCTCATTATAGATGGTTTTGAGCACCCATGTGGGTGCTGGAAATTGAACTCAGGACCTTTAGGAAGAGCAGCCAGTGCTCTTAACCTCTGACCCATCTCTCCAGCCTCCATAACCAATGTTTCTTAAACTATTCTATAAAGTAGAAAAGAAAGAAATTTTACCAAATTCTTTATATGAAGCCAGTATTTCCCTGATACTAAAACAAGATGACCACACAAAATTTATAGACCTGCTAGAAATATATGCAAAATCTTTCAATAAACCAAATTTAATAACATATCAAAGATATTATTCATTATTTTCAAGTTGGTTTCATTCCATAGTTGCAGGGACAGGTCAACATATGAAAGTCAATACACGGAACATATTACATAAACATGATTTTCTCAGTTGAAGCAGAAGAGGCTTTTGATAAAAAGTCAACATCATGATTAAAAACCTTGAAAGTAGTATATTTCAACAAACTAAAGGCTATATATGATAAGTCTATAGCAAAGATAATGCTAAATATAAAAAACAGAACTATCTCTACTAGAATCAGGAACAACGCAGGAGTGTCCATTTCTTTACTAAATGTAATGCTTGAGGTCTTAGCTAGAGCAATAAGACAAAAGAAGAAAATAAAAACATACAAATGAGAAAAACAGAACCTAAAATATCTGTTTGGAGATTATATGATTCAAGACTTAAGAATCCTTAAATATTCCACCAGTAAATTCCTACAGCTGACAAGCCATTCCAACAAAATGGCAGTATATAAAATTAGCACACACTCATAAAACAATGGCCACCTTATATAGCAACAGCCTTGTTGTTAAGAAAGAAATCAGAAAAACAATACCATTCACATAGTCTCAAAAGCATAAACTATCTGGCTGGTGACCACTGGTCACTGACTGGTGACCCGTCTATGCCTTTCCCTCTAGCACATCTTAGCTGCACAGTGGAGGCATATCCATTTAATCCTAGCACTCAGGCAGAGTTCAGGCGGATCTCTGAGTTTTGAGGCCAGCCTGTTCTACAAAGAGTTTCAGCACATCCAGGGCTACACAGAGAAACCCTGTCTCAAAAACCTAGAAAACAAAACAAAACAACAACAACAAAAAAACTTTCTAGCAACTCTCTAGTTCTTTGTGATTCCACCAACCTGCAGAACCTCTCAAAAAAAAAAAAAACTAAACAAAAAAAGAGTAGTTTACAACAAGCCCACAACCAACATCATCATAACAGAGAGAAACTCAAAGTATTTTCACTAAAGTCAGGAATAAGTCAAAGCTGTCCACTTTCTCCTATACCAACTCAATATGGTACTTGAAATCTTAACCAGACAATAAGACAACTGCAGGAGAACAAGACACAAAAAGGAAAGGAAAAAAAATCAGTGTATCTTTACTTGCAGATGATATGATTTTACACATAAAAGGGCCTTAATGATTTTTACTAGAAATCATCTACAGATAATAAACAATTTCATCAAAGTATCAGCATACAAAATTAGCACAAAAAATCAATAGCCTTCGTACATGCAAATGACAAACAGACTGAGAAAGAAATCAGGGAAAGAGTGCCTTTCACAATAGCCTCAAAAAATAGGGGGTAATTCTAACCAAGCAAATAAAAGACTTGTATAATAAAAACTATAAAACACTGAAAAAAGAAATTGAAGAAGACATTAGAAAAATGGAAACATCCCCCATGATCACGGGTTAATAGGATTAATACTGTGAAAATGCCCATCCTACCAAAAGCAACCTACAGATTCAAAATTCCAACAATTCTTAATAAAAATTGAAAAAAAACTTCATGTAGAACACACACACACATACACATGCACAAACTCGGGATATCTTTTTAAAATTCTGAATAATGAAAGAATTACATTACAGAGCATGGCATAAAAACAGACATATTAATCAATGAATCAAACCCAGATGAAAGTCTAAGCCTCTACAGACAAATGAATTTTGACAAAGAAGCCAAAAATACACCAGGGAGAAAAGACAGCATCTTCTACAAATGGTGCTTATCAAACTGGGTGACTACATGATGACAAATGCAAATAGTTCATATTTATCACCCCACACAAAACTCAACTCCACATAGATCAAAGCTGAATCTGATAGAAGACAAAGTGAGAACTAGGCTTGAACTCACTGGTATAGGAAAGAACTTTCTGAACAAAACACTGAACACACAGGCACTAAGATCAACAATTATAAACAGGAGCTCATGAAACTGAAAAGTAAAGGACACCATTATTCAAGCAAAGTGGCAGCCTACACAATCTTTTTTTTAAATGATCAATTAGATATCTGGGATGATTAACTGTAAAAGTTAATCATCAAGAAAACAACCCAATACAAATACAGTGTAGAACTAAACAGAGTTTCCCAAAAGATGAGACACAATTGGCTGAGAAAGACTTTTTAAAATGTTCAACATCCTCAGCGATCAGGAAATGCAAATTAAAACTACTTTGAGATTCCTTCTTATCCTAGTCAGCATGGCCAAGATCAATAAAACAAATGACCGCAGATGCTGGCAAGGATGTGAGGCAGGGGAACACCCCTCCACATGCTGGAACTGCAAACTTGCACAACCACTGTGGAAATCAGTATGGCAGTTCCTCAGAAAGATGGGAATCAATATTTACCTCAAGATCCAGGTATACCGCTCTTGGGCATATAACCAAAAGACACTTTACCTTACTGTAGAGACACTTGTTCAACCATGCTCACTGCTGTTCTATTCATAATAGCCAGAAACTGGAAACAACCTAGGCGTCTATCAACCACTGAATGCACAATGAAAATGTAGTACATTTACTCGATAGGGTATCATTTAGCTGTTAAGAGAAATGAAACTTGCAGGTAAATGGATGGAGCTGGGAACAATCGTCCTGAGTGAGGTAACCCAGACCCCAAAATGTTGTATGTTTCCTATTATAATATGGGGGTGTTACTTTTTAAGCTTTGGAGATGTGTGCTTAGGTGAAGTGCTTAGTAATGGATCAAGGATGAGAGCTTCCATAGAAGGGAAAATATAGACTAGTGTTATAAAGAGATAAAGGGGAAACAAAACAGAATTAAATAGGGAGAGGGGTGGAAGGGCAAGGTAAAGGAGGGGATACGGAGGACCACTAACACCTAAAGACTCTTTAAAAAGCTACATGAGAACCTACTAACATATACATATATGAAAATTTTAAATGGAGTCACCATGTAATGAGGGAGGCAATGTCCCAACTAGACATCTTATAACGTTAAGAAAAGCCTCCAATGCCAAGTTACACCTTGTTGAGTCAGAGGCGAAAGGAATCCCATAGATGCTACACTACCACCGAACATGATAGACCACTGCCAGGGTTACTCCCAGCACTGATGGTCGAACCCTATTGCTGAAGACACAGTACACTTTTGTCATTGAACACAGAGAATTCGAGCTGGTGCCGAACTACAAGCTACACCATTACTGAATAGTATTCATGGTGCTGGAAGGTACTTTTCACACTACCGGAGAAGAAAAGTAAATCATCAGTTTCCACACAGAAATAAACCCTTGAACCTACAGCAGAGACTTGCCCACAAGAACTAGTGGCAAAAATGTTATGGGAATACCCAATCATTTTTAATTGGCTTTAAGCCCACTCCATGATATATAACTTACACATGACATTGCAAAAGCGACCAAGAATCTAAGACTAGCTAGGTCATGAGCCTAGGGGAAAACCTGCTACTATTATTCTGTTAAAGGAACATAGCAATAAAAAGACTCCTAATGCAATATTTTTACATCCATAGATCAGAACCTCCATCAGCCCTCAGAGAAACGTCATATTGCAGTAGCTGGTAATTAGCACAGGAACCCACAACTAAACAATGTACAGAGAGTAAGAGACCTTGGAACACTCAGCCCTAAATGCGATGTCCTCTCTGGGTTGAGAAAACTACGCAGAACAGGAGGCTGAAAGATTGTAAGAACCAGAGATGGATGATGCCAAGGAAACAGTGTCTTCCAGACACAACATAGAGACTGTGACAGCACACAAGGCCTGCACAGGTTCAAACCAGACAAAACCTCGCACTGAGAAGAGGAGGTGGACCCAAGGCCCCACCCATAACCAAGATGCCATTTGTAATGACACCTACTGAGAAATGAAAAATCAGTTTTCTCCAATGTAGTGTGACTGGGTGTATGGACCACCGAGGAGGCCCCGCATCCAGGAGTAACCAACACAGAACAAACTGTATTTATGTGTACTTTTTGGTTTGGTTTATTTGTGTGCTTTATCTTATTAGTTTTCTTTTTTTTTGTTTTTAAAGTTTGTTTTGATTTTGTTTTTAGTTTTCTTTTCTTTTTGTTTTGTTTTGTTTTGTTTTGCTTAAGAGCAGGAGAGAAAAGCATGATATTGAGTGGGTAGGGAGATGGGGAAGATCTAGGAGCAGCTGGAGGAGGTGAAAGAATGAGATCAAAATACACTATATAAAGTTTTTAAATAAGAATACTCGATGAACCCAATCAAGGAAGTGAAAGACTTCTACAATTAAAACTTTAAACACCAAAAGAAAAATTTAAAAAAGACCCTGGAGGATGAAAAAAACCTCCATACCTATAGATTATAAGAATTAATGTTGGGATAATGACTACCCTACAAATTCAATACAATCGCATAAAAATTCTAATGCTATTCTTCATAGATTAAAAAAAGCTTAAAATTCATATGAAAACACAAAAGACCCTGGATATCTGTAAAAGTATCTTTTATTCTCCTGAAGTAATTGTCTCTGAGGCTTACTGCCTGATTGCTAACCTAGGCCCGGTCCTGGAAGCTTCTAGCCTCCATACGATCTCATTTAGCTCTAGAATGTTTTCAGCCTCTGAGACTTGCTGCCGAATAAGTTCAGCCTTTCTAGCTTTTTCTAAATTCTGGCTGGCTGGTTCATCTCAGCTGTTCAGGCTCAAAACTCCCCTCCAAGAGGACTGATTCAAGCTGGTTCATCTCAGCTGTTCGGGCTCAAAACTCCCCTCCAAGAGGACTGATTCAAGCTGGTTCATCTCAGCTGTTCTGGCTCAAAACTCCTCTCCAGCTGACTGATTCAAGCTGGCTCTTCTCAGTTTCTCACTGAATTGCTCTGCTTGGCCTTGGACTAACTCTAGCAATCTCTTCTAGTCTTCCTGCTCCTTCTCGGTCTCTGGCTTGTTCTGCCCTCACCTGTGTCTGGCTTGTTCTCTCTTCAGCCTGGCTCTGTAAAATCCTCCCCCCCCCAAACCATCCCCCCCACACACACATGGTAAACATTGCCTCTGAGTTCTGCAGACTGAACTGCCATGAACTCAACTTTGCTGAATTGCCTCTCAATTCACTAACTTAGCCAAACTGCCTGAACAGAACTCAGAAATCTGCTTGCCTCTGTGTCCTGGGTGCTGGGGTTAAAGGCTTATACCACCACAGCTGGACCTATCCTATTCTTTACCTGAAACTTGTTCTATACCAGCCTGGCCTTGAACCCAGAGATCTGCTTGCTTCTGTCTCCTAGGATTAAATGTCTGTATTCCAGCCAGAGCAGCCATGTTGCTGGATTTAAATCCTTCTAGATACCCAGAGTATTTTGGTGCAAAAAGAACACTGGAGGTATCGCCATGATTTCAAACATACTGCAGAGCCATGCTAAGAAAAACAGCCTAGCACTAGCACAAACAGATACACAGGTCAGGGAATACAGTAGAAGACCCAGAGTAGCACACACACAATGACAGCTGTCTGATTATTTTTTACAAAGTTGTAAAAAAAAAAAAATACAGTGGATAAAGGACAAATCTTCAACAAATGGTGCTGAAAACTAAATATCCACATGTAAGAAAATGAAACTAGTTTCCTGTTTCTCACCCTGTATTTCAAAAACCAAGAAACAAAACAAAACAAAAAACCTGCAGATGGATCAAATACCTGAATATAAGACTTGCAACTCTGAAACCGTTAGAGGAAGAAGTAAAGAAACACTTCAAGGTTACAGGCACAGGCGAAGACTTTCTGAATGGGACTCAAGTCACAGGAAATAATGCCAGCAACTGACAAACCAGATTTTATGAAATTAAAAGGCTTTTGCCGGGGTGGTGGCTGTGTCGGCGAGGCTTTTGCATGCCGGGGTGGTGGCTGTGGCGGCGGTGTCGCACACCTTTAGTCCCAGCACTCGGGAGGCGGAGGCAGCTGGATCTCTTTGAGTTCTGAGGCCAGCCTGGTCTACAGAGTGAGTCCGGAACAGCCAGGACTACACAGGGAAACTCTGTCTTGAAGAAAAAACGGTTTTGCACAGTGAAGGAATCAGTTAACTGAGCAAAGAGCCTACAGAATGGGAGAAAATCTTTACTGGCTACACTGCAGACAAAGGATTAATATCTAGAATGTACAAAGAACTCAAAAGCTAAACAAGAAGACATTAAATAACCTACTAAATGGATGAGTGACACAGACAATTCTCAAAAAATGAGACACAGATGTCTATCTAGTAAAAAAAAAAAATTCTGACCCAGTAGCCACCAGAGAAATGCAGATCAAAGCAATGAACTTATTCGATGAAAACTGAAAAATAAATAAGGTCGTGAACTAATACCAACCACAAGAGCTTGAGGCTGAGAGTTCTCTGTCGCCACGTGATCCCCTCAGTATTGGACCCATAGCCTCCCTAAGTGCTAGCCAAATAATCTTCTAGCTATAAATCACTCAGTCTCTGCTACTGCAGCAGAAAATAGAATAAGACAGGGACTCAGACACAGCGGCTGGCACCGGCTTGGGAATCCCAAGAGGATATCACAATGGCATCAGGACATGGACTCATAACAAACGACAAACTCAACATAAGGAGCCAAAAGAAAGTGATTACCCCTGAGCCCAAGTTTCAGTGCTTAATCCCACCCCACCTGCCTGTTAGCCAGGCTCATCACTACCAGAGGCATCTGGGTAGGAGTTCTCCAGGGGAAACCAAGTCATGCATACTGAATCCCACCACACTTCCCTGTCAGTCGCGTCTTCTCAGGCCCACAGGGAGGTCTCTGCCCACACTGCCTGTGGGAGCACCGTCAGCTCCTCCCCACAGCTCTTCCAACGAGTATCATTCATTGCACACGGGGTCACAGCCCGGGACCAGGCTGGTGGATGGTGGCCTTTCCCAGCATGCTCAGCTTTACATGTGACCCTGACCTCACAGTTCACTGCTCCCGTTACAGGCCTTGCTTTGTTGAGAGTCCATCTACTCATTCAAAAGGAAGCCAGAAAGACCGGCAATGTTGTCAACGGGGCTGGGGTTTCAGAGCTTATGGGCAGAAGGGGTACCGGACTGCTGCTGGGTGAGGGCTTGGCTTCGTCTGTGACTCAACATTTCCCCCATAACAGGAGAAAGGACTAAGGAGCCTCAAAGCCGCGCAGATCTGGTCGAGTGTGTGGATCAGGGGGAGCCTGGGAGCCACACAGTGGCAGGAGCCCCCGAGCCTCCTTTTCAGTAGACTCGGGCCTTGGATACTCTTCCAAAAATAGGACCTAAAAGCCAGAGGGCTCCCAAGTGAAGGAGAGATTTAATTTAGATAGCACGGCAGAAAGAAGCATGAAATCGGAACTGACAGCAGGCAAAAGGCTGGGATGCTCCCTCCAGGACGTGACCCAGACTCTGAATGAGAAAACGTGACTCTTCACCAGAACAGATCGTTACAGTCGTCAGCCTTCCCCACCCTGTGTGCCTGCGGCAGCATGGCCGCAGCCCCACTCGGATGAAAAGCCTGGCTCTCGACTGTGGGTAGATGAATGGGTAGATGAACAAGAGCTGCTGGGGGAAGAGACGCTTGGGGGCATCCGTTTGGTGCCATCAGTGAGACCTTCGTTATCAAGGTCCTTCCTTCGGTGGCTCGTTGATGTGGGTCATGAGCAGGACTGGTTGCTTCTGGCGTAAGTCTGCGTGAGGCGGGTCTCACCTTGGATGTGTTCATACTGTTCATCGGTAGCAGCACCACCCACACGTCCCCTCACATCTCACTGCTTTCCTCTCATGTCCTACACAAGGTGTGCTCACATCCAGTGATAAGCCACAACTGGCTCTCCGACCGTTTAGTTTGCTTTCTATTACTATGAGAAGCACCATGACCAACAGCAAGTTGAAGAGGAAAATGGCTTACTTCAATTCACAACTTACAGTCCAGCATGAAGAAAAGCCAGAGCAGGAACTCAAGAGAAGCCCAGCGGCAGGAACTGAGGCAGGGGCCAGGGAGGGGTGCTGCTACGCTGGCTTGCTTCCCATGACTTGCTCTGCCTGCTCTCTTTAAAGCTCTGGACCACCAGCCCAGGGACGGCACCACTCACAATCGGCTGAGCCTCCCACCCCATCAGTCATTTATCGTGAAAATGCACCACAAGCTCGCCTAAGTGCCAGTCTGATAGAGGTATCTTCTCCCGTCAAGATTCCTTCGTCCCAGATGACCCCAGTTCCCATCAAGTTGGTGGGGGTGGGAACTAGCCAGCATTCTCTGTTGTAAATCCCATGCCAAGCATTTATTTTAGTTAAATATATATATTTATAAGTTTATATATTTGTAAGTTCGGGAACTTTGGGTCACTGGCCCCAGAGCTCGGGCTCAAACATCTGAGTCTTCAGTCTAAGCTCCGATGCTGTTTACCACCTCCTTAGACAGGATACATAGAAGAAAGTGACTTCCTCCTCCATTCATTCACTCAGGAAATAGTTACTGAGTAACTACAAACCATTCTTGCTGGGTGAATACAGTAAGCAATCAGGATTGCTATTTGTAAGGAGCTAACATTTTAGACATAGAAAAGAAAAAAAAAACATAAGAAATGCATGCCCTGATATATGAAAAAGATAAACCATGTCACAGTACGACATGGATGAGGGAAGGCAGGAGACAGTTAATTTTTAAATCGACATATAGCCGGGACCCGGGATTGGATCTCTCCGATGCCCAGCTGCTTTCACTTTGATCCAAGACGCGCTGCTCTCCAGTTCTCGCTAAAAAGAAGCCCACCTTTCTAGGAACTGTTTTCATAGGTGGGTTTCTCCTCTGTGAGGATTTCAGGGACCCTAGCTCTTGCCTCATCCAGGTCCCCGCTGTCACTTAAAAGAGCCCTGCCCACAAAGTGCGGACTGCCTGGTTCAGGTCAAGAAGGAGAAAGAGGAGAAGGAATCCTGGCCCTGGCACTCATCCTACAGAATGTGTGTGTGTGTGTGTGTGTGTGTGTGTGTGTGTGTGTGTGTGTGTGTGTGTGTGTGAATGTGAGTGTTGGGGTGGGTGCCCTACTCACCAATGCTTCCTTACTTGACTGAAGGCACAGATCTCCCCAATTTCTAAAGAATGAAACCTATACAAGACACTGAAAGGACCCTTACACCTCTTGACTGTAGTCCTCATTTTTAGGTAAGAAATTCTCAGGAGCTAAGAGATCTGGGTCTGAGCAAGTTGGGAATCATGTGGAGAATCACACCAGCGTCCCAAGGAAATGGACAGCCGGCTTAAGTCAGCCTAACCTTGACATAGTTTGTTCCAATTCATGTTCTTGGGTGAAAGACTACCCCAACCACACACTCAGCACAGGAAGCAAGCACGCAGGGGTGTGTAAGTCCACCCTGCCTTGTCTCCCCGTCCACATGCTGCCGTCATAGCTCTTTCTCATAGAGGCTAATTAAGGAAAGCGCACACAAAGCCTGGAAGAGCCGATATGCGCCAGAGAAAACTTTCACTGACTCTTGGAGATATATCAGAAATGTATTCACTGAGAAAATTGAGTCTATTCATCCAGCTCCTTAGCCAGATTCACTTTTGTGCTAACATTAATATATGCTGCGAGAGTCCAGCGCGCTCCGATAGCTGGCAACTCCGAGTGCGTCTGTAGGCCTCTCTGCTTCCGCCTTCCTGGCTTGCTCTTATCTGCTCTTCCACACCTGGGAAGGCCCTATTCATCTTTGAAGGCCTCGCTCACATACTGTTCTCTGCGTAAGGCTTTTCAAACTCTTCCTCCCACCATCCAGCAAGAAGCGCATCACTCCCCATCCCAGCGCTTTGTGCTCCCTCTGACATCACCCGCACTGCGAGGCCAGTGGCTCATGCTCTCTTCGGCTGACACTTGTCCGTGATCAGGGCGAAGGTGAGAGCCCTACTTCATTCACGCTGGTAGCCTGGTGCAGTGCTGTGCCTGGCATACATGCGCCCTGAGTTTCCGAAAGACCTCCCGGCCTCAGCTGCTCCTCCGAAAAGTGTCAAGGTCATCCATCCACAACCCAGGCCCTGCCCAGGTGCAATATGTCAAATGTGAAATCCTGCCTTGCCCTCCACACACTACCTCACCAGGAGCTGATGTCACTCACCTCTTGGACCTCCCAGCTTCCTAGAGAACAGGAGACAATAATCCTGATGTCATGAAGGTTAGACCTCAAATCAGGGAGGAGAGGCACATGCTAGCAAATAAGGAACTATGCCAGAAGATGTCAGAAAGCTTGAAGAAAGTGAAACAGTGTTAAAAAAAACCTTTTTTTTTCATGAGTATGAGAAGTAGTTAGACGCTGTCTTGGAGGAGGTAAATGCAGGGGCCCTGAGGCGATATGAGAGCTAATGAAGAGAAGAGGGACAATGGGGATGGGGATGTCGTGACGCACGGGAAGGATAGACAAGAGTTAGTGGCAAAAGCAGACAACGCATAGGTCATGTGGAGACTTAGTAGACTATAATTAGGGGGCCATATTTGGGGACTGCTGTGGTCAAGAATTCTTGCAGAGAACCCCACGTTGGGTTCCCAGCTCCCAGCAAGTGGCTCACTACCACCCATTACTCCAGTTCTAGGGGATCGCATGCCCTCTTTTGTCCTTCATGAGCACCAGGAACACACATGATGAACACACATACATATGGGCAAAGCACTCATATACGAAAGTTTTCATTAATATTTTGAAACTCTCAAAAGAAGCTGTGTTGTATTAAAAGTGCAATGGCGATCCACTTAGAGTCTTTTGCTTTGTCTGGCTTTTCGAGATAGGGTTTCTCTGTGTAGCCCTGGCTGTCCTGGACACAGCTGGCCTCAAATTCAGAGCTCTGTCTGCCTCTGCCTCCTGAATGCAGGGATTCAAGGCTTGCCCCACCACAGCCAGGGAACTTTTAGATTTTTAGTCCAGGAAGAGGCAAAAACTGATTCGTGCTTTTAGATGTTTTATGGTAAGTAGGTAAAAAAAAATGCTTGCTTGCCATGAAAGCCTGACAAACTGAGTTCTCTCTTTCCCCAGATGTGGGAGGTAGAAGCAAAGAGACCAAATACCATCCAATGGCAGACTAGGGAGATATTGACTCCTCGACTTTATCTCCTTGGTCGAGTAAAGCGCATCCAAGTGAGCATCAGAGAGGGAACTAAGAGTATTTAGGAGAGGCCAGAGGCAGTGAGGAGTATATCTCACCATCCAGGTTGCCCTGTTGAAGTACCAAAGACTGGCAAGTCTGGAAGATTCAGTGTTTGGTGAGAGCCTATTTTCTCACGTGGTACCTCCTTACTGCCCCCTTGTGGTGGGAAGGAGCAAGGCAGCTCTCTAGGGCTCTGTCCTCTGGACCTAATCTTTTCCTTTATCTCTTTTCCTATTTGTGCTGCTGTGGTGGTAATTGACAGAGGGAGGATTTCCCTTGAGAGGACACTGCTCACTGTGGCAGCGGTCATAGCCTGGCAGCGGGAGACTCAGGCAGATGCGTGTGCTATGGCATCAACCAGGAAACAGCTGGCCTATAATCCTCAAGATCCATCCCTGTTTACTGTCGTCTGTCAGCTAGGCTCAGTGTCCAGAAGATTCCACAACCTCCCAAAAAAGGACAACCAGGCGGAGACCAAATGTTCCAAAACATGAGCCTGCAGGGGATGTTTCACATTCAAACTGTAACATTTCCCAAAGCCAGCCTGTCAACTTCGAGACCCCACAGAAATGGCGGGGCGTGGGGGGGATGCAAACAAACAAATAATAATCTCACCTTACACTTCTGGGTAAGATTAAGAATAAGTACAGAATGGGGTTTTTGGTTTTTTGGGTTTGGGTTTTTGTTTTGTTTTGTTTGTTTTGTTTTGTTGTTGGTTGGTTGGTTGGTTGGTTTTTCGGTTTGGTTTGGTTTGGCTTGGCTTGATTTTTCCGGTTTTTCAAGACAGGGTTTCTCTGTGTAGTCTTGGCTGTCCTGGACTCACTTTGTAAACCAGGCTGGCCTCGAACTCACAGAGATCTGCCTGCTTCTGCCTTCCAGAGTGCTGGGATTACAGGTGTGGGCCACCATACCCAGCTCAGATATTTTTAAATGATTAAATGTCCATGCGGCTTTGCCTAGTTTAATGGCTAAGTACAACTGAAAGGTTGTTGTATATAGATCAATATAAGAAGACTCTAAAAGCCTGGAGCAATGGCACATGCCTTTAATCCCAGTATTGAGGAGGCAGAGGCAGGTGAATCTCTGAATTTGAGGCTAGCCTGGACTACAGATTGAGTTCCAGAACATCCAGGACTACATATGAGACCTTGTCTTAAAAACAAAAACAAAAACAAAAAACAAAACAAACAAAACAAAGAGGAAAGGGGGGAGAAAGTAGGGGGGAGAAAAAGAAGGAGCTAATAAAGTAGAGAAAAGGCGGCAGATGGACTAGGGACCTTAGGATATGAAGACTACCGAGCAGGTTCCCCTCACAGCCCAAAGGGAGCTATGGAGGCCAGGGAGCCGGGAACACCAGTGGGCATGTATTGAAAAGTAAGCACCTAGAGGCGAACTCTCTCAGCCAGAGGACTGGCAAACAAGCCCAAGTAAGACAGAAACTTCCAGAAAGCAGCCCTCTGCTCCAGGCAAACACCTCAGAAAGCTCTGCGGCCCTGCTGTCCGGTAGAGCAGTGAGCACGCTTGCAGTTTAAGACTCTAAAGCAGAGTTCTCACACCTACATGGACGAGGTGGAGGACAACAAGGAGCAAGCAGTGTCCCTGCTGGCCAGTAAGAATCGCCTCAGGCCTCCCACAGTGTGCCTGGAGCCGTGCCCGCTCCCATGAGTAATGCAGCACCCCTCCCCATTCCCAAACTGCCAGAGAACCAACCCAGTCAGGACTTCGGCAACCACTCAGAAGTGAGGTGAGCGGAAAGATGAGGGGAGGAGTTGGGAAGGAGGAAATACTTATAGGAAATTTTCAAAAACAATGAATTAAAAACATGTTTAAAAGAAATAATGAGGTCATTCCCTGTCACTGCATCATTGGTGACCGTATGGAAAAGTAGACGCCTGGTTCCACCAATCAGCGGTGAGGAACCTGCAGCCTCTACCCACTCTACCCAAGCTGAATGGGATGGGGACTTCCGCGGCCCTGTGAAAACTGCAGGGAATACCAACCCCTTTCTTGAAAAAGATATGGCACATGACGTCAGGTTTTTATTTGTCTGTTAGTTTACGTTTCAACATGCACACCCACACATGTCCAAATGTGTGAGCATACTTACATATGCCACAGAGAGTGTGTGGAAGTCAGGGACAACGTACAGATGTTGGCTCTTTCCTTCTGCCTCTTGGTCACACTTGGTGGCAAGTACATTCATTCACCTCACCAGCCCTAAAGCAGTTTTTTTTTTAATAAGGTTTGAATAAGATTTGAAATTCTATTATACTATGGGAAAAAATCAGCAAAGAAACTTTTCAAACTGTGTCACAAAGAGACAATTAACAAGGCTGGAGAGATGGCTCAGTGGTTAAGTGCACTGGCTGCTCTTCCAGAGAACCGGGTTCAATTCCCAGCACCCACAAGGGGGCTCACAGCTGTCTGTAACTCCAGTTCTAGGGGATCCAGTGCTCTCTGTTGTCCTCTGTGGGTAACTGGGCACACACATAGTACACAGACACATATAGACAAAATACCCATACACAGAAAAGAAATTAATTAACTAATTTTTTTGCTCTCAGTGAAGGGAGCTGGGGAGACGGCTCTCCATCAGGAAAGTGCTCTCCGTGTAAGCGTGAGGTCCTGCGTTCAGATTGCCAGCACCAGAGCGTGGCAGCACATGGCTCCAACCCAGCACAGAACGGGCAGACTGGAGGACCCTGGAGAGAAAACAGATGCAGGAAAAATGAACAGCCTCAAGGACCTGCAGGGCTGTAAGAAAAAAGTCAGAAGTAGTCTTTGGGGTTTCAGAAGGAGAGGAAATGACAGGCTGAAAAGGAATCTAAGAGGCAACAGCTGAAGCCATTCCGAAGTTTGCAAGAGATGCTACAAACGCAAAAATACGAGCAATCCTCCAATGTGATAAGGCATACCAGATCTATGCCAACACCCATCACAACTAACTGAATTAATTAAACTTACTAAAACAAAAATCTACTTGAAAGCAGCCCAAAAGAGATGGCAGCTCACCCACAGGGGCAAAATGAGAGCTGTCACATTAATCACCGAGGCTCAGGGGCAGCGGGGTGCAACAGGGAATTCCTCAGCCTTGGAAAAGGAAGCTGTCGAGAATTCTGTGTCAAATCAAAATATGACGCATGTAACACATGCTTGTTTTGGTTTTGTGAGCCTTGTAAATCCACATGTAAGTTTTTGAGGAGTGGTGGGTTCTGAAGTTTCTATTTTGGTATCCGAACATCGAGTACCCTATTGTGTTTGTTATTTGACTGGTATTAAAAATAAGTAGATCCTTTTCATGAATGTGTATGACCCCATTAACTACAACTGGAGTTTTTTCCAATGTTTTAATGTAGAGTAATGTCAATGGGCGGTCATGTAGACCTTATGTGCGCAAGGGTTTATGGTGTAACCAACGACCCGTTTAAATGAAAAGCACAGCGCCATTTCCTGGTCCAGAAGCTAGCCGTGTCACCATTTAAGGGTGCAGTTCTGGATTTACTGAAAAAGAAAACAATACCAGCTCTAAGAAGGGTAATCTAATTAATCAAGAAAATGAGCCTCTTTGATTTTGTAATAGCACACATAAAGGTCAGTGTAATTATAATCAGTATCTAGCACCGTACTATGAAAATCTTGGTCCTGAGTTCAAGCCCTCTTTAGCTATTTATATGACCTGTTAATAAGACCTTCGGGTTTGATCAAATTCCCTGGTGTCAGTTAGTGTGTCATAAGGTTGGTTCATGAAAGCTTACTTCTGGTGCCTGGATCTACACGACCAATGACAAATCACATGATGAGAAGTGCTGTGAAAGGCATGGACCCTAACTGTAAGGTGGAATTGACTTGGCAGACTGTGAGTCTGGGCGGAACCTGGTGATTGATGTACTCGAATTATCCAAGCCAGGTTTTTGAGGGGGAGATGTGAGAGGGTGAGTAGGTAGGGGCAAAATGAAATCTCGGGTACACATTGAAACAGGTGCTGCATTGAGGTGCAGGGGGAAAAAGATAAGAGAACCAGGTGGTAACCTACACACTTTTTAATCCCAGAGCTCAGGAGGCAGAGGCAGGTGGAGCTCTGAATCTGAGTTCAAGGCCAGCCTGTCTACAGAGTGAGTTCCAGGACAGCCAGGGTAACCCTGTTTTGTTTTGTTTTTTTAAGAAAAATAAATAAATAAATAGAAGGCCAGTGAATGCACATCAGATCCATTTCCTGTTCACAGCTTTGTCGTTTTTTTCTGGAAAGATTCTCCCATCGTTCTGGGGACACGGAATTCTCTCGGCCAAGTGCTTATCCATTTGTCTAGGACAACAGGGGAACCTGAGAGCACATCCGCACACTGGCTTTAGGTGGAGGTGCTGGGTCCTGGAGAGCGTCGAGCCCCTGCAGAGAGCAGCGGAGGAAGAAAGGAAACCGGTTTCCATGTCTGCTGTAGAAAGCTGGCTCTGGGGTGGGTGTTCATGCAAAGCAGCAGCCTGTGGGATCCAGGAACCCTAACACCCACAGTGAAGCTCTCTTCTGTCCTATAATGTCCAGATAGCATCCCCAAGAGCGGAGCTTGAGCATAAGAGACCTCAGAGTCCACATAGTCACATACTTCTTCCAAGGCCACACCGACTCCAACAAAGCCCCACTTCGTAGAATTGCCATTCCTTGTGGGCCAAGCACTCAAATCAAACATAATCAAACCACCACACGGCGTCACCTGTTCTGGGGTCTGAATCCAGGTTATTAGAGGAGAAGGAGAAAGAGGAAGAGCAAGAGAAGGAGGAAGAGGAAGAAGAAAAGGAGGGAGGGGAGGAAAAGGAGGAAGAGGAGGAGAAGGAAGAGCAGGAAGAGGAAGAGGAAGCTAGGGAAGAGGCTTTAGGGTGACCACTTGCCACCATGGAAGACCAAACAGGGAACAGTCAGGACCAATTTAAGGGTGTGTGAACATATGCAGGATGGTGGGTGCTGCTGGGACCCATCAAAATCTGGTGGCTTCTAGATACTTAAGGAGAAGCATCAAGGGCTAGACAGAGGGTTCTGCAGGTTAAAGCCCTTGCTGAGAAACCTGAGGATCTAAAGTCAATCCTCGGTCAATCCCTGAAACCCAGGCAGTGAAAGGAAAGAACCTAAGCCTAAAATTTGTCAGCCAACAAGGTTGTGTGGCTCCTCCCCCTTCTCTCATATCCCCACATATATACAACAACATCAACAATAACAACAACAATAATAATAACAATAATTAAAACAGGCCAGGAAAAAAATAGTTCAGCAATTAACTATTTTTGCAGAGCTTGTAGAGGAACCAAGTTCAGTTCCCAAGCATCCACACTGGACAGCTCACAGCTGCCATGAACTCCAAAGCCAGGATCTAATGCCCTCTTCTGGCCTCCATGAGCACTGCACTTATCCAAAACAGACACAGACACACACAAACACACATTCCTTGGGTACGGCACTTACCCAAACATGGACACACACACACAATTATTAAGCATAAATATATCTTTTTAAAAAACAAAGTTATATTCTGATATCTCTCTCACACACACACACTGGAACACTTTGCACCTACAGCTCAAACACACATACACACACACCAACAATGATGATGATGATTTTTAAAAGAGAACTGACCACGCTGTAATCAGAAAAGTCAAAGCAATAACCACAAAACTGCGGCATCTTTTTGGTCTCTCTGGGCTATTTGTCATTGCAAATGACTATTTCACCATAATTCTAAACCTGCCTGCTTATAATTGGGGTTTGATGACATGCATATTCAATTACCTCAGTGGGAATAAATACCAAACTTACCATATCTCATTATTTAAATGTGCCTTGCAGAGTAAACATCACAGCAGTTTGCTGCTGCTGGAAGCTGAGAAGCAAAGGAAGCAAAGAGGAAGTGGGTATTTCTGGGTGACCATAGCTGGAAGCCCTGACAGCCACGAGAGACATTAAGCCATTGTCCCGTCCCACCCCCACCGGGAGGAAACAGCCTTTCCACATGCTCCCGCCTGCCTTCATTTTATAATATCTCTCTAAGTTCAATCTGATGTTTGTTCTAAATCTGGGAGGCACATACAGAAATGGGGGGTGCTTCCCCCAAACACCCTCCAGGTCCCTAAAAAGACCTGATACATATCTACCAAAGAGGCTTCCTTTGGGGCAAGCAGATGGCATGCCAACCTAGCTGTGGCTATGAGTTGTAAGCTGTGCGCCTGTCTGATAGGCCATCATGAGGCCAGCATCTCTGTCTGACCTGCCTTTGGCCCATGGTTAAGGTGGGTGGCCTTACCATGGCCCTCCCTGTGTGCTGACCATGAGGTCACACTGCCACAGTGACTGGCACAGGGCAGCCTCCGTGAGATGGCGTGAGATGGCGTGAGATGGCGTAAATGGGTGAACAAACCGTTTCTGTCGCTGCCTCCACTGTCCTCCCACTGCACCGTGGCCTTTTCCTGAACAACACATTCGAAGATCATGCCCTAGTTTTTGCTGTATACATGCAATGGATAATCTTGTTTGTCAACTTGACTGCATCTAGAATTAACTAAAACCCAGACCACTGGGCACTCCTTTGGGGATTTCCTTCCTTCCTTTCTCTTTTACTTCTCTCATATATTACATCCCACAGTTTCCCTTCCCTCCTTAGGACTTGCCAAGTTCCACCTAATGTTTGACTGTGGGACTTTGCAACTGTTCCCACCAGTTGCTGGGTGAAGTCTCTCTGGTCACAATTGATGATGATTTTGCTAGGCTCCTGCCTGAGAGCACGCTCCAGTCAGGATAAAATGTAGGTCAGAGGTTCTGTGGCTGGGTTGGTGTCCCTGTCTTGAGGAATTTTCTTATTCGATTATGTGAAGCAGGGAGGCCGGCCCTAAATCTGGGCCACACAGGAGGAGGAAACTTCACCTTTTGCCTGCTTGCCCTCACTCTCGCTGGCAAGCTCATTTATCCTGTTGCCACTGGATACATCCAGCTTCTTTAGCTTTTCAACATGGACTGAAGACCGGCAGCTCTCCAGACCCTCCAGGGCTCCAGCACCAGATCAGAACTGTAGAGACATCCAGGCTCCGGGGCTGAGAATCTCCTCGTCATTCGGCTGCTGAGATTCCGTCAAGACAGCCATTGTTTGCCTACCAAGGCCACAGGCTGTAAGCCAATCTAGCAAATCCCCTTTCATACTCATTCTATGCTATTTTATTTTAGAGAACCCTGACTACTACAACCACACTAAAATAAAACCTACAAATTCCACAGCCGGTGTTTCCTAAGAAATGAAATTAACTTTCATCATTGCTTTCAAATGCTGTCATAATGTGCTGCTGTTTCCTAAAAGGCCAGCAGGTGGAAGTAATGCCAACAGAATGCCAAGTGCCAGCCTGAGGGCTCCAGCTGCTGTGTCTTTGTGTTCTCATGTAACCCAGTGGAAAAGAAGATAAAAACACAATGGTCTAAATCACAGTAGCCTCTGCTTGACCCCCAGGACAACCTGTCCTCAGACACTTTTCTGGGATTAAGTATTATATGCAAAGCCCTGGGTACAGTGACTGTCTCTGAGTTAGGAACTGTATAATGTAATCATTCCGCTCATGTGAAGTGCTATGACCCACAAAAGAGAGTTCCCCAGAGAAACAGACGCGCAAATCCTATCCCTTCTTACTCAGCGTTCCAAACACGCTTGGGAGGAGCAGCTCTCTGAACACCATCTTATAAAAGAGAACCGAACCAATATCCATTAACGATGAGGAAGGCCTTTAATGTTCAGACAAGGGTTTTGAGAAGGTTCAAAGGCTCTCCATCTGGAGACCTCACTCTCATCGACGGCATTTGAATTCACTCAGTGTTTGTTTATTTTGCAGACATCCAACTTCAGATCACAGCTAGGCACCGCCTCTGGAAGCCATCTTTATTATGACTTTATAACCACAGAGAGAGCAGAGTCATTTTACTTCCTGCCTGCCTTAGCCCAGGCTTGCTTTAAAATAGACAAATAAATGGCTTAGGATGCAAACATTCTGTTCTGGGGACTGAAAGAAATGATCACAATGTCGCAGATGTTATGCCTGGTGAAGGTCTCTGTGGTCACTGATGCCATGGACCCTGTGCCTGGTGAAGGTCCCTTGAGTTGCAGATGGCCATGTCTCTGCACTCCCACAGTGTAGAGGAGAGAGTGAGCACAGGAGCAGAAAGAACAAGCTGTCTCCTGTCTTCTCATAAAACCAACATCTCCTCAGTCCAGTCTTAATGCCCCATCTCTTAATGCCACGTATTGGGGCTTCTGGGTTTCCGTGTGCAAATCTGAAGTGGACAGAAGCACTCAGTAAAGTCCATGCACTTAGAGTCTCGGAGGGGCCGGAAGGAGGCTTGCGAAGCGTAGAACACTGAGTGACTCACTATTTACATGCCTTTGGTTTAACTTCTCCATACCTGCTTTCCTTTGCTAATGACAACTGTTGTAAACATCTCCCTAGACAGCTGCCAGGCTAACACGACGCTGTGATGTGCTTGAGTCTGGCTTTTGTTCGGCCCTTGTCTGTTTTCACTCTCCAGCACCCATGTTGCTATCCCTACATTCCCACTGTGGCTTAATTCTCCGGGACAAACTTCCAAATGTAGTTCAGGGAAATTGTAATTGTGTTCTAGTCTGTGATCATGGTAGCAACAGAGAGATGTCTACATCTGGCTACAGGATGGTGGGGGGTTGGGATTTGTTTTGTTTTCTCCTTTTTTCTTTTGGGATCCAGTTAACTTAGAATTCAGAGTGCAGTAGCGGCTGAGCTAAGCGTTTCTTGCTGTTTCACAAGTGCAGAGAGCCCACCACGGCTCTGCCTGGGCAGTTTGGCCTCCATGCTGAGGCAGAGGCAAGGCCCCATACCAAAGGGCAGCCAGACTAGGACTTAAAGATACATTTCATACATTGCAGTGACAGCTGAGAATCCTTTATTATTGATGACATTTCTACATGTTCTTCAATTTTCCTGATAGCTTTACCTAGCCTTTATTAATCTCATTTTCCCCTGTTTTTATCTTCTTCTCCAACCCAAAGATCAGCATAAGTTTCATAAAATAACATTTTCCCTCAATGTCAGGTGATCACTCATCAGTGCATTCTTTGCCTTGGGTGCTGGGCTTGGATTTAAAATGCCAGTTAGCAAAGCAGACAAGAAGCCAGAGATTAAAACAGGCCTAGAACCCTTCTGTACTCGCAGCAAGACAATAAGCCCAAACATTGAATCTCACAGGCCTAAATATCTAGCTTTATCTATCTTCTCCTTACTCTCCACTCCAACCCCTCAGTTTGCTATTTCTAAAGCAGGAAGCTAAGCCCTCCACAGGGGCTATTGAGATTATTCCCAAACAAAATCTCTTCCCAGACTAGCCTGGCCACCTAAGTTCCACCCCTGGAATCCACAGAAAGGCGGAAGGAGAGAATCGAAGCCATAAAGTTATCCTCTGACCTTTACACCCACTCTGTGGCACATTCACCAATCCCCCGTGATCTACCCACGGCCAGTCACCACAAAGGCAAGGCGCAAGGCTGACTCTGTACTCCGCGTTGAATCAACAGGCTCCTCCCCACATTTGTCTGATTCGCAGTTGACCAGAGAAGTCAAACCAGCAAAGGAGCGTTTTCTCTGCTTCTTAGACGAACCCCCAGGGCTCCAGGAGGCGGAAGGGGCAGGGAACAGACGCCCCCTGCCCAGAGCGTTGGCCACTTTTCCAGCATTACTGAGCTAAGTAGACCCGGTCAGGGATGCCGCAGACAAACTTTGGCTGTGTTGCTGATGTGAAACATAGGTGTTCTACAATTATCTTTCTCGGATCAGGCTGCTCTAACAAAATACCATAAATTGAGTAACATGAGAACAATGGAAATTTCTCACACTCTGGCGACAGGGAAGGCCAAGCTCAAGGCAAAGAGGTGTCCCTGAGGGCCTATCTCCCGCTGTGACCTCACAGGGCACAGGCAAGGCAGCTATCTCTGGAGCCTCTAACCTGGTGACCTGGGCACAGGCACAAAGCACCTTCTTCATGAGAAGAAGGCATCACTTGAGTAATTGATTTCCATGTATGAACCCAAGGGCACACAATTCGACCACGATATATATACATACACATATACATAGCAAATGAACATTTGTTAAACAAAATTACCCATGGGTCTTTAATTTTTACTTATTTTAACTGCTCTCCCCAATTTTTAAATTAATCTTTAGCATATAAAGAAATGGGTTTTCACACAGATGTTTCATTTACCATTTCAGTGTTCTCGTCTGTCCCTGCTGTCTGCCTCCACGCCCGTCCCTACACTTCCCACTGGTCCCTTCCTCCCTCCTGACGGTCTTCTCCCGGCTTTCGTGACATAAGTATCCCATCACCTTCTCGTGTCCTCGCCTTCTGCCTCCCTGTAAACCTCTTTCCTCCTCTCATAGTCCCTCTCCTACTTTCATGCCCTACGTCTGTGTAACTTTACATCTAGATTCAGTATATGAGAGACAGCATCGGTATTTGTCTCTCTGAGTCTGGCTTGTTTCACTTAGGACAACAAACTACAGCTCTAGTCAGTCATTGTGAATTTCACAACTTCATCCTTTACACATGAGTAAAATTTCCATTGTGTATACGGACCACGTTTTCCGTCTCTACTTTCCTACTGCTGAACACCGAAGCCGGTTCCGTATCTTGGCTGTGCTGGGTAGAGTAGCAATAAACATGAACGTGCAACCTCTCTGTGGGACATGCATTCAGAGTTCTTTGCGTGCATTCCGAGGAGTGTAAAGCTGAATCACCACTGCCAGCTTCTCGAAGAATCCCTTGCTGATCTCAGGAGCAGCAGCGCCGACTGACAGGCTTGCCAGCGGTGAATAGGGCCTTCTTTCCCCAAAGCCTCCCCAGCATTGGTTATCATGTGTTTCTTGATGCTGGACATTTTGCCTGGGATGAGATAGGATCTCAAAGCAGTTTGGATTTGGATTTCTGTGATGGTTAAGAATGTTGACTGCGTTTTCAAATATTTACTAGCTAAACTTGTTGCTTGCTTTGAGAACTGTTTAATTCATTGGCCTTTTTATTCACAGGATGAGTTGTTTGGGGCTTCGATTGGAGATAGAACTACAGATTCTAGCGTTATACTTGGCAGAGTTTCTCTCATGCGGTAGACTGTCTTCCTCTAAAGGTGGTTTCATAGAGTTCCTCCTCTCTGATGACTCTAGCTTGTGTCAAGCTGACATAGAGCTAGCAAGTACAACTGACCCTTGTCAACCTGACGCACAAACACATCACTGCTAAAAGCCACAACCTTTCCTTTCTTATTCATCCCCCAATTACACATTAACATCAAAATCACAATATGAAAACAGCCTACAAACTTAAAAAGTCCCACAGTCCTTACAAATGAAAATTTGTAAAAAAAAAACAAAACAAAACAAAACAAAAACATTTTAAAATTCAGTCTTTTAAAAATTTTGATTTCCTAACTGACGACTTCTACAAAGTAAAAATAAATAAATAAATTAAATACAGCCTTACTTCAAGAGGGAAGAACCAGGGCACAGGTACAATCAGATGAAAGCAAAACCAAACCTCCCCAGTGCAAATAACTCAATGCCCAATCTCTGGGATCCACTGGGGTCTTCTGGACTCCTCCTTGGGATTTGGGTCACTTCCCCACTCCGCCCTTTGCAGTACTCAGCTTGTCTAAGCTCGGGCAGGCTCCACTCCCCACTGCTGCTGTCCGTGGTGGTCGTCCCATGGTACCAAAATCTCCGAAATGCTGGGGTCTCCGCTGTAACTGGGCTGCACTTTCACCAACAGTCTCTCATATGCTCTCCTCTTGATGCCAAACCTCAGCTTCTCTGTGTGACCCCCTCAGTCCTGGGCCTTCAACTGCCACTGAGGTTGCATCTTCCCCAATGGCCTCTCACAGTGCCAAGCCTCGGCTGCTCTCCATGACCCCTTCACGCCTTCAAAACCAGTACCGAGTGGGTGACTCTTACACTACTAGGCTCGGCTGCCAGCATGAGGCACAACCTTGGCTGCCTCTGGAACACAGCTTCTCTGTGCTGACTCTCTGGGAACACTTCTCATCAGGTCTCACCCCAGCGATGCCGGTCTCTTCTTACTCAGTGCTAACCTCTCAGCTCTAGCTAACCAGCATCAATTGGCCCAGTAATGCAAAAGTTTCACTTCAATGGTGCCTGCCTCTTGTTAACCACGGCCGACTTTTCAACCCCGGCTGACCAGACACTACAAATTCTTCAGGGAAAAAGCACAGTAGAGTCTTTACTTCTCTCTGAAACTTCGCAAGCCAGGCCTCTGTCATCTGCGCTGCTCTCATGGTTCTTGTCTCCCAAGCTTCCACAGAAAACCCTACTGAGCTCTCAACACTCAATGGCTTTTCCAAAGTCCTTCCACAATCCTCCCCAAACATGTCATGGATGGTACCAGCTTGTCTTAGGGTTTATAAAGCAAGCTGTGGAGGAAAAACTCTATTTGGTTTACACTTCCAAGTTGTTGCCCATCATTGAAGGAAGCCAGGATACAAACTCAAACAAACAGAGCAAGAACCCGGAGGCAGGAGCTGAAGCAGAGGCCTTGGAGGGTGCTGCTTCCTGGCTTGCTCCCCCGTGGCTTGCTCAGAACCCAGGACCAACAGCCCAGGGACAGCACCACCCACCATGGCCTGAGCCCTCTCCCTTGGATCACTAATCAAGAAAATGCTTTACAGCTGGACCTTATGGAGACCTTTTCTCAATTGAGGCTCCCTCCTCTCTGATGTAAAACTAGCCAGTACACGCTACAACCTGAATGTGACCCAGCTCACCAAAATGTGAGGACGTCTCCGTGTTCACTGACCTGGACCAGCCATATCATGGTTCTGAACAGAGGACAAGGATGAAAAAAAGAAAAATAGACAACAAAAAGAAAGTCAAAAACCGGAGTCAGAAGGGCAGAAAGTCTGATCACCTAGGACAGCAGGTTTATTAACAATTCTTTACATATATATATATATACAATTTATTTTTTATTTCATGTGCGTTGGTGTTTTGTCTGAATGTATGTATGTCTGTGTGAGGGTGTTAGATCTTACAGACAGTTGTGAGCTGCCACGTGGGTGCTGGGAATTGATCTTGGGTCCCCTGGAAGAGCAGTCAGTGTTCTTAGCCCACTGAGCCATCTCTCCAGCAGGGCACAATTCTTTTTGTACTCCTCAAGGAGGAAGCAAAATGCCTGTTAGTAAAAAGCACCAGACAGTAGAACTATAGGAGCTAAGAATATCCCAAGTTCCCCCTTTATCAAGATACATTATGGGATGGTAAACAAAGCATTTCATATCCCGGTGCCTGGAACATAAAACCACATACATGTGAGGAAAATGTCAAGTATCAGGTTCCAGACTACTGTCCCTTCACTCCAGGCCTTATTGTCAGTCTGTAGTGACCCTTGCCTGGCAAGACCTGGCTATGCTAGGGGCAAGATGGCCACATCCTGTCATCAAGAATGCTGGACAGTCTCCAAACCAGTCCAGGATCCAACAGTTCACCAGTGCCCTGGTTACTTTCCTAATAAAAGATTATGACAAAAGCAACTTAAAAGAAAAAAAAAGTTATTTCCTCATAGTTCAAGTCCATCGTGAAGGGGAAGTTAAGGCAGGAGGAGCTTGAATAGCTGGTCACATGACATCCAAAATCAAGCAGAGATAATGCATCTGCTCCTTGGGTTCCTTCTCCACATCCACACTCCAGGAGCCCAGCCAGGGAGCAATGTAGCCTTCCCACCTCAAACAACAGAATCATAAGAACCCCCCTCAGCCCTGCACAGAGACCAGACCATCTCCCAGGTGTCTCTAGGCTTCACGCTGAAAACTGAGAAGAGCCAAACCAGCCTCATGCAGCCTTCAAAACCATGGGCAAATAAATACCTGATGGTACACTACGAGACTTGGCCAGGAAGGCCAAGAAGATCAATGGTTTCCTGTTTCCTATTTTATGTTTCCTTATTGATGTGTGAGTGTCTAGTGCACAAGTAGAAGCCAAAGAATGTCCTGTGGGAGTCAGTTCTCTCCTTTAACCACGGGGTTCTGAGGATCAGACTCAGGTTATCAGGCTTAGCAGCAAGCACCTTTACCCACTGATCCACCTGAGCAGCCTTTGTATCTTGGATATTGCCTTGAACAGACAAATAGGGTCCACTGGATGCAGAAGATCAAGTATTGAGATCTCCTTACCAATCAGTGGCTGGAAACAATTCACTCTACTTGGGGACAAACAGTAGGTAGACCAGAAACTCTTCAAATGCTAATTTCCAGAAGTTACTGATTCCCTTGATGTTTGACAGAAGCAAGGGACAGGAGTGGGCAAGCAGATATAGTAACAAGCAGCACAGTCTAATATAACCTCCCCATGGAGGCCTCCAGCAGCGGGACCCTTGGCTATACAAATAGTACAGTCTCCGTGCAGGATTTGGGTATGGGGACTCGTGGGTACAGGTAGCCAATGGTGCAGCTCTTTGGGGCTCTTCTGACAAGAAGCATTGCAGATTCTCCACTCTGGCTCCCCACAGTCTATTCTCTCTTGTCGTCTCCCGTCTTCTGTCTGCTCTTTTCTTCCTCCCTGGCCTCCCTTAAACTCTTCAAATGCTATCTGGTTGTTAATGGCCAAGACTTAAGGATACTTGTCTCTCTGGACACAGCATATGAGAGCCAGGGTCTCTCAGGATATTCAGGAGCCGAGGCACTTAGAGGACCATTCAGGAACTAGATGCCGAGCATGGCTGCCACAGAGCTCAGGAACCCAGTGGACAGACGTGATTCCCGGGCAGAATCAATGCAGCAAGAGGCATCGCACCAGAGCCACAGATGGATGGGAGCCCCAGGTGATACTGCTAGGACTGAGGGCTCTGCTGGCAGAGGCTTCTGCTGCTGCCATATGGCCACAAGCCTCCAAGGCCTGTGTGCCACCGCATCCTCGGCAGCCCAACAGTGGCTGTCAGCGCTGTGCTGGAGAGCCAGGTCTGAGGCTCACAGCCTGGGTGGCACCAAGTCCCAGCGCTGGGTGGTTATAGGGGCCTCTCCAGTGTTCAGCTGTCAGGCCGTGAGGCAGTGTGTGTGGTAGCCATGCTGCTCGGCTCCCAGTGGCCTGCAGGAGTGTCACCTCCCAAGGCCTGAGCTTTCCCGACCATCAAGCTGCTGCCTGAAACCGGCGCCCAGGCTGGCACTCAGCCTGCTCTCAAGCCATGCCTGCTGCCACTGTCGCCATGGCAGCCATTCTCCGCCATCTCTTCTGCTTTTTCTTTTTCCCACCAGCTCAGCCTGTGCTCCCAAAAGTGGGCAAAGGAGAGGCTGCTCAAGAGAAGTCTTTACTAGACCTGTAGTGGCAACGCCAAGAGAGATGGCATAGGAACGTCCCCAGCAGCCTGAGCCGCCGACTTCCACAGTCCAAGAAGGGGTGCTTCGACCGCTCACGGCCTCCACACTCTGTCCACCCAGCTCTGGATAATGACGTGGGGACTTGTATTTATTTCTAATACCTTTATGCCTTAGCTTAGTCTTGTCGCCAAATACCTCTTTATTAACCCGTTTCATTAAACTGTGTTCTGTCATGTGGCTGTTACCTGTCCTTAGCCTCTGTGTCTCGTACTCAGATTCTTTCCCAGAGTTTTTATCTCTTCAGAAGTCCTGCCTATTCTCTTCTGCCTTTGCTACAGGCCATTTGGCTTTTTATTCAACCAATCAGAAGGTGATGGAGAACAATGTTTCCAAAATACTGAGGCAGGCGGTGTTTCCTAAAGATCAGAATACCAAAGTCCAGCCTGTGCTCAACTCTCTGGGTCCAAAAATCAAACAAGGGCAGTCTTTACACGGAGCATAAACAGACACTTGTCATGGTAGTCTCTCCCACAGGAGAAGTGCCCCCTCTCTGGACAAGGCGGAAGTGTTTTTCTAGGCTGTAATCGCAGAAAGCCTAGCGCAGTTTCTAACAGCCCTGGCAGAGGCTGTGTGTTCAGGAGCCAGGGCAATCAGCACCGTCAGGGCAATCGGCACCATCTTTTGCGTGGTTGTGTCAAGGGATCCATGGAGTATTCCAGATGGCCAGTGCTGCCAGAAGGGGAGCGGGCTGGTGGTTAGACTCATAGTCCTTCTGCTCATGGCAGTTCAGGCTGCACAGGAGCCCTGTAACTGCTCATCAGTCACGTGACCCCATTCCCATTGCTGGTGCTTACTTATGGGAAAACAAGTGTAAGGGTGCTTACAAACATAAGCGGAAAGAACTCTTAGTGTCAACAGTGATGTTCCCCCCAATAGTGAATTAACAGCTTTACACCTGCTAAGTCCCTGGGGACAGCTGGATCCCAGGTTTGTCCCAGCCCCAACTTTAGACACACAAGGCACCTGTACAACTCAGAACCACAGATGATGGAGAAGTGACCCTCACTCCCTCCCTGGGAGCAGAGAAACTGCCCCTCCTGTCCATCCTTGTCTGTTGGTGAGCAGGTTTACGATGAGGTGAATTCGAATATTGTTCATGGTCCCATCTGTGATGTCCACCCTAATCCCAGCAATGTCCCTCCTGATTCCCAGCAATGTCTGAAAAATCTTGGGAATCTGATTGATCTTGGGATCCATCTGTCAAGAGGTTTCTGTGCCAAAAAGAATGCTAAAATGAACACAGTTTTCTTTTCATAAATAAAAATGTGCAATAAAAAAATCAATTAAAGCCTACAGCAAATGGCAAAACCAATGTGCACTGAACCGCAGAGTTAAAAATCATTGAAGGTAAATGAAGAAATAGTAAACAGAGGAGATGAAGAAAGGTGAGGCAGGGAATACACGAGAGAATCGAAGCTAGAGAAACCAATAAGAAAAGTAGAATATTAGGAAAGAAAAGATAAAAGAGCAAGATCAGAAAAACTTAAATTAGAAAACAAAAATCACAATGAGAAAATTGGTAATCAGATAAATGAAGGGGAATTTTTAAAAAACACACATGATGCCTTTTTAAAAACCACAAAACCCGGGGCTGGAGAGATGGCTCAGCAGTTAAGAATATGTATTGTGCCTGCAGAGGACCGAGTTCAATTTCCAGCACCCACATCAGACAGCTTATAAGTACTTATAACCTCAGCTCCCGGGGATGTCCCTAAGCTCAGGCACCTGCACACACACACACACACACGCAAATATATAATAATAATAATATTAAAAATAACAACACAAGATAGTCAAGCCAGTTCTAAAAGTGTTTTTAAAAAAATGAAGAATGGGTACAAGGCTTGGGGGCAGGTGGGGGGTCACAATGACTACTCAATAGTTTAAGTGTAAACTGGTCAACAGGACTGAAAAATGAAAGTATTTTTAATACAATCCAGTAAAAACATTACCAAGTATGGTTGTTTTGTCAGGGAAAATACTAGCTACAGTGGATGGAGACTGTCTGCTGAGTGCAGGGAGGGGCAGAGGAGTGGGTCTTTCCTATGAGTTATGCTGCTGCTGAGCCTGACTACAGGGTCCCATGTCTGTCCAGGCTGTCTTCACTTCAGGAGCATCTGCTGTTGTGCGTCAGGGACCCCTGCTGGTCGCACTCAGCCTTGCTGGCTGAGCAGGCGTTCCTACCGGCCCTCAGGCTGGCCAGTTCCTCAGCCCTGTGCAGCTGAGGGAGAAGCTGGGAGCACCCGCCCACGTGTTAGGAGGATGGGAAGCAAGCACACCACTAAGATCAGCACAAGCGGACGTGTTTCCAAGCAGCAATCGGCCTGCTAGAGGGTCACTGCTAGAGGGCCACTGCTAGAGGGCCACAGCTCCGCCTGCCCAGAGTTGTGGCTGTCACACCCCTGTTAGTCGCAGTCGATGAGGTCGCTCCCAGACACCAAGGGCAGTTACCTTTCCCTGAACTGCCCACTGCCTGAGCCAAGCTTTACCCGGCCATCCTGCTCTCCAGAAACATCACCCAGGAGTGTCTCTAGCCCTGGGGCCGTGAGCCTTCTAGCTGACTTAATGGCTTCCTGCTGCCAGGGCTGCAGCGAGGGTCTGTTTTAAACAGGTCCCCTCTCAAGACTGCATGAGGCCACAGCCCTCTCCACAGCTGACCTGTCTCAGCGTCACATCCGGAGCAGAGTCTCATGAGCCGAGGGTGGAGGAGCCAGTCTCTTCCTCAGGGCTGCCTGGCTTCTTTAAGACAAGGCTTCCCTTCCCTCATGACGGGACGCTGAGGCCGGCCCTGTTTGGCCTTCTTCTGGGCGTCATAGTTGTTCTTCCCCATTTTCGGCTCTTCCTTCCATGGAGTTCCACAACCCTTCCTCTCTTGGGGAAAAAAGTTATTTTATTTTACCCAACAGTCCTTACACCAAGAAAGGAGCTAGCCCACCACCTCACCACATAGCCCAGGCTGGCCTCAAATCATCTATGTAACTGAAGATGACCTTGAACTCTTGATCCTGCTTTCTCTGCCTCCCCAGGATCACAGGCTTGTACCAGGCACTTTGCTGACTGATCTTAAACCTGGTAGACGGCATCAGCTGCCCGAGGTTTCAGGTGTTATCAGGCGTTCCTGTGTTAGCAGTGGCCTTTTCCACACAGGAAAGGAACTGATTCCTTCTGCTCCCAGGTGAGCATGTGGGGGTACATGCTGGACTATATAAAATGGTAAGTCATCACCCATGCAGTAAAGGCCTTAGGGACAGACAGGCTGCTGTTGAGACCAAGGTGAAGCATGGCTATCTATCCTCAGATGCAAGGGCACACGCGCGTGCGTGCGTGCGTGTGGTTTTAAACTTACATAAGCTCAACAAAACAGTCATGTGGAAGAGAACTTGTGCTTGTCTTTTTTTGCCCCAAATTATTCAACCACCGGTGTAAGCAAGTGAGCTCCACTATATATAGCTTCAATTTTCTAAGTGAATTCTCTTAAAAGTTGTGGAGTATAATTCTAAAGTGAATTGATTTGAGGATCCTATAATGAATATCCAGAGTGAGAAAAGGAACCCACTAATTCTACCCTATGAGACAAGTGATGGTAACCTAGACACATCAATTTATCAACAATAACTTGTCATGTACAAGGTCAATTTTAGTACTAATGACATGCTTCAAAAAACTTATGATACACAAGCAGCTACAAGTCTAGCAGGTAGCCAAGATGTACACTCATGAACCAAAAACTAGTGAAAACAAATCAGAAGGGGCACACTGGTGTAGTCCCATAAGCCTGCAGCTAGGAGACAGGGGTCAGGAGCCGGAGGCCGGCTGCTTTCTGTGCTTTGGCCTCCTTTATTCCCCTGAGCGCTTTAGAGACACTCAGGAAGTGACTGGCTGTCTGTATCCAGTCATCAACCCAAGGAAGTCTCTCTCCTCAGCACCATCCTGCATCCACCCTTTCTTCTTCACCTCAAGAACACAGTCCATGAAGGTAGCAAGCATGTAGCCTCAGAAATCAGTCTCTGTTCCAACACTCATTTATCGGGTGACACAGGGCAAGGTACCTACATATGCCTCCATTCCCTTACTTGGAAAACAAAGCCTGTGGCTCCTGATTCCTTTCAGAAAATGGGCCTGTCACTGCAGAAACCTTCCTGTGTGGCTCCCACCCTCATCCACCTCCCCACATCCATTGCTACCAGCAAACGTCCCACCAGGGCCAGGCTCCCACTCCCCCCAGACTATGCTTTCTCCTTGAACTTAATTGTTCTTCCTAATCCTTTCAGTCTGAACCTAATGTCTCTTCCATGTTTGTGCTTATGACCATGACCTCTAGTGGCCAGGGTCTTAGTTTACCCTAAACAGCCAGTTTTCAGAGAAGAGCTGCTTGGCCTTCGTCCAGTTTCTGCTGTCCCCTGTTTCTCCTTCCTATGGCGGGAAATGGCCACACGGAAGCACTGCTTAGATTGCCCTTAGACCTGGGTACACAGACCCCTAATGCTTGGTTCTTGCTATTTCTGCCTCTGGGGACTGTGCAAAGCACTTTCCACAGATCAATTCCTGCAGCACCCACATACGGTAAGCAGAGGCTTAGGGCCAGCCCATGCCTCAGAGTCATTAGACTTCCCAAAGCAAAGTCAGAGCTTGAACCCAGACTCTACAAAGGTTGCAAGCAGGCAAGGGTTAGGGCGTGTAAGGGGCCAGGACTCACACCTGATGCATCTATGCTCAACCGCGTCTGACTCCACAGTGACGGCTCAACTGTAACTTCCAAGTCTAGTAAGCTGTGAGCATCACAGAATAGAACCCCTCCCAGGAGGGGAGAACCCTGTCTTGCCCCCACTGTCAGTAAGATGGTCTTTTAGTTTAGGTGCAGGGGACTGGAAGGAGCAATTCTGTACCTATTCAATGCCCTCTCCACAGAAATCACTTTATTAACATAATGGAGTAGCTTTATGTTGTAATTACAAAAATTCATGAAAATGTAAAAATGTTACAATTATGAAACACTGAGGAATTTAACTAAATATAACATTTAAAATTATTTATAAAATAAAATAAAATACTGACCCTTAAAAATATATCTCATCACTTATATTTTTATTTTCATAAAAACTTAAGTTTATTTGAAGCATTTCTCACCAGTTAGACAACAGCAAACTTTACAGTGAATTAACATCCATCCAGAGAGGAGAGTCCTCCTCAGATGTGATTTCATTTTTTTAAAAAGCCAAACAAAACACTTGATTTCAGTAAGAAAAATAAAGTACACATAAAAGGCAAAACAACATCAGCAATCTTGGCGGTCAGGCTCCGTATCTTTTCTTGAGTTCTTCAATAGAATCCTCCAATTCTGATTTTTCTAAGTGATTGAATAATACATTTATGACTGAAAAAGAAAAAAAAAGACTGTATCATTCTCATTTTATAAAACTATGCAAAACATAAACTCAAAAGATAATCTGACCTATTAAGTAAAATTGTTACCAATTTTTACTAATAACTACCATTTTTCAAAAATTCTAATTTATATGTTTAAGACTGTTTGTCTTTGCTTTTTGAGACAGTGTTGCTTTACATAATTATGGCTTTCCTGAAACTCGCTCTGTAGACCAGGTTGGCCTTGAACCCAGAGATTCACCTGGCCCTGCCTCCCAAGTGCTGGGATTAAAGGTGAGCGCCACCATGCCCAACTAGTTTGTGTATTTAAAAAGTAATCTAAAAAGAGAGAAAGCTATACAGCAATCCGGTAGTATTTCTCCAGATAGTGTAAAAGCCTCCATCTCCATGACGCTAATCTAAGAGGGCACGCTCAGCACTGGGGAAGCCCTGTCAGTCCAGGCTTCTCTTTTTAGTGTACGAGTGTTTCACCTGCATGTACATATGGCACCACGTCTGCCTGGTGCCCACAGAGGGCATCAGAGCCTGTGGAGTAGTTAATCCTGAACGGCTGTCTACTTCCCAATGTCACGCTATCTATCTCTTGCTGCTGTTTACTGTTTTGTTTTTAAAAAGGGTCTTCCCTGTTGTAGTCTAGGCTGGCCTAAACTCAAAATCCTGGCTCAGGCCCCAAGGGTTAAGATCACAGTGCATGCAGCACCACATCCAGCTGAATGCCTCTATAATGACTCAGTTCAGTCATGACTAGAACAAGGACCTAAGAGGAGCTCAAGGATGCTCAGGGCAGGGAACACCTCAGAAAGGCATACTGAGGGCTGGAGAGATGGCTCAGAGGTTAAGAACACTGGCTACTCTTCCAAAGGTCCTGAGTTCAGTTCCCAGCACCCACATGGTGGCTACAATCATCTATCGTGAGATCTGGCACCCTCTTCTGGCACACTGGCACACATTTTGACAAAATGCTGTATCTGCCAATTTTTTCAATGCAGGGTTTTTCTGTGTAGTGTTGGCTTTCCTGGAACTTGTTCTTAGAGCAGGCTGGCCTCAAACTCAGAGATCTGCCTGCCTCTGCCTCCTGAGTGCTAGGATCAAAGGCAAAAGCCATGATGTCCAGCTTTTGCTAATTTTCAAAAGTAACAAGAAAATCGGCATTCTTTGCTATGCATGGCGGCACATTCCTGTAATCTTAGCACTCAGCACTCATGAGGACTGCTTCAAGGTGGAAGTCAGCCCAGTCTACTTGGTAACTTCTAGGCCGGCCAGAGTTACACAGGAAGACCACATCTCAAAAACAAAACAAGGCCTGGAGAGATGCGTACAGGTAAAAAGTACTTGCTGCTCCAGCAGAGGACACACATTTGGTTCCCAATGACTAAAACGTGGCTCACAGCTGACTCTAACTCTAGCTTTGACTCCATCTCCCCCAGCATCTGGCACACACATGGTACACATACATATAAAAAATTTTAAAGAAATTTTGCAAAATAATAATTGCATCCTTATAATTGAATGATTCATCTTTTGCCTAAAAATATAAACAGACCCCAAAACTCTGATAACTGAAATCTTTAGTTTGATTTTTGTGCCAGACTCCATATAAATGAGGGAAGATTCAGGTCATCTTTCGCCATTCTTGACTCCCCCCCTAGACACAGCTGCACTGGCAATGCTCTGAAAGCTACTGGTCTGTCCAGAGCCCCCAGCGTGTCGATCCCTCCACTGGAAGCCTCTCTTCCCCACCCCATTTTCTGGCTTCTGCACTTTAGAATTCAGCACATTTTAAACAGACTCAAGGACAGAGCCTTCCAGAAGCGCTCAGACACACCCTGTACCCAGCTCTGTGGCAGGACCCTCGGCATGTTCCACAATGGCAGAACCTAACCTCTGCACCACTGACACATTCCAGAAGAGCCAGGTCATAGCTCGGCAGCCTGGGCTCCAAGCTCTAGCATGGTTTCCTGACTGTGCGACCTCGGCAGGCGTCTTTAACCTGCCCATGCCTTGGCTTCCTCCTCTGCGTGAAGAGACCGTAACAGTGCCTCCACTTGAAAATACCGCCAAGAGGGCTGGAGAGACGGCTCGGCAGTTACAGGCTCCAACTGCTCTTCCAGGCAGACCCAGGTTTAAATCCCAGCACCCACATGGCAGCTCACAACTGCCCAAGATCTGACCATTTCACATCGACATACATGCTGGCAAGACACCAAGGCACATTAAATAAAGAGAAGTTAAAAACAGGGGGGAGGGAAAAGAGAGAAAATACCGCCAAGAATTACAACCCACTTTAACTGTACAAAATCAATTATTTAACTTAATTATAAGTAGGTTGTATTTGACTGTGTGTATCTTGTAAACAGCAGATGGTTAAACTTCAGCCCAGGAGGATGAGGAGCTGAGGGAAAGCTTGCTTTCTCAGAACTTACTCTTTCTCTCGGGTCCAGACATAAACATCACTGCCATGTCAAACCTTTTCAGTTGAGAAAGTCTCTGTAGGACTTCAAAGATGAGAGACGGCTTTTCCTTCCTAAAATAGAAATAGAAACATAAACAGTCAACTAACGGCAGCCATTTGTGTCTCGTAAAAAGGTCAGTAAGTCTGTATTTAACGCAGCCAACCCCACACATCGAAGTAACTCAAATGGAAGCGTGCGCGGCACACTGCTCTGCTCTCCGAGTTCCTCATACACTGCATTTCTCTAGCAGGAAGTCCTTCCCTCACTCAGACTTGCCCTCCGTCCCTGCTCGACATCTTATTTCTGTAACAGTAAATCTTACTAGGAAGCTAATGCTGCCATGTACAAAGTATTAACATCAAAGAGAATGGATTTTCTAAATCATTGGACATAACATTACAGTGAGAAAATACAACTAAAAACTTCAACTTACTCAATGTAGAAGTCATGTAAGATTTTAATGATTTGATTGAATACATCTGGATCTAGGTTTCTCTGAAACAACTTCGGATACAAAGATGGTTCGATTTTCTTGGGAAAATAAGAGTTAGAACGTTGAACTTGATAGCATTCATATTACATTATTATACAATAATTGCTCAGGTAAAATATTATGAATATTACTAAACACTACTATTTAATGAGAAATAGGTTTTACTTAGACACAACTCTGAAAGAAAGAGGGAAGTGATAGGGACAGAAGATAATCAGGGCTCTAAGCTGGAAGATGCTCAGGAACATGGGTGCTTCTTCCTGTTTGAGCAGAGGACTGGGGTTCAACTCCCAGTACCCCCATGGCAGCTCACAACTGCCTATGACTCCAATTCCAAAGGGCCTGACACATTCATAGGTACACACACACATGCACACAGGCATATAATTAAAAATAATAATTAAAATAGAGAAATCCATGAACTGAAGAGATAGACTCCCTATGAAAAAGCTCCCAAACTCCAACTACAAATAGAGCTAAAGGTCAACTTGCTTGAGATACTACTGAGAGGAACTGTTAATTAAAAAGTGTAAGGCAGTGTTACTACACTTGAAAAAGACTATCCTACACTATGATTTGCTAAATTCATATGATTCAACTTGTGTTTTTGTCACAAGTAAAAGCTCACTTTCAAGAAAACAACTGCCCAGATACTGTGAGCACTGCCCAGCACACAGAAGACCTCAGGATTTCAGCCTCCTTCCCCCTCTTGAAGGGTTAAACACTAAAGCTTAGGCTATAATATACAAAGTTAGACTTTAAGTCATTTTAGGCCCTGGAATTTCACATACAGCTTACTTCTCAAAAAGAAAATCAGGTTTCCTAAATACAGCCTGTCCAGCAGTCTGTCCAGGACAATGCACACCAGAAGGGAGAGGCATTTTCTGCAGCTGTCATACTCAAAAGGCAACAACGCTGTAGCACCCAGAAGACCTTCTCTGACTCTTCAAGGAGCATGGCGGGCCCCTCCTGCTTACCTGTAAGTACCGATACAACATGTCTGGGGAGCTTCTCAGCTGCCTGAAATCAGACTCGAGCTGGAAGGAGTTGGCAGGACCTGGAGGCAGAATAGCAGTGGCAAGCCGGCCCGGCGACTGCTCTGCCTTCACACACATCTTCTCACTGAGAGGCTGACACACGTCCTGCTTCAAATCACCCTGTGGTCTGCATTAGTCAACCAGCAACAAAACAAGCAGGCAAAAGTCAATAAAGGAGAGCGCAATGGGAAATGTCTAACTTCCACTTTGTTAATCTATCTGCATTCTGACAGTGTGTACACAACATACATGTTTATGACATGTATGTGTATGTCCTTTCAATGTTTGTGTGTTTGCGTGTGTGTATAAACAACATGTATCTTTAAAACTTGTGTATATACCTTGCAGATCTTCATACTCTAGCTATGCAGTGGCTCTAGTCAGTACCTGCTGGGATGAGCAGGCCACCCTTTGAGAACATCATCTCTATCTAGTAAAACTTAGCCTTTCAAAGTCTGAATTATCACAGCTTCAAGATATTTCAAGAAGGAAGAAATATTTCACTTTAAACCAACTCTTCAGCATTTCTGAATAATCCATACAATATCTTAAATAAAACTTCTACTACAGTCCAGTGTTTAACATAGACAAACTTCATGAATTTACTGAGTGGCAATGTAAGACTAACCAGAAGCCCAAACCAACCCAGTAGGCCTGCATCTTCTCCAGTCATCAGTAAGAAAACCGTGTGGACGACTCTCCCTCCCTTCCTTCTTTCCTTATTCCATTAAGGCACTTTCATACAGACATATCATTATTCTGTGATCTAATTCACCCAATTCCTACCACCACCCTGCCCCTGCTTCCCTTGCTGAGGTCCCTCCTCCCTTCCGTATTTGTTTTTGGATCTTAATTCTAAACTATATTTATAGTTGCTCAGCAGTCTTCAGTACTGATGGATATAATGGTAACATTTAAATTCTCCATTTCTTATGTTGCTTCCTTCTATCAAATTCTTTCTCTCTCTCTCAAGTTCTGTTTGTCTATCTTGCTAAACAGTAAAATAGATGCAGACTGAAAATCTAGAGAAAATGAGCAAAATCAATCTGATTAAAAGTTAAAACACAGCCAGGCAGTAGTGGTACACACTTTTAATCCCAGTGTTAGGGAGGCAGAGGTAGGGTAATCTCTCTGAGTTCAAGGCCAGCCTGGTCTACAGAGCAAGTTCCAGGAGCGCCAGGGCTACACAGAGAAACCCTGTCTCAAAAGGAAAAAAGACTGAGAACACTTTGTTCATCTCTAAGTCACCTGTAGCTGCCTTTGGTGCAGATGGAAAAGCAAACTAGATTCTTCAGGTAGTTACTGCTCAGATTTGAGTGATAAGGATGGATCAGAGCTCTCTGCAGTGCCCTGCCTGTGGGAGCAGCATCACTACAGAGATGTCACAGGGCTACTCACAGTGGGGCCGAGGCGTCACTGATTTCTTCTATTTTCAACACTTTAGCTCTGGGAGTATCACCTGCAGGCAAAGGGTCCCCCTGGCTTGAATTCTTCTTGCTTGCGGTGCCCCCCGCTGCTGGTGGGTTTGCTCGGTCGCCCTCGGGAGTAGTGGTAGTGCTATCTGGCACATCAACAGTCTCTATCAAACTGCCAATTTCTTCAACAGAAACCTTCTTGAGTGCTTTCTAAAACAATTAAAATTGATTCTTTAAATCAATATATTAAAAGTTTTCCCTTCTTAAGGTCACAAATTTTAAAAGACTGCTATGCTCTTACAACTAACATCCCAGTTAAAAGTAAATTTAATTTGTTGGCCAGACAGACTTAGGAACTTACTGTGTCTGAGAATACAAACAATAAACGGCTATTTGCCTACCCAGGGACCTAAAAACGGGAAGTAGGGGTGTACACAGTGACAGCTGCAAAGGCGAAAGCTAAGGTGTTGAGGCAGGCAGAGCAGAAGGCTGTAGGGCAGGCCACGGGGGCGGAAGAAGAGAACCGCACAGACAGCCTGGTGAGGGACTGAGGAACCTGTGTGCGCATCACAGTTTGGACTCTACCTTCAAGACAATAAGGGAAAAGGACAGGACATCCTAACAGCAGTTTTGTGGGCTGAGAAAGAACAAGAGTAGACTGGAACCAGCACCACATAAGAAAGAGTCTGGCACGAAACCCTAAGTACACTCTTCAGGTGTGTGACAGCCCACGCTACAGACTTGCCAAGTCATGCTTACGAAGTTGGTAGGGGCTATCCAAAGTGATGTTCCAGCTTAATAAACCATCCGCACCAAACAGTTTCTCTTGTTTCTGCTGCTGTGCTGTGCTCTCCGAACAGCTGCCCACAAGCTTCTGTCAGAGTGCTGGGATTACAGCTGTTCTTCACTGATCCAGCTTTCCACAGGCTCCAGGGAATGAACCTGTCATCAGCCTGCACAGCTGTAGAGCCCTCTCCCTGGCCCACTGCCCACTTCTGTTTATAACACTTCAGTCTCTTGTTACCTTTGTCTATTGGGAGGGGTCACGTGGAGGTCCGAAGACAACGGACAAGTCAGTCCTTTCCTCCTATACAGATCCCAGAGAGCACACTCAGGGTGTCAATTGGTGACACGCACGTTTACCCGCTGGGTCATCTTGCTGGCCCCTCTTAATCTTTAAGTGTTCTTGCCTTGTTCCTTAATTTTAAAAAGCTTTGCCTTATTAGTATTTATACTTTTATACTGTGTCAGCTGGTTATAACTTGTGCCTCATTGGAAAGGGTATTTATGTCTGTCCTGCTTTCTCTAAACCTAATATGCAGTACTTTCTCTACTGCTTTCCTAACTCCAATAATCTCTTCCTCATTCTTTAAACCCTTTTCTGCTTTCCCATGCCCCTCATTCACTACTTAAATGCTGAAACAAAAATGCTGTAAACTACATTTTCCCAGCTAACATTCCTGGCCCTGAGCATGGGGAGATGCCCAGTACCTTCCCCTGCTGTCCGCTTTCTCCTGAACATCACAAGCACAGACAATCCATCAGCACAAACAAAAGCAAGCAGGGAAAACCAAAATCCAAAGAAGCATATGTGCCAAATGACACATAAACACAATAAAACAAACACCAATTCTGCCACAGCAAGTTCTCACAAAGCTGACACCTTCTTGATAAGAAAAATAAAGAAAATGACATGCCTGGAATGCCAGAAAAAGCTCTGACATCTAAAAAGGATCAATGATCATCTAAGGGACCCAAATATCAAGTCAGGACATAGACAGGAAGTTACCAAAGAAGATGAAGTAATCAGTAACATGAAGGAAAAATTCACCAAGGAAACTGATACTACAAAGGTACAAACAGAAAAGAAGTGGGAGAATCATTAGAATAACAATGCATCAGGAAGCATCAATGGACAATATCAACCAGAATTTCAGAGATGGAAGACAAAGTTAGACAATAAAAAAATATAAAACTGACTCAAATTCCTTTATAAAAGAAAAACGTAAACATGTATAAGTGAAACACAAGTTACACAGAAATCAAGACAGGTGAATTCTCCCTAATTTTGTCAATGAATTCTATAAGGCATTTATTAAAAGAGTATTAAATAGATACATCAAGTTTTTCAACATTTTTAAGTTTACTAGTTCAAAGGTTTGTTTCCAATTCTAGTAATGTAACCCTGTAACATATTAACTGGGGGGGGGGGGGGAGGAGCTAGCTTTACTTACAGATGGCCCACGATCAGCTGGGTTAGCTACAGGTTTTATCACATTGTGTCTCTGTGTGGAGTCAAGAAAGACGTCATCCCAATGTCCTTTCTCAATTAATTCCTTGAAAACAAATTTGTAAAGACTAAGAAAATAATCTCGAGTTAACTGTGTAACAAATTTATGTATCAGATAGTACAATATACTTTGGGGAAGTATAAAAAAGTGTTACCTTTTTAATTTTGGAAAGCTCTGTCACTGCTTGCTTATTTCCAGGTTCCAGAAGTAAAACAGTTTCAAAATCTAATGAGAATTAAAAAATTAAAATAAAGCAACAAAATAGTAAAATTATTTAATGACATTCAAAAGATAACATCCTTAGTGAATAATCCCTGTATTTCTTTATTCATTTATTTATTTACTTATTTAGGAATTTTTACAACAGGCTACTGTGTAGCCCCATTGTCCTTAAAGCAGCTATACAAAGATAACCTGAATCCTGTCATCCTGTCTCTACCACCCAAATGCTGGGATTATAAGCATGCCATCACCCCCAATAGAAATCCCACTTTTATCTCAGTGAGTTTTACTTGGGACACTAAGAGGGGAGCAAGAGTGAGAACAAGTGTTGGTAAGCTGCCCACATGAATTTTCACGGAACTCTTACTATACCCTTGAATTGTAGATGATACAGACTTATGGAGCACTGAACTTAACCACAGCTCACACTTTAAAAATGATGGAGTTCAGACAAGATGAGGTATGTTCAGGGTGTGCAGGAATAAAAGAAGAAGCAGAATTTGAGGGAAGGGCCAATCAATGCCAGGCCCAGCTTGAGACCCGTGCAATGAAGTGGAGCCCACTCCTGACCCTATTAATGATACTCTGCTATGCTTGCAGACAGGAGCCCATCATAAATGTCATCAGAAAGGCTTCACCCAGCAACTGATGGAAACTGATGCGGAGACCAAACATTAAGATAGCCAAACATTAAGTGGAGTTTGGGAATCCTGTGGAAGAGGGGGAGGAAAGATTAAAGGAGCCAAGGGTGTCAAGGACACCACAGGAAAACCCATAGATCAACTAACCTGGGTCCATAGGGGCTCATGGAGACTCAACTGCCACCCAGAGAGCATGCATGGGACTGACCTCAGCCCTCTGCACATATGTAATGGTTCTTCAATGTAGAACTCTTAAAACGGGAGCAGGGGCTATCTCTGACTACATATGCCTAGTCTTACTGCAACTTGATATGCCAAGGCTGGTTGATATCCATGGGAGGCCTCCCCTTCTCTGAAGAGAAAGGGAGGAAGGGTGGATGGGAGGAGGCGAGATGACGGGAGGGACTGGGAGGAGAGAAGGAAGGGGAGGCTGCAAACAGGATGTAAAGTAAATAAATGACAATAAAATTAGATAATAATTAATGATAACTTTATTATTACTATTATTGTTATCAGAAAAGTGATGGCATAACTCCCTTGAGAGAATACCATACCCTAAAATATTACTCAGTTTTTAAAAGGCAATGAAGCCAGATGTGGTAGCACATTCCTATAACCCCAGTGCGTGGGAGGCAGAGGCAGAACTGCTAGTTCAAACCTAGCCTGCTCTGCATATCAATTGCTGGGCCAGCCAGGGCTAACAGAGCATGCTCCTCTCTGAAAACCCTAAAGAAAAGGCCAGTAAGATTGCTCAGCTGGTACAGGTACTTGCCACAGCCTGACTCATTTAAGTTCTACCCCAGAACCCACACGGTGGAAGGAAAGAACTCTTTGCAAGTTGGCCTCTGAGCTCCATCTGTGCGTCTGTGACATGTGGGAAGGCGTTTTCTCACTGGAGTCTCCTTTTCTCAAATGACTCTGGCTTGTGTCAAGTTGAGACAAAACTAGCCAGGACAGAGTTCAAAGAAAAACCAACAGTAAGAAACAAGAGCAAGTGAAATCCAAAGATGAATGAACAAAGGGCAAAAAGCGATGAAAGAAAATACAAGTAACAGAACCAAGTTAGTTTTCTGAAGAGTGATAAAATGAATCCCTAAAGGACAAGATCATAAAGGAAGAGGAAAAAAAAACCACTTATCAAGAATGAGAAAGGAGGGGCTCGAGAGACGGCTCAGAGGTCGGGAGCACTGCTTGCTCTTCCAGAGGTCCTGAGTTCAGTTCCCAGCAACCGCATGATGGCTCACAGCCATCCGTGGCGGGATCTGGTGCCCTCTTCTGGCGATCAGGTGTACATGCAGGCAGAACATTGTATACACAATAAAATGGTTAAATGTTTAAAAAAATAAAATAAAGAAAACTACACTTAATTTAAAACAAACAAAAAGAACAAGTCGTTCATTAAAAAAAAAAAGAATAGAAAGGAGAGCCAGGCGTAGCGGTGCACACCTTTGATCCCAGCACTCAGGAGACGGAGGCAGGTGGATGCCCCTCGTTCAAGGACAGTCTGGTCCACATAAGAGACCCTGTCCCACATAAAACAAAACAAAAAGAGTAAGAAAGGAAACCACTAGAGCCGTCACGTCGATCTCAATGCTGCAGCAGCTGACTCCCTATCTTCTCAACTATTTCTTGTTTTTCCTATTCCTCTTCAATTGAAATGTTCCTTTCAGTTGGTGATTAACCAGAGTACGTTATTAATAATCCAGCACACTATGTATGGTCCAGTTTTCAAACTCACCCTTGATTCCCAAAGTGCGCTTTGTGAACTTCAGGTCCCTTAAACTGTGGGAAGCTACGGGAACCTTTGCTTCTACTCTCAGGAGTCTTAACAGGCTGAGCATATCAGTTATTATATAGTCCTACCTTGCTTGGCCTCAGTGATCTTTCCCAAATATGTTCTTGCAGTTCCTCTTCTAGCAAAAGCTTTTGAATATGAACCATCTAGCAAGATCGCTTGTGTGCAGTCTCTTTCAGCTTCCTCATATCTATTGAATACAATAAAATTACTGCCAGAAAACACGTAGCTTATAGAAAACACAATACTGGGCCCGGCAAGATGGCTAAGTGGGTACAGGTGCTTGTTGTTAAGGCTGAGGACCTGAGTCTGTTATCTGGGACCCATACAGTGGAAGGAAAGAACCAAATCTCACAAACTGACCTCCACCCTATATTGCCATCACACACTCAAACACACACACACACATACACACACACACTCACATACAGACACACATTACACCACACACAAATAAACAAACAAACAAATAAATAAATGAACAAATAAATAAATAAATAGAAAAAGAAAGAAAACAAAATACAAGCTAAGCTCTTCTTGTTTTGTTTGAGTCTAATATCTTATTATGTTGCCCAGGCTGACGTAGAACTTGTATCCCCCCTCCCGTTTCGGCCTGGCATGTATAATTTCAGTTAACAATTCCTAAAATTCTGTTTGAGAGGAAGGACTGTTTTAAAAGTTTCCCATCCCCACTAAATCTTTGAGCCACCTGGAGAGGAAGGAAGGAGTATCAGTCTAGGGAGAGTCTGGCCATAGAGCAGATGAAAGAACCTACTCTCCAGTCCACCTCTCCAGCCCTGGTGTGCAATGGGGCTACTTGGCTGTCACAAAGGCTGCCGATGGCTTCCTAAAAAAGCTCGTCATTGCCTAGGACAGCTAACTTTGTTTTTTTGTTTTGTCCTGTGTAGCCTGGCTGTCCTCACTTTGAAGACCAGATTGGCCTCGAACTCAGAGATCTGCCGTCCTCTGCCTCCTTTTTTTACTTTCTTCTTCTTCTTCTTCTTCTTCTTCTTCTTCTTCTTCTTCTTCTCTCTTCCTCTCTTTTTTTCTTTTCTTTTTTTTTTTTTAAAGGCAGGATCTCATGTAACCTAGAATGATCTTGAATTTCTGATGCTCCTGCTACATGCTGGGACCACCACACCAAGCTTCTCTGATTAACTTTCTTCACTTTTTAGCAAGATGAAGAACACCCGTCTCCAAGCTCTAGTAACGTATTTTCTGTGTGAGATGCTTGCACAGGGCCTGCACTTCTGACGATTCCAGTCTTTAGAGCACCCATGCCTAACCCCGAACATGCAGCCAGTAGCGCATTCTGTTTCACCTCACTGGCGCAGGCTGCCTAAGCAGGACTTTCCTCACTGCGACTCCTCAGTTAGGTTCCATACGTCCTCACACCTGTGCTCAGTCCTCTGCGTCTTCCAGCCTGTGTCTGACGTGCCTGTCCCTCAGCATCATCCCAATGTAATTTAATTAATTACTGTCTCTTTCATGCCTCTCCCTCCTTTAAGAAACTTCGTGTGTATTAAAGTAACTGAACATTTACTCACTATCTGCATATTTAATACCTTTCACGGTGCTACCAGGACACCTGACACATTTTAACTCAATAAATGCTTGCTGCATACATAAACCACAAAACCATAGTATAATTCAAAGAAAATTAAGAAGATAAATGTTTAGAAAGAGAAGAAAAAAAAATCTAGCAATCAGACTAAAAATGTAAAATCTCTAACAAGGCTGATGGTTACTGTTGTCAACAAATCATATGAGTCATTTAAAAGCACTGAATAGCCCATCTGTTCTGCAAGCATAAGCTGGATTTAGAAACTTTCAATTTGTAAAACCTTTGGGATGGTGGGGAAAACCAACTAATAAAAAATATAGTTCATAGAGTGGCAAAGTCTATGTCTAGCTGCGGATCCTCTTCTCCCTCAGTTGGGTCTGCCTGCTCTAGACATCCCACAACATAGGTGTTTAGCCCATCTGCAGTTGGCAGAAGTGACTGAACCAAATCATGGAGGATGTCAGGTCTAGCAACCAAGGGTCTTTCTTTTGGGGGACCAATTCCTAACCCTTTTTCCTGTAGCTAATAGTACTTAGTTGTTTGTTTTACTTTATTTCTTGAGACAGGATTTCTCTGGGTAGCCCTGGTTGCTCTGGAGCTCACTCTGTAGACCAGCCTGCCTCTGCCTCCAAGGCCTAAGATTAAAGTGTGCACTACCACACCCAGCACACTAGAGTTCTGGTACCTCAAGACCAGGACCTGGACTTGTTCTGGATCCGCTCTGTTCAAGTACTGAACTCCTCAAATGTCTGGCCACTGTATTTGTTGTCTCAGTGCCTCCTCAGCACTTCTGAAGCCAACCAGTTACCGAACGACATTCCACAACTTGCTGCTTACAGACCTTCCCTCACTGTAATTCAAGGTTGCCTTGTTCATCTCCCTGAAACCAACTAGGAATACAGCTACAGTCTCAAGAAATAACCTTTCTGATATACTTTAGATAGCCTAACAATTTGACTTTCTTTCTCTTTCTGTGTGTGGTAATGTGGAAGGCAGAAGCCAGCGTGCAGCATCTGAACCCTCTCCACCTTTATGAGACAGGGGAGACAGGGTCTTCTGCTCACCCTGGGGCTCCCCAGCTGCCTCACTACTGGCCTGGAAAGCCTGTGCCCTCCTTCCAGGGCTGGGGTTACAGGCGTGAGCTACCATGCCCAGTTTTTAGGTGGGCTCTACGGAGCTGAACTAGTTCTCCCCACCCAGCCCACTACATCACTCCTAGTTCTCCCTGTTCCATTCCATCCACCTAATCAGCTCTAACTTGACATGGTTGTAACCAAGCCACAAGACTGCTACCTAAACAAAGAGCTGTTGAAGCCTGAGATGATGCCTTTGTGTTCTACATTAACCTAATACATACCACACACATAAGTAATACACAGTATACCTACAATCAAACTGTGCAATGTCTATTACAAGATAGTAACACACACATGACCATACCAGGCCACATGTACACACACTCCTTGTCTCTGCTCTCTCATTAACTTTAATGTAATGCTAAAAGAAAAATCAGGCAGCTGCAGGCTTGGCTCAACAATGGAGCACTTCTCTAGCATCCAAGAGGTCCTGGATTCTAACTCTAACATCATTACCAAGAAGAAAGAAAAAACTGGAGAGAAAGAAGGGGGGAAAGAATCCAATAAAGAGACAGACAACAAAAATACTAAATCAACTAAACTTAACTTTGTCAACTGGTTAATTACGGATGCAGTCTATAGTAAATTTTCACCCTAAGAGCAAAACATAAGCAATACTCACTTCTGAATCTTAAGATAGGCCATTGCTCTGTTGGCTGGAAGTAGGGCATTGGTGCCGTCTGCTGCTATGCCTCTAGTGTAGCATTCAACTGCCCTCTCATATTTTCCCTCTTTGAAAAATCCATTCCCCTATTATTTTGGAGAGAAGTATGAAAGTCAAAACATGCTGAAAAATTAATTCAATTCATATCTTAAAGAAACATACCAAGCTGGGCGTAGTGGCACATGCCTTTTATCCCAGCACTCAGGAGGCAGAGGCAGGTAGATCTCTGTGAGCTGGAGTCCAGCCTGGTCTACAAAGTGAATCCAGGACAGCTAGGCTCTGCTACACAAAAAGAAATCCTGTCTTGCAAAACCAAAAAAAAAAAAAAAAAAAAACAGAAAGAAAGAAAGAAAGAAAGAAAGAAAGAAAGAAAGAAAGAAAGAAAGAAAGAAAGAAAGAAAGAAAGAAAGAAAAAGAAACAGCAAATATCTAGTTTCTCATTATTCACAATCTAGTTTGGAGTTTAGAGCCCAGTGAGAGATACAAGTGCTGGGTAAGCAGGAAGGCCTGAGTGCTCACCTCTAGAACCACATTACTCTACTGCTTCAACAGCAAAGGACCAAACAGTATACTAAGTCTTCACTTACGTTAGAATTTGGCAAAAAATGGGATGGGGATACAGCCTAAGACAGAGAGTTTGCTATTGTGCCCAAGGCCCTGGTTTTGGTTTAGTACTGAAAAGCAAGAAAAGGGGAAGGGAGGGGAAGAAAAAGGAATAAAGGAAGAAGGAAGAAGCAAGGAGTAGAGGAGAGAGAAGGAAGGTATACAAAAGAATTGCAAATGCAATTTTCCCCACAAGGGAGTGGTTTTGGAGACAAGGTATCCTATAACTAGACCATCTCAAAACTCAGTACATAGCTGAACATGGCCCTGAACTTGTGACCCTCCAACCTCTTACCTCTAAGAACTAAGATTACTGACGCGCAGTAATATGGCCAACTCCAAAGTCAACTTTTTTTGAAGAACACAGTAGTAAAATTAGACAGCTAACTCTGAAGTAACAGTAATATTCCTAAATGTAAGGCAGATTTTTAAAATCTTGAGATTTATTTATTTTTATTTTATGTATGAGTGTTTTGCTGCATGCTTTGTTTATGTATCATGTGTGTGCCTGATGGCCATGGAGGCCAGAAAAGGGTGTAAGGTTGTGAGCCATGATATGGGTGCTGGGAATCAAACCCAGGTCCTCTGGAAGAGCAGTCAGTGCTCCTAACCAGTCAGCCATCGACTCAGCCCCAATATAAGCTAAACTACATTGAAATAGACTTTCTATTTATATCATTGAAATAAAGTACAGCCATTGATTTCTTAAGTATATCTTAGGAATCCTCTGTAGACCCAAAAAAGGAGAAAAATTCATTAATTTGGGGACTAGAGAGGTGGCTCAGCAGTGTATGGTACACATGCATACATACATGCAAGCAAATGTGTAATTTGTTTATAAACATGCACATAAAAATAAAATATATCTTTAAACATTAAATTTTCTTCTTCTTTTTTTTTTTTTCTTTTGGTTCAGAGATAGGGTTTCTCTGAGTAGCCCTGGACTCACTTTGTAGACCAGGCTGGCCTCAAACTCAGAATCTGCCTGCCTCTGTCTCTGTCTCCTGAGTGCTGGGATTAAAAGTGGGGGTCACCATGCCTGGTTACTAAATTAAATTTTAACTAAAATATAATTAAATCACTTTCCCATCTGAAAATTCATTAAATCTTCTCAATTGAAAACTTATAAAGAAATTTCAATCAGAAAGTCTTGTATGAATTACAAGCACATTATAGGAATGAACTGTAACTTAGCTCTGTATTAAATTTGTAATGTATATAAATATGTGTAGCTTGTTCTCTAAACCTAAATGCTCTTATACTTATTTCACATGTGATTATTCTTATGAATAAATCATCAATAATTCAAATTTTGACTTAGTAGCCACCAGAGGTTTTAGTGTACTTAATTTCTACTTCTTACACACACACACACACACACACACACAAATACAATTTACGTGAGAGACAGAAATTTAACTGACATACAAGAAACCAAAGCATTTCACTGGACATACTCATTACACATCAGAATCCCACTGGATTACCAGATCTTTCTCTGAAATGGCCTTCTGCTTCTTCTGCTGATCTTCAATTTGTTTTTTCTCTCCTTCAGTTGGTTTAATTACTGTAGCAGCTTCCTTGGGACTGGAGTTTTCTTTGGATGTTAAAGCCTAGGAGAGACAGCACTCAACTAAAATAAAACAAGTAATGCAAGGAGGTTTACAATGTAAATTATTTAAATATATTAAAATTTCTGTTACACTTATAATTAAAATACTTTCTATTATAATTTATTCTTTCTACTTACTAAAGGCAATATATGTGTATATATATAAAATAAGTTTAATATGCTTCCTATTTCAGTTAAAATAAGCAGTATCCAGCAAATAAAGTTTGTCATTTACTTAATCTACAAATTTTGTCAAATGTCTACACAATCCAGGCACATTGCTAAATTTCCCAAATTTATTCAGTTTCTATTTGACTTAATACACAAGAAAATATACTTTGCAACTATGAAGTTGATTATTTACCAACAATTTTATGTGCAGTAAACAATACTTAAAATCAGATTTCTTCAATCACTGCTACTTTTTTTACAATGTGCCAAATGGCAGAACAACAGCTCTAATCAAAGGCAAAGTGTCAGGACTATGCAGCTGCTCTCTGTTGTCTGACCACTGTCTCGCCTTTAAGTGGTAACTAGTATCTATTTCCTTTAAGATGTGGTCTCAGAATGGCCTCAGATTCACTATGTAGCACAAGCTGGCCTCACACTTGAGCTCCCCTGTCTCTCTTGTCCCAAGTGCTAGAACTACTGGAGTGAACCGTCATGTCTGGCTGTTCCCTTACTGTTAAGAAAGTTAATATTTTCACTAACATACAGCTCACACAGCACAGAGCCACATAATATGCAAGCACTCATCACATAAGAGCACACAGAAACAGTCAGTGAAACAGTTTAAAACCAGGCTGGAGGGATGGCTCAGTGGTTCAAAGTGACTGCTGCTGCAGAGGACACAGGTTTGGCTCCCTTCACTCACATCGGGTGCTTTACAGCCACCTGCAGCTCTAGTTCAGGGGATCTAATGCTCTCTTCTGGACACACAAGCACCTAACTAAAAATAAAACAACTTCTAAAAATTATATATATATAATATATTATATATATATATATTATATAATATATATATATATATATATATATATGTTTTGTTTTGTTTTGTTTTGTTTTGTTTGACACAGGGTTTCTCTGTGTAGCCCTGGCTGTCAGACCAGTCTGGCCTCGAACTCAGAGATCCACCTGCCTTTGCCTCCCTGAGTGCTGGGATTAAATATGTGTACTATCACATACGGACTTTTTCTTTTAACTATTTCCAATTAAAAGAAAGAAAAAATGAATGAATTTTAAAACTGTCTCCTGTGAGAAAAAGCAATAGTTCTGGAAATTTCAGCCAACTTTTTTCTTAGAACCGTTATTTTATTTTATTTAGCAATATACTTTATATATGATAAAATGATTTGATGGAGTTTTAAACAGAATTTTAAAAAATAAAAATGTTAAAAATAATTTTTCCTAAGTAGGTCAATGTTAGCCAACGTATAAAAATGCAGTTAGGGTAGTATGACTGTATCTCTGCCTTACCAGTTTGGTTAAACTGTGTGGTACATGAAATAAAATTATAAAATTTCTGTGTAATTCCAGAACGTGGGAGGCTAATGCAGGAGGACTGCCTCAAGTTTGAAGCTATTCTACACTACGTACTGAGACCCTGAAAAAGAAATCTATTGGGCATGAGGGACTGACAATATGGCTTAGCAATTAAAGAGTGCTGGGTGCTCTTCCAGAGGACCCAAGTTTAATCTCCAGCTCCTACATGGCAGCTCATAACCAGCTTCAACTCTAGTTCCAGGGCATCCGATGCTCTTCTGACCGTCACAGGCACCAGGTAAGCACATGGTGCAAACATGCATACAAGCAAAATGCTCATACACATAAAAATAAATATTTTTAAAAATCTATAGTACAGGGGCTGGAGAGGTACCTCAGAGGTTAAGAGCACTGGCTGCTCTTCCAGAGGTCCTGAGTTCAATTCCCAGCAACCACATGGTGGCTCATAACCATCTGTAATGAGAGTTGATATTCTCTTCTGGCCGGCAGGCAGAATACTGTATACATAATAAATAAATAAAATAAATCTTAACAGAAAAACCTATAGTACATAAAAAATCTAAGCAAAAAGTTTCACCTGCATGATATAAAAGTCAAACCTAATACACTTAAATGGCTATAATTTATTTACCTGATCAATTTTCCTGAGTTCATTTGTTGCTTCAAAGTTATTTGGTTCCAGTTCTAACACTTTTTCATAATCTAAGTGAAACAGAAGACAGAGCATCTCTGAAAAGATAGTTCAACAACCATAGCCATTTGCTACATGTGACACAGAAGCCACTTTTCTATGAAATGAACTATCAACAGCTATTAAGCTACTAAACATCTTTCATTCTCTCCCAGGGCAGATAAAACCCTAAGAAAATCCCTTCACAACCCACCCACCAGCTCCCAGGTGGTCATGGCATCAGGATGTGTGTGCCACTAAGGGACACAGGGCAAAAGCCATTCAACTTCAGCTTTCTTCAAACTTTGTAATTATTACACAAGTCTTGATATGGAATAACAGATCAGAAGACACAGGTCACACATGCTGTGGTAACGCTAAATTAAGTAAAAATCTGAAGCAAAAGCTGACCAGTAGCAAACAAAGCATTGTTTCCCAAAATAAGAAGATTCTTTTAAACTAGCAAAAAAGGGCTGTGAGATGGCTCTGCAGGTAAAGGCACCCAACCGAAAGCCCACCAAGCCCGGGGCCGAGCACAGCGTGGAAGGAGAGAACTGCCTCCCTCACGTTGCTCCACTCATGCGCTGTGGCGCGCACACATCCACACATACCTGTATTTTTTTTTAATTGTAAAACAAATATTTTCAGTTGCCTAGAAAGCAAGCTTTGTTCAAAATATTATGTAAAAGGGAAACTACACTTACTTAGTGTCTTCTGTGACTAAGGACATACTTAGGTGACGACCTGGCAAGATTAATACCTTTTCTGGCATCCTCGAATTTCTGCAGAGCAACCCGAGCAGCACCTCGTCTGGCGTAAGCCTTGGTGTAATTCCTGCTTAAGGCAATTGCCAAATTACAGTCAGACTCGGCAACAGCGAACCTGCAATTAGAAAAATAAAATAAAATAAGTATAAATATTATTTAATAAACAAAAACTTCAAAATTTATGTTTTAAATTTCTAAGAGAAGATTTACTTCCCATGTACAGGAGGAATATCTCCCATCTTCTTTTATTTAATTAAACTTAAAAATAATCTCTTTTCTCACCCCATCCCGTGCTGGGAATAGAACCCAGGACCTTGCATACACGATACTACGCTACACACCAGTCCATAAAAGCAGTAATTTTTTTTTTTTTTTGAGACAGGGTCTCACTGTGCAACCCTAGGTGGCCTAGCCTAGAACTCAACATGCTTGTCTTGAACTCCCAAACTCACAAAGATCTGCCTACCTCTGCCTCCCGAGTGCTGGGATTAAAGGTGTGTGCCACCACGCCAGGCAATTTCTTGGTTTTATGGGATTTCAAGAGTCTATAAGAAAAAAAGACAAGCTACAGAACTGCCAGAGGACATTTATAAACAAATGTCAAGTTGGTCATGGTGGCGCACAGCACTCAGGAAGCAGAGTTACAGCAGGAGGCCAAGACAGCCAGGACACAGAGAAACCCTGTCTCAAAAACAAATACATAAATAAATAAATGTCAAAAAGCTAAGTTTCCAAAATAAAGAACTTTTAAAAGTCAATATGGAAAAAAAAAAGGTCAATATGCATTTAATGGGAAATGGGTAAAATATAAAGCAGGCATTTCACAGAAAAAAAAATTTTTTTAAAGATGACTAAATATATAAAAATTTGCTCAACCTCATTAACAGCTTAAAAAATACTTAGGCTAACTCTGGCATGGTGGTACATGCCTCTAATCCCAGCACTCTGGAGGCAGAGGCAAGCAGATCATTGAGTTCAAGGCCAGCCTAGTCCACAAAATGAATTCCAGGCCAGTCACAGCTGCATAACAGGAACTTATCTCAAAACAACAAAAGAAAAGGAAACTACATCTACTACCAAAACAAAACACTCCACAGGCCTGGCATACAGCTCACCAAGCGCGCTTGCTTGCCTATTAGTACCATGAGGCCCTACACTGAAGGCTTCAGAGGAAGGACAGGAAATCAGACACAACAGAGGGGCTAGGAACATAGCTCATTTGCAGAGTGCCTGCCTAGCAAACACAAAACCTGGTTCAATGACCAGCCCCACAACTGGGCATGGTGCATGCCTGTAAAGAAAAGTAGAGGTAGCCAGGAGGCTCACTGGTCTCTGAGTTCCAGGCCAGCCTCCAGCCTCGTCTACAGAGTGAGTTCCAAGACAGACAAGGCTGCACAGAGAAACTTTGTCTCAAAGAACCAAACCAAAACAAAACATAACAAGAAAAGAAAGAAAGGAGGCAAAAGGATCAGAGGCACAGACTATCCTCAGCTATAATGAGTGCAGGAGCCGACTTGGGTTAGAATCCCTTTCTAAAAAAATTTAGAACACAATGAAATGACATTTTATACCCAACAAACACTTAAGTCAAATTTGAACCCATGTCGATATGGATTCAGGACAGGTATTCTTTTTTATTTATTTGTTTATTTTGGTTTTTTGAGACAGGGTTTCTCCATGTAGCCTCGGCTGTCCTGGACTCAATTTGTAGACCAGGCTGTCCTGGAACTGAGATCCATCCACCTCCTCTGCCTCTGCCTCCTGAGGGCTGGGATTAGCCAGACATGCTCTTGTGACGCTAATGGACACCATGGACACCAGTAGCACAACTACCTTAGGGCATTTACTCATCAGCACTTAACACTTGCCAACTTCATCCACCTATTCAGGTGCCAAAATGCTCAGCATGATGAGCTGCATTCCCAGCGCTCTTTTCACTGAGTTGCCCAGGCAAGCCTTAAACTCAGAACGCTTCTGTCTCTGCTTCCCAAAGTACTTTGGACCAGAGGGAAGCATTTTTATTTCAAATTATTCTCCATAACTTATAAATGATACATGTATTATGGCTATCAAATATTATAACATTATTACTCCCTTAATTTACAATATTAACATATTTCAAAAGCCCACAATATGCTATTTAAATAGAAAAGCTCAAAGCCTGGCATTGTGGCATACATTTTTAATCCCAGGACTCCAGAGACAGAGGCAGGAAGAGCTCTGTGAGTTCAAGGCCAGCCTGGTGAGCTCCATGCTAGTTAGGACTACAGAATGAGACCTGTCTCAAAAAAAAAAAAAAAAGAAAAGAAAAGAAAAGTAAAAAGAACAGCTCAGCAACATAATTTCTATTTCCAAATAACTAAAGCAGTAAGAATAAAGGATCCAAGGACAGGTCAGCTATGTGCATGTGATGATCCTCAACATTAGCTATTGCTAATCCTGGAATATAATTTAAATTTACCAGAGAAATGTCTGCACATCAAATAGCAAATAGATGGTTTTTCAAGTAATATGAAGAAATTGTCTGCTAAAAATGTTTACCAAATTAACCCCCCCCCCTTTTTGTTGCTGTTGCTAGCACTGGGAATAACTGGGCCTAGACTACAAACCTGCTTATCAAGTAACCCTCTGCCACAGCAGCTATTTGTTTTAATGAATTACGTAAGAAGCATCATGACTTGACTTTCACAGGAGAAGATCATTAGTACACAAACTCTGAGCACCCAGTCTGAGATCCAAACGCTTACAATGGACTAAATAAATTACCCCATAAGGTAGTGACCTACAAGAATATGCAGAGTAAAAGAAATGCGGTGTGTTCAGTCTCTCCAGTAGTTATTACAAGCCTTTTGAGAACTAATCTCCAGGCTGGGGATGGTGTTGCCACCTTCAATCCCAACAACTGACTCGCAGAGGGGGAGGACCTCTGGCCTACATAGTTCCAGGACAGCCAGGGCTACTGAATAAGACCTCGTCTCAAAAAGAAAAAAAAAGAAAAAAAAGAAAAGAAAAGAAAGCCAATCTCATACACATGACCACTCACACACAGAAAGCCCTCACTTTTTCAATCTAAAGTAAGCTGACGCTCTGTTTGTCGGCAACACAGGATTATACGGATCAGCATCCATGCCTTTTGTGTAGCATTCAATTGCTTCGTCGTATTTTCCTTGCTTGAAGTATTTATTGCCCTGAAAGAAAAGAGAATCAAGTAAAATGGGTACAATCCAAGGGCTCTGCCAGGAGCTTTCCCTGACAGTGCTGGCTCGCGGAGACCCGACAAAGGCAGCAGTGTGAGCCAACCTGACAGAAATGGAGCCTTTCAAAGCCACTGCAGATTTAGGGGCTTAAAAAAAATCCAGTATTTTAGACTCTGCTCCCCAGTTCTCGGTTTTAGGAGACCAGGGGACAACAGGACACCTCACAAGTGTCCTAAAGCCCCATCATGTCACCTGTCCTCTTGATCAGAGAGAGGGCACAGGGACTTCAGAGGCTGGACTGTGAGCAGTTCACTCTAGGAGTCTGCCAAAGAAAAACGCCCTCGTGCTTCTCAGGGAAGCTACGTTGCCATAAGGACCTTGACACATGCCAAAAGATGCCACAGTGGTAAAAGGACACTGAAAGAGTCAAGAGACCTAACTTAAAGAAAAAAGGTTGATTTGTTTGTTTGTTTGTTTGTTTTTTGGTTTGGTTTGATTTGGTTCACCTGTATAGGTGGCCAAACACCCAGCAGGGAGCATAGCCCAAGCAAAACAACTGGTAATAATAAAAACAACCTGACTACTTTTAAAAGGGACAGACAGTGATTCAGGCCTAATAGGCATTCCCATTTAGCCCTAAGTATGAGCTGCTAACGTGGCAGGTAGACACAGCAAAGCTAGCAGCAATACGAAGGTACACTCCATTTCTGACTCATCAGGGTCACAGGCTTGCTTTGTGTTTGGGTTTTTGCCGTGCTGACAGGCATCAGCAGTTATAACCTCAAGCTGTCTGCCTTTTCACTTACTCTACTCCTTCACACTGTGCTTGGGTTTTGCCACCGCAGTGATATGTAACTGTCGGTGTGTCCTTTCCAGTCCACGGCTCTCACACTAAAGTTAAGACGATAGGAACACGTGTTCTACAAACCTAACAACTCTCAGCATTCTGACGAGAGCCTATGCTGTCATTAAAGAAGGGCCACGTGTTTACCTAACAACTAACAACTGGGACACTGTGTCCTAGTCCGCTAAGATTTGCATACCCAAAGTATATTTCTGCCAGATTCTGCATTAGGCTTTAATGATTTACTAACATCACAGTTCTCAGGACAACAGGTCCTGTTATTTAGTCCTAATCTTAGGAACAGCAATTCTCCATACGCTCAATTACTTATAGACAGTTTGATATCTCAAGTAATGACATCCTCTCCTCCTGACTGCCTGCAAATGACAACCCACAAAGCCTCAAGCTGAGATCCTCTCATGTTCCACCTAGGGAACACGGGTGAGACTTCTGATCTCTGGATCAGGAAGTTCCATGTCCCTGATCAACATCAGAAGCCCTGAATCACAGTCTCACAGGGGCAAATTCAGGCAGGACAAAAAGACCAGGAAAATTATTAAGACATCGGAGGGGAACTGAACCTTTCACCCCACAGTATCGGACTAAAGCCTCACACTAGCTGAAATTCTAGAACAATTACATTTGCTGTGAAGGTTGCTAACATAAAAATAATATTCTCTTGTTAAAACAGCAATGGCCCACACTTAAAGCCTGAGTGTGTATGACCTTGGGTAGGGCCTGATTCCTTCTCTAAGCCACCCTGAGAATCTACTAGTCCTTAGGAAACTACTATGCTGTAACCCACCACTGCTCTACTGACAGCAGAGATGCCCTACCTTCCTGCATCCTGTGTGCTCCAGACCCTACCTCATCAACAGTCCTTCTGTCAGGGCCTGCAGGAACCACTTCTGTGTCTCATTTGAGTCTCCTGGCGATCCTTCAAAGACACCTTTAAACCCCCCAAAATCCTACATCTGACTGTTAAGCCCACATCCACACTCTGGATTGTCTTTCTTCCTGACTACCCCTCTTTTTCTTAATTCTTCTGCTTAAGCCTGTGTTAAAGTATCTCCTCCCCAAAAAGAAATGAGAGCTACCGAACATTTCGAAGGTAACCAAAGATGGCATGTGATTTGAAGAAGTAGAAAGTAATATTTGTACCAATAATCATACACTCACTTCAAGTTTCTTCTGTCTACCATTAGAAACACAAATAATCCCAGGTGTTGTCCAAGCACCTGGAATCAACTCACTGAACACACAAACTGCTGAGGTCTGAACAGCTAGGACAGTGAGTCACAAAAGGTTTAAAGAACCTGTCACAGATCAGAACCACGTAATTAATCTGGCTCTAAAGAATCTGGCTCCTGGCAACTATACACACTGCACCCAACAAGGATATAGCCAAGAACATCTGAAGTGTGACTATCCCCAGAACAAGGCTCAGAATTTTAGAACTTGCATGATTATATGCACAGCCTTCCTCCCTAAAGGAACCCAAAACTAACCTAAGTACCTTTTCTTTTAGAACAAGAGCCTTCTGGGTGTCTACACGAATACCATCTTCTTCTGAGTCCGATTCCTGGGACACAGAATCATGGGTATTATCTTCTTTGTCAAGTTCATCAAGGATACTGTCCTGCAAGCAGTAGAGCAGTGTTCACAATTAGCCGCAACAGACTTTAAATTGTTAGGACATAAATGGAAGCTAAATAATCTCCAAAGGCAAGAGCTGGTACAGGTGTGCACCTCCACAGCTAGCTTACACAACATCTCTTTATTTTAGTGATGTGTGCGTGAACACACACTCAAAACTGAGTATACACTTGCACATCTGAGTACATGTTTGTGTACATGTAAGCAGATGATTGTGGAGGCAAGAAGATGAAATCAGATCCCCTGGAACTGAAAGTACAATTGTGAGCAGGCAGGTGCTGGGAACTGAACCTAAGCTGTCTGCAAGAGCAAACAGCCCTTAACAGCCGAGCGATCTTGCCAGCCCCACCCATGCTACTTTAAAAGACGATGCTGACTGTCCTCCATGCTAAGCAACCAACATTTTGGGGAGCTCAGATGTATCGTGCCCCCCCAACACAGGCCCCCAAACGCAGGTTATCCCCTCTGGACTGGCTGACAGTCTACAGCCCTCATCTCTATTGAATAGGGCCCGAGACCCTCAACTGAGTACCCTACTCCCCCATCTGGCAGTCTGCACATGGCTTGGGACTAGCTCTTGTAGAAGGAAGGGAGACTAGGAGGGGCTCCATCTACCTGGCTCTGGGGGACATCCTCAGCTTTGGATATGGTTTTCCAGAGGCAGCTGGTTTGGAAAGGGGTGTTCACAGCCTGTAAGTAATCCCTTACCTAGGCTCTCTCACCAGAGCAAATGGCGGCAGAATTGTGCCTCAGTCTGTTATTTGAACCTTGTTTTACATCTCCCCAAAGAAGAAATTTTAGCAACAGACTAAATAATTCTTTTTTAAAATAAACAAAAGACCAGGCATGGTAGTGCATGCCATTAGACCCAGTATTTGGAAGAAAACAGCAGGCAGATCTCTGGTCTAAAAGAAAAGAAATAGGAGGAAAGACAGAGGAGAGGAGAAGGCAGGGGGTGGGAAGGGAAAACAAGAGAGGTAGGGTTGGGGGGAGGAGGGGGAAAGGAGAAAAGGCAAGCAAAAAAATAAACAAATGCGGTTAGAGAGACAGTCCAACCATTTAGAGTGTCCGCTGCTCCTACAGAGGACCCAGGTTTAGTTACCAGTGCCCACTGCTCACAACCACCTGTAACTGCAGTTGCAGAAGCTCTGACCTCCTCTTCCACCCCCTGCACACACGTGGTGCACTTACACACACAGGCAGAACACTCATACACATAAAACTAAGCAAATCTTCTTAAAACAAAACACCAAAAATAAATGTATATTCTAAGTTGGGTTGTGACTTCTCTCCCCCAATACACACACCTCTCACCATATCACTTGAAGGTGCATGAGTCCAGAATAAGGTGGGCCAATTGGCAACAGGTTTCCTTTCACAGGCTAACGTGCCAGTAGCTATCCGGAGCTTTGGGAAAGGTTCTGAGGTAGAGCACGTCTACTCACAGCATGTGTCATATATGGGACATGGAACACACACAGTACACGGTGGCTATCTAGGATCTAGGAAAGGAAAGCCCTCTTACTGGCCTTCCTGTGCTGGTTAGGTTCTGTCAGCCTGACACAGGCTGGGGTCATCTGGGAAGAAGAAACCTCACCTGAGACAAAGCCTCCATCAGACTACCCTGTAGGCAAGCAAGTCTGTGGGATTGTCATTAGCCTCAGAGGGCCCAGCTCACTGTGGGCAGTACTACCCCTGCGCAGAGGTCCAGGGTTGTGTAAGAAAGCAGGCTGAGCAAGCTTTCAAAGCGAGCCAGTCAGCAGCGGCCCTCTATGCCTCCACCCCCACCTCCAGGTTGCTGTCTGAGCTCCCGCCCAGGCTTCCCTTGAGGATGGACTCCAACCTGTATGAGGTAGTGAGCCTTTTCCGCCTTGAACAGCTTTTGGTCAGGGTTTTATCACAGCAACACAGAGGCACATTAGGACATCTACTTTCAGTTGGCACAGTGGTATGAACCTGCCTCGAATTCGGAACTCCTGAGGCTGAGGCAAGAGGATCACAGATTCGAAGCTGGCCTGAGCTACATATGAACCCCCTCCCCACCACAAAAAGAGAGAAAAGAAAGCACAGGCCATAAGGACACTATCATGTAATTTGTGACTAACTCCAAGAAATATTTATCTAATTACTAAAAAGTACATTAAAAGATAAACTTACCACATCAAGTTTTGCCCAGGCATCATAATCATAAGATTTTATTCTGTTTTTTGTGTTTTCCTCTTTGGTTCTTTTTGAAGAATCTTTAGCTTTACCTTTCTTCTTTTTCCTAAAATTCCCATTTCGAATAGGAGGTAAATTCTAGACAGAAGAATAGAAGAAAAAAAAAAAAGAAAGGAAAAGCTTTGAGCACTCTGCACTTTGCCCTGTTACTTCTGTTTGAAATGATCACTCAATGATATTTTCTTTTTCTTTTGGTTTTTCAAGAGAGGGTTTCTCTGTGTAGCTTGGGCTTTTGTAGAACTCACTCTGTAGACAGGGCTGGCCTCAAACTCACAGACCAGAGCGCCTCTGCCTCCCCGGTGCTGGGGTTAAAGGTGTGAGCCACCAACGCCTGGCACTGAACGGTATTTTCAAATGAGAAATTTTTTTCAATTTAATTGCACGTGCTCCTGTTTATAATATCAACTATAGGATCTGGAAAATGGTTCAGTGGGTGAGAACACTTCCTATGCAAGCAAAAGGAACTGAGTTCGAATCCCCAGCACCCAGGTACCAGCCAGGTGTGGCCACATAGCCTGTAATCACGGCGAGACAGAGACAAGGAGACCCCAGAGCTCTCAGGCCAGTCAGCCTAGCCGCGACACCATGGCCATGTCAGCTCCATTAAAGGATCTTGTCTGCAAACACAGGGTGCCCAGCAGTAGAGGACCACACAGGCACATGCACACAAGTCAGCACATGCCACACACAAACATACACATATATGGAAACACAAGACACAGACACACACAAAGCAGCAATTATGCTTATAACTTCAATTCATTATTTGATGAAGGTTGCAGGTTGTTCAGTCACAAGAGAAGTATAAACTTAAAATCTGAATTACGCCTTTAAATGACAACTCTAAATTCAAACACTAAGGACTACCTGACTTTCAAGGCAGCCTGGCATGCCTCTAATGGCTGCATGAGACACGGAAACCTACCCAGATTTAAATATACTGGCCTAATAAAAATAGTTCAGCCCAAGTGTTATCTGCATTTCAGTGCCAATACTGTGTTTACAAACTGTTAAATACATGACTACATTATTTTCAGATATACAGACACACCTATGTATTTTAGATTATTTAAAGTACTATCATATGAGCACCCTGTCAATAAGTACCCATTAAGACTTAGAATATCTTACAACAGTTAACACACAATTATACAAAGCTTAGTAGGAAGCAGAATCTTTGAAAATGTTAATAGTGATGATGCAAGCACTCCAATTCAGGGTTTTTATATTTTCATTAACAGGATCTCATGTAGCCAGGCTAGACTCAAACTCTCGCTGAGACAGGTTTCTCCCTGGAGCCTTGGCTGTGCAGAACTTGCTCTGCAGCCCAGGCTCCCGGGCATCCCACTACTCCCACCACCAAGCCTTGGTCCTTCAGCTCCACCCCCCAAGCACTAGGATTGTAGGAGTGCAGGCTTTTCCCATCACACAAAGTCATGCTTTATTTTAAAATAAGTTTCTGGACCAATAACAGGTCTTGGCAGGTGAAAGTGCTTGTTACAAGCCTAGTGACTCAAGTTCAATTCCTGGAGCCCACAAGAGAGAGCCAATTCTTTGCCTTCTACTCATGCGTTGAGGCACGCCTCTACATGTGTATGTACACATACATTGTATGCACACTAACAGTGAATTTTAAACAACAAATAGGTTTTTCTGCATGTGAACTGAAACCTTTCACTTACCTCTTCAGGAATACCACTTTGTCTTCTTAGTTCCATATCCTTCTGTTTAATGTCATTCTCCCAGTGCTCTAAATCCCTCATGAAATCTTGCAATTCCTCTGCATTATGCTTCACTTGTAGCTGCAATTCAATTGCTTTACTTGCTGAAGTCATTATGACCTGCAAAGTTTTGAGTACACAACCTCCGGTAAGAATCAGGATGGCAGATGCTTCTGTTAAAATGGGGACTCAGCCCAATAAACCCACCACAATTTAAATGTACTGTTAAATGGAAAATTGCATTTAAGCCTGGTATGGTGGTGCTTACCTGTGAGAACAACACTCAGAATACTGAGACTGTAGTATCAAAAGGTTCTGGCTCAGCCTCAGTTGCACAGCAAGGCCCCACAAAGAATTTAACAGGCCTAGCTACTAAATGCAGTGATGTTGGGCACAGTGTCAGCTGTTCAGTGTTATGATGGTATAGCATAAACATAAATCAGAGGGTAAAATAGTAAACTAAATGTTCAAAACTCAGCTGGGCTTCAAAAAGTGGGCTAGTTAAATAAGTAACAGGAAAGAAAAGGAAGCAGAAAGAACTCTGTGGGACAATGAAGAGGTCAGAGTAGACACGACACACATCTTAAAATGCCAGGCCATAGGGTGTTCCAAACCTTCTAAAAGCCCCATAAGGGTATTGACTGGTAAAATAAAAATAACCTGATGACTGGTTAGGTTGAGAAGTTGGGAAGTAGAGAAAGATTTAAATGATATTCTAGATTTCTGCTTGGCAGAAACTGGTAATGTCATTTTGAGTCAAGAAATTCAATTCTGATGGACTTGACAAGGTAGCTTGGTGGCTGCAGTGCCAGCCACTCAAGCTGACAGCTCCAGACCAATCCCTGGTACCCACATAAAAGTGCAAAGGGGAAACCAGCTGCACAATGCTGTCCTCTGGCGTGTACCACAGCACATGCATACACCATCACACATCACATACACAGACAGTAAAAAATAAAAATAAAATTTTGAAAAAGAAATGCAATTTTAAAAGGAATGGGCTCATGGTGTGGGGAAGCACGTAAATAGGATTATTTCAGCTTGGAATATGTTGACTGCATGCTTAGGGCCATCAAAAGATACGCAGTAGGTAAAGGACTGGAGATAAATGTGAGTGACAATATAATAAATAAAGGTAGAAAGTCATCATGGGCTTAAACATAGCCACTGTAACTAATGGAAGCTGGGCAGAGCCTGAAGAACTCAGTGAACAGGAAGAGAGGTCAGAAAAACTAGGCCTCAGTATCTAGGGACCTGGGAGGCTATGAGAGAAACCACTATCACCAAAGACCTGAGAAAATCAGCATGTTACGTGGCAAAAGTTGGCAGTGCCAAATGTCATGTGCATTACATTAGGGCATATGGAGATTGAAAATATTCATAGGATTTTTTTAAGGGTACAAAGGAGTTAAATTAATTATATTTTATGGGACCAGGGAAGCTTTGTCTTTAATCATATTAAGACTCAACCCACTGAAGGAACATGAAGAATACAGCCGGGCACAGTGGGCCATTGCTTATGAGTCCAGCTATTCAGGAGGCAGACAGTGCCTCCCAAACTAAGGTCAGCATGACAACTTAGTAGACCCTGTCTACGAATCCTTTTTAAAGGGTTAGTACATAGCGTTTATGCAGCATGTGAAAAATGTTGAGTTCAACCCTGTAGGCTGCAAAATAAATAAGTAAACAAATACATAAAGGGGATAAAGTGACTAGGTACCTAGGTGGAGAAAAATATGGGGAGGGGTGTTATAACAGCTTCCCCCCCACGCACACTAAAAAGAGACTGTTTTAAGTGCAAATGGATCTTCTGACTCAGCCTCAACAAGACAGTTTAAGCTTCAAGCGGTGTCAATATTTGGTTATACGCACACATCGCATTCATGAACAAAACTAGCACAATGCTTTGCTGGAGCCAAACCAGTACAGAAGCGAACTGAGACCCTTAAGTGCCTACCCTGGCAATGATGCTGCAAGCCTCTAACCACAGCACTCAGGCAAAGTACAGGACAGCCTGGGATACAGAGAAACCCAGTCTCGAAAAACAAACAAAAAGACCGTGAATGCCGCAGGGGCGAAAGCTGTCCTTCCACCACCCACCCAGCCCCGACTCCTACGCAGCCCAAGCTGACAAGACGGGGTTCGTTCCGCAGGCAACCAAACTTCCAGCGCCTGCGCCAACACTTTCACGCGCGGTATCCAAGCAAACCCTGCACACCGTGGCTCGAAGGTCCCCGCCACCGGAGACCGCCCGAGCCCGGACGGAGAGCCAGCTCAGGCCGACCCCGGGCGGCGCGCGAAGAGCCCACTGAGGAACCGGCCGCGCGGCCCCGCTGCCCGGCCGCCGCCTGCTCCGGTCAAGCCCAGCCCGGCCCCGCGTCCCGCCCGGCACCCCAGGCGCCCTGCAGCCGACGGTAACGGAGAAGACCGCTCACCCGCCCCGGCCGTCACCAACCTCACCGCAGCCAGGGAGACGCGCGGCGTCACTCGCCGCCGCCGCCGGAGGCCTGCGCCTTCCCACAAGGCCCCGCGCGCCGCCCGAGCGTGCGCAGAAGGTCTGACTCCCGCGCAGGGGTGCCGTACCTCTGCTGGCTGCGCGGTTAGGCTGATGCTTCAACCTGCCGCCCGGACGAGGAAACTGAGAGTGAGAACCCCAAAGTGCACCCGTCCTAACGTGTTCCGACCCCCAAAGCAAAAAGGCATTTGGCGTCCCTCGATTGTGCCTCAGCTGCCTTGCTTTTGTCTAACGAGAAGTTTGTGCGAGGATCCTAGGAGAAAGTTACTTAAGTACTGGTAACACTGCTGCTTCCCCTCTAAGTCTTGCACTTTTTGCTCGTAACCTTTTTCTTTTATAAGAGTATCTGTGGATCTCAGGCTGGTGTCTGTCTTTAGATAGACCCTGCCTTAGCTAAAACCTCTTTACGTTTGCTTTCTCTGAGTCCTTGACGACTCTAAAATTGTACAGTAAAACAAGCGTAACTTTTAAAGTCCATGAACATAACCCATTTTTCAAGTTGAATCAACTGTTTCATCTCAGTTAGGTACTGACAATACTGACAAATTTGACTGAACGTTTGAATGACCCATGGAGGCAGGGTTATGTGTGTGTGTCACACATGCTGATTTATGAATCTAATCCTAGATGTTATTTATGAATCTAATCCTAGATGTTTGACATCATTAGTCTGTGATCCAACCTCAGCACCAGACGTTTTCAAACACGTCATGCAGCTATGCTGTTCAAGCTGAGAACCACTAACCTAGTTTACAATCAATGAAAAGCAACAAGGCCATATCTTTAGAACCTTTCCCGGACTGTGTGACTGTTGTGTTTTAAATTCATTTGAAAGTAACGATCAGAGGCTGGAGAGATGTCTCCATGATTAAGAATGCTATGCCTCTTGCAGAGGCCTTGGGTTCTCAGCACTCACACGGCAGCTCACTACTGTCTGTAACTCTAATTCTAGAGGATCTGACGCCCTCTTCTGGCCTCTGTCGGCACCAGGCATGCTTGTGGTGTACATACATGCAGGCAAACACTCTTACACATACAAGTAAATGTTTGTTAAAATAAAAGAGCATAAAAGATTTTGTTGATGTATAACCAAGGCTGGCCTTGAACTCGGAATTCTTCTGCCTCTTCAGCAAATCCTACTGTGTGCACAGCACCACAAACACAGCAGGAGCCATGCAGGGAACACTAGCTTTTTAAAAAAAATCAGTGTGTCTGGATGACAGGGCACATCTTTAATCTCAACATTGATGAGGCAGAAGCAGGTGGGTCACTGTGAGTTCAAGGTCTGGCTGTTCTTCCAGAGAACCTGCTTTGACTCCCAGAGGTGACTCACAGTTGTGTGGAACCCTGGTACCCAGAGAATTGACATCCTGGGGCACCAGGCACACACATGGTGTGTAGACATACATGCAAGCAACACACTCATGCACATGAAATAAAATTTTAAATATTTAAAATTAAAAATAAAATTAAAATCTTAATGTATGTTTAAATAAGTCATAAGTGTATTTAAAGTAGATGTTGACATTCTTAGGAAAACAACTACATGTGTTTTATTAATTTGGGGCAGAGCTGATTGAGACAACAGGGCCAACAAGCTGCTCCAGAGCACCCTTGGGTGGTGAATCTGTGCCCCTCCCCCGTGTGTGCACTGAGTACAATCAAGGGGAGAAACATTCATTGTAGCTGAATGATCTCCATGGTCACTGCTTCCTAATTTTGAGGTACTGTTGCCCTACTCATGACAGCCTTCTCCCCTTCGGAATGCCTCTCCACTGCTATTGAAAATTGTCCTTAAATAGGCTTCTGTAAAAATGGCCAACCATGGTTTTCTTTATTTTTTTTTCCTGTGAATAAATTCATCCTCTTAACTGAATTTAATGTTAATCTCTGAAACAGTTATTCTCAAAGAAGCAGCCCTGTTATGTCGTTTATAAGTTGAAATTGTAATGGCCAGTGGAAATAACCAGATAAATATTAACACAGAAGTGAAATGCTGCAATGCTTATTGCAGATGCTGTTAACTCCATGTCCCAATGATTGAGCTCTCAAACATTTAAGTGTGAAAGGATTCTGGCAACTATTAAGAAAGGGTGTTTTAATTTCTTTGTTTACTGGTTGGGTTTTTTAAAATATTGTTGTTTGTTTGTTTTTCAGACAGGGTCTCACTGTGTAACCCAGGCTTCCTTAATCTGGAGCTTAATCCGTAACCAGACAAGTCTTAAACTCATGATCTTCCCACCTCATCGATGCACACACGTGGCATTTAGTCACACAGATGAAGCCTCCTGAGTACCATGGGTTATAGGGATGAGCCGCCACAGCCAGCTCCTAAGTGCCTCTGCAGAAATGTGTGAGCCTTGGGACTCTGCACCACATGTGGAAGAAAGCCCGAAATCAATGTAACATAAGCATGACAGGAGATATTTCTCTCTTACTTTTAAAAAGACTTATTTAGTTAGTTAGTTAGTTAGTAAGTTATCAATGTGCCTCCTTGAGGGCCTGCATGGATATATGTGTCCCATGTGAGTGCCTGGTGCCTGGGGAGGACAGAAGAGGCTATCAGATCCCCCTGGAACTGGAGTTACAGGGGGTTGTGGGTCACCTGGTGTCGGTGCTGGGAACTGAGCCCAGGTCCTCTGCCAGAGCAGCAAGTGTTCCTAACTGCCCAACCAGCTCTCAGCCCTGCTATTTCTCTCTCATATAAGACCAAATATACACAGTCCAGGACTGTTATGATCAACAGTGTCAGTCATGGGGTCCTCCTAACTCTGCTCTCTCGTGAGCACATAGCTTTCCCTCACAGTGCAGTCTCATGCTCCAGCCATCTTGTCTAAAATCAGGCCAGCAGGAAGGGATAAAAAATAAAAATGATAACCCCCCTGCTTTTTGGGGTTTTTGTTTGTTTGTTTCTTGTTTGTTTGGTTGGTTTTTGTTTTGTTTTATTTTCCATGACAGGGTTTCTCTGTATAGCCTTGATTGTTCTGGGCTTGATTTGTAGACCAGGCTGGCGTGGAACTCACATCGACCAGCCTCCCTGAGTGCTGGGATTACAGGTGTGCACCACCACACCCAGCTAACTCTCTGCTTTTTAAGAATGCTTCCACAGGGGATGGAGAGATAGCCTAGCAGTGAAGAGTGCTTGCTTCTCCTTGAGAGAACCAGAGTTCTGCTCCCACACCCATGTCCACAGTGAGCAGCTCACGAGCATCTGTAATTCCAACTCACTTGCATGCAAGTGGCACTTACGCAGATACCACACACACACACATAAAAATACCGATGCTTGTTTAAAAAATTCCTTCCAAATGTGTATAAAGGAACTGTTTAGCATAGGCTGAGACAGGTTAAAACGTAACAAATGTTACCTCACCTTTGCACTTACTTCACCCCTGCCTCCTGCAAAGCTTAGGTCTAGACCCTGGGATACAGTAGCTTCTTTGTCTCTGTGTCTTCCAGGTATCTACCAAGGAGACCTTTAAGGAGAATAGGAGGGACCAGTGGGAGGAGGTTAAAGTTAATTAAAGGTGAATTGCCTCTCCTAGTGCAAAATAAGGTCTGCATAAGTCAGACAAATAGGAACAATAAGGCTGAAGAGATGGCTGCGCAGTTAGGAGCACTTGCTGCTCCTGCAAGTCCTGGGTCTCAGGACCCGATGGGTGTGGAGCTCACAACCGCCTGTACCTCCTGTTCATGGGATCAAACACTATAGTCTGGCCTCTTTAGGCACCAAGCAGGCCCATATGCAGGAAAAAAAATTACATATAAAATTAAAAATTCCAAAAGTATGGTAGCATACACCTTTAATCCCAGCGCTAGGGAGACAGAGGCAGGCAGATCTCTGTGAGTTCAAGGCCGACCTAGTCTACATAGTCAGTTCCACAATAGCCAGGGCTACAGAAATTCTGTCAAAGAAAGAAAGAAAGAGAGAGAGAGAAAGAAGCTGAGAAGAATGACGTGTTATTTCCACATTGCTAATTTCACATTGGTAACCATTATCTTCCTTGTGTTCCTGATCTGAATAAGAAGTTTGTCCATGTGGCTAGACCATATGCATGTGACCATTTTGCCCTGACTAGACTCAAGGCAACCTGACTGAAGTATCTGTACCTCGACCACCGTATCCTGACCAGGAACACTCCTGAGGAGGACAGAACAGGGCCCTGCTTCATCCTTCAAGGCGCTGTGTCTCACAGGGGTTAGTCCTGCCTGACATCCTCCTCAAATATCAGCCTAAATAATCTGAGCAGTCTCTCAAGCACCCCCTCTTCCTTCTATTTGGTCAACCTCTGCAGCCACAGAAGCTGTTTCCAAGCGACCTTCTGCTCTCTCTCTCTGTGGGGGTGGGGTAGGTGGTGGGTAGGTAGGTGGGTAGTGTGTGCGTGTACCTCCAAGGGGACTGGTTACTGGGGCTGAAGCCACCGTCACCATTCCATTCTCACAACGCATATGTGATGTTACAGTTGCACTGGGAAGCATTCTTTTCTTCCTCCTGGTGATTTGATGACCCTCACTGGCTTCAGCCAGACACCACATTCTGTGAGCCAGGCTGCAAGGACCCCAAGGCCTGCTCCAGTCAAAGTCGACATATACAAGGATGAGACACATTTCTGGTTTTCTCCAGGGGCTTTAATTGGAAACTTGATGCCTCTAAGCTGTGGTACAAGCCTGGCTCTGCAGGGCCACATCTGGCTGCTGAGCATCAGGAGGGAATAAATATGTCACTGGGGTTGAAACAGGAACCCGAGGTCCCTCTTCTCCCAGCCTAGAATGTTTCAAATTATGGCAGCTGGATAAACGTTAATATAGTTGTCTGTGACACCAAGCTATAGATTCTTTTCTTCTTTTGATCTTCAATCTTCCCCTTAGGAGGGGAATTCTTTTAAAAGGAATCAAAGCACGGGTGTGTGACTGTGCTAAACATCTGTGAGCAGGGAAACTTGTAGAAACAGATGCCGAGTTGACCGCACAGGCACTTAGGACTGAGGAGTCCGCCTGTTCACCCCCACACCCGCGACTCCGTACTGTCATGGGTCTGATTCCCTAAGACTCGCCTGCTTGGTGCTTAGGGGTCTAATCCAAGGCTGAGATGCAGCTGCAGAGCTGTGTGCAGTGACAACCATTTGGTAATCCTGAATTTCTACTGCATGTTCTTCCTACCAACACCTGAAGACCCCTTCACAGTCATAATACTGAGAACATCACCCCCTCCCCAAGCTCCAAGGAGGAAAAGGGGAAGACCCCTCCCTTTCACATTAGGGGGAAGTGTGAGGCCAAGGACTTGCTCATGCCCTTGCTGTACTATAGAGCTCTTGAGGGATGCTACCTTCTCTAGGCAGAGAGAGCTCAATTTCCTAGTTCATGTTGCCAAAATACAGGAAGACAAAGTTTGGCTGATTCTCTGCATTTCTCTAATTGTGTCTTTTTTCTCTCTCTCCCATGTGGGCATTTCTAGATTTGAGGTTCCTTTCATAAAACTGAGCTTTGGGGTTCCTCCCAGATCCTCCCTCCCCTCCCCAGTAAAGAGTAAATAGCACCAGGACCCTGCTTGGCTCTCTGCCCTCACATCCCATCTGGCTGCAAGCTCTATTGGGTAGAAGATGCCACATAGGCTGTGGCGATGTACTTCTTGCCATTTCCGTAGGTCGTCTTATCCCAGGTGTAGGTCTGGATGGCCAAAGGGTAGCCACCCAGGCTTAAGTGGCACCTGCAGGAGAAGATCATGAATCAAATCAGCAGAGCCCACACTTTCACCCACCCCTGTTTCAGATAGGAGAGACCTAGTCATCTCTAGCGGAAGGGCTCTGTCCTCCCAGACAGAGGTGCCCGCATTCCAAAGCCTCTACTCCAGTTCCCTGTGTGCAGCGAGCTTTCCAAACCCGGACCTCAGTGTCTTTCTGCCTAGGAGACCGTGCTCCTCATCCTTTCCAGAGAAATACTCTGAACTCCTCAAGCTGAACACTTCAGAAATTAGCTATTTGCTCTCTGCTTCGGAAGTAATAGGACCAGAGCAAGGCACTGTGGCACATGTCAAGAGGATGTGAGGCAAGAGGACCTGTAACCCTGGCTACACGGTGAGAAAAAGCCCCCTAAATAAAAACAGAAAGTGTTAGGACCCAAAACACATTCTCAAGTGACGGAGGCTAGTTATTATCGATTGTTCTCTTTGGGACTGTGTGGCTCTCTCATGTGCCTCATATGTGCCAATCAGGGAGGCTTGGGGATTCAGGACAATTGCTCCGCTGCCTTCTTGGTAGATTACAATCTGGATGCTTCACTTTAGGAGGAAGGAAGGGGGACTGTTCTGTTGCCAGAGGAAGACCAGAAGCCACCAATCTAAGCTAACTCCTTACTGACATTGTTGAAGGTAAGAACAATGGTTTCTCCAACTGCCCCAGCCACTGAGCAGCTATCCTCAATGACAGTGGTTGGAGAACCCCCCTTTTGCCTAGTCCCATGGCCACCCCCAATACTCACTTTTTGCCTGGCCTGGTGATGAAGCACAGAGAGTAGAGGGCAAACTCAAACTCAGGGCTGCTGCCAATGAAAACGGAGCCCACTTCCTTGTAGTAGCCATCCCAGTTGAACTGCATGGCTAGGACATCGGGGTAGGAATCCCACTGCGAAGGAAACGTCGGCGGAGGTCACGTGATAGAGCCAGGCACCAACAGTCAGCTAGCGTTTATGGGGCACCATGAGAAGCTTTCTGCCTTCTTTAAACAGACAGAAGGGAATGTCTACTGTGCAAAGTGCCCGAGTCCCACTCAGACCTGATGTCCACAGCTACCAGTGGCAAGGAGGTCAGAGTAATGTCCACAAGAACAAGGCAGAATGCTGGGACACAGCTGTTCCCTATGGCCCTCCAGATGCCAGAGGCCCTCATTGCCCCCAAATCATTTCCTGGTGTAGGCAGCAAAAGTTCCTACTGCGACATGTGGAGTTCAGCTCAGTTAGTGGGGCCACCCTCTAAGGACATTCAGGCAGGGTAGATGCATGCTTTTGTTCTGTGGTCTAAGCATTGGCCCTTGGCCTTGGCCTCCCACCAGGATGCGGTGCCCTCTACCTCCTGTCCCTGGCAGTTTTGGACACTTCACTGCTGGGAGTGGGGTGGAAATCTGCTCTCTAGCAGATGAGGTCTGGGTATCCACAGTCCCTGTTGGGTGGTTATGAGGACCAGGGTGAGAAGCAAGTCTGACTGCTTGGAAGCCAGAGGAAGAGCAGGAAGTTTGGGCATCCAGGAGGCTCCCCCAGCCCACAGACTCACAGGCCCATCGTAATTGTGGCTGTAGTAGTCAAGTAGACTCTTTTTCTCCTGCAGGTAGAAGCGGATCCAGTTATGGAAGCCAACGACCTTGCCCTTTTTCACTTCGCCTGTAATGAAGAGCCCAAGGCCGGTGATCTGGGCTCCCTTCCCACCCCTCCCCCTCCAGCCCCCATTCTTGTCTCCCATCCCCAGGCTCTGACTTCCAGAATACTCAGCTGAGTGTTTAGCTGAATATTCTTGCTTAACCCCTTGCCTGATGCCCTCAGATGCTTGTCTTCTGTTTTTTGGTTCAAGGCTCGGGAGATTCCTTCCTCCTAGACAATCCACTGCTCTACTTCCACAGGATCAAGCCGGCTCTTGGGGAACTTTAAGGAAGCCCCTAACAGAGCAATGGGAGCAGAGACCTGCTCAGAGGCAGACATGCCAGCAAACGCTTGCTCGTCTTAGGTGGCACCCTGGGCACTCCTGGACCACTGTTCTTCCCTCCGAGGTATTCTAGAGCGAATGTCGACCCTCGGCATGATTTCTCAGATGCCTTCATACTTGGCCTGGGAGTCCTTCGCTGCCAGGTGGCTCAGCTGCCTGTCAACCAACACTCAGGGCTGTCTAGCCCCTGAGCAGAAACATTCTCCTTCACCTTTGTCCCTCGCATTCATCTCAGCCAAGCAGAGTGAGCCTACCTGAGAAGACATGTTCAAAGCCACTCGAATCCCGTTCTCCATTGCCCCTTGAGTAGAGCCCAAACCACATGTTCTTCAAGTCATCCACGAACTCTTGCTCAGAGCTGTAGCGGTCTGCAGAGAGAAAAACAGAGGACTCTGTGGGAAGGAAGTGGGTCAGGTTCTGGGAAGCAAGAAAGGGGACCTGCTTCAGCACATCAGGAGAGATGAGGGTTCAACAAATGCTACCAGATGTTCATTCTACATGGTCGATGGGCTGAGGAGTAGTGCACACATGTGCACGCACACAGACACACATACATACACACACTAAATACTTCTGGGCTCAGGGCACGAGAACTGATGGATTACAGTGATGTTTGTGAGATGAGAAGACCTGAGGAGGAACAGGTCTGAGGATGAGGCGGGAACAGTGAGTTCTCCTCACAGTGTTATGTAAACAACACATAGCCAAGTGGAGTTGTTGAAGGGGCCACTGGGGAAGGTCAGAGCTGAAGTTTTAAATCAGGGACTTCCAGAATTATGTGGAGGATCCAAACCAGATGCCAGGAATATTCTCTCCTTTCAAGGACTTAAAGCAATGTTGGAAAACAAGACTGACTACACATGAAATAACAGAACGGTTCCACAGACCAAATAGTTACCCTTATTAGTACTTACTGGGTGTCCCCCTTTTGATGCTCTGCAAGCATCAATTTTCAGAGACTTTATGTCACAGATAAGACTAGAGAGGTAACAAGGGAACGGGGCAGGTGCGTAGCCTGCCATGTGCTGCCAAAATTACATCCCTGCTTCCATATAATTTATATTGAATAGAAGTTTGGGTAATTCACAGTCTGAACTTTAGGAAATCAAATATTAAGTGCTGGCATGTGCTGGCCAGGGAGGAGCTGGAGAAATGGCTCAGAGATTAAGAACGATGTCTGCTCTTCCAGAGCTCCTGAGTTCAATTCCCAGCAACCACATGGTGGCTCACAACCATCTACACTGAAATCTGATGCCCTTTTCTGTCATGCAGGTGTACATGCAAATAGAGCACTCATATGTAAAATAAATAAATCTTAAAAAAAGAAGAAGAAGAAGAAGGGCCAGGGAAAGCAGGCATACTTTAGAGGCAGATTCTATAATACAGCACTCTTGACAATCCTTGAATCCGAAGCTGAGTCTCCTCCCAAAGTGCTCCTCTCTAGATATCAGTAACACACAGCACTAGAGATTTTGGGATGTTTGTTTGTTCGTTAGTCTGAGGAGGGAGTCTGAGACAGTTTCTCTGTGTAGTCCTGGCTGTCCTGAAACTCACTCTGTAGACCAGGCTGGCCTCGAACTCACAGAGATCCACCTGCCTTCTGCCTCCTGAGTATTGGGATCAAAATTGCATGCCACCACCTAGCTGAGATTATGTTTTTAATATCTGAAATTTGGGAGCCTTCTTTAAACCATAACACCAGAATCACAAACAATGGAAGCAGAACCAAGAGTTCAAACCAAGTCTGTCTGGTTGAGTTTGGGGCCATATTCTAATCGCTCAAACTCCGAAGGGATGCTGGAATGAGCCACTAGGGCCTAGGATTCCTATGTAGCAGGATAAAGGGGATCTGGGGTGAGGGAGGGAGGGTGAGTGCTGGGAAGCCTGCTCTGTGTGTTGTAAGGCTGCTTCTGGCTCCTTTAGGTCTTCCGGCCTGGCTAAACTTCTATTTCTCTTGCTGAAAGGGGGTCATGACCCCATTGGCAAACCATTATCTCCAAAAATATTTACATTACGATTCATATAAGTAGCAAAATTACAGTTACGAAGTAGCAATAAAAATAATTTTATGGTTGGGGTCTGTATTAGAAGGTCACAGCTCTAAGGACAGTTGAGAAACACAGACACACGCTGCTCGCATGTGTTTACCTGACAGCAGGCACCAGGGGGCGTCACAGGATTGCGTGTATCCTTGGGACTCCCCCCACGTGTTCCGCCTCTAACAACAGAGTTGTTTTCTAAGGTTGCAGAGAGAAAGTACCAGGTTCGCCTGGACACAGTCCCCAAGGCCAGCAAGGGAGACTTACACAGATCCGCCTCTGAGACAGAGTCCAGCTTGCCAGAGTTCAGGAAAGGAATCCAGAGGAAACTAACAAACAGAACCCAGAGCCAAGAAGTCTCGAAGCCGAAACCTTTTTTGGTCTGATTTGCACGTATCTGTATCTGGAGGTGGTCCAGCCAGACCACTTGCTGATAGAATGTGCTCCCTGAGCCTTTGCTGGCTCTCTGTTGCTGTCCAGGCGAAGGAGGTACTGGGAACTCTACTTCCCCAAAAGCACAGCTTCTGATGTGATTCTGGCCCAGCTGGGGATGGGGGACCCTCACTCCATTCAGAAGGTAGGGAACTCACAAGATAAATGACATTCAGTCAAAAGGTAGGATGACCCAAGCAAGCCAGCAAGCCAGAAGGTCATTCGGTTCCTGCTAGGGCCCCTAACCTCTGTGGCTTCCTTCTAGCCTTGTCTCTGGTCCCTTCTAGCTGTTACTAGCCTCCACACAGTGCCTCCTGCTCCATTACCGGCTCTCATACCCTGCCCTCACCCACCACACACACATACAGGGAGACCTCAGCAGCATCTGGCTCTCCTGAAGACCCCTCACCCCCCACAGCTTGTGCAGCAGGGAAGGCCCACTCACTTTGATGATGGAGAAAGCCATAGAGCTCCTTCATGACAGCCGTTTTCATGACTTCCCTGAGGAAGATATCCTGCTCCTCCATTTGTTGGGCACTGAAGTGCTCCCCATGGCCCGTGGCCCGCTGATAATTGTTGAGTAGATTGATAAAGGCTGCATAGGTGGGCTTGGAGAACAGTTTCTCGTTGACGTAAGTGAAGAGCCTGGGGCAAGTGGATGGAGACCAATGAAGGCCTGAAATGCAGCCAGAACTCTCCCCAAAACCTTCCAGACAGGCCAGGGGCAGCACACAGAGATGGGTTCAGGAGCAAAAGACAGCATGAGAAGGTTTTTTTTTGGGGGGGCACTGTTTTTTATTGTTGTTTGGGTTTGGGGGTTTTGGTTTCTGGGTTTGTTGTTGTTTGGTTTGGTTTGGTTTTTCAAGACATGGTTTCTCTGTGTAGCCCTGGCTGTCCTGCAATTCATTCTGTAGACCAGGCTGGCCTCGAACTCACAGAAACCGCCTGCCTCTGCCTCCCAAGTGTTAGGATTAAAGGTGTGCACCAACAGTGCCCCACTAAGGTGCTTTTGAAGGCCAACTATGAGGTCTGTTTTCTTCTACCTCACCTCTTGGAAGGCCAGACACAGAAACCTCCCAACTATACACCTACCTAACCTAACTCTGGACGTCAATTTTCCCCCTCTCTTTTTGAGCTTGCTTTATTTGAGGAGCAGAGGTCTGAGGCATCAGCAGAAGTGAGGGTGGGGAGGGACAGGGTAAGGGGTTGGAAGGAATGAGGGGCACTCACGGCTCTGGGGATCGATCCACTTGGTTTCCTGCCTCTGACTGGGAGATGTGGTTTTGACTGTTGATGACAATGTCTTTCTTCTGGGCTTTATTGATATCCACCCTGTAGATCGTCTCAGAGATGCTCTGAAGTTCCTCCTTGGTTATGGCATCACTGCTGTGGGAGAAGCCCTCTGAGAAGAATTGGGAGAGAGATGGTCTCAGAGCTAGAAGGAGGTGGGTGCCAGCTGTCTGAAGACCAATAGCATCTCCCTCTTGGCCCCTTCTGGAATCTTGGTCTAGTGAGGGGGAATACCACCCAATACTCTGTAGTTAGAGTGCCAGACAGTAGAAGACCATCAAGATCAGCACATGGCATTGCTACTGTGTGCACAGAATGCCCACATCACTCTTTTTGCACCAAGAAGGGTCACAAACTGAGGCAGGCATGAGGAGCCCCTAGAGGGCTTGTAGAACGGTGAGCCTGGTCCAGAATTTCTGAGCAGCAGGCCTGGGCCAAGGCCTAGGGTTCCTCGCCTCTCCTAAGGATTCCCAGACACTGCTAATGTTGCTGGTCCAAGGACCACACGGGGAGAGTTCCAGCGAGTTCCTGGAGCTGCCTGGGGCTGTGCTGACGGAGCAGACTGACCGTGGTCTCCACACACGCTGTCAAAATCCTCACAGCAGTCCCCAAACTCTTGGCAGCGGTCATTGCAGTGGCAAGGGTGGTGCTTGTCATAGTCTTCCCGGCAGCGGCCCTGGCAGGAGCTTGGTGCAGAGTACAGATCTAAGAGGACAGAGGAGAGGAGTGTGTGTGTGTGTGTCTGTGTGTGTCCCCGTCCGTCTGTCTATCTGTCTGTCTGTCCCTGGCAACCTCTAGAGGGTGTGCTAGGAGCCTAAAGCCCAGCCCTTCTAACCACTCTCCTAGCTGGGCTCCTGGCTAAAGGTCTGCTGGAAAAAACCACCACAACAAAACAAGCTCAGTTCCCTGCACACCCTGCAGTCAGGAAGTCCTCTGCTTTCTGATGCTGGACTCTACTCTCTGACCTGTTTTTATAATCTTCCCACTCTAAAAATAAAATCTCTTTCATTCCCCTCCCCAGGCCTCAAATGTTTTCCTGGCCACCCCTCCCCCTGGCTGCTTGGGTCACACCAGTATATCTCCTCGGCAGGTCCACCCTCGTTCTTCTGGCTTAGGCCTGGCTTGCCTCTGGTGTAGCGTGCCCTCCCCTTGTCGCCCCATGGTGTCCCATCTGGGCTTCAGGCTTACGGCTGGCTGGGGTCTCATTCTCTGGGTCCAGGAACGCCTTTGGCTCTCGGGGGCCTTCCTCAGCTGTAATGTAGGAAAATAAAGTCACCAAAATCCTGGGATTTTCCTCAAGCTTTCGCCAGGTTCTGGACTCCCAGCCTCAAGGCGTGTGGTATGTGGACAGACCCCTGACACTGAAGGCTGAGGGCTGAAATGGAAGGAGGGCTTTGCAAGGGCAGATCACGGAAAATTTAGGGAAAACTAAGAAACATAATTTCCCCAGGTGACAAGTTTCCTACATTCTGATATTTGGTGCCCACTATGCTCAAAAGAACTAAAAGAAGAAGAGGAGGAAGAGGAGGAGGAGGAGGGAGAAGTGGAGGAGGGAGAAGTGGAGGAGGAAGAGGTGGGGGAGTCCCTTCTCGATTGAAAGCCAATTTGAGTTACTACATATGAATAGAGTATTTTAGCATTCTCCAAATGACAAGACTCCTCAGTTCAGAACATCCTGTTCCTATTAAGAGAGTTGAGGAGGAGCCACCTCTCCCTGAGGGGCTGGGCAGGTGTTAAGTATTTTGAAGCACTGTTAAAATCTGTTCAAAATCAGTGATGATGGTAGAGATACCATTCATCTGTAAACACTCCTTCTGATGTTTTCCTGTAAATCAACAGGGGTAGGGGGATGGGGCAGTTGGACCCCCTAACTGGCAGCTACCGGACTCTCTTGCTGCCTTAGATGCCTCAAGACAGCATAGCAGCCGCACTAGCCGTGTGCCAGCTCCAGTGTGTGGCAACCGCTTACTTCGGGACCTGAAGCTGCAGTCCTCGGCACAGCCATCTCAAAGAGTTTGCACCACACTCTGTGCAAATGCAAGCTTCTGAGAACTCTAGCTCACAGAGGCAGAACATTCTCCACCGCTGGCCTGATCCAGCTTAACTGTGGGTCACAGCCTCATATGGGGTCATAGAACTGAATGTGGGGTCATGAAGAATTGACCAACAGCAACGTGTTTCTGAATAGGCCATGGCCAAAAATGAAACCCCAAATCAAAAATGTAATAAATCTGAGGTGTTTCCTGGCAGGAGTCTAGCATGTGTCATGTGACCTCACCACACTTTTTGGTTTTTAACATACAACACGCACTCCACATGTGGTCACACAAGGCCAGCAAGTCGGCTCTGGCCCAGGACTGCAGTGTGGTCCAGGATTTGCAGTGTCTTTTGTTCCGTTGTTTTTTTTTATATGTTGTGTGCGATGGCCCCTCAGGTAGCCCAGGCTGGCTTTGAACTCACTATGAGGATAGCCTTGAACTCCTAGGCCTACTGCTTCCACTCTCCGTGTGGCAGGGGTTACAGGCAGGTACTTCCATATACTCAGCTATAAGAGTAAATGTTTGATATGTACACCTGTTTCATATAGCTACAGGCCCAAAGTCTGAAGAAAGTCTCTCAGGCATAAAGTAGTCCCAAGTGGAAAAAGTTTGAGACCCACCAGGAAAGGGCACCGTTTCGGTGATTCTGAGTCTGTTGGTGAGCTTGCTGGGCAGCGCTGCACCATCACCATCAGGACCGCAAGTCGGGTTATTCACTCAGATGAGACACATCCAGGCTAGTACCAGGCCTTGAGACAAGCATTGGCAATCTGCACACTTCTTAGCTGCATCCTACGCTGCCTAGACTTTGGTGAGCTGAGACTTTCAACCAGCTCAAGACATTTTCCATGGAAAGAAAAGCTCTGAGCTGCAAATCAGAAGCAGGGGACTGCAGTGGCACTCAGGATGGCTTTGCCTCTGTCTTCAAAGGCTGGCATGATGGCTCAAAGTGAACAGATCTTTCCTCAACTGCTGAGAGAGAGCCAGGCACAGCGGGAAAAGCTGGGCTCTGGATCTGCCAGCGAGCTCTGGGCCTGGCACTCTGCTAGTAGATCTATAGGTGCATTTTGTGCGAACTGAAGAAAGTTTCGTGTGACTGGAAACGTGGGAGCACACTGCTGGGTCAGCAGATGACACCACTGAGCAAATTAAGAAAAGGCGTTCTGCCAGGCAGTGGTGGTGCACGCCTTCAGTCCCAGCACCCAGGAGGCAGAGGCAAGATCTCCAGTTTTGAGGCCAGCCTGGTCTACAGAGTGAGTTCTGGGACAGCCAAGGCTACAAGAAACCCCATACCAAAACAAAACAAAAGAGAAGGGGGGCCATTCCTTCTTCTTAGCAGACCTGGATCTTCACTAGTGCTCACACCTCCTGAGAAGGATGCACACTGGGTTTTGCTCTAGCTCAGCCAGGCGGCCTTATGCAGTTCACAACCTGTGTAACCACATACGCTGGTCCTATGCCTATGACTGTGCTCTCCACCACCTGCAACTGTGCTTTCCAAACTGGGAGTCAGGCGCATGGTTTGCCAAGGAAGCCAGAACGACTTCCTGTCACAACAGCAGATGATCATTCTACCAAGGAGAGTGCAACACCAGGAGCGTCTAAACAAAGAGCCTATTCAAGCGTGGCTTTTCAAGGTCTGGAGAGATGGCACAGCCGTTAAGAGCAGTTGCGCTTCCAGAGGAAGTTGGGTCCGCAGCACACAGGTCAGTTTGCAACTGCCCATAACTCCAGTTTTAGGGGAGCCAACACCTTCCTCTGGCCTTCTTGGCCACACACACACAAATTTAAAAAAAAATTTAAGAAATGATTTGTCAAGAAGGATTCACTTAGCAGGGCCTGGGTATAAAAGTCTGTAATCCTAGCTACTTGGCAGGCTGCAGCAGGAGGGTCACAAGTTCAAGGCCAGCCTGTGCTACATAGAGTTCAAGGCTGACCTTGGAAACCTAGTTATATCCTGTCTCAAAATAAACAAGTCGAAAATGAGCTGAGCATACAGCTCAGTGGAAGAGTACCTTCCTCGTACATCTGACCTGTGGTTCAGTCTCCAGTACAGAGGGGAGGAACGCATTGGAATCTGCGCCAGGAGAGAACTAAGTGGGCTTTTGGGGAAAGGCATGTCTTTGTTTGCTTGTTGCTGTTGTTGTTTTGAGGCAGATTCTCACTGTGTAGTCCCTGGCTGTCCTGGAATTCACTCTGTACACAGCAAGCTGGCTTTTACACCTACCCCTGCCTCCCAGAGTGCGGACCTAAGGGTGTGTGCCACTACACCCGGCATGGGAAAGGCGCTGGCTTCCCTGGAGAAGCATGGTCTCTGCTAATGATGTCACAGAGGCCATGCTGTCTTCCCCAAGTCCTGCAGACTGTGAACGCTGCCTACCACTTATGTGTGTGCTTTCCAGTGTGACTAATGGGGAACAACTTCAAATATACCCAAGTATAATTTTGTTTCTTCTTTTTTTGGAATAAGGTACTTAAACTTTCAAGAGATTGTTAATCCTGATGGTTCCCTCAGATCGCCCAGGTCAATAGCATCTGCCCTACTTTAGTTTAAGAACTTCCTAGGAATCTTGAGATGAGTGATGGCTACATCCTTGACCCTTGACCCTATCCCCCGCATTCTCCTCCGGGGTCCTGGAACCCTCTCCTCAGTCTCCAGCCTCGCTCTGGCCTTCCGGACACCAGCCCGGACTTGCACGCAGACTGGCCCGCTGTGTCTCCAGACCCTTCCTCTCACGAGGTGCCTCACCAGTACACAGATGTTCATAGTCGGCACAGCAATCATCGTGATGCAGACACCGACGGTCGCACTGGCAGGCAGCGTCCCGGTTAAATTTCTCATTGCAGCGAGATGCACACGATTCCAGGTTTCCTGCAACAGTCAAGATCAGCAGTTCAGCGCTTCAGGGACCCCACACTTTTCCTAAACCACCCCTGCAGGAGGGCTCGTGGAGGGAACAGCAGAGGCTACTGCTACCTACAGAACAAGCATGCTCACAGCCTCTTGGCTCAATGTAGGCCTTCCCTATCTCTACTCTTAGTCTGCCCGGCATGACCCGGGCTCAGACCACCAACCAGGGGCTCGAACTCTGGTGCTTGTTTCTGTCTGGACCTGTGACAGAAACAAGAAAAGAAGCAGTGTGTGAGCAGTAATAAAATTGTCACAGACTCGACACTGATGGCCTGGCTGGAGTCCCAGCCACAGATTATATACTCCCAAAAGGCTGGAGAAAGAGGCCGGAACAAGGTTCGCTGGCCTGTCCTGTAGATGAAGGACAGTCACTCAACAGCATCAGTGACTCCTGGCACTTCCTGAGGCCACCCCTCACTCTACTCCTACCCCCCTTTCTGTTCTTTGTTCTCTCCTCCTTGACCCTTTTTTGCACTCTGTTTCCCCATGTCACATCTCTGCTCTTTCCAGCCTCTGGAATGCATTCTGTGCTTGGGTGGGGAATGAGGCCAATGTGGGTGAGAACTGAGCTTTGGGACAGGATTCTGTTATGCAACCACAGCCCACAGCCCTCGCTCCAGACAAACCGTTTACAGAAGCAAGCTTTTGGTCACAAGAGGCATATGACCAGAACCTTTGTTTTGTTTTGTTTTGTTTTTCAAGACAGGGTTTCTCCGTGTAGCCCTGGCTGTCCTGGAACTCACTCTATAGACCATGCTGGCCTCAAACTCAGGGATCCATCTGCCTCTGTAGTCTAGGATTAAAGGTGTATGCCAAAACACCTGGCAATGAGCAGAACTTTTGCAAAGAACAATACAAACACATTCCCACTCTAAAAGAGAAGCCAGGTCCCACTGCCCACCACAGCAAATGCTGGGCAGACAGTGGGGACCTAGGGCTGTTTTTGTGTTGCCTCCTGAGGCCTGGGTGTCAGGAACACTGCGCTTGGAGGTCAGGCTGAGGGCTGTTCGGAATGTCAGGGTCAGACTCAGAAGCTGAGCACTGGTTTGAAATGCCAGGACTTGTGAGATAGAAGCCTGGGCTGCATCCGATTTTGTCTCAAAAGAAGAAAAGAAAACAAAGAAATAAACAAACAAAAAATAGCCACAGGAATCAGAACTGCCTTGAACATCTGTATTGGGCCAATGAGAAAATATAAACCTAGCTTAGATCAGGGCTGAAGCTGCCCTTGAATTTAGAGCTACAGAAAGGAGGAGCTTGCACTAAATTGATTGCCAAAGTAACACTTCTGTATTGATATTTGGGTAAGGACGGAAGTAAGATTCAACTTGACATTTAGGGCTGAGCATGTACCAGGACTAGAAAGGAAGAAGAACCTGTTTTGACTAAGGTTAGCTTTGGAGTTGGGTTCATATCATGCTTAACAAGGGGCACACAGCAGAGCAAGGCTGGATTCTGGTACCTAGCTGCCTGGGTTAAAATCCTGGTTATCATGCTTTTCAGCTGTGTGATCCTGGGCAAGTTATTTAACTTTCTGTGTCTCTGTTTTCCTTATCTGTAAAAATAGGAAAAATTTAGATTCTATCTCGTAGAATATATACATATGAAGTAATTGAGTTGGCAAAAGGCTTCCTGTAGTGTGTGACACAGACTAGAGCCATTTTGGTATTTGTTAGATAAATAAACAATGGCACATTCCAAATCCTTATCATCGCTGATGGCAAATGCCCAGACTGGCTGCAGCAGTCATCCCTGGTCAGGGGACCTGCCCACAGACTACATTGCCTGACCCTCTCTCTCCCCCATTTCAGCTGGGCCATGCTGTGAAGTGGGTGATTAGCACATGTGTGCTGGGATGGTTTCCCAGATGATATCATCATCTTGAGACTATTCTTCAGCATTAGAAGGTGTCAGGTCAAGGTTAAACCAGACCCTGAGGCCATTGCATATTGTGGGCATGGTCTCTAACTACTCAAGAAGACAGGGCATTACTGCAGTGGATTGTCCCTAAGGGAGGCCACTGTCCCATCCAAGCACACAGGGAACCCTTCATGAATCTTAAGTCATCTTAATTGGCACCTAAACGCTAAGGTCTTAACAAAAAGTGTTCAGTACAGGCGGAAGGCTGGGTCAGCTGCTTGCTCCAGCAGCCTGGCAGAACACCCAGAGTCCCAAGGGAGTGAATGCAAGCTTGCAAGGGCCTTGCTCTTAATGGGCCACCGAGGCCGAGTCCAAGGTTGGAATCCTCCCTGTTCTAGGGCTGGCAGGAATTGAGAAGGACGAGTGAATAGCTGGCTGTGGGGTTCAGGAGAGCTCTCCCACCGGCCCATGCTGTGCGGATTTGTCATCCTTGCCTCACAGCTTTGTCCGCAGTAAGAACCTGATGCCAACACGTCTCACAGGCATTCATTTTGCTTCAAGGTAAACTTGGGTCATGGGGGCAGGGGAGGAAGGGATTTTTCCCCACAGGAACCTCAGTGTACTGTACTGGGGACACTAGGTGACTCCTCATTGTGACTCCAGGTCCCCCACGCAGTGCCTCCCTTGTCACGAAGCCTTCGTGTACCCTCACTCACCGAGCTGGGGCCCACATCACTACTCCTCCGCCCCACCCCTGATCTCCTCTGCTCTTACTCCTTTTGTCCCCCTCTCTGCCTTGGGTTTGCCTTACACTCCCCACACAGAGCTCTGACTCCCTCCCCTGTGAAAAGTGACATTTCTCTGCATCCTCTCAGACTTAGCAGGCTACAGCCTACAAACCCTTTCCCCTCTGGCCTTCAGGACAGGCTGGTACCAAACCTGGGTGGACACAGCATCCTCACATGTTAGACCTCAGACCCTTTGACAACCGAGACATCACCACATGTTTGTCTCTCAGGGAAACCCAGATGTTATTTCCATAGAAACCTAGTGAACCAAAAACCTTCATCTCCAAGACCAACTTCTTGCCCCTGTTCATTTGAAACAGTGCAGTCCTTGGAAGAAGATCCCTGGCTTGTGGATCACGGCCTGTGCCATGACTCCCGGCATGGCTCAAACTTTGGTATCCAAGTCCGAAGGTGCTGGATGCTCACTCCTGCCTTCTGGTGGCTCTCCACCCTACCCTCACTTCCAATCCACCTCACAGCAGAAGCTAACCAACACTTTCACCCCTAGTAGCCCAGGGCTGCCTGCACCTCTGAAACCACTATGGCCATGACCTCAGAAACCTCCTGTAAGACCGGATGTCTCCCAGGCAATCCTCTCCTGGGGCTGGCAGATCCCACACCCTCTGAGCATCCTTCTACACTGGGTAGTCCCACAGGCCCTCCTTCATCCCTCCAGTGAGCAGACTTTCGGTAAGATCCCAGGCCTACCCTTCCCTTTCCTCTTCTCCCATTCCAGACCCAGGACCCAGGCAGAGCTGAGTCCTCAAAAAGGCATATACAGCATTGAGGGCTCCGGGAATGGCTTTTTGTCCTCAAGCCTTATCTATGTGGGAATCCCACTGAGGTCCCCCTGTACACAGCCTGATGAGGAATGATACTAAAAGTCAGTTCCTTGGTAGAAATAGTTATGCTCCAGCTCCGACAAGTTCCAGCGGGTCGGGCCCTCACTTGGTCCTCCGCTTTTAGCTTATCAGATCCTTTCACCAGTCTGAGGCAAGAACGCCCTGGGAGGGCGGAGCTGCTGGCACTCTGATGCTCCTGGGGCAGAGGAGGACTCTGCCCACACCCCTCAGCTCAGCCCCTCCCTTGGCCATCCCCCCCACCCCGCTAATCACTAATTGACACAGCAGCAGCAGCAGCATCGATTTGCATAGTTAGTGAACAGGATAGTGTTCCTTTCCTCTTCCAGGACCCTCTTCCTTCCCACACTGCCTGCCAGAAAAGGGCACATCCCTTCTTTACTGTCTGCCTCCCTTAACCTGAGATAAAAACCCATTTCTCTAATTCTTGTGTAGCCCAGCAGGGCTCACCTCTGAGTCAGGGGCTTTGGTTTCCTCCTGAGCCCACCCATCCCCTAATGCCCACCCCACCAGGCAGCCAAGGGTGACCAAAGGCAACCAGGTAACCCCAACTCAGAGACCTACTTCCCTTTTACACTATGCAGTGGCCCCAGGAAAACAAAGCCTTGGCCAAATATGGAGTCATGTTATTCCAGTGATGTTGGAGCTGACCGCCCCCCGCCCCTAAGACTTGAGCTTGGCAATTCCTCCACAATCACTAGCCAACTTCAGAGACTGATCCTATAACCTCAAGCAAGGGCAGGCCAAAGTAGTCCACTGGGTTAGGACAGCATTTATCCTCTGTCAAGTACACCAGCCTTCTGTTCTTTAGGCAACTCACCCTATTCCCATGCCCAACAGAGTGTGACTTACCAGCCCAGGCCAGGCCACAGAGCATGGCCACTATAAGAGGGACACAGGCCTTCATGATGCCAGCTGCAGCAGAACGGCCGTTGGACTTGCCACTACAATCAGGGTGAATGTCACAGTGCTCAGAGGAGCCGAATTCCCCAGGCAGATCCTTTTAAAGACATCGGGACTTGTGGATCTGGTGTGTCTAGATCCTTCCAGGAAGGAGAGGGGGAGGGACGGATCGCAGGTGGATAGGAGGTGGAGCCCCGCAAATGTTTGAAGCCAGAGAGAAAGGTGACTAAGCAGGCAGGTAGTGCCAGATGTTCAAAACAGGTAATGCTTGCTATTTGTAGCTAGAAAATAGGCCACACCAGCAGACACAGCAAGATGGACCTAGTTTGGCAGGTTCTTTATTCAAGTTAGAGACACTGATGTGCTCATCTCTGGGTGATCTAATCTAAACTCCCACCTACCTCTAGTCACAGCCCTGACCCGCTGAGGACTATAGATTCAGATTCAGATTCGTTGGGATTCTAAGAACTGCGGAGGTCATATGGTTCAGCTTCTCCTACAGTGTATAAATCCCTTCCACAGTCCCAAGTGCTTGCTGGACTTTCACTTGAATGCCTTCCCTCCTGGGCAGGTTGGGGTACATCCTCCCTGGCATGCTCATCAACTCCCTCAGATCTCATTCCCCACCCCTAGGACTTTACAACCTAAGATGTGCTGGTATAGATAAAGACAGATAAGGATACAAGGATACAGGGTCGAGAAGACATCACATCCCTAAGCAACCACTCTTCAGCCCACTCATGCAGAGGTGACTTGTGGAGGAACCTGGACCCTGTGCTGACTATGACAACGTGACACAAGCTAAGGCCATCTGAGAAGAAGGAATCTTGAAAAGAAAATGCCCCCATAGGATTAGCCTGTAGGCAAATCGGCAGAGCATTTTCGTGGTTGATGATTGATGTGGGAAGGCCCATCCCACTGTGGGCAGGGCACCCTTGGTCAGGTGGTTCTGGGTTGTATAAGAAAGCAGGCTGAAGCCAGATGGTGGTGGTACACACCTTTAATTTCAGCTTTCAGGAGGTGGAGGCAGGCAGATCTCTGTGAGTTTGAGTCTAACCTGGTCTATAAAGCAAGTCCAGGACAGCTGAGGCTACACAAAGAAACCCTGTCTTGATAAAACTAAACAAAACAAAAAGAAAGAAACCCTTTCCCCTTGATGTTGCTTTTTGTTTTGTTTTATCATAGCAATAGAAACCTTAACTAAGACAGATGCCCATAGACGCATGTACGAGCACACAGAAAAAGTAGAATGCCTCCCCAGCAGGTTTCTCTATCTGCTAGCCCATCTAAACAGAACCCCCACTGGCCCTCATCCTCATTTCTCCTTCAGCCAGGTGCTCACATAGGCTTCCATCTTGACAATTCTTTCCAGGGAGCCACCGTGGAAACTCCAGAAGGCTGGGACCTGAGTGGGGAAGGAATGAAGAGAGATACGTGATGAAGGGTGAGGGGAAAAGAACATCAACAGATATGATGAAATGGGTGGGTGTGGCCTTTGCGATGGTGTGGAAGAAGGGAAAGGCTGAGGCTGCCAGGGTTGGGGCCAGGAGCCAGGCAGCTGCCAGAGATGTGGAAAGAGGGTATTCTGTCAGGCGATGTTTATTAACCTGCCATTTTATGCTAAATGCTATGTTGTAACTGGGTTTAGGCCTTGAAAAATTCTCTACATATCTATCATCTATCTATATCTATCTGTCCATCTATCTCTGCCTCTCTTATCTGTCTGTGTCTCTCTGTCTCTGTGTGTGTATGTTTTTGTGTATGAGAACAGGCACATGCATGCTGCAGTACATGTGTGGAGTCAGAGGACAACCCGGGTGTTGGCTGTCGTTTAAGACACTGTGTTCATCAGGCTCACTGGCTTGGGAACTTCCGGGGATTCTCCTGTCTTCACCACCTCCAATGCCCACAAAGGAGTTCTGGAATTGCAAACTCAGGCTCTACTCTGTCTGGCCTTGACACAAATTTTGAGGATCCAAACTCTGGTTCTCGTGTTTTCACAGAAAGCTATCTCCCCAGTCTCTGGGCCCTTCCCGAAACCACTGACTTCTTGCTGATAAAGAGTACACATGATCCGGCAGGGGTCCACTCAGCTCTGGGCTCACTGGCAACAAGGACCTGGCAAGATCAGAGGGTTGAGAGAGAGACTGGCCCCAAGAATATAAAAAGGGACCTATTCCTCCAGGCCAGCCTACTCCACCGTGCTGGTCCTGTGAAACCAAGACCAAATAAGTGAACAGGGAGCAGAGCCTGCAAGGACTTTCATCTGTCCCAGACCCGGGAGGTCTGGATTACATTTCCCAGGGGCGGGGATGCAGATTCAGCTTCCAAAGGGACCCAAATACATCAAGACGCTGGATCTCCAGGCTGTGGCCTGTGAGTGCTGTCCTGGCCCAGCACAGCCCTCCACATCTGATCTCACTAAGGCTTACCACCAGCCACATGTGGGTTTCTGTCCTACAGCAGTTTGAATGTCTCACAGCACACGCAGCTTTCCAAGCTTTCTCCTTTGAAGTCCGGGGAAAGCCTGACTTTCAGTATCACAATTTGTTCCTGCCTGGGCCCGCTCTTCTCAAGAGTCCAAGCCCTGAGATGGTTCAGCCAGCCACACCCACGGTGACCTCTGCCTAGAATGCCCTCTGCTTGCTGGCTGTCTATCCATCACTCATCCTCCAGGAACCCCTCCTGCAGTAGAGTCTGTTCCAGATATGATCTCGTGCCCCAAGACACCACACTCACCTCTCAATGACACCAGGTAACCTCCACATTCCCACTTAATCTTTTACCCATCAGCTGTTTCTGTAGCTCATCTCCAAAATCCCATGAGTTGGGGATCCCAAGTCGTCCCCTTGGCTGCTTGGTACAGCCATCTCACACATGTTAGAGAACTGTCAATATGCATCCAGGAATTACCATGAATGCAGGAGGGAACTGGGCAGCCTTCCACCTTGTTTCTTCTCACTAAGGCCTAAAGGGAAGGTTTTAGCAAAACAGAGGCAGCACATGAATTATCCTGTGCTGTGAAGGCTACATAGTTGGCACCAAAGGGAACTGGGTGGGATTCATTCTCAAGTTGTGTTTTTGTAAGAAAGAACAAAACTGTTTTTAGCTATTGTGTGAATGATTGTATCTGTTTTCTTATTGGTGTGTTTTGACATGGGGTCTCCTGTAGCTCAGGCCTCCTTGACCTCACTATGAAGCCAAGGATGACCTTGAATTCCTTATCCTCCATCCCCCAAGCGCTGGGATTACAGGCTCCTGTTATGCATACTTGTGGCCAATGGAAATCTTAGGTGGAACCTAAACCCTCAAGCCCCCTGTGATGGCTGGGTTCCAGTTTGTCCTTAGGACCCACACTTTGGAAGTTTGTTCCTATGTGTGTTGATATGGAGGCCGTGCAGCTTTGTCTTTGAGACAGAGCCTGCACCGTGGCTGGGGCACTGTCTGCAGAAGGGATTAAGGGAGTTCACAGAGTCCCCGGTGCTTAGTTCTCCCAAGGTGGCTGTGGTCCAAGAAGCAAGCCTGGCCCCTCCACCTTGACCAGAGCTCAGATGGCTAGCTCCTACCTGCACTTCCTTATGACGCCACACACCACTGGGCTGGCACCAAAGGCTGAAGCAATGGAAGTCCACACCATCTCCGACTTCTAGCCTCCAAACTCTTTTCTAAGCCACACATAGCAAACTTAAATCCCAGCACTCTGGAGGCTGAGGCAAGGACATATAAGTATCAAGATGAATGTTTGTTAAACATTTCATAGAGAAACCTGGTCTCAAAACAACAAGAACAACAACAAGAATTCGACTTCTTTTCTTTATAAATGTACCCAGTGTCTAGAGCTTTGCCACAGCCGCACCAAACTAACCCACGCACACACCACTGGTATGTGAGTTTTGGCACTACAGCTTCAAGGAACAGCCAACCCGGGGATGGACAGAACCCAGGATTCTAGCAACTTCTGAATCTGTGAGATAACTCCCCCCCCCCTTTTTTTTGTTTGGACCCCAGAGTAATGACTTGCCTACTTGAAACGCTTGCAGAATGGTAGGCAAAAGTGCCAACAACTGTTTTATACACCTCAACAGTGATGGTGAAGTAAAATTACTATCGCAGGTCCTCCACCCACTTTGAAAAGCACCTACGCTCAGCACACACTCAAAGACGTGGATGGACTGGCAGACAGAGATAAGGAGCCTGGAGGAGACAGCAAGGCTGTGAGCAAAGGTGAGACAAAGAGAGGAAGAGACCAGCCCTAGGCTGACTGAGCCAGGCACTTCCACCCTACCAGCTTCTTGCCCCGGGTGTGTTGGCATAGTCAAACTGCTCTGGCTTCTCAAGGATGATGACAGGACACAGGACTGCCAGGAGCAGTTCCTGATCCATATGTGAAAATCTGTTGTCAAAATTACCATGATTATTATGCCAGGGAGTCAGATTATGAGGAGTTTCCCCTTTCTCAAGCATCCCTTCATTCCTTCATGCACTGAGGAGATTAGTAATGTCGCTGTGCCAGATATGTTGGCACAGGAGCTACAAGGTGAGTTAGCCAGAGTCTGGGAGATAGGAGGCATTGGATAATTATATTTGGGCCACCGGATGCTAGAGACCAGCTCCAGCACGCAGGATAAACCAAGATGGGTAGCAGCATTGGGGCGATGACCAGCGGGTGGCTGGTGTTTCTCTCTATACTTTAACTCTTAAACCTCCAGGCTGGTGGTCTTGCTATTTGGGGCTCTCTATATATACAATTTAATTCTATATGTACAGTTTAACTCCCAGGGGCTGCTGGTCACGACAGCCTCTAGAGGAAAAGACAGCAGTGGGTCTTAATCAGTCAAGCCAGGTGGCTCCTTTAACTCAGAGCGCAAGCGGCCACAGCCCTGACAGTTTCTTGCTGTAAAGACAAGGGGCTTTAAGAAGAAAAACCTTAGTTCCCTTTAACTTGATGGATCAGCAGTGAACAGTGGCTTGCTGGAAGGTAGAGTCCTAATTAAGAAGGCTTATAAAACACTCCGGACTGCTTATCACTCACTAAACTTAATTACGCAGAAACATGCAAAAATGTACACCTTTGGCAGACAAAGCAGGCAGATATTTACAAACAAAAGACATATGCACACATGCAATCAACAGACAAAACAAGGGGCTCCCAAAGACACCATCCATCCACATATATGTAAACATACAGATATATACATATACACAATATATACAGACAATTAGACAGATACATTTTCGCATGAAGCAGGTGGCCTCAACATGTTTAATTCTGTCTTGGGTTTTTATACTCTCTAATACAAAGGTTCTCAATGTACGGAAAAATTACATCATTCAAAAACAGACAATCGTTACATTAAAAAGGGAATTACAGCAGGACTGTTGATCCTAATATCTACCTAGATAAGTTTAAAAAGCAGTGGTTTTTTATATATGCTCATAAAGTCAAAGCAGAAGTTTTATCTTTTTCTTATTTCAAGTGCACATTATGTATTCAAAGCAAGTTTTTTATGTCAAGGTTTGTTTTTTTTTTAAGAAACAAGTGTTTCTTAAAATAGCCTATTTCTAAAATATTTTTAGAAATATTTTTAAGAAATAGCCTATTTTAAGAAATAGATGTTTCTTGTCTTACATAGCTAACCATTTATTTTTTGTTTCTATATTATTTGGTCTTTCTTACACTATGGGCCTCTTTCCTGGTTTGAACCTAGGATGAATGTGAAACAAGCGCTTGACATATGGAGGTTCAAAGAGCTCCCAGCAGTCTTAGAGACACTGCAGGGGGTTTCAAAATTACTTGAATCAAGTCAGAAATTCTTTAGAGTCATCGTCAGGGCTTATGAAACCATCAGTTTGTCTAAACAGCACTGTGGAGGTACATCTCAAAATAATCTTCAGGAAATCTGCCCAACAGAGTGAAGCCATGAGCACTGAGGGTCTCGGCCATGCCAGATATGTGAGACACACATGGAAAAGCAGCAGAGCAACAAGAAGCAGTCTTGAGGCGAAATCCTTGGGGCCTTGCCTACACCAGGGATATACCCATTCATCAGTAGTGAAAAAAAAAAACACACAAAAACCAAAAACAAACAAACAAAAAAATGAGAGGGCTGCCTTCAGGAAACTCACTCGCTTGCTTCTGCCAATCCAGCATGCAATTGCTCCCAGCAACCAGGACACAATACCAAGACCCTGATCCTCAGGCTGCCTCTGCAATCCCAACTCGGCTGTTCACTACCTTATACAATTCCCATGCAACTTTCCTGACCCCCTCGGTCCTCGGTTTCCCCTGCCAATGCAAAAGGGAATAAGCAAGGGACCCTAACAAGGTTGCCAAGAGGACTGAGTGACTTAGTGTCTTGAACCTGAAGACCAGTGTCTAGCACGTGACAAAACTTGGTAAGCATTTTTTTTTAACTAAAGTAGGGGCTGGGGCTGTAATGTCAGTAGGTAAAATGGGTCCCTGCATCCCCTCTGCACCCTCACAGAAACTGGACGCAGCAGTGAGGATCTGTATGCCCGGCACTCTAGAAGCAGAGGCAGGAGGATCAGAAGTCCCTAGTGGGAGTTGGAGCTGGGGAAAGAGAAGATAACAAGGTGACTGCTATAAAAATACCTTATATATTTATGAATGAAAAATGCCATAATAAAACCAATTGTTATGTATAACTAATACATGTTTAAAAAAAGTTTTGTTTTGTTTTTAAATTATTTAGCTGGGCACTATGGTGCACGCCTGTGATACCAGCACTCAGGGAGGCAGAGGCAGGTAGATCTCTGTGAGTTCGAGGTCAGCCTGGTCTACAAATTGAGTCCAGGAGAGCCAAGGCTATACAGAGAAACCCTGTCTCGAAAAAGAAAAAAACAGCAGTGCTTGCTGCTCTTGCAAAGTACTTGGGCTTGGTTCCTGGCAACCAACGGGCAACTCACAGTGGCCTGTAACTCATCCCGGTTCCAAGGAATCTGACGCTCTTTTCTGAGTTCCTCTGTGCACATAAAACTCACACAAGTGCACACACATACAAACAACAAACACACCAGTGCACAAGGAAGGCAGTCTTTAAAAGAAGTTTGAAATTATCCTTAGCTACATACCAAGTTCAAGGTCAACCTAGAATATACAAGATCTACTCTCAAGTGAGGGGAGGCTCAAGGACTAAAAAAAGCTTCTGGGAAAGAGAGAGAGATTTAAAACACAAACTCAAAGCATATTATGTCTTTAAAATAACTGTAAATTTTAAATGTCAAAATGAAGGTTGTCAGTATTTTGGTGTTGGGGTCCACTGGCCTGTCAATGAGCCACACTGCCTAACTCACTGGTTAGAGCCTGCCTTCTGAGGTGCAGCCTGCAGCCTTTGCATGCTCCCTGGGAGGCCGACGTCCCTAACATGTTGAGGCACATTAGCTGCAGTCGCTTGTAGCTGGTTGCTGTGAAGACAAGACCCAAGAGAAGAAAAGACACAGGGAGCCTTCCTACCCACTGGCTCTCCTTGTAGGACACTGGGCACATCTCAGACTCCTGGCAGAGCTGAGTGAGGCGGGCCTTGCTTTGCCCTCTGGCTCCGTCCTGCAACTCTCCAGAGCTGCTGTGACACTCCATCTCCCCAGGCAACACCCTGGGCCTTGTCCAGAGCACCCTTCTACTGCTATTGCCTAGGGGCAATTCTTTTTGTCCCCCTTCTAGTGAACACTAGAAATGTTCATTAGCATGTTGCCAGGTTACACATCCACAGAAGGCTTTCTCTAGACAGCCCAGACTCAGAGGAGGGAAAAGCAAGCAGTCACCCACCCATGCACACAGGCAGACATAGGGGAAGACACTCCCTAAGAGACAGCAAAATTTTCAGGCTCCTTAAAAACTTGTCTTGTAGGGAACAAGAGACACTTTTCTCACCAGTCCCCTCCCCCACTTTTTGTTGTTGTTGTTGTTGTTTTGTTTTTTGAGCCAGGGTTTCTCTGTGTAGCCTTGGCTGTCCTGGAACTCACTCTGTAGCCCAGGCTGGCCTTGAACTCACAGAGCTCCGCCTGCCTCTGCCTCCCCGAGTGCTGGGATTACAGACCTGTGCCACCGCACCCAGCTGCAGCTGTGTCACTTTTAAATTAGCTCATCATATGAGGATGTGAGGCTGAGCTCTGACCTGTCAGATTAAGGTACAGGACCCCTCTGTGGGAATAAATACTACCACCCCACATGCTTGATCTGGGACTATGTAGCTTTTCGTACAAGCATATGGTTTTTCACTTTGCCAGCATGCTTTGGATTGTGCAGTCACTGTCCTGAGATGCCCCCTCCCCCAACTCATTCCCAACACCTGATCCAAGGGCTGCACTGGCCAGCCCCCATCCACACAGCCACCAGAATCCATTGTTCTCAGCACACCCAGCTCAAGCTCTTAGGCTTTCTTCCTGCTTCCAGCAGAGGTGTGTGCATGTGTGCGTGTCCAAAGCTCCCTCTGTGTTCCATTCCCCCCTCTACCCTATCAGTGCTCCTGCTCCAGGAAGTCCCCTCAGGCCTGAGAGAGACTGCTCTTGGGCAGCTTCGTCAGCATAGTCCAGCTTCATCACTAGTAAGAGGGGCACAACTACCTGCCCTGGGCCGTAAGGCCCTTCATCCTGAGGTGCCACCAAGCTAGGCTACGGAAGGGCTACAGCTCATGGGGAGGATCCAGGATGGAAAGAGGGATCCCTGAATCAAGGGGCATAAGTAGACAGGCCTGAGTGAGCAGGCCCACGGCCCTAGCAGACACGTGAAAAGACCAATTCTTCAGTCTGTGGACTTGTGGAAAGGAGGAATTATGAACGAGATCAGGGCTGGCTCCAGCTGCTGGCAGCCATACCTGTCTGAAGCTCAGGCAGCTCACAGCAGCCGTGAACTGGGAGCTCCCTCAGCCAGACACGGTGCTCTGCAAGCTGGCCCTGTGAGCATGCGCCTCATGTGAGAGCAGTTCCGGCCAGGGTCTTCCGGTGAAAGGTGAGATTAGGCAGGCTTTCACAACCCTCTTAACTTGACCCTCAGATGTCTCCCTCTTCTCATGGTTTTGAATGGATCATTCCAGAAAGCTTAGGGTAGCTGTTCTCATTCACAGAGCCCTCACTCTCTGTTTGGAAATCAGAAAGGCTCCCAAGCCTGGGCTTTTCCTACAGGAGAAGAAAATGGGGTTCAGGGAAGTGACATGGCTGTTACTTCACCCAGCCACCCTGCCATTAAGCCGTTAGGTGACCTTAGGCAAATATCTCTGTCCCTCAGTTCCTGACTGTGAAACAGGGTAAAAAATAACCTCAGTTCCTATTCTGTCCTGAGGATAAAAATAAGGTCGTAGATGTGAAAGTGTGATGGTGAGAGAGCACAGCAGTATTCAAATCTCAGACTATTATTATCCTGACAAACCTCATGAACAGCAGCAAAATCAGAACGTCTACTTTTTGCTGCTGGCAAAGAAGAGTGGTCTCTGGTTCGGGGCTGTTGGGGACACAGAGCTGAGAAGCCTGTGAAAGCAGGCCTGTTCCCACCCAGCTGAGTCCTGAGCAGTTCTCGGGTTTTTGTTGATTTTCCTGAAGTGGGCAATAAGGCTTGAAGGACTGGGGAGGGCTGGCTCCAACCTCTCACCAGGCACTGAGCACTGCTGGAGACATAACCTTCCCTCGTGAAGCCCAAGCCTGGCCCAGCCTGTGAGGGGAAGGAGGAGGGTCCTTCCTTCCATTCTGCTTTTCCTCACAAGACACAGACACACATACATACGAGAGAGAGAGAGAGAGAGAGAGAGAGAGAGAACTACTCTACCTTTCTAGGTAACAACGGTTTTTTGTTTTGTTTTTTTGTTTGTTTGTTTTTTCCGAGACAGGGTTTCTCTGTGGAGACCTGGCTGTCCTGGAACTCACGCTATAGACCAGGCTGGCCTCGAACTCAGATATCTGCCTACCTCGGTCTCCCAAGTGCTAGGATTAAAGGTGTGAGCAACCAAGGTTTTTAAAGGCTAGATCTCAGGTTCCCTCTCTTGTTCAGTCTCTTAGGAGGCCTGTAATCTTTGCCTCCTATTTTGGCCCCAGCAGCCTCCGCCACCATCCACATATACACACAGGCCTGGGCTGCCAGGGAGCAGGACAGGTTCCTCAGCCCTGCTGAACAGCAGGAGACTGCACTCTTCTCCGTCTCCTGTCCTCCAGCGGGGACCTGGCTTGGACATCGACTCCCCAAGTCCCCAACCTGTTCCAGGGCAGTGTTCTCCTGCCAGAACCCCTCCCAGTGGGCTCAAAGGGGTCCAGCCTCAAGTAGAGTGGCTGGGAAGCTGCAGCCTAACGAGCTGCAGACCCACAAGGAGCCCCGAGTGTTGGTCAGAAGTGTGACCACCGAGAAGAAATTAAAGCAAATGAAGGACAAAGTCTGTCTCATCGCTGGGCTGGTGTCACCCTGGAGCCGGCGACGATGGCAAAGGGCTGAGGAGGGTGCCTGGCACGGCCTCCACTAAAACATTCACAGCAGGCTCAGAGGACAAGGAAGCTGCGTGGACTCCTGACTCACTGAGGCATGGGCCTGGATTCATGATTGCTCAGCTCTGCACTCTTCCGTCAGATCCTCCCTCCCTGCCCACAGGCAAGGGAACTGGTTTAGTCAATCCTGCCAGTTGACTCCATCCTGAGAGCGTCTCAGACTCCACTCCGAGAGATGCAGCGTGTCGTCCGGGCCTCAGACATAGGACTGTGAGGCAGGAAGTGAGGCCTTGCCACTAACAACCATACTTCGTCACACCCACCTCACAAACGGACAAACGAAGGCAAAGAATGCACACGGCTGTGCTCAGGCTCATTAGACTTGAGGTGTCCGTAATGTCCCCTTGCCAATGGGTTGGCTCTTTCCTGGGAGCAGCTGACACAGGTCTCTGTGGCCTCAGGCTGAGTTGGGCATCATGGAGGCCAGGGAGAGGCGGAGCATGTCAAGTCTGAGCCTGGCAGCTGCACCTGCCACTCTGGGCATACCTCCTCCAGATGCCCGAGAGTCCTGCCCGCTGCCCTGGAGTTTACTCAGGGTCATCCTGGAGACTGTGAAGTTTCTTTCAGATCAGGCAACCTGGCTGGGGCTGCCAGGCTCCCAGCAAGGAGAGTGGAGAGGGTTAAAGCCCTGCAATGGACTTTTCAGGTGTGAAGACTCTGCCCAGGCCGGTACTGAAAAGGCAGGGAAAAGAGGGCCTTAACCGTCACAGGATGTGCGTGGGGTGGGGATGGGGCGGGGTATGATACTCATCTCCAAGGACAAATTATTCCTATTTCTTGGAAATCAGTTAGGCCTCCTCCCTCTGCTCAGCATATATGCCATCCAACAGGATCAAGGGAAGATGGAGAAAGCAGGAATGGAGAAGGGGAAGGTAGATGTTAGGGACAGGGGACTCTCATAGTTTTTGCTTGTTTGTTTGTTTTGGTTGTTTGCAGAGAGCTGATAGTCCCTTGAGTGCCTGGGATAACACAGGAGCCCGACTGGGCGGACTTCAGCTTTCCCAGAGCCCAGCCCGAGAGTGTGGGGCTGCTTTTCTGCACCCAGGGAACAGCCTCCACCCGCTTTCCCTGCCACACACCCAGGCTGTAGAACACACGTATCTTTGTTAATTTATGGGAACAACTCGGCTCCACAGGGACCACCACTCTAGGCAGCGGCCCTGCCTACACCCAGCTGTTTATCTCAGATGTGTGGAGAGAACTCCCCGCCCTCTCCCAGGCCAGGGCCCACCCAGTGCACACACAGCATGCAGATGTGAGCTCTCTGGCTCCTCAAAAAAATGAGCCCCGGGCCTGGCGACCACTGAGAGGCATGGCTGGTGGGAGAGCTCTCCGCTGACTCTGAGTCCTGCACCTCTAGCTCTCCTGCCCCCTCCGGGGCTCAGTGTCCCTTTTCCTTGGCCTTGCGGCCAGCTCAGTTCCACACCAGAGCTCTCCATATTCGGCAGTCATCACAGCGGGGCCAGCTGCCTTTATACTGCCCACTCCAGGGCCTTGAGTCCACTCATGGAGAGCCCCGCCCAGCTGTGGCTGGCCTCTGGATCTCTTGGCCCCACAGGCTCTGGCTTCCTCTGAGAGAAGTGCCCGCTGTAGCCCTCGATCCTCACGGCTCCAGCTCCCGAGAGAGGCGGGACAGTTCCCGCTGGTTGTCGATAACCTTCAGCTGCTGGACATAAGCCCAGGTGCTGGCTGGACTCCGGGTGCTCAGGGACTGCTCAGAGCCTGGAAGAAAGGAGAGCTGTCAGGGAGGCACTGAAGCCACTTGGCCACACCTACCCTGTCCTCCTCCAGGGAGCAGCCTCAGTGTCCCCAACCCCCACCTTGCACCCTCTCAACACCAGTCCCCAGACCACTGCCCACCACAGAGTCAGGAGGGCAGAGGTTGCCAAGTCTGAAAGAGGAACCCCCACCCCTGGACCTCAGCAGAGTAGCTCCTCTCTAGTTCAAAAGGAGCTAAAAAGGTTGGGTGTGGTAGTGTGCGTTTATGATCCCAGAGCTTCGGAAGCTGAGGCAGGAGGATGGGGAGTTCTAGGAGGATGAAGAGCCCTGTTTCAGAACAACAAAATGGCCAGGAATGGTGGTGCACGCCTTTACTCCCAGCACACAGGAGGTGGAGGCCAGTGGATTGGTTATGAGTTTGAAGCTAGCCTGGGCTACATGATGAGTTACAGGCCAGCAAAGCCAAACAAACAAAGAAAAGGCTCAGGGTGTGAACCAGCTGTCTTGCCAGGTGTCATGGCCAGTGCCTGTAATTCCCATTCTGGTGAGACAGAAACAGGCGCATCTTGGTAAGTTTCGGGCCAGTGAGAGCTTGTCTCACAGAAACGGAGAGAGTGGGTGCCAGAGAAACAGCACCCAAGGTTGTTCTCAGACCATACACACATACACATATGTACACATATACATATGTATGGCATCCATCTACACATGTGTACATGTGCAAACATGCACAAATAAAGATAAAACCTGAACCCAGCTTACTGTAATATGTGTTCAGCGTGTGGATGTGAGATTTAAGAAAGAAAGAAGAAGCACACCGATATGGTGCAAGCTTGGAACCCCAGCCTGGGCTATGAGGCAAGACTGTGTCAAGCATCAGCCAATCCATTAATAAAGTATAAAACAAAAAACAAGTGAGTAACTCAGCAGACAGTGGGGAACCAGGTCATCATCTGTGCCCTACTTGGACTGAGCCAAAGGCTCAATGTCTTATCAGCATGGATGTATCTGTGGACACTGGACAGGCGTTACGGTGCGAGCCCTATGCTATGGTTCTCCTTTAACCACACGCAACTCCCATCAGAAAAATACACAGGCTGAGGTCAGCACGCCGGCTCCTCCTCCATTACGTCCTGTTTAACGTGGGGGAGGGGCGGTGCCTGGCTCCGCCCCTGGCTCTGCCAGCTGCGGTCAGCACTCCCATTCCCTCTCTTACATGTGGAGATCCTTGATGCCTGGCTGTCCTCGTGGATGTGGGAAACCCGGCTTCTGAGTGGTGACAGAGGCACTGGGCAGAGGGAAAGGGCGGAGTCAGGGAGCTGGCCAGGCTGAGCCTCCCCGGGAGAGGGGACCACCTCTTACCAGTGCCGTGGCTCCGGCAGTGGTGGAGCATCCGCACCGCTCTGGCCATCATTCGCTGCGGACAACACAAAGACATGAGAACTGGCCTGTGGCCCCGGAGTGTGGCCTACATATGTGAAGCTGGGAGTCAAGCTCCATGGAACCACGGTCATAGGCTGCGTTTCCAGAAAAAACACAGCTGTGTCTGCTTCAAGCCAGCACACCCAGAAGCTCAATGGGACCTAGGCAGTGGCTGGAAGACAGAGACTGGGGGAGGCTAAGAAGAAAAGGCCGGGAAGGGGCTCTTACTGAACAGTGTCACGTTTGATGCTGTCATCCCAGTAGCCCCAGTAGAAGGCAGACCCTCCCATGTGTGGTGGAATAAGGAACTAACAATAAATACTCAGTTCTTTTTTGAAACAAGGTTCTATAGCCCAGGCTGTTCTTAAACACAGAATCCTTCTGTCTCAGCCTCCTGTGTATGGGGTTGGGAGTGGAGTGGATGTGCGTTACTTGCCCGCACACAGGAGGGAGGGGGCAGTTCGGGTTTTCCCACCCACCCCTGCCCCTTCCCAGGCCGGTTGTCATAATGCCAACCCACAATAGAGGTGGGAGCCCACTTTTCCTGAACTCACCATCTTCTCAAAGTTGATGAGGTTCTCTACAAGCGTGTGGTTTCCCTCGTGAATGAAGGTCATGTCTGCAAAGGGACGGCTTTGCTTACAGGTCCCCAAACTCTCCTGCATCCCAGGAAAGGTGAAGGAGCAACAGCAGGGGGCACAGGGCACATCCCACCCACGATGCCCTCAGCCTCCAGCAGTGTCCCGGCCATGGCAACTCCCTATCTCTCGGGGCTTCAACCATCCATCTCCGACACAGCCCTGATAGGTTTCTGTCCCTGACACCTCTTTCAGCTTGTCAACTCCTAATTTACCTCAGCGTGCCCTGTGTGCCAGCCCTTCAGCTGTCATCACCAGGGAGTGTTGAGGGAACATGAGAATGAGCCCAGGGCTGGAGGCAGACGGGAGAGCTCGGGTCCTACCTTTGAGTAGCAGGGGCATGAAGGGGATGACGGGAGGGGAGAGCTTGGTGAGCGCCAGCCGATACACTCGATGGTTCCACGAGGGGTCCTGTGAGGAGAAAAAGCTGCACATGATAGCCCACCACTGACCCATCCTACCTGAGTCCCAGGCCACACCGGAGAGGCTCCAAGCCAGCCTCCCTAACATAATGCCACTGAGGCAGGGTCTGGGTTAGACCAAAGCCGGCTGGGGCCTGGCTTTCTCAGTTCCCAGTAGCCCCAGGGAATCTTCATGGTGATTGATCACAGAGGCCTCATGGGTTCTAGGAGACCTCTCTCAGCCTTCCTCTCTGATGGGTGTGTTCCCCTGAATCCCTTGGAGCCCATGTGACCAGTTTTCTTGAGAACACCCAAGGCTGAAAACATGTTGGTGCTCTTCTCTCTAGAACACTACAAATCCTTCAAAAGCTCCAGGAGGCTCAGCCCTGACTCATTCCTCACTTTTGTCTTACAGATGAGGCCTGCAAGCCCTTGAAGGGTTCTGGAAGGGCCAGTGACACCCTCCATCCTCACACACAACTTCAAGGAGCAGAAGATCTCAGTTCTGTCTTTGCTGTCATGCTTGGCCATCAGCCTGAACCCTGGGGCAGAGCAGCTGGAGTCTGGTATGTTCTACCTCTTCTTGAATCTTAGACCCAGGATGTCTCGGGGGCTGCTGGAGTCTTATATCCAGGGCAAATGTCCCCTACATGAATAGCAATGGGGACAGTTTACCACAAGACTTCCATCACTATGTTGATGACTCTGCCACGCACCCTCAGCCAGGTCCCACAACCACAGAGTGATCCAGGCCCTAAGTGGGCACTGAAGGCCATGAAAGGCCAAGAGTTGGGTCCCGAGAAGGTGGGATTGGGCCCAGCACTCACCAGCAGCCTCTCCAGGGCAGAGTACAGCTTCCGGACTTTATGGGGCAGACGCTGTGAAGGTGAAACAGGGGAGAGGCCATGGCTGGGAAAAGAGAGCCACCCTAACTTCCCCCAGGAGGGATGAAGCCTGGCCTTGGCAGCTCTGAGCACCTACCTCCCAAGTGTGGGCCAGGCGGCTGATGGCTGAGTTGCTGAGGCCAAACATGACAGCAAAGAAAGAGTTGAGATTCTTCTGTTCCTTAAGGCTGTGAGCACAAGACCCAGACACCCTCAGAGGAAGCAGCCACATCCCCAGTGATGCCTTTGCAGGGTGGGGGTGGGGGTTAGGATGCAAAGGCTCTGGGGACCGGGAACAAAGGGAAGGCAGATTGGGCAACACAGCGGGTAGGGAAGGGGGAAGAAAGGACGGCCACAGGAGTGGCAACACACCCCACTGTCTCCACACACCCCTATCCCTGTGTAGCCCATCATCTCCGTATACTCCACCGTCTCAACGGGCACTCACTGGGCCGCCAGCTTGATGAACTTCCGAAGTAGCTGAGCCCGGGGCCCCGGAACAGGGCAGAGACAGAGCTCTGTGGCCACCCAATACTGTAGCTCGTTGAAGCGGCGCATGAAGCGCTCCAGGTTTGCGGTGGTGACATCCCGCAGGTGCTGGGGGCCCAGTACATAGTGGATCAGCTCCACCTGCACGGGGGCAGAGGCCAGGTCAGCATGCTAGGCCTGGTGTCCTGCCCACAGCCTCCTCCTCGCCTCCACCTCCTGCACCTGGTGGATCCTGTTGAAGAGGTTCCAGTCATGGTCTGTCAGCTGGCCTGCCAGGTCCTTGGCACTCACCAGGTCCAGCATCTCAGAAGAACCCAGAGTGGGTCCCAGCTGCTCAGGGTGTGGGGTCTGCAGGGGAAGAACACTCAGACACAGGGAGGACCCAGGACAAAGAGCCCGCCTGTGGTGAGAAGGGCAGTGAACAGACAGGGCACTACGAGGTGGAGGGGTTTCTTGGGTCTGCAGCCACTGGAAATCAGGCTCTCCTGAAGGGGTCACTGTCCTGACACCTCCCTCATGCCGGGAGTCTGGCGTGAGACCCTCAGGGTCCGTAGTCAGCCCCTCCTTCGCCTTGGCAGCTCCAGGCAGTGAGGCCATCCCTCCCTCTTCCCTGTGAAGCCTCAGTAGCAACCAGAGCAAGACACCTCTCTCTTTTCTCTGGGGCCCTCCCCCATAATCCACCCTGCTTCCCCACCCCATCCCAGCTCCTCAGGCGCTGGCAACCTGCCTGTCCCTACCAGCTCATGCACTTCCTGTGGGTCGACAACAAAGAGCCGCTCGTTGAGACCCAGGGATGTGGCCACACCGCGGGCATCTGGCTGCAGGCCAACGACATCTGTGGAGACAGCAGGGGCTGTGCTGAGGGGAGGTGGTTGGGAGGGAGGCCAGGGACCAGCTGGAGGCCCTGCCTATCTGAGAGTTTTCTTCTTCCGGCAATGGCTGGATAGAGACTCTAAACACACAGGTGTGTAGACACGGCCTGCAGCGTCTGCAGCGTCCACTCAGGCAGCACCGAGACCTGTCAATCCCAGATGAGGCCTCTGCTGCCCTGGCCCTCAGTTTCCTCCTTCATAAATTGAGGCCTGTAGGACTCACCCTAGCTACTTCCTAGGTCACTATTTTTTTTTAATTTAATGTGCATTGGTGTTTGTCCTTCATGTATGGTTGTGTGACGGTGTCGGATCCACTGGAACTTGAGTTACAGACAGTTGTGAGTGGCCATGTGGGTGCTGAGAATTGAACCCGGGTCCTTTGGAAGAGCAGGCAAACCTCTCCACCACTGAGCCATCTCTCCAGCCCCATTTTGGTCACTTTTATAAGCACGGCTGGTGCAAGTAAAGGATGGATATAAGCCCTCTGAGGCCTGGAGAGATGGCTCAGAGGTTAAGAGCACTGGCTGTTCTTCCAAAGGTCCTGAGTTCAATTCCCAGCAACCACATGGTGGCTCACAACCATCTATAGTGAGGTCTGGTGCCCTCTTCTTGCCTGAAGCCATACATACAGGCTGTATTATTAATAATAAAGCCCTCTGAAAACTAGGAAATGTCCTATCTACTCCTTGGTGTTCACTTTTATCAGCTGTGGACTGACCAATGCTTTGAGTCTTTGAGTCTCCAGGCCTGTGACCAGTGGATTCCAAAGTATGGCATCCATGTGTCCAGATAAAATGTTTGCTCTTAAAAAAAAACAAAAAGCAAACAAACAAAAAAACAAAAAAACAAGTTCAGTTAGCTCTTTTATTTAATCCATTTCTCACCAATTTTGTATTCCTATTTTGTGTACAGCTTTATAACCACAGGTTGATGAAGTGGTTTTTATATATAATTTAGGAGATTTGTAATAGAGCATTTGTTACTGGCACAGGCATCCATCGGTAGGATCTCAATAAACCAGACTTTAGCCAGTGGTAACTCACCAGGTAACCAGCAGAGGGCAGTGCCTCTCAGAGCTGAGCCCACAGGTGAGTCCAGTCTCTGTTCACTCTTGAAAAGGGAGGGCTTCTCCCCTAGCCACCCTCGCCACAGTTCCCTGATGGCCCCGGCTCCTGGCCCCAGGCTACACTACTCAGGGACAACAGTGGCTTTTAACCTTTCAAATTTTCCAAAGGCACGTCCTGATAACCTAGATGGCAGTCTGGGCAGAGATGTGCTAGACTCCCGGTTGCATGCCTTATGGGTACCTAACGGCTAAGCAGCCACTCCTAACAGTGTGGTGACAGTGCTCACTGACAGACAAGGATACGGAGAGTCAAAGGCCCAGGGTCTCCCAGCTGTTACTGTAGCAGTTAACGTGGAATTCTCACATGGCTCGGGGAGCCCAATCTGTGTTCTCTGCCATCTCCTCTGTCGCAGCTGCTCTAGCAATCCCAGCGCCTAACGAAGCTGCTGCTACATAGCTGACCCTCCCAAATGTTTCCTACTGGGCGCCGAGGAGGTGGCTCAGCAGTTAAACACACCGGTTACTCTTCCAGAGGACCTGGGTTCGACTCCCAGCATTTGGTGGGAGTACCTCCAGTTTCAGGAGGTCCAATCTGACTTTCATGGGAATCAAACACACGTATGTCGCATAGACCGTACATTTAGGCAAGACACCAATACACATAAAATAAAAATAAAATGATAAAAAAGAAACATTTTGAAAATGTTTACAATGCTGCTTGGCTGGTTGTCTTGACACAAGCCAGGCTCATCTGGAAAGAGAAAATGCCTCTGTCAAGCTGGCCTGTAGCAAATCTTTGGGGCTGTTCATTGCTTAATGATTGATCTGGAAGGCCCCGCCCACAGTGAGCGGTGCCACCCGGGCAGGTGGTTCTGGGTTCTATAAGAAAGCCAGCTGAGCAAGCCAGGGGGAGCAAGGCAGGAAGCAGTACCCTCCATGGCCTCTGCTTTGGTTCCTGTGCTAAGTTTCTTCCTTGACTCCCCTTCACAATGGGCTGTTAAGCTTTTATGCACATTTGCCTCACCAAATTTCTTCTGACCGTGCTCCTTATCACAAAGCAGAAAGCAAGCTAGGGAATCTGCTGAATGACTGAATGAGTGAGGAACACCTAAAACCGAAGGCTAGCCACATGCTCACTAACCCAATAGCCCTGGGAACAGGCTGAATCTTGAGCTCTGGTCTCCATGGTTGAAAAAAAGCGTGATAAAATTTCCTCTTGAGAGATAGTGATTAGGAATAAATAAGTATGTAAGAATGACACATGTCAGGCAGCGTTCTAAAACACCGTGCTCATTTAATTCTCACAAATCCTCTAGGAGGCATGGCATCTTATTATCTCTGCTTAACATATGAGCAGCTCAAACAGAGAGCTCACACCCCCAGCCCCGGGAGCCACAGTCCGTGAGAGAACCAACCGGCTGGGCCTTGAGCACTGCTTCTGAAGCAGCCAGAGATGCAGTCATCCCGCCACAAATTCGGGGCATGAACACAACGGTCTGAGTTCAAGGGTCCGGGTGTGGATCTGAGGGCGCCCTCCCAGGGTGGAGAGTCCATCCAGAGACACAACTCACCGCCTGCAGAATTGACCTTTACCAGCACCTGCCCCTTGGTCCAGTGGTCCTCATGGGCCAGAGCCGCCATCACCTCTCTCACGGAGGCTGTCACAGGCAGCTGCAGGGTCAGCACTGAGTGGTCAGGTCTGCAGATGTCATAGGGGACTGGAGAGGAAGAGGCAATGAGCTGGAAGCAGGTGCCTGGTCTCTGCACCCCATGAGGAGCAGAGACCTACTAGCTCAGCATCTGGAAGACTCCCATAGGCCAGAAAAGGAGGTGCGAAGAGAAGTATAGTACGCTGGTGCCAAGGCCCATTGGGGAGCCCTGGGCCTGGAGACAGAGCACAGATGGCTGACTGCTTGACAGTTCCAGCAAGGGCCCGAGAAAGACCACATCCCTGCCCGGCCCAGAGTACCAACAGCCAGGCAAGGGAGGCGGAAGCAGCAATGCCGATGTCAGTCCATACTTGCTTGGCTTCCTCAGTCACCCACCTTTGTCCCCAGCTCGGATGGCGCCAATGCTGCTTGGGAGGGGCTCCTCCTGGCTAGGGAACCAAACAGGTCCATTTCGGGCCTGGGAGGGAAAAGAAATAAGGCTTCAGAGTCCAGAAGCAACATACAGGGAAGGAAGGGGCAGGGAGGGCCTTTGTCACCCCCAGCAGGGAACCCAAAGCATCCTACTGCCAGGGGCTCTGCTGGCCACATGACGGTAAGAAGCCAGGCTCAAAGAGACACAGAGGTCAAATGCAGGTCAGTCATCTGATACAGGGGCGGGGGGGGGGGTGCTCAGCCACCTCCATAAACAGGGCCAGAACTGTTCTGGGATGAAAATGCCTGCGCCCAGTTTTTGTTTTTTTCTCCTTCCCTTAGCTAGCATTTGCTACAAAGTGGGCATTGTTCTGGGCATCTAAGTATTCACGGTAGTCCTTGGAGAAAAATACTTCTAATCCTAGTCTTATGGAGGTGATAAATGAAGCTCCCAGAAGTTAAATCATATGCCAAAGCCCACACAGCCGCTGCTAATGGCCAGGCTAGAAAACCGCGGTGCTCTCTGGGACCTCATCCTTCCAGAGCTGCCCTGTCACAGTGGGCTGCAGGTGCCAGAGAGCCTCTCTGAGGAGCTGTCCTAATGTGGGCTCATCTGGCCTCGCACTCTCCAAGTCTGACACTTGCTCTCTGCCTCCAAATTGAGCTGGTCCCTTGCTCCCTGCCTCTTGCTAGAGAGCTTCCTCAGAGTCCTCACAAGGCCAGCCACCTGAACACAGACAATGTTCAAAACCGACACCTGTGCTGGGTTCATGAGAGACCCGGCCTTAAAGTTACCTCCCCATCCACGATTCATTGCCCCAAACTTATTGCAGCCAGGGGTCTCCTCATCCGGCCTTCTCCACTCCTTCCTTTCTGCAGTTCAGAGCTCAGGCTCCTCCCTACTTTCTTCCAGGTTCGTCATTCAAATGGTCCCCAGTGCCCTCCCCTTACCCAGGAGGATCTGTTAGCTGCTGCACCCCTCAGGTGCAGCCAGGCCATACTGAGCCAGGGACAGAAGTCATCTCCGCTTGTCCTATCACCTCTCAACAGTTCATAGCAGGGATTGCGGGAGACCTCGCGCTTCCTGACCTCCCCTCCTGCTGCCACTGCTGCCTTGGGACCGTCCTTGTCAGCTCTAGGGACACTTCTCTAAGCCCTTGTGATAAGTCAATGAGTCAGCGTTTCTCCACTTGCTTTCCCAGGCCCCTCTGACTTCACACATCAGGACACTGTTTCACAGCTCTGCTCTTCCAGTGACTGTGAGCCCACAAGCCAGGGGCCCTTTCCTGCCAGGATCCAGCACAGTGCCTCACAAGGCAGGGTGATTGGCACTGACTCCTCAGTGCCAGCCACATGCAGTGTGTGGCAGGAGTAGAGACCCCCTCGTGCCTACCTCCTGTGACAGACAGGAACACACAACACACCACAAGCTCTGGGGCGTGGAGGGGAGTCTGGTCTCGGAAGAGCAGAAAGGAAGAGGAGTAGAAAGCAGGGCGAGGGGAACCCTGAGAAGTCTGAGGCAATGAGTCCACGTGGTGCGAGTGCTTTGAAGAACGCACAGAGCACAGCTGGGAGTGGCACAGATGTGAAATGAGGGTCGCCTCAGGAACAAGAAGGTGAAAGGGCAACAAAAGGAAGGTCTGTGCAAAGGGCCTGTGGTGAGGCCAACTTTGGCTATAGCCAGAAGGAGCCGGTGGGAGCTTCCGGCTGACGGAGTTGGCTGAAGGCAATGAAAAGTACCAGCTTTGTGTTCCCTCGCAATGCATCATTCCCTAGGTCTGCCTTCCAACCTACCTTCTTCCAGGTCTTTTCTCCTACTCCTCTTCAACCAAATCTTAACTCCAGTCACAAGTGGACTGGCCACGTGCAGCCCTGGGACAGGCCTTGGCAGACTAGCTAAGCTCCTCCACCCACCAGAAACCCTGGGCCCTTGGAGATGAAGCCAGCCACTTGTCTCAGCTCCCAGCTACAACTGCAGCCACGAATCACCCCACCCCCCACCCCGGAAGGAATAAAAGCCCCTGGGTAGGGCTGAAGGTGCCCTATGGTAGCTCCCACACAGGACGCAACACAGGTCTCCATCCTCTGTGTGCTGGGCTTGGAGGGGCAGGGGGAAGAAGTTGGGCCAGGCAGAGGGAAAAAAGTCAAGAGTCAGGGTAGGCACCTTGCTCTGAGGAGATGCGTTCCCACAGCCATTCTCCATCCTGCAGAAAGCAATGAGAGAGGAGGTGAGGGCCACTAAGGACCCCTGCAGGCAGGACACTGGCCAGTGGCCACAGTGGTCTGGATCCCATCTTGCCCTCCCCACAAGTTCAGAGGGGTGTGGGGAGGAGGGTACACAGGGTAGGGGCCAAGATGCAATTGTGACCCAGATAGGCGTCTGTGATTTCCAGAGGCCAGAAGGGAGGGAGAAGCAGGAAGAGATTCAAGCTCCTGGGATCTGAACAAACTCTTGCCCTTTAGCCCCAGCTTCCCCCACAGATGTCTGGGCAAGTGAGAGACACTCAAAAGAGTTGATGGTCAGGGCAGATGGACACCGGTATGGGAGTCCCTAGGAATTGGGCAGATGGAAGGCATGAGCAATGAATGGAATGAGTAAGTGAATGACCATAGCATACGTGGAAATGGAATGAGGGCTGAAAAGAACACCCAATGAGACGAGCCAAGCAGCCTAGACTGAAGCTCTGGATGACCAGCACCAGCAGCTCAGCCTCTGCTGCACCAGGAGGACAGACGAACTTCAGTCAGAGAGTCACCAGGAGGACAGACGACCTCCAGTCACCTGTGGTGCCGGCGCCTCTCCGGATACTGCTCCCTCAGCAAGTTGCTAAGTCGGGCGTCCCTGCTCACCAGGTCTGAGAGTTTCTGTGAAGGACCAAGAGTTAGCCCCTGGGAGACAGTTGCAGCCGCACCTTCACGGGCAGCCTGGCCATACCCCAGGTACCTGGAGGAAGCTGGTGGCCACAGGGTCTGAGTGGAGAATGGGGCCATACAGGGCCACCCAGCGGCTGACTAGCCGCAGTATCTGCTGCCTCTTGTTGCAGATGTATGTGCTGCGTTCCTGCTCGCTGCCTCCGGCAGGCTCTGCCGGCTCCACGTGGAAGGTGGGCACCAGTCAAGGGAGCCACAGCGTGCCACTGAGGCCGCCCGCCATCCCCTCCCCTCCCCACATCATCCCAGGGGCTGGAAGGATATTGGTGCAGGAGGGCAGTGAAGAGCTGGGTGCTGGGCATGAAGACGCTGTGGGTCAGCAGGAAGTCACTGAGGAATGTCTCTGTTGGGCAGGGTGAGGGACAGAAAGGGACTTCAGAAGCCACATCGTAGCACAGCTGTGTGCGCATCTGCAGCATACCTCCCCAAGTCCAGTACAAGTAAGGGAAGCAGTGCCCAGCCCCTGTGACAGTCAGCGCTCTCCACCCAGGCCAAGAGCACTTCAGGCCAACTGCCTGTCTGGACTAATCTAGTGCCTGATGAGGTCAGGTAGCAACGACCTCCTGATGACTCACAAAACAGGCAGAGAGTCTTCTGACCCTACCTGTTGGGTCATGAGCACTGGAATCTGGTCGCATAGCCTCCAACAGGAGTTCTAGGATCTTCTCTGGGGTGCCAGACATCACCGTATAGCTGGAGGGAAAACGGTCGATCGCACATGCCTCTCCATCATCGTCCCTCTCCAGACAGACATCAATAATTGATCGCATCACGCCTCCCAGTTTGCCAGCCCTAGTCCATCTTGGAGAGGGGGCACTGATACCACCTCCCATCCCCAGCTAGAGGCAGAGGACAGGAGCATGGCATAAAAAAGGGAGCAGAGGCTGGGTGTAGGGCAGTGTGGAGCTGCGTAGGGGGAGAAATGGTGGGCTTGTTACCGGTTCCTGCCTGGGGTTGGGGGGCGGGAAGGGCCAGCACCCTGAGAGGTTCTCTCCAGAACCAGGACCACTTTGCCGTGTTCTTCCAGCCTCATGGTTTTTGCTTCCACATCCTGGAGAAAGAGCCACACAGGTGCTCAACACACTAGGCTCCTCTTCAGAGCTCCTGTACCACGTTCTTTCCGAATCCAGAGCCCTAGAGGCTCCTAGGGACCCCATCTCTGATCAGATCCACTTTTATCAGACCTCCCAGCTGCAGTCCCTCCACAGACCTCAACCCCACCCTCCACAGCCGACAGTCCCTGCTCTCTCTCACACCAGACAGCGGGTGTCCACTCCCAGCCACACCCCAAGTTCCCATACAAATCCTCTCCGACACGAGTGATGCTGCCCCACATGGAACCACAGCCTCACCACCCCCCTGATGCCCCCCACCCTACGGCACCTTGATGATGCGGTTGAAGTCCTGCTTGTCCACTCGCAGGAAGTGACAGTTATTTTCTCGAAGGATGATAGTGGCTGCCCGAGGGGCGTCGTTCACCAGAGCCAGCTGTCCAAAGTCATCTCCCTCATGCAGTGTGGTCACCAGGCCCTGAAGCCAGGACTCAGTCACAGCCCACCCCTACCAACCAGCCCGTGCTGGCAGGGACAGACTCAAACACACATGTGGGCTCAGCAGCCTTGGGACTATCCAAAAGGAGGCTCATGAGGCCATGAAGCAAAAAGCATTGATACCTACTCACCCCCTACCCCAGGGTTGAGCTATGGTGGGCCGGAGGGAAGGGCTTACCTTGCCATGGGTCACCACATTGACAGATCCCTTCCAGATAATGTACCATGAGGTACCCTTGTCTCCCTGGCTGAACACTGACAGAAACACTAATCAGATATGTCCCCTCCTGTCACCAACCACTGCCCCGTGGCTCCTGACCCTGTGGCTAACCCAACTTACACACAGTCCCTGCCTTGCTGTGTGGTTCGAAGAGCAGGACAGCAGCTAATTCCCGCTTCACCTAAGGGTGGAAAGAAGAAGGTCAATAGAGGCAACCTTGGGGAAAGATAGACAGGGCAAGTCCAAAGACAGAGCACTGGAGGACAGAGCTGTGGCCTGGCTGCCTGTTCCTGGGGTGTGGCAGAGACAAGGGAAAGAAATGGCTAGTATTTGGACTGAGGGCTAATGGGAAGAAATTAGGTGGAGAGAGTATGGAGACAGCTCAGTGGTTAAGAGCACTGGCCGCTCTTCCAGAGGACCTGGGTTCGATTCCCAGCACCCAGATGGCAGCTCACAGCCGTCTGTAACGCCAGTTCCAGGGGACACAGTGTCCTGTTCTAGCCTCCATGGGAACCAGACCTGCATGTTGTGCACAGATGGTCACACAGGCAAACATGTACACATAAAATAATGATATAATTTTTAAAATGTAGTTTAAAAAAGAAGATATTAGGTGGGAAAAATCTTTAAGCCACAGACAAAGGGGAGGGAATTGCCGACGCCCCTCCGTCTACCCACCCGCCCCCTCTAGCAGGAGGAAGAGGTATGGCTAATGAGCAAGCCTGTGTACTGACTGAGTTGGAGAGGTGGGCCACAGCCTTGATGTGCAGCAGCTCCTCGAAGATGAGGTCCAGTTCTTCGTCCGTACGCTGGCCTGGGCTGCAGGAGCAGAGACACCCTGAGAGCTGTGGTCCACAGCCAGGAAGGAGCCACCCTACCTGCCTGCTGGGGTCTGGGGCCAGATGGTGACTATCAGTCAATCCACTGTTATCAATGCCAGGTTCAGGGGTTGAGCCTCAGGCACCAGGCACTTCGCTAAACGCCTTTCATGCATTATTTCATTCCACCCTCACGATGCTGACGTGAGTGCTATTTTCCTCGCTCCACTGACAGAACAGGAAGCCAGCTGGAGAGGCCCAAGGTCACCTAGCGAGTAGTTGGTTGGGATAGAATTTGAACCCCTGACCTGCATCAGTCCAAAATTCATGTCGATGCAGAGGGTCTTCAGACCCTCTGACCCAACACCCTCAAGGAATAGGCAAAACAGCCTAGGATGCGGGGGAGGGGGAGTTGGGGGGCTCAGATCACACGGCCTCCATCCTTTCCCCAAGATGGATCTGAGAGATTGAAGGCCACGTGGGAGTCAGGGAGGAGGGCAGGGCTCTCCACTCACGGCTTCCGGAGTGCTACAGTGAGTAGGGCATCAGGCCCTCGCTGAGAGAGTAGGGCCATTGCCTCAACAAGCTCCTCTTCCACATCATGTGCTCCTGCAGGCTCAGGCTCTGGTCCAGTGAACCTGTAGAATTGGGCATCTCGGTCCTGGAAGGTCCAGTCATGTTTCACTGGGGAGCCAAGGCATGGCAGAGAACAGAACATTAGGCCAAGGTATTGGCCCTAATTCTAGTACCATCGCAATGACTTAAGCCAGAGGGTCTCAACCTTTGGGAGTATCAGATATAATACAAATCAAATTATTGATGTTACGATCCACAACAGTAGCAAAATTACAGTCATGAATTAGCAAGGACATAGTTTCATGGTTGGGGGTCACCACAACACAAGGAACCGTATGTATTAAACGGTTGCAGCATTAGAAAGATTGAGAGCTACTGCCTTCAGCCTCTCCACAGCCTTCAACAGAGTCCACTCCCCAGGTCAGCCCTCCCCAGCCTCACCCAGACCTAACACCCAACCTGAGCTCAGCTCACCATGGCAAAGGGCGCCCTCGTCCAGCAACACCTGGCATATGCCCACAGCTTGGCTCCTCGAATGGACACCAAGGCCCAGAGCCAAGATCCCATCCGCCAACTCTCGGCCAGAGCAGCATTGCCTGTGGGAAATGGAAGGAGTCCAGAGACTCAAAGTGGGAGTGAGACGGAACTCTGTCCAAAGGAACCATCCAGGCCCAAGCCCAGTTCTTCCTTGAGAAGCAGGGCTGGGCTGGGATGCCCAGAAGAGAGCAGGAGCCGGGGCAGGAGGGGGAGGAATTACCGATAAAGTCGGAGGTGGTATTTTCTGTCTCGGATGAGGTTAGGGTAGGTGGCCAGGAGATGCCGGTGCAGGAGCTTCCCTGCCTTGAGCACACGCTCTGTGGTGGCCTGGGACGAAGGGAGGGAGGGAGAGAGGGCATTGCAAACTTAGGCCCTGAGCTCAGTAGCCTGTTGCCCCTCCCAGGTCTACCTTCCTCATCTCATACCTGCTCCAGGCTCACTGTGAGATCCAGGGACTCCTCGCTGTTGGTGAGTGGAGTCTGAGAGCAGTAGGGAGAGTTTGCAGATCAGTGGGAGGCCTCCAACTCCAGGCCTGGGACCCTCCCTGCCCAAGTCACTGCTGCCCTGGCCAGACTCCAGGCCCCAGTGCATCCATGTACCCTTTATGCCACAGACAGGCATGCATTCCATGCCTGCCCAGTGCGCAAGGCACCACCTGTTCCCCACGCTGCTGCCACTTTCACAAAACACATTTTCCCACACCAACGTGCTGTGGGTGAGGGCCCCAGGACCCCTGCTCTGTGCATCCAGAGTCCACACGTGCTCAGGCTACCAGGCAAACAGGCCCTGTGTGTGGCTGGTCAGGGTGGAGCCAGAGGAAGTTGGAAGACAAGATAGAAGATTGACGAAAAGACCAAGCCTCAAGCCTCTTGGGAGGCCTGGGAACACCAGCTCCCAGCTGGGACTACAGGCTTGACCCCCTACCACGGGGCCCTTGACCCCCCAGCTCAGGTCTGTGCTCCACCATGGGGCTCTCTCTCTGCAGGGCTATGGCGTACTTAACAAAGACACAAACCCCTGAACCAGGCTCTGTACTAACGGTGTGACCCTGAGCAAAATCTCTAAATCGTACATCAAAGCAACTCCAGAGCTTTTGGAAGGCTCCCATGAGTCCATGTGCACTGAATGTTTAGCCATTACCTGCAGTATGGTTATGTGTATGCTAGCTTTCATTATCCAGTGAAGCCTGCGGCTTGGAAGGCTTGTGTCTGATACAAGCCACAGCCCTGTAAGGGCAGGTAAGGCCCCAGCAGCCCGTAAGACTGGTTTACCACAGAAACATTGCTTAACAAGGCTCTTGGTAGCAATGTTGCCACAAGAGACTCCCGGGCACATGTGCCCTAGCATACCAGCCACAAAGACCCCTCACAGCCCTCTCTTCCCACCATCTGAAGATGGAGAATTTGTGAACAGCTCTGGGCCTACTCCCTACAAGCCCTCCTGACGATGCTTCACAGGTCACAGAGCGCATCTACCTCCCTGATACCACCACATCCTAGGTGTGGTAGACAGAGCAGAAATTGTCTTTTCCCTGTGACTGTCAGGGAAACAAGTCTTGAGGTGAAATCAAACACCCCGAATAACGCAGCCGTGCACGCACAGGACTGCCAGGCAGTGGTCGGTTAACTGGGGTTCATGCCCACAGAGGTCTCATTACCATTCTCATGCTGCCCATCATAACCTACACTCAAGGACCCAGAAAAGTGTTGGATGGGGCTCTGGGACTTAAGTCCTCTCCCCAAGACTGGCATCTCCTAGGCACACGCATTTTTTCACTATATCTAGGCAGAGACGCAAGGTCTAGCGTGAGTGGCTAGCTCAGCATGGGGCAGAAAAGTCACTATGTGTCCCAGGGGTATCCCTGCCCAGGTCATGGGGCCCAGGGCAGGGCCAGACACAGCCCTAGAGACTTAAGGACAGGAAATGAGGGGGAGGAGGAGCCAGGAAGGGAGGAAGGGCAGGAATGCTATCCAGCCAGGCCCTGTGTTGGAACAAACAGTGCCCAAGTGCTAATGACTTCTTGTTATTCATGTCAAAATGCCCAAGTCACCCCAGCTCCTGCCCCAGCTCCCTTTGGTGCCCACAGCCAAGGGACTAGCATGGGCTCCATTATTACTGCTGTTAGATGTGTGTGTGTGTGTGTGTTCATGTGCATGTGCTTACAGAAGATAGGAAAGGGTGTCGGATTCCCTGAAACTGGGATTCCAGGTAGTTGTGATACTGTTGCTGGTTTGCTGGGGACCAAACTCTGGGCCTCTTCAAGGTCAGCAAGTGTTCTATCCACAGGGCCATCGTTTCAGTCCCCATTTTTTGTTTGTTTGTTTGTTTGTTTTGTTTTTTGGAGACAAGGCCACATGCAGTCCAGGCTGAAGTCACTAAGTAGCTGAGGATGACCTTGAACTTCTGCTCATCTTGTGTCACTTTCTGAGAGCTAGGATATCAGCCATTGCCACTACACAGAGCTCTGCGCACGCTTAGCAAGCCCTCTACCGACTCAGCTACATCCCTAGCTCGTCCTTCCTGGAATGATCCTGACCTAGGAGGCCACATGACCAAGCTGGCCACTTCCTGCCCTACCCCACGGGATGGGCACAGGAGTCTAACAGTAGCTTCAGACATGCAACCGTAAGGCATTTCACTTTGCTCAAGAAAGCCAAAGCCAACACAGTCAAATTCACTGCTGGGAGGCTGGGGGGCGGGAGGTGTCACACTGTTGCTCAGAAAGGGAAGGTTCTAGGTGTTGCCACTGTGTGAAGCAGGTGTTTGTATTCTATTTCACAGTCAGAAAAAAAAAATTTTTTAAAGGTTATATAACCCACGCTAATGGCTGGTAAACAGCATTCACACCCCAGCTTTCTGCATCGGCTATACCACCTCTCAAGGCCCTGTACTCTCTCACCGCGGGTCACAGCCACAGAAACAGCAGATGCGTCCTGCCCTCAGGAATATTCTACAGGTAGAGCCAGGGTCAAGCCTTCACTACAGCCCCTCTGCGCCCCTGCAATGCTTCTGTGAATGGGGACCTTTAGATCAGGCGGGAAGCAGGCTGTTCATGGGCAGCAGCAGGCACGCGTGTGCCCCCACATGCCTGGGTTCAAAGGCTGGCTGCTGAACGGCAGCCAGGGCGTGTAACCTTATGCTGACTTACGCTCTCTATGGACAAGCTTCTTCTCTGTGAAGGGACTGATAATAACAGTGCCTAGCCCAGAGAGCTGGCATGGTGTTGCTGAGATAGATTAATAATCTCAAGCCTGTGGAGTGGTGCCTGCCCCCCAGTAACTCCTTGGCAAATGTTAATGCAGTAACCCAGATTTCTTCTTTCTTCTTCTTCATCTTCTTCTCCTCCCCTCTCTTTGGTTTTTCAAGACAGGGTTTCTCTGTGTAGCCCTGGCTGTCCTAGAACTCACTCTGTAGACCAGGCTGGCCTCAAACTCAAAGATACACCTGCCTCTGCTTCCTAGTGCTGCAAGTAAACAGCGTCTTCCAATACATCCTGCCGCTTTCCTTTCTTTCTTTTTTTCTGTCTGTCTTTCTTTTTAACAAGTTATTATTTATTTTTATTTCATGTACATTGGTGTTCTGCCTGCATGTATATCTGTGTGAGGGTGTCAGATCCCTTGGCACTGGAATGACACACAGTTGTGAGCTGCTGTGTGGTGCTGGGAATTGAACCCGGGTCCTTTGGAAAAACAACCAGTGCTCCTCACCACTGAACCATCTCTCCATCCCATGTGGCTTTCTGTTTGTCGTGTGTACCCACTGCCTTAACATATGGGCTATGGCTGGTCCTGGTTTCTCTTATGACCAAGTGAGCTTTCCATTTGGCTGGTGCAGGTCAAGTGGTGACCTCTCAGCCTGGGATAGGGAGGACTCACAGTGAAATAGGAGGTGCTGGCGCTAGCCTGATGGCTGGCCCCACCCTCCTTTCCCTGTCACTGAGTGTCAGAGCTTGGCTGGAGGGACAGCCTGGGAGCCACACAGCCACAGTGTGGGGACCCATCAGACCAGTTCCTTTGCTCATGGCTAAGGCCCTGGGCCAGGTTGCACATGGAGCAGGGACACAGAGGGGAGCAGAGCTATTTTGGAGGTAGACCTTGCTCAGCCACAAAGCAGCTGTGCAGTCCTTCCCTTGTCACTTGACCTCTCTGTACCTCCCTCTTCACACCTGTAAGGTAAACCATTAGGACTGATCCCACCAGGCTGCTGTGAGCATCTTTAGTATGACAAGGCGAAGCTGTTACAGGGCATGGGAAACACGTATTGTGACTCGACTCGTAGCCACTATCATTTATTTGGGTGGATTTGTTTTGAGAATAGAGCCACCCCCCCCCCAAATGTCAAGCATTCCAGATTTGCTTGAGCCTGTGGGCCTACCCAAAGTCACTCTGACCTTTCTCCCACTCCCACATACAGTACAAGACCTCATCTCTCCCTCATATTCTCCAAAGGCGTTCTTCACCCCATTGCTATATCACCTTAACCATAGCCAGAGAGTCCTTTCTACAAGTAGTCGTGAGCCCTGTGCTGTGCCCTGCTTTCATCTTCTCGTGTCCTGACGCTGCCGAAGAGGTAGGTGCAGCCTGAATCACCCAGCCCTGTCTTGCCGAGGCTCTAGGCTCACACAGGCACATTTGTTCCCTCACGGGAACACTTCATGAGCCAGAGGAGCCATAAGAGAGTCAAAAGTCGAAGCCGGGGGGGGGGGGGGCAGAGAGCTCTTTAAACACAGGACTGGACCTACTTCACTCCAACCCTCAAGGATGGTCATGGTAGAGAGTTGGGGTCAGTGGTCTCTAGCCCTAAAGCCCTAAGTGCTGTAGTCAGCACCCAATACCTGGCAGAGGAGGGCCTTGTTTCTGGACCTTTGACCTTTCACACTCCAGCGGCCCCCACCTTTGTGTTTCCAGGGCCCTTCCTCTCTGAGGTCTGAGGGGAGAAGGCAACTACTTCCTCCACTCTCTCCCTGATTTCAGATCCCCAGAGATTCCCCAGTGACCTCATTGTCCTGGTAACTGACCTTCTCCCCCCCCCCCCCATCTAGCTTCTCCAAGCTGGGAAGGGGGACAGGAAGTGCACAAGTAATTATAGCTTGAAAGGGAAGGCGTAGGGAGGGTTCCAGCCGGCTAGATCCCAGCAGGAGTAGGGACATGGGGAAGGACCAACCCCCCCCATTAGAAAGACCCAGGGAGGGAGAGGCAAACAAGGATTCAACTCCTTCGAAGAGGGTCTCTTGCTGGTGAATGATCCTTTCCAATTTTGTCACCCACTCCTGTCTTCACACCACTCCCTTCCACTCAGTACCCTCTGCCCTCTACAAATACACACACACACCTCTACACAGGTACACACCTACACGCAGGTACACACAGCATACAGACAGGATTGCCAAGCCTGATGGTTGGGTAGAGAGGATTCCTGAGGACAGGCTTGTTCTATCTCCCCCTACCCTCCCTGTCCTTCCCTGCTCGCTTCCTTCAGCAGTCATTCTCCTCTCTGAAACCTCTTCAGTCTCTCATGGCCAGCTGCCAAGCTTTATCCACACAAATGCCTCACCCCAGGAGCAAAAAAAAAAAAACAACAAAAAAACAACCAGATTCAGCCCAGTTCAATTGTTCACTAAAGAAACCCGTTGCCACGGTGATGTGTCAAGAACAGTAACCAAGCTAATTTCACCCCCACTTGACCTGGCCCCACATCTCCCACTGCCACACAGAGAGAACTCAACAACACGTAAGTCAATGCCTGGCATACGGGGGTGATGGGTAAACGATAAAGCCCTTTTCTGCTCACTGGTGGCTGAATGGGGCAGCCCAGCACGCCGTGGGCACAGGGCGTACACAGGGCTCCAGTTTTCTGATCAGTCACTCGCAGGGCCACCAAAGTTCCCTGCCTTCTATCCACCCAAGAGCATTTGCCCTGGAGGAAGCGGACTGGCCCATGAGCGACACAGTCCAGACGGACTCTTCCAGCCCTGGCCCAGCCTGGCCGGTGGAAGGTACTCACCCAGCGAAGCCCCTGGACGCAGCTGGGGCGCCTGGGCTCGAACACCAGCTGGTACGAGCAGCACCGGGGCCGGTGCATTCTCTTCAGCACCATATTGAGCAGCGTGCCCTCCGGAACGACGTCAGGGAGACCTCCCACCTGAGGTGCCCCCACCGCCGGACTCTCCAGCACAGCAGGGTCCACCTGCCAGTGGTTCTCACCTGGCCAGCTGACCTGCGATGTGAGGAGAAAAGTGGACAGCCATCGGCCGGAGGAGCTGGACCTCCCCACTACCACCCCAGGCTTCACGTCCTCTGGACTTGGACTGGTCAGGCGGAGGTGCGGCAACCCTGCCAGGAGCCGGGGGAGGGACAGGAAGACCTGCCCCGGCTTCTGCTGGCTTGGCTCACCTAGGGGTCTCCAGCTGAATCACAGAGATGGGGCCCTTCTCAGTCCTCGCAGGAATTCTGCCCCACCCCACCGCCCGTATCCTGAAGGCATAACCACCTTTCCCCGACTTGAGGCTGCACACACACGCAGCAGATCCCCAGCTTTTCCTCAAATTCTCCCCCCCCCCCCAACCCTCTCCCACCCAAACTCCCCCACGTGTCGGCTTCCTCTCCCGCCCTTTCCAGCAGCTTTCCTTGGCCCCGGCCCCGGCCCCGGCCCCACCTTACCCACCTTCATGTTTCTTCTCCAGCTCCCACAGCGGTCGGTGTGCGCTTTAGCAAGAGGCTGGAGGACCCCCGGGGCGCTCCAGGGCAGTTCCAGCCGGGAATCCTGGAGGGGTAGAGTGTGAGTGCCCGGGGGCAGTGAAAGGCCAGTCCCCAGAAGGACAGGTTACCAGGAGCAGCAGGATGTAGGGCTAGGCAGACGGGGCTCGCCCTGGGTGAGGAGAGGGCTGGGGGGTGTGGGGGACCCCCGCCCCTCCCCACAGACAACGAACTCCGAGCCTCCGTCTCCGTCCCAGATGTAAGAGCCAGCTGGCACACGGCGTTCAAGCGAGGCTGCAGCTGGCACTGGGCCGGGCGGGAGCTGTCACACCCCCTGCACTGCCCGCCCCTTCCCCTCCCCGGGACAGGCCGCGGGGGCGGGGAGCAGGCACTGGCTTTACTGTAGGGGTGGGCATAGGGGAAGAGGTAGGACCAGCAGCTGATGGAGTCCCTACCCGGGACTACGTCAGAGGGTTCAGGCTCCGGGCCGAAGCTCCAGCGGGTAGGAAGTGCCCCAGTCGCAGCCCCCGTGCCGGGTTAGGGGCGGCGATGACTGCACTCGCCGCCACGTGGCCAAGAGGAGAAATGCAAACAAGGAAACTAGCCAAGGGGGAGGGAGGGAGTCACGGCGGCCCCACCCCGGAGGGAAATCCGGGCTGGGACCGCTTCCTGACCAGGGGCGTCCGGCCTCCCGTTTGGGTTCAGGGTCTCCAGCCTCCCGGGGCTGGACCTGGGCAGCCTTCCCGTGGGGAATCCCGCTGCCTGGCTTCCCACCTTTGCCCTCCCAAAGGCACACCCTGGCTCCGGTGGGGAAATTGAGGCTGGAGGGGAGGGACTGACTGCGTTCCAGATGGAGAGAGGGACGAGTGGATGGATGGACTGTGCTGGGGCTTGGGGTGGGGGCAGAGTTTCGAAGACAGGCCTGCTTTGGGGGCCACGGCTCTCACCTCCCAGCGTTCCCCAGTGCCGGGCTAGAGGAAGGCTGAGGCCCCACACCTTGTACCGCCGCACAGATGGCGGGCACTCGCTCCTCCTTCCGAGTGGACAGAAACTGACCTGGGCGATTTCCGCGGCGCCCGGTAATTGCTCAGAACATTAATGAAGGTTTAGAAGAAGGCGCGTGTCCCGCCCCCAGCGTTCTAGGGCTCTCTAGCCTCTTCTCGTCTCCTTCCCACTGCTATTAAACCAGAAAAGGGGAGGTCGGGCTAACTCCAGCAGAGCTAAGACCGTTTCCACCCAGAACTGATTTTTTTGATGCAACAGTTTTAATCACCATTACAAACCTGAGTTTTAATGTGTATCTCATCAGTTTTTCTCCACCGGCGCATATTAGCATGGCCATTTTAACTCCTCAGATTCTGCTTCCATCCTGCTAGCATGGAGTGGAAAGTCTGCACTTTTGAACAAACCTCCCCGGTGCCCACCCTTTGAGATGCAGTAGTGAAGATGTCACTGCTCCTCTGAGGAAAGAAGGGGAACTTGGGAAGGAGTCTGGTTCACAACCTAAGTTCCTACAACTTGGGAGAATAGCCTGGATAGTTGTCCTATAGGAAATGGGTAGTCTCCGGTGTCCTTGGGGGAAAGAGTTGGAGTTCAGAGTGGAGTGGTAGCAGCACTGAGGATGCTGGATCTGGCCTAGAGGGTCTTGCAAAAGAGCTTCCTGAAATTATGTGTGGCGAAGGGGAGGTGGGGGCTCATTTCCTATTCCTGCTGCCCCCCCCCAAGGCAGGTGGGAATGATGCTGCGAGATGAGGCAGGGCATGCATTTACCTATTGTTCTAACCATGTGCCTGGCCCTGATTCCTGTCCAGCCACAGTCCTACCCACGGTGTCCGCCTGTCCCTGTAGATGCTCTATCTGCACTGTAGTTATTCTTTAGATTGCAGTGCCTAGAGGAGGAACGAAGACACAAGAAGGGACATTGTGTGTATGGTAGCGAGGGCCAGGACGGGTATGACAGTTAATACTCATTATCCATTTGACAGGATTTAGAGTAGGAGAACCTCTGGGCACCTCTGAGGTGTTTTTAAAGATAAGACCCACCTTGGATGAAGGCTTGCACCATCTCTGAAGACCAGGGTCCCTTCATGAATGAAACAGGAGCTCAGCACCCTCATTTGTCCTTCTCCGTGTGACCAGCTGCCTAACATTCCTGTCGCCACCGCTGTGCCCTCTCCTTGATGGTACCTTCAAGCTGCGACTCAGTATAAGCCCTTCCTCAAGTTGCTTTTGTTCATCATGGCTCAATTCATTAATGGTACACAGGAAGCACCAGAAGAAACACTATTCACAGGGGCAACAATGAGTGTCTGCAAGCTCCCAGGCCCATCCTGCCCTCGTCCTCTCTGTCCTGGGACGCTACAGTGTTGGCTTTTGTGCTCACCTAATCACCAGTGGCCTAAGCCACCGAAGGGATTAGATGTCCCTTCTGAGACAGCAGTCAGGTTCCCGGTCTCCTGCCTGAGCAGTGGGTCTTCTCAGGACTCTAGCCCGTGTATTGAGTACTCATTGGGTATTCCATTGAGGCTGAGGCCTGGAGGGTCAGGGGACGGGGAAGGATGTCTGAAGAAGACGTCCATCATGTCGTGTCCTGTTGCAGCACCCGCCCTCCCCAACTGTCACTACATGCCTGGTACATGTCTTAGACATAAATAGTAATTATAGTTAGCAGGCACTAGGCCCTACTCTTAACCCCTCATATACACTCCTTAGTTGTCGCAACAACCCTGTGAAATGACATTATCCTCATCCTGTTTTTTAGATGGGGAAGCTGAGGCTCCAAGACATTAAATAATTCATCCAACATCTCCCAACACATGAGTAGTAGAGCAATGAGTGATTCTACCCAAAGGGTCACTGACTCTGTGCTCTCCTGTTCTGCAGTCCTACCTTAAAAACATTGGGACAGCTCCTACAAAGAGGGAAAGCCCACATCAGGAGCTACATCCCCAGCTCTGGGTATTTGGTTCTGGCAGTCAGAGAGGAACAGGGGATAGGAGAGGTACTTCAAATCCGCTCGACACAAGCAGTGTACCTTCAGTGAGCTTCCGCCAGAACACAGGCCCCTTGAGCCCTCTATTCTCTTTAGGTAAATGGTTGCCCTCCTGGAGACAGGGAATGGAGGTAGGGCAGGTGAGGAGGGTTTCTGAGAACACGGCCTTGACTCTGGACTGTCTTTCTTCCATGTATGCCTCTTGGCTGACTCTGCACACACTGAGCCCAGGGCTTCCTGGATTTCTACTGGAGCCTTAAAACTCCACGTGTCCAAACCTCCCTTCCTGCCCCAGGGGCTCCTCCTCCTGCTTTTCCTCTCTCTGCTCCTGGAGTCCTGCCATTGTCTAAGCAAGAAGCCTGCAAGGTAGCTAGTTCCCATTTCCTTCAGCCAGTCAGGCACCCAGCACACTCGCCTTTGGTCACTGCAGCTGCAGTCCAGGGGTGGTCTCCTAGCAGTCACTGTGGGCAGCCTACTCATCTTAGTGTTAGCCATCTCATAAATACCATTTTCTTCTCCTCACAGCTTTTATTTGCAAATGAGGGAACTGGAACACAGAGAGATGAGAGTCACCTGCCCAAGGTCACACTGAGAGCACATGGGAAAGCCATACATGGACGTGTAATGACAGGTCCATGTTCCTCTCTTCATGGATGGGAGCTCTTCAGCCACCTCTCCCATCCCTGGTTGCTACCTCTGCCTCCCTTCATGCCCTAGTGTAGTCCCTCAGCATCTTAAAAAAAAAAACAACAACAAAAACTGAATTTATTTGACCTTCACTGCAGTTGCCAGGAACTGTGCTGTAAAACTGGGCAGCAGATGCCACTCTCCAACTCTGGGAAGGGGCTGGTGAGGTAGCTCAGCTGATAGAGTGCTTGCCCAGCAGGCACAAAGCTCTGGACTCCATCCCCAGTACCGGAGTAAATGAGCTGTGGTACATGCCTACAATCCCAGCACTAGGGACCTGGAAGCAAGGCCATAAAAGATCCAAAGTTGTCATCAGCCATATAGCAAGTTCAAGGCCAGCCTGGGCTACCAGACACCCTGCCTCAAAGAGAGAGGTGGGAGGGGGAGGGAGGGAAAGAGGGAGAGAGAGTGAGAGAGAGCAAGGCTTTGGGAACATAAAGTGCAGCGGGGTTATCTTTTCATCGCCCTCATGGCTAATCTGATTGTTCTCCCTCTCTAGCAGAGCACATGGCGTAAATAGATGCCCCGTGATTACAGATAGAGATGCGGTCAAGGGGATCTCTGGAGAGCAGATGATCCTCTGGCCTCCATTCTGCAGCTGTGGGGCAGTGGGAAGGGCTGGTTCTGTCAGTTTGCTTTCAAGGTGTTCCCTTCATCAGTTCTCCCTTACTCCCTCCTTTCTTAGCCTGTGCTACAGACATCACTCACCAGGGTTAGCCATTGTGAGGTTAGCCATTGAGGTTGGAAGAAGTTGTTAACTTTTGACCTTCAGTGGGACTGCGGGAAAGAGGCAGCTTGGAGACTGGCCCTAAATAACATGCTACAGAAGTTAAGGCTTGATGCCAGCCCTCTCCCGGGGTCCCCGGACGTCTACCTTGGCTATGGCTAAGCAACCATGGGGAAAGATTAAAGCAAGAACCCAGTCTCCCCCTATCTGGACTCTGCCTCCTGGCTCTGTAAAGTCCTCTAACTCTTTTCCTGCCCTCCTTCTCCCAAGAGTGGTTCCAGTTCATTTACTCATCTCTTCTCCTGCCCATTCCTGGGGTGGGGGCAGAGGCAGGGAGCTGGAATGCTGATGGGCACTGAGCCAAGCCTTCCAAGGACTAACAGGTTAGAGCCAGCCACTCACGGGCCACTTTGGACAAAGATAGAGCTGAGAGCTGGTTGCTGCCTCCTCTAGGTTGGGGAAACGGGCGAGCAGGATTTACAGGCAGGTCTGGGGACCGGCAGGGAGTCTGCTGGAGCAAGAGTACAGAGTACGGACATGCTTCTGACTGGTTCTCTCAAGATCTGGTGGGTGACTGAAAAGACCTGAGGTGGCCACCAAAGGACAGACAAATGGTGGGAGAAGAGAGGTACACAGAAGACAAAAGGCTGAGTCTGAAGGTAACCTGAAGTGAAGACAGCTCAGTGACTCAGAAGACTTCATGTTACAGAATATGCAGAAGTTGGCCATTGCTTCCTATTCCCTGTTTCTGCTTCTCCAGGAGGAGGGGAGACGGAGAAAGGGACACACGCACAAGCACACACACATGAGAGAGAGTGTGTGAGCGAGCAAGCAGAGAGAGAGAGAGAGAGAGAGAGAGAGAGAGAGAGAGTCCTGGAGACATTATACTTGATGTTGACTGGTCAGTGCTCAGAAGCAGCTACTCCAGTTGACACATTCCCTTAGACTCTCTTCCCCCTCCCTCCAGTACCTCATACCTCCCTCAGCTAACCCCGCTCCACTCCCACCACAGCTGGCCACCTGCTGACCAACCCCTCCTCCCAGGCTCCCTCTGCCAGTGTCCCCGACTTCTTTAACCAGTGATTCCAGTGTTCCCATCCTCACACACGCTGTCCTGCCTCTGTCCTGCCCTCCCTGGGCCCCTGGTTTTGGAAACTGGCAAGGGGGTGGCTGCAGGAGCCCAGGAGAGAAGTCCTGTCAGATAGGCCTCTTGAGGTAGCCATGAGATACCCAGGCCTGCCTGCTGCGTTACTCCAGTTGTCTCCAGAGTATTGGCTGGGCTTGGGGGAGGAGGAAGAGGGGAATGGTGACAACCTGGCATTCAGGCCAGGAATAGAATCTCCCTCCAGCCTCAGAGCTGTCCCAATCCTACCCCCCAATCCCTCTCAGGAAACGCCAGAGAGGAAGTTGCACAGTCCAAGACTTCCTGGCACCAGATCTCCTGCCCGTTTCCTCCCTTCAGAGAGGCCCTGGTCAGAGACCAGGGGAGGTGCAAAGATGGAAGCCAGGGAAGCAAGCAGACAGCCAAAGGGAAGTCTACAATTTTAACTGAGAGACCTCCATGGGGGCTCTGCCTGGGCATGGAGGGCAGCCTCAGCCATTCAGCCTTCTTACCTTGGGACTACAGGGAGTGCTTGCCCTCTTCCCCTCCTCTTCCTCAGGGTTCTTGATCTTCAGGGAAAGGGGCGGGTCATCCATATGCTTCAAGCAGACATGCTGTGGGAGTGGCCAGAGTTCTGGCATGATCTCCTTGACCGCCCAGACCCAGACACTTCCAGCCTTCATGGACACACCCTAATGGGCCTGGGAGCCATTACAAAATACAGCCACTGCCCAGCTGCTTTACCGGAGAGCCCATATTCCCTGCCCCATGCCCAGCACTTGCCATACTGCACACTATCCTAAGAGTCCCCTGGGAAGAACATCAGTGGTCATTGAGCAGGAACTGGCATATGGGGGGGTCCCTCTAAACCACTTGCCCACTCCATTGGCTCTCCTTCATTCAAGCTGTGTTTCTCCCATGCTCAAAGAACCTTGCAGGGAGGGGGGTTTGCCCTGAGGTGAGAGGACCAAGTGAGGTACCCCTTTCCATATTCTACTGGTCTTTTTGCTCTCCCTTATGGCTGCCCCACGGGTCTCTTTTTCTGTGCCTTTCCACCCAGTTCGTGGCCAACCCTACTGTACCACCTCCCCTCATTGCTGGCATGTCCTTTCCTCTCCCAGAAGGGTCATCAGGTATGGCCACTCAGACCTCCCACAGGTCCATTCTTGGGTACCTGCTCTGGAAGAAGCAAGAGTCTGACAGATGTCTCGCCCTTTTCTCAGCCTTTGGGCAGGGATCTGCCCACTCTGGAGGAAGCCTCCAGGCGAGTTACTCATGCACCGCACCCATCCCAAATTCCAGTCTCCGTGTGAGTCCTTCATCACTTCTTGTGCCAGGCTTTACTGGCTGCCCTTCCTCCTCACAGCCCTGGCCTGGTTCTTCCTCTACCCACATCAACATCAGCCTCTTGGGACTCACCCAAGTGAATCAGCTCCATAGGCCCCAGGCTGCAGTCCACGCTGAGGTAAACACAGGATTTACCTGCGCTCTGTTCCCCATGCCCAAGGGAAGGGGGAGGAGATATTGGGACTTGTCCAATGGCTGGGGCCTCACACTGCGCTTTCTAGGCTGTTACAATGGCAGTAACACCATCCTGTTTCCTCTGGTGCCATCCAGCTGCTGTCAAAAGGCTGGTGACTTCTGCCTGGCATCTTTACACTCATCATTCGTCCTCTGAAAGAACCTCTAGGCCAGAGTTCCTCAACCTGTGGGTCGCGACCCCATGACAGTATCTAATGATCTTTTCACAGGGGTCTTCTAAGAACATCTGAAAGCACAGGTATTTACATTATGATTCATAACAGTAGTAGAATTACAGTGACGTATTAGCAACAAAAACAATTTTACGGTCAGATGTCACCAAAACCTGAAGAACTATATTAAAGGGTCTCACAGAGCACTATAAAAGTTGAGAAACCACTGCTCTAGGCATGCCGAGAAGTGGGGGTTCAGTGTGAAGGGGAGACCTCAAGCACTTCTACTTCAGCCCTAAGATCTCGTGCTAGGGACAGAGGATCTGGGGAGCATCATCCTGGAGCCAAGATAGCCCCTGTGTCTGGGACCCTCCTGGAAACTCAGAGCTGGTGTGCTCAGTGAGTGGGGCCTCCTTGTGGCCAGACTCCTGCGGGCCCCCTTCTAGGCTGTTCCATCTGAAGCGCTCTGGCCCACAGGCCAGACCTCAGGAGGAAGGTGGAGCTACAGAAGTGGAGGGAGAAAACCAGGGTCCCCTCCCTTCAGTCGGGTACAGCATCGGGCTGCCATATAACCAAAGGCTTCAGTTTTGAACTCCTCAGGGATGGGGGAGGATAGGGTGAGGAGGTGAGGCCTGGGCAGAAGGATCTACACTCTCACGTCTGATTTAAGTCTATAAAGTTTTGGTGGACCTGCATAGCTGAGTGTGAAGGTGCAAGGCTGGGGAAGGTTGCCCCCTAGAGCCTGGATGGAATAATTTCTGTATGGATAGCTAGCCTTTCTTTCCTGAGTTATTGCTGAGTTTCTACCTGGGAAACAAGAGGACTGACCATTATGTCTTGCTCTAGAGCTGCATTTCTGAACCTTCCTAATGCTGTGACCCTTTAATACAGTTCCTCATGTTGCTTCCCTGCAAGTGTCCTACCCATATCGGGCTTCCCTCAGAGCCCTGTATCCCCTGCCCCGTGCCTGCACTCACCATACACTATCCCAAGAGTCCTCTGTGGAGAACATCAACCATAAAATTATTTTGGTTGCTACTTCATAACTGTAATTTTGCTACTGTTATGAATTGTAATGTAAATATCTGTGTTTTCCAATGATCTTAGAGACCCCCTTGTGAAAAGGTCATTTGACCCCTCCCCCAAAAGGGTCACTACCCACAGGTTGAAAAATGCTGCTGTAGACTGAAAGGCTTCCTGGGATGTATGGCTTTTACTAGTAAAGCAGGAAAAGTCATCTTAGCAATTAAAGATGCTTGCTGCCATGCCTGATGACCAAAGTTCAATCCCTAGGACCCACGTGGTGGACAAAGAACACCAATTCTGTTCTCTGATCTCCACACTAAGGCCTTGGTTAGTGGCCACTGCTTTTGGATGTGATGGTTGGGCTGTATAGAAAGAACTTGATAGAGTGAAAACATTATGTAGGTATCCTATTTTAGACATAAAGTTAATAAGTAGCTTTTTTGAAGGAGGAACATTTGAGCTGAGGCTTTAATGTGTTAATCCCAAAGATGGGAGAAGAAAGAGCACCAACCCATCATGGCCATATTAATTAAAATAAGTAATTAATTAAAGCAAGTAATTAATTAAAGCAAGCTTTTTTATTCATTTACGTGGGCTGTCTCCTCCTAAGGTAGAATTCAAGAGGTCAGCATTGGATGTGAGGATGGCAAGGCATTTATAGCTCAGGGGTAGGGAGGTTTCCAAATGGGGGATTTGGTGGGTAGAATTTGTGAGGTTACAGGGTTAGAATCAAAACAAAACAAGGTAGTCCTTCCTGAAACAAAAGCACAACCAAAGTTGCAAGGTGGACACAGCAAGGTAGTCATAACAACAGGTAGTCATAACAAGGTAGTGTAGGTTTTGATTTTTTAAAAAATCTACTTTATTTGTGGTTCCTTAAGCCTCTACCTCCCTTCCAACCCCTAAGCCCTAGGTAGAAGAGAAAGAAGGTTAGTAGGGACAGGGGATGTAAACCCCGTTAGATGTAGTTTCTTGGGGAGGGGTTGCGATCCTCCTCTTTGTCATTAGTCTCTGCAACAGTCCAGCCAACCAGCTGCAGTGGCAAATGCAGCAGAATGAATCAGCAATCCAGCGATATAGCAAAGCAGCAATAAGAACCAGCAGCAGCAGCAGCAACCTCCTTGAAGTGTTCTCCAAAGCATTTCTCTCTAGGAGCATTTCGAATCAAAGCACTCTTTCTCTCTGGGCTCCTATTTATATCTTCTCAGAGTCGGCACCAGGATGTTTTTTTTTCAGCTGGCAAAAAAAACATGCCCCCTGCATGAGGCAGTTTCCAAGCTGACAAGGATCACATGCCCTCTCACAAGGCTGCTATCATCTGTGGATTCCTACATCCCACACTTGGGATTACAACAAAAACATATTTATAAAACATAACCAAAACTTCCACTACAAGGTAGTCATAGGTTGTGGTAGGTGGCTTTTCCTCCTGAGCCCAGGCTCCCACAAGAAACTCACTAAATATTATACAAATACCTGGGCTGTATAGCTAGGCTCTTCTCTGACTAGCTCATAACTTAAAATAATCCATTTATTCTAATCTACATTCGGTCACGTGGCTGGTTACTGGAGCTCAGGCACCATGTGTCTGTCCACCTCACATCTTCACAGCTGAATTTTCCTACACCTGGCCCTATCCCAGAATCTTTTCTGTCTGGTGGATGTCCCACCTCTTATTTCCTACCTCAGCTGTAGGCCATCAGATTTATAATTGACAGGTGCTACATACATACAATACACAAGATATTCCTTCTACAATAGGTGGTCATACAACCTTTTGAAACAAAGAGAGGGTTGCAAGATGGTTATAAACAACTTTTTGAAACAAAGACATAATTGTCATTCCTGGGACAGACAGTACAGAACCACTTGTAATTAAGGTTATAGGTGGGGCATAGCCCAATCTTTGAGAAACAAGAGGTTTAATCATAAATAGGAATGAACCTAATTTATCTTTACGATGGCTTTAGCCTGTGATGGAGGCAGGCTGGTTCATCAGAATGATGGCAAACCAATCTTAGGAGCATTCAAAGAGCTTTCTGGACATACAGCACAAAGGCTAGGAACAAAGGACACATTTAAGAAACCTCAGTAAGCAAGTGGGGCTGGCAGGAGCAGGCCAAGTGTTAGGCAATTTACTTACAAGCTATGCAGATTGAAGCTGGGACTGCCATATTGCGCTGCTGGGCAGAAACAGGATTCGAAGGAAATCAGCAAATTGGGGTCAGTTAGGAGGCTGCGGAAGGCGGTGATAATGGTGGCATCATGATGCAGACAGAGAACAGGGTAGATTCAATCAGATTTTCTGGATTTACTAGATTCAACTAGATCGCATGAGAGGGCAAGGGAGAAGGGAGACACCTAGATTTAGTTGTGGAGCCTTAGGAAATTAGAATGTACCCCAGGGAACATCAGAGGTTCCTCTGCAAGCAATCAGGGAGAGGGGAGAAGGAAGCCCTTATAAGATCAGTTAACTCAGTTGCCTGGAAGATAGCTCAGTGGGTGTAGCCTTAGCACTGTGGAGGAAGAAAAATGTCTGGAATGTGCCTTTCAGGGAGGAGGGAGGAAGGAATTTCTTAGGAGGAAGGATGTCTGCAAAAGGGAGTTACTAACATTAGTGTGAAAGTTCAGAAGTGACTTTAGAGACTGGTGGTCAAGACAAGTGTTCTTTAGATGGCCTCAAGTGGAATGGTGATAAGGCCGGTGTTAAAAGCAACCCCCAATCTCAGCAGCGTAACCCAATAAGGATAACGCACTTACTGTTAGGGTCCAGCGAAGACCTGGGGAGACAGAGGAACGGACTGCCTCTTCCCCATTCATTTACTCCTGTCCTCCAGGGTCTTTCAACACACAGCCTCTGGAGTTATGACAATAGTATTATGCCCAGATCATGAGACCCCCCCCAAAGAGACCACCAGGAGTCGAGTCTGTTGTAAAACACATGAGGGTCTTTTTATTACAAGCTATAGCTTGAGCTGACACCATCCCTGCCACAGCCGTTGAGAGTAGAGCCTCGTGCTCAGGGTAGGTGCTTGGTTTAAAGCACTCCCAAAGCAGGGAAATTCCTGCCTGGCAAGCATCTATTGTCTAAACACAAAAGAGGATGTTGTGTTTTGATCTGATTGGCTGTAGGGATGCCCCCAAAACCATTAATGGTCTGGCTTCCCTTGTTTGGTTGTCCCAGGGGAGGGGGCCCATCTGGGCTGGTTTCCTAGCAACTGTATCTCTAGCGGGCAGGGAAAGAATGCAGTAAGGCTGGTTCTTCCCCCCAGGTGGCTGGACATGTCTCCACCTGTCCGGCCTCAGTTCAGATTGTGCTTTAAACTTTAATTCAATAACCCAAAAAACTAATTTTTAATTCTTTGTTCTTTCAATAGAAGGAGGGAATTCAGGACATATAGGAGATTTTTCTTATGAGTCTTACCTAGAAATGGCATGTATTGTTTCTGCCTGCAAGTACATTGCTTGAGACTCCATGGCATTGATTCAACTCAGGTGCATCTTCCCAGAGGGTCAGGACATAAGGGCCTCGGCAGGCCTGGAGATATGCCTTTACCCAAGCCAGCTGCAATGATTGACTTTATTTATAAAGGAAAACATTAAATTTGGGACAGGCTTACAGGTTCAGAGGTTCAGTCCATTATCATCACGGTGGGAAACATGGCGGCATGCAGGCAGACACAGGCTGGAGAAGGAGCTGAGTACATCTTGATCCACAGGAACAGGAGTCTAAGTGCCACCCAGGGCCCTGGCTTGCTCATCATAGCTCAGACTGATTTCTTACAGAACCCAGAACCACCAGTCTAGGGACGGCCCCACCCACAATGGGAAGGGTCCTCGGTCATCAATCACTAATCAAGAAAATGGCCTACGCCTGGATCTTTTCTTTTTCCAAGACAGGGTTTCTCGATGTAGTCCTGGCTTTCCTGGATCTTGATCTGTACATCAGGCTGGCTTGAACTTGGAGAGCTGCCTGCCTCTGCTTCCTGATTGCTGGGATTAAAGGTATGTGCCACCACTACCCAGCTTCAGCTGAATATTTCAGAAACATTTTCTCAACTGAGTGACCCTCTAGCTGTGCCAAGCTGACATAAAACTAGCCAGCACACCACTAGAAATAGCCGTGAAAGTATTTTTCCTCTACAACAAGTTTTTTTTTGATGGGGGCGGGGGAAGGGAGGGCTGGAGAGATGGCTCAAGGATTAAGAACACTGTTCTTCCTAAAGGTCCTGAGTTCAATTCCCAGCAACCACATGGTGGCTCACTTCCATCTATAATGAGATCTGGTGCCCTCTTCTGGTGTGCAGTCACACATGCAGGCAGAATAATGTATGAATAATAAATTAAAGCTAAATTTTTTTATGCTCTAGATATGACAGTCTAAAGCATCTCTTCAAGTCACATATGGCTCATGTCGTGTGGCCTTTTCTAATATTGACAACAGACAGCTCCGCCACAGCATTAGTAACTTGCTGCACTACTGTATTGAGCCCCTTAACCTCTGAGTGTTTATGACAGGCCTGGGACGGGTCATCATTCCCTCTAGATGCATGGAGCAACAGGAGTCCTGAGTGTTTCAAGCTACGCTGTCTAAAATTGTGACCACTTAGCCCTATGCAGCTATTTTAATTAAAATTAGACATAAGTTTAAAACTCAGCTCAGTGAGTGACCAAACGAGCCATATCCCCACCATGCAAAGGCCATGTGCGACTAGGGCCCACATTGCATAGCACAGGTATAGACTGTTTTCTTTGTGGCTGAAAGTTTATTTTAGGTTGCCTTGAGTTGTTAGGAGGCTGGCTTGTGAACTGTGACCTGTGACTCTACCAGAGTCTCCAGCCTTTAAGCAGCTCCCTGCTTTCCCCACATTTTCCTACATTCAGGTACATTTCAGCCAAGCCTTGTCCCCTTTGTATCGCTGGGGCCCTAGGTGACTGTTACATCATCATCCTTGTCATTTTCTTGTAGAACCCCATTCCCCACACAAGCTACTCAACACGCTCCGGGACTTAGGTGCTCTTCTTTTCCGTCCACCACGTGAACGCATGAACACCTGACTTTTTAGGTTAAAATGACTTAAATGTCTCTAGAATCAGGTCCCTCTCTCCCTTCAGTCTCCGCCTGAACCAGCCCTTGCCAGGACGGCATTCGGCTGCCACTAATTACACTTTCTGGCTTTTACAGGGAACTCATGGTGTGCCAGGAAGTCGGCCAAGCGCCCAACTGCTCCTCAGAATTCTTTGAAGTGGGGATGGCGGCTGTCTCCATTTTACAGACACAGTAAGCATTGTGCTGAAGTGGGGAGGGCATGTCCCCTGATTTCTCTGCTTCTTGCTTTCCCCAGGCAGCGCCCCCTACCCAGTCACAGCACCGCCAGGGGATACGTCTAGAACACAGAACACAGTCACCCCAGGCTGTAAGGAGGAGGGAGGGAGGAGCTGCAAGGTCCGCAGTATAGTCCTTCCAAGCTCAAAACTCACCATTCCCTCTCAAATCCAACAGTCCAGTTTAAAAAAAAAAATCTGTCACCACTTCCAGAACATCCTACCAGGCATGTTTCCCTTAGGCTGTCTCAAGCATATTGCTTCTAATTCCTGGGGTATTTGCCCTGAGGCTGTCTACAGCAGTGCTCTGGACCTCAAGGTTCTTTTCCTCGGATGACTAGCACTTAAATCTCCACATGCCACCCAAAAGATGGTTGAAATGAACTTGTACATCAAAATCATTCCCTGTTAAAAATACACTCCAAGCCAGGTGTGGTGGATCTCTAGCCCCCGTCAAGTCAGGCCGGAGGATCTTGACTTTGAAGCCAGCCTCAACTACAAAGCATTGCCAAACCCAGCCCCAGCTGCCCAGTAAGACCATGTCTCAAAATTTGAAAGGAACCAAAACGCACAAAAACCACTTCAACGTTCAAATTTGAAAAAGCAAGAGTTGCACGGGGATTAATACGGATATTTGTAAAGATGTTCCCGCTGCCCCGCAGATTATTTCAAGGTAAGGTAACTGATCCACCCCTTAGACAGCTTGTGTCATCCCCTTAGTTGGTATTTAATGCTTGCCTCAGTCATTCACAGCTAAGAGACGTTTATCAAGGGGCCTGGGTGTTGATGAAACCAGCACCATCGCTGTTCCCGGAGCTGATATTCTAGAGGGGTGAATCGGGCAGAGCAACAGACTTCAAGATATCTACATCTGAGTGCCTGCAAGCTGGGAGTGCCTTACTTGATGAGTTTTGCTGAAGGGAGCTGAGGCTCTTGAGATGAGGGTGGGGGTGTTGTCCTGGAATACTGTGCTCCTTATGGGAGAAAGAGGGAGGAGTGGGCCTGGAGGAGTCTCAGCCTGTCCGGACGCTGCAGTGACCTGCAAACAGCTGCTCCTACAGCCTCCCTGGGAAGCAGCCCTGGAGTCCCCTCGCTTTTTTTTTAGCGCAAGGATGCTTTTCTTTGGACCCGAAAGTTTGGCTTTTGGCCTGTAATACATTTGTGTTGCTTTAGACCATTCCATTTGTAGCAGTTGTTGCCCTAGGGAGAGGAAAGGAGTGCAAAGAATACAAGTTACTTACATTGTGGCAGATGCGGCTGGGGGTGTGGCTAGCTCTGCCAGAGGACTCTGGGTCCTGGAGTGCAGAAGCCGGCTTCTGCTTTGACTTCCCCGGTCAGCGGTATAGACTTACGAAGCTTGGGAGTGGGAACTCAGCACAGTTCTGCCGTGGATACACTTCGGAGGCCGGGAAAAGCTCGCAAGGAATTGTGGGGTGAGAATAGTGAAAATGAAAGGGAAGCAGCCAGTGAGAAGAAGGTGTGCGGGGTGTGGGGCGAACCCAGTGGTTGGGAATATGGGTAGAAAGGATCTTTTTCTTTATTTTGTTTTTGGAGACAGGGTTTCTTTGTGTAGCCCTGGCTGGCCTGGAACTCACAGAGATCCACCTGCCTCTGCCTAGTGAGTGCTGGGATTAAAGGCGTGCACCACCAATACCCGGCTCTGGCTGGTAGAAAGAATTAATTTATTAATTATATGTTGTGTTATTTTAGGTTTTCAATTTTATTTATTTATTTTTACTTCACTTATTTAATCTTGGAGGACTCAGGTTCCCCAGGCTTGCAGTTCCCCAGATTGTGTGTGTGTCCCAAAACAGTCTCTCTGTGTCTTGGCCACTTCCCAAGTGCCAGGATTACAGGTGTATGCCATCATGCCCAGTTTACGTTTTCCCTAGCTCTGGACCACACCTGGCTAGTTTCTATCATCTTAACTAGAAATTTCATGTGCGTTTGAGTTTCTTTATTCAAAATTTAATCCCAGAACTCAGGAGGAAGAGCCAGGTGGGTCTCCAAGCCAGCCTGGTCTACATATGGAATTCTAAGATAGCCAAGGCTGCATAGAAAAACCTTATCTCAAAAAAAAATTTTTTTTTTAATTAAGAAGTAATCATTGCAGCTGGCTCGGGTAAAGACCTATTTCCAGGCCCGCCAAGGACCCGCCAGGTAGCTGGACGGGGTCTGGGGATGAGCTCAGGACCCTGCCGTTCCACCAGGGGTCGCCGGCCTTGGCAGAACCGCGGTTGTCCGGGTCACGTGTGTGTCGCGAGCGGCCTCCGGCCGGGGAGGGCGCTGTGCCGACAGCGCGGGGGGGGGGGGGCGGGCTGGGGGCGGAGCACCGGGCGCCAGCGGCTCAGGCTCCGGCTCGGGCTGGGGCTGGGGCTCCAGCTCGGGCCCTGCACCTGCGAGTCGGCGGCGCTGCTCCTTCGCTGCCCCCATGGCCCCGTCCCGGCGGCAGCTCGGCCTCCGCGCCGCCTACTCCGGCTTCGGCTCGGTGTCCGGCTTCTCCATTTTCTTCGTCTGGACGCTGGTCTACCGACAGCCGGGCACTGCGGCAATGGGGGGTCTCGCAGGTATCCCGGGGGGCGCGCGGGGCGATTAGGGCGCGCGGGGATGGGGGACGCTGTCAGCTGCTGCGCACGGCGGCTGGGGCAGCGCTGCCTCGGGGCGGGAAGGTTGTTTACCCCAAAGAGGACAGTGGCAGCGCAGGCCCGGGTTGCTGGGCATTGCCCGGGCCTCTGGGACCCGATGCCCAACGAACGCGGCGCGACCTAGGGGGCCTGCCGACAGCTCGCCTCTGTCGTTCGTACACCGCGCCGGGGCTGTCGCGTCCTAGCACCTTGTCGATGTACCCTCCACCCAGTGGCCACTACAACGTCCTCTGCGCGCCCAGCCCCCTGGCCACCCTCGCTCCTGCAACACACACAACTGCTTCTGCCGGATTCCCGCGTCTCTTATAATAAGTGGTGGTTCGGGGGGAAACCCATCAACCAGCCCCTTCCAGCCCCGGAGGCCCTCAGCGGAGACCAGGACTGTGCCGTGAACCTTCTGTTACTGGACATTTCCTTTGCACCCGCGTCCACCTGCTCTGGTTGGAGCCAGTGTGCTAATCCCTGAGGTAACAGGAGGTGGTGAAGCAAGCGTTCAGCAGCGCCCTGTACCTGCGGTGCAATTTTGGTCACGCTGTTTAATCTCTCCATGTGAAAGCCAAATATATTATTTGGCATAATTTAATACTTTATGCTGCGCTGAGCAATCTACTCCCTTTATTTCATCTAATCTTTATAGTTGTCTTCTGAAGGAGGCATTATTGCACCCATTTTGCAGTTAGAAAAATCGAGGCTTAGGGTGCAAAAATAATTTGGGATTATAACAGCCACATGATGGGTTCCCAAAATGGCTCAGCCTTGAAAGCCTGGCCGACCTGATTTTCATCCCTAGAACTCAGAAGGATTCAGATTAAGCATACTAAAGATATTAAAAGTCTTACTAAGAAAATTAACCCAAGCCGGGCTCAGTGGCACACCTCTGTAATCCCAACACTTGGGAGGCAGAGGCAGGTGGATCTCTGTGAGGCCAGCCTGGTCTACAAATCGAGGTCCAGGATAGCCAGGGCTACACAGAGAAACGCTGTTTCAGAAAAAAAAAAAAAAGAAAGGAAAATTAACTCAGTTGTACACATGAAAAAAATTATATGGGGAAAGAATGTGTAAAGATAACACTTTGATATACAAAGATCTTATTCTATGACTGAAATCTTTGGCCAAAAAAGATCTATAAATGGAATAACTAAAAAGAATTAATTCACACTGAGGGGCGCTGGTGCATGTCTTTAGCCCCAGGACTTGGGAGACAGAGGTACGTGGATCTCTGAGTTCAAGACTAGCCTGGTATGCAGAGTGAGTTCCAGAACAGCCAGGGCTACACAGAGAAACCCTGTCTGGAAAACTGAAAACAACAAAACTAATGCATGTTGCCACTGACTGCACTGAGAACCATCCTGGAGAGGGAGCCACAGGTAGGCTTCCTGCCTTGTCAGCGGGCATGCCAGGCTCCTAAACCTAAGCCATGCTAAGCAAGGCACTGTGCTCACCAAGAGCGCTCAGTCTGCTGCCCCGGCTGGGAATTCTCCAGCCTGAATGGGAGGACCACTGGGGCAGCCAGTACTGCCAGCCAGTGTGTGTAAGCCTTTCCTTCTATTGCCCTCCTCCACACTTCCTATTGGCACTGCTGCTTCTGGGCTTGGAGGGCACTGCCAGGGCCCATGGCTGGATGTTGAGGCTTAAGATAATCTCTCTGGTTGCAGGAAGGAGGAAGGGCTTCCCTGGGATCAGCTGACTGTGTTGAGTAAGACATTGAACTGGAGGGTATCTCTTCCTGGCGCAGCCATGCCTGCTGGGCTTCAGCTTCCCTTTGGAAGGTGTGCGAGGCGACGCGGCTGACTCCCCTCCAGGCGGTCAGTGCTGTGTCCTTCTCTCCCCAGCTTTGTGTCTAGCTGCTTATTGCCTAGAGGCCCAGGGGGCAGAGGCAGGCTGATCTCTAAGTTTAAGCCCGACCTCGTCTACAAAACAGCCAACAAACAGCAGAGGAAGGGTTCCAGCCCCAACTCCAGGCAGCCCCTCCCTCTGACCCATTCTCTGTCTGTTCTTTCCTTGCTGGCCTGGCCTGGCCAGAGGCAGGCTAGCTGTGAAGCTGCCTTCAGGGACGGGTGCTTACTTGGCAGCAGTTAGCTGGGCCAGGAATGCTAATCTCCCAGCTAGCCTGGACTTTGGCAAGTAGAAGTAGTTATGGAGGAGCCAAAACTGCTTGGTGATAGTGGCTGGTGGGTGAAGAGTTACCAGGCCACACTCTCTTCTCACCCAGCACGGGTTGCAGCAGGGGGTCTGAAGCCAGTCACCCTTCTTCCTCTTTTGGGGTGGAATGTCAGCAGGTTTCTGACTTGAGCATTCCACTTCTGACTCAGCATTTTGCAGCCCAGAAATTGCTGAGTCACAGAGGTCCATCTCGGTGGGTTCTTGCTGTGTTGGTCAGTTGCAGCTCTTGGGTACGCTGGCTTCTGGAGCACTTAGGGTGAGGACTCACACTTATCCTGGCGGGAATCTGGGAGGAAGTGACTTTGCAAAATAGCAGCGGTCTTAAAAAAAAACAAAAACGTGGTTTCACTGGAGAGGCCTCATCGGACCCCCACTCTGGCTCTCCTGAGAGCCCCAGCTAACTCGCCTGCCCTGTGTCCAGAAAACCATGGAAGGTAGAGCACTTCCCCTCACATCCAAACAACTCTGTATTCTTCACAACTGAGCTCTGATCAAGAGGAACTCTGGTACCTGCCCTGGGTCTCCTTTGTCTTCAGGGCAGAACCACAGGTCTGGGGTATGTACTCAGAGTGATAGACCAAATGCCTGTATTTACTCCATAGTCTCCCTTGGCTATCACATAGCTCCTCATCCAGCCCAGTAGCTGGGAGAGCTTTCCCTAACCAAGCCTATGAACCCAGACGCTAGGCAAGTCTACCCTCGGCATAGGTAGCATTAGGTTAGCTTGCTCCTGTAGCCAGTTGGGGCTGGGGACTTGTCCATACTGCCCATATTATTTAGACCAGGCATCCTGGACCCTTGAGTATCCTAGGAAAGGGAACAGGAATGCAGGGTAGAATTGCTTCCTGTAAGAGTATAGGAGGGGACCAGGAAGGGTCCTCGGTGACCACTTGTGGATGAAGCATCTCTCCAAGAGGACCAGGGTAGGAGGAGGCCTCCAGCCTGAGCATGTTTACCTAGAGGCCTGAGTACAGGGCTAGAGCCGGGTTCAGGGGAAGCACCTTGAGCCACCCTCTTCCTTCTCTTCCTGCTCAGCATTTCTGCGCTTATGTGTGTGATGGGGGGGTGAGCATTTAGGGGAACCCCTAGGTCGTGCTGGTGGTCTGAGACAACATCTTTACACTTCCTAGTTCAGCATTTTCTAACCCCGAAATTGCTTAGTCACAGAGGAGCTGCTCTGACCATCTTTTCCCTCCTAAGCTAGCTTCCAGAGTCTTCAAGTGAGAAAGGAGCTCAGAGCTCAGTTTCTGCACCCCCTGCGTGAGAAGAGGAGAGAGGACAAGTCACTGGAAGGAACTGGATTGTCCCCAAAATGCTCAGTGACAAAAGCCCTTTAAGAAACTGTGCAGCATGCCTGTAATCCCAGCACTCGGGAGGCAGAGGCAGGTGGATCTCTGTGAGTTTGAGGCCAGTCTGGTATACAAAGCAAGTCCAGGACATCCAGGACCACACAGAGAAACCCTAACTCAAAAACAAAAAGGAAAGGAAGGAAGGAAAAGAAACCATGTGTATTTCTTTAGGGGTGGAGCTCACTGGTAAAGCAAGCCATGTTTGCAGTGCCCTGTGTTTAGGGGTGCCCTCAGCACCCCTAACAAGAGAAACCAGCTAACTCTCTGCAGGTGAAAACTTGAAGAGGGATGGGGAGACTTCATTGGATGCTGCTGGAAAAAAACAGATCATGAAGGGAAAAGCAGAGATTAGTATTTGGGCTTCCTCTGGCCCACTGAGGCTTCCTACTGAGATCGAGATGGAGGCCTGTTTTTACCTACCCAGAGCTCAAGGGTAATGGGAACCCATTCCAAGGAGGAAGACTGAGGGCCAGCTCAGGCTGAACTGAATGGATGGTGATGGGGTGGGTGGGTGTCAGATTAGCAGGTGGGGAAAGCAGGGTAAGGTGGGTGGGTTGGTGGGCTCATGCCTACCCAAGAAGGAGCCCAGGATTCCTTGCTTGTCCAGACTGGCAGAACCTCAGGGCTCATCCTTTTTCACATTTGGCAGCACCAAGGCTCTAGGACACAACGGTGCCTTGTCCTAAGTTTCCTGGTTTGTGTTATCCCGGTTTGGTTTTTGCCCTGATTGCGATAATTAAGTTAGTCATCGTAGCCCCGTGATAACTAGATTTCTCTGTTTGCCACCCCCACTCCATGCCTCATAACTTTAAAAAAAAGAAAAAGAAAGAAAGTTTAAAACATTTTAGGCATGTCGAGAGGAGAAGCAATTTAAAAAACATCTGTACTCCTTTCCCAGCCTAAGAAATGTGATGCCTGGAGGCTGTCAAAGGGTCCCTTTGCTTCTCTGTATCCCTGCTACAACCTCCTTCACAGCCAGACAGATGTCTGCCCCCTCTGAGAGGTCACAGCACTTGTGCTGTATGCAGCTGATGGTTTGAAAGGGCTCTCATCTCTTGGATGCAGCAGTTTGAGAGTCCTGCCTGCAACCCATCCATGGCTGTCCTGAGAGCTTACAGCTGGCTATCTTTCTGCCCTCATTCTTCCTTTGCCTGGGCCCACAGCCTTCTCTAGGTCCTTGCCAACGGCACTGGTATTTGTTCCATTTTTTTTTTTGAACTGCACTAGCAGGCAGCGCCTGGCACTGAGGGTTGTATTGTATTCTATTGTATTGACTGAGAGCAGCTGGCATCCTAGGAGAAGTGCCTGCCAGGCCCAGAGGGCATGCCCAGAAGGGTTTGGGATGCTAGCCTGCCCTTTGCCATACACTGGAAGCATGGTAGGAGGCCTAGACCAAAGCAAGTAGGCCATGTGGGTTCCAGGTGGCCCTGGGGGCCTCATGACAGGACTTCCTGTTTCTGTAAGACCAGTGCAGAGTTCAGAAGAGCCCCTGATGCCCAAGAGCTCAGCTGCAGGAGCCAGAGGGTGTGGTCCCGAGGACCAGGCAGAGGAGGACTGTGGGAGTGGGCATTCTTCGCCACTTTTGTGGCACTGGGAAATCTATGTGTAAAGTTCTCAGAGTGAAGCACCAAACAAATCCTGTTTAGGTGATTCTAAACACGTGTATGGACATGTGCCTCATTAGACACTAAAAATGAGAACCTGTAAAGCAAATATTTAATATATTTGGGTTGTTTTTGTCATTTTGTTTTTAAGACAGGGTCTCTGTGTAGCCTTGGCTGTCCTGGAATTTGCTCTGTAGGCCAGGCTGACTTCAAACTCAGAGATCCACCTGCCTCTGCCTCTCAAGTGCTGGGATTAAAGGTGTGTGCCACCATCGCCCGGCTAACATAGTATTTTCAACCTGGATATGGTGGTGCCCGCCTTTAATCCCAGCCCTCGGGAGGCAGGTGGATCTCTGAGTTTGAGGCCAGCCTGGTCTACAGAGCTAGTTCCAGGACAGCCAAGGCTATACACAAAAAATCCAGTCTCAAAACACCAAAAGAAAAAAAGAAACAGACCTTGTTTCTTGCAAAAGAAGTAGAAGAGGAGGAGGAGGAAGAAGAAAGAAAGAAAAAGTTGGTGAAAGTACAAATTACAAAGACTGGCGTGGTTTTGTTTTCCACAGATCTCTTTAATGCCTGGCTTTCTGGAGGACAGCTACCTTCTCATGCTTCCATGTTCAAGTGGTAACATCAACATCCCACGGATAGCACATCACTGTCATGAGGGCCAGTCTCACGACAGTGTCATCATTAGGGTAGAGCTGGCCTAGTGGACTTCAAGGGGCCTGGTGTGGGGCCACGGGGCTAGGGCTAGAGGCCAGGTGACATGCCAGGCCCTGCTGACTGAGTCTGTCCCCGCAGGTGTCCTGGCTCTGTGGGTGTTGGTGACGCACGTGATGTACATGCAGGATTACTGGAGAACCTGGCTCAAAGGGCTGCGTGGCTTCTTCTTCGTGGGTGTTCTCTTCTCGGCCGTGTCCATCTCCGCCTTCTGCACGTTTCTGACATTGGCCATCACCCAGCACCAGAGTGAGGACCCTCCAGGGAGAGGAAGAAGGGAGAGGGCCTGGGGGTAGGGAGCCAGAGGGAGTATACTTTCTACAAGGGCTGAATGGATCACTTGACCTCCCTGCCAGGTGTCCTTACTGTTCCTACCCCCTCAGGGGTATATGGATTCCAGACTGGTATGAAGTGTTGGGGGCAGCCAACACCCAGAGTTGTGTGTGGGGAGAGGGTCCTTTCACCTCTGCCTCGCCCCAGGAGGGTAGCACCCCCTGGTGGTTGTGGTAAGAAATAGCCAACGACTGTCCCCTGTCTGATGTAGCTTGGGAGTGGCCTACTCTGACTCCTTCCCTGCCCCAGCTTTGTGACTGCACAAAGCTTTGTGACTGTGCAGGGGTACCCTAAGCCTGCACCACCCGCCAGGCTTTCCCTAGCTTTGATTCAGAACCAGGAGGCTGGAGGGCTGTGGAGTGGAAAGGAGGCCAGTCCTGGCCTTGTGGCTGCTGGGGTACTGTGGGCCCGTCTCGGAAGTGACCACCTGGCTTCTCTTCCTCCTTGCAGGTCTCAAAGACCCGGCCAGCTACTACCTCTCCTGCGTCTGGAGCTTCATCTCCTTCAAGTGGGCCTTTCTACTCAGCCTCTACGCCCACCGCTACCGGGCTGACTTCGCTGATATCAGCATCCTCAGTGATTTCTGACCCCAGGGATGAGGTCACTGTGGCCTGGGGGTCCTCAGGACCTGTCACCAAGTGAGCCTGCCCCAATCCCTGGGGCCTCCATAACCTTGGCAGAGTATATACATCAGGGCCAGTTCACTTTCCCAGAAAGCTGTGTGGTCCCCTTTTTGGGGGAGACATAGGGGTAACTGCCAGTCTGCCCATTAGCCTGGCTAGGGGGCAGTTAGAGCTTTCCAAATGGATCTATTTTCTTAGCACTCTGAGGAATCTTTGTAAGTAGGGTCGTTACAATGGGCTCAAGGCATCAGAGGGTAGGATTGTGAGGCCTGGACTTGTGGCGAGTGGCAGGGGCTAGGACAGGCTTCCTTGTTGCCCCAGACTTCATTGAAGCTGGGGGCGGGGCACCTGGGAAGGTTGGGTCAGGTAAGGAATCTCTCATAGAGATCTCCAAATCCCATCCCAGCTCGCCCACCCTGTTGTCCTCAAGGGTCAGGTAGCCAAATTCATGAGTCCCTGGGGAATGGACAACTGGCTCTTTGCTCAAGGGGCAGAGCTGAGCAGAATCCAGTGTGTCGCCCTACTTCCCCATCCTGAGTCTGTTTCCCATGAGGGTGCTAGAGCTGGGCAACCATTCCTGTATATCACACATGCAACGTGACCACATAGACCAGAGGCTAGACTTGAGGACCACAGGAAACACACCCCTGCACCTAGAAGGGCTTTGGGATAGGGGGCAACCTGGTGGGGGCTAGAGGGAATTTTCCATCTATACTCCTGAGTCTTTGTACTTCACTTGTCCCCTCACTGCACAAGACCTCCCTGACCATGAAGACCTTCTCTCTGCACCAGACCCCTGCTTTGACTTTTCACCGTCTCTATCTCCTGAAAGAACTCTTTTTGAGTGGACATGGGCCCAAGGCCTTAGCTAAGTGGGGAGGGAGGGCAGAGGCTACCACATACAGCCTTTTAGGTTGTCATTTTGCACGTCTACTTCCCCACCTGGGTCCTGCCTTACCCATGTCACTGTCACTTTAGCAGAAATACAGCGGCCATTTTTATCAGCCTCAGGGTGTTTCTTTGGGGGCGAGGGTCTTGGGAGGGAACAGGAGTGGGCAAGGTGGGGTCTCCAGCTATCTGATTATCTCCCTTACATAAGCTTGGGGCTACTGGGTAGCCTGCCCCATCTCTGGTCCCTCTTGAGCTAGTGGGAGACCACTATCTCAGATCTCTGCTCTCCCAGCCAAGGCTGGGGTGCCCACAGCCTGGGGATCTCCTACGGATTCCACCTCCACCCCTTAGGCCAAGGTCGATGGGAAAGGGAATTTTTTCTTCTACCCCAGCCAGACTGCGTGGGGGTCCAAGGTATACGGTGACCAGGATAGGCAGACTCGGAACCAGAAAGGCAGGAACTGACACCTCCCTCTGCGTACGCTGGGCATGACGTGTCCTGGCCTGTTGGCTCACCCGCCCTTTACGGCACATGCTTAAAACATCACTGTGCTTCCAAGCAGGGAGGGGCCAGACACCAAGTCTACTTCTGGAGCCGTTTACTGAGAGACACTCCTACCGATATACGAGGCAATGACTTTACTGACCTCCCGGCCAGTGCTTAAGCCCAGGTGTGCCTGCTTCATGACCTTCTTGGCAAACTGAATCTGAGAACTTGTCCCTGTACCACACAGAACCTGGTCTGTAGGGCTCAGGCAGGGTCATCTCCTTTTTCACCTGGGTTGGTAAGCGTGTATTTGGAGTGGTTTCTTCCTGCATGCAGTAGCCACGAACGGGAAAGGGACCAGAGGGTCTGAGCTAGGCCCAAGCCTTTCCTCAGCCCAGCGCAGGGTGCCCGGCGCACACACCACCCCACTGACAATGTCCCACCAACATCCAGGAGGTGTTCTCACAAGGACTTTAAAGCAAATAAAACATATATTGTTCAGAAGTTTTTTTTTTCATTTTTTTTCTTTTTTACAAAAACATGCATACATACACAAGGTATGTCGGGTTCTTGAAAAGACTCTAGCACGCGCGCACGCATGCAGACACACACACACACACACGCACGCACGCACGCACGCACACGTATGCACACACACACAAATACTCTTCCTTGGACCCAGGCCGAGACCTCAAAAGCCTTGAGGACTTCTGGGGTGGCTTCCCCTTCTCCATATCTGTCTACTCTCCCACCTTGTTCTCCCTCAGTTAAGCTAGTCCTGCGTAGGGCAGCGGTCAGAGCTGAGGGTGGGGGAACCCCAGAAACAGAAGGCTCAAACTGGGGCCAGTGCCCAGGCATCCCTGGGACTGTGTTGTGCTTTTGAAGGGAGATGAAGGTTTGGCACCATTGGGACAGGAAGCACAGAGAGCATCTGTCTGCTGCACCAGGGCACTGAGATGGTTCCACACAGTGTGGCCTCTGGTGGGACAGTGACCAGATGGGAGGCCAACAGGTGACTGCTCACAGGGAGAGCATAGCTCAGAGTGGCTCTCAGGGCCTAGTGCTACCACAAAGGCATCTGAGGGAGCAGGTGGGAGGAAACTCTCCTGTACTCAGGAATAGGGGGCCCTTGGCTCCTCCCACTCCTTTAGCCCTCCAGAACCTGGGAAGGGCCACCCAGGCTGAGGCCAAGTTAGAAATAGTGGTTATGGGTGGGCCCACTTCAGCCAGTCCTCCTTTGTGCGGTCCTGAGGGATGGAGGCCACAGCTAGGGGCCTGGACAGCAGAGGGCCAGATCTGCTCTGGAAGACCCCAGACCTAGCCTGCCTCCTCCCAGAGTCCTCCCTGGTCCCATCCCAGACCGGTGGCCTTCTCAAGTTCCTTGGGGTATCGGTCAGGGTAGGCTGTGTTCTGGACCTGACTACCTGCCCAGAGGATCTCTGCAGACCCAGGAGCAGGGCTGACAGCAGAGGTGAGGAGAGCCATGTCTGAAGGGCAGGCGATGTGTTCTGAAACCCTAGAGATTCATGGGTTCTTCCTCTTCCACCAGCTGTTCCGATGGCCTGGGAGGGGAACAAAGGCAGGATGCAGGAAGGCTGGAGGGTGCTGGGCTTGAATGGAGTTACCCTCACAGTCCCACTCTAAAGGCTTGAGACATAAGTTGCGTGAGAGTTTGGGGTCTTCAAGTTGGGAGGATCCAAGGAGATTAGGAGGCCACTGGCCTCAGCCTGGGGCTCTGGCATTACCTGTCTTCAGCCAGGATGCCCACGGAGAGGGATGCTAATGCTGTCACGGCTTCCACTTCTGCATCAGCCCCTGGCATCCTGGGCAGCCACGAGTCTGGACAGGAGGCCAAGCGCTGCATGCAGCCCCAGTATTTCCCTAGGACAAGATCCTGGGTCAGTTGGGGAAAGACGAGCTGTTTGAGTTATACTCTAGACTGCTACCAAGGCTGGGGACTCCGGCCCAGAGCCCAAGAAGAGCGTTCAGCTCCCCTTCCTGCCCTCACCTCTCAGTCAAACACCCTCCCTACTCGCCCCTTCCCTACAGCCCTGGGTAATAGAGCAGATTCAACATGGTCTGAGCCCATCTCCATAGATGACCAAACGTCTTTCCCATCCTCTCTGGCTAAAATTCCACTCGAGAGGGTTGGCGAGATGGAAGGGCCAACAAGTACTAGCTGCTCTTCCAGAGGACCTGGGCTTGACTCTCAGCTTCTACACGGTAGCACACCACCATCGGAAACTTTGGCTCAGAGATCTGATGCCCACTTCTGGCCTATATGGGTGGGGCATGCACATGATGCTGGACATACATGCAGACAAAATACCCACACAACATAAAAAAAATAAGAAAGTAAATAAAACCAGGTTTGTTGGCACACACCTTTAATCCTAGTACTCAGGAGGCTGAGGCAGTTGGATTACTGAGTTCAAGACCAGCCTGGTCTACTTAATGAGTTCCAGGGCAGCCAGGGCTACACAGAGAAATCCTGCCTCAAAAAACCAAAAAACACAAGTAAACAATAAGAGCCCACTCCATAGGTGTGTGGATCCCAAAAGCACCAGGAGGGTTTACTTGTCCCCACATCTGGCTTATGTCCAGGTTTATTCACATACCCCACTGCCATAGCTATCTGGGGCACAGGGTTCCCCTCATGTAGTCTCCACAGTGCTTGGTCTACCCCTAGGAGCCAGGCATGGAAATGAATGCCTGTATTTCCAGCTGGTAGAGGTAGGGAGCACATGCTAGAAGACAGCCTGAACTACATAGGAGACGCTGTGTCAAACCAAAGAGCTCAGGCTGTAGGAAGAGCTCAGGCCGTAGGTCAGCAGTAGATTAAGTTCAATTACCGGTACTGAGGAAAGGGGTAGGGGTCATAGGAGGTAAGAAACATGGCAGCGAGAAGGGGGCAAGCATCCCCACAGCTGCTCTGCACAGCCACCTCTGGTCTGTGGGAACACTCATCATCCTGTTATTCTGAGACAATGATGGGCATGGACCGGCTCAGTGCAGAACCTGGCCCATCAGCTGTATCTGTGGCTTTGTCTCTGTTTCCCCAACCATACCTGAATACAGGGAATATACTTATTGCCATATCCTAGCAGAGACTCTAGACTTCACAGAAAGTGCTCAGCAGATACCCAGTTGAATCTTTAACATGTTTTCCATAGGTGGGCTCTTCGAAACAGTTCTATTCTGAGACCTAGGTAGGCCCTCCCTATAGTTTTCCAGTCACTGTGACCAGCACTGAAGAGGTAAAACCAAGCCTTTTTGGCAAATAAGGCCTGAGTGTTGCTGTCAGCCTGGCCCCTGACCCAAGACTGTAGCCAGAGATGGGGGGCCAGGCCCTGCCATAAGGAAGCCACTGTATTGTCTGTGCTGGGTCCGCCACTCATGGGGGTGTGGCCGCCATTTCTCCTGGGGTAGTTCCTGGGAATCCTATTTCAGACTGTCAGTGTGCCCTGACCTGGCTGGCACTGGACTCTCCGAAACCCTTGTTCCTGGAATGGTGGGCCCTTGAGGCTCTCCTAGCAAGTGTCCCAGCAAAGAACTTACTTTGCACCCTGATCACAGCTTCCAGAGAGCGGATGGCATTGAGGTTGGGTTTCTGCTTCCAGCCTTCTTCCGAGAGGGGATCCACCTACAGAAACATTCTGTCAGGGACCCCAGGGACCTGCACAAACATGGGCTGCCAGATCTCTGAGGTCAGAAGACGATGGCCCTAGACCTGACCCGGGAAGGTGTCTACTATGCCATCTGATCCAGCCCTGCCCCTTCCCATCTAATTACCTGCTCTTTGTCCCGGAGCTGCAGGAGCCAGACTCATTGGCCCCATGGAAGGATAGCTGCCTGGGGGCCAGGGGGCTTACCTTGTTGCCCAGGAGAGCTGCCACACAGGCCTCAGAGGCGTCACAGATGGCTTTGAGGTCATGGCCACCCTCTAAGGCCAACACCACTGCGCCTCCTGCCAACTTCATTAGCTGCTGTGTCATATACCCAAAACCTAGATGGATGAGGTGAGAGAAAGAAGAGGGGGCTGGAGGAGAGGCAGGCCCATTCCTAGCTGTTACTTCCACATTTGCATCTTCCTGTATAGGCCCTGTCTTAAAGACGAGAACCCCATGCAAAGCCCATTCACATGCTTCATTCTAAACTCTGAGAACTTAAGGGTCTCCACAACGCAAGGTCCCACAGCCAGCAGGTGGCAGGGATTGAGGCTCAGCCTCTGGCATCACCTCTAGCCCAAGTTTCCCTCACTGGGCTACAACTACCTTGTGGCATAGCGACTGCACTGACGTAGATCTGTTCTGAGAACGATGACCTAACTTCCCCCCTCCAAAGCAGCGGACAGCCCAGTCTGGAAGCCTGGCTTTTACAACTGGGCTTCCATCTGGCAGACCTAAGTCTCCAGGGGTCTGACCTGTGGAGATCTGGCCTGGTCCTGAGGAGGAGGCCTGTGCTGGGGTGGGCTGGGCCAACCCAGGGGAGTCCAGGGCCTCAAGTCCTACTCCAGACCTTACATGTGGCCCTGGACGGTGGCCACTACTTTCTGCCCCCTCTCATTTTGGCAGTGTATTCTTGTCCCCACAAAGCCTGGCTCTTGGTCCCCACATCTCCTCCACGGCCAGGGGCCCCCTTACATTTGGCAGAAACATGGTAGCCCCCCAAGGGGGCTGGGTGACCCTCTGCAGCATCAAACCCAGCAGACACCAGGACCAGGTCTGGAGCAAACTCCCGGGCAATAGGCATCACCACTATCCTGAAGTTGCAAGGAGAGGCATGGTCAACACAGGGAGTGGGCCAGCCCACCCTAGCTCCCCCGCCGACTTCGCTGAGGGTACCTGCCCCCAGGACACCAAGGACACCAAGACACACTATGTCCTAATGGGACTAGGAGAAGCTCTGATCTCCTCACCCGGGCTGGGGCTCAGCTATACCAGCCTCAGGACTCAGCCACACAGAGAATTTAGAGGCAGAACGGGGGCAAAGATGACAGTGACGAGATGATGGACATGCATGAGTGAGCACAGTGTGAGACTCGCCCAGCCAGCTGCACGAGGCTTGCTCTGGTCACTAAGCCTCAGGGACTGAAAACACTCAGCACTTTGGCTGGAGTTGAGCACGCTGTGTTTCCGCCTGAGAATGAACCAGCGCAACTAGACCCTCCGAGGTCCTGGGCTGCCAAGCTCCACTTTTCAGCTTCTGCCCCTGCCTGCCCCTAACCCAGTGCCATGGTCTATTTTGGCACTTAAGCATGGAACAGACACTGGAAGTCCCCCTCAGGGCCCCTGCAGAACTAAAGGACTTCCAGATCTAATTCTAGGGCTCCGTTTTCCTAAACAGACATAGGGACCTGGAATGAAGGAGACAAGGACAGCTTACAAAAGCCCGAAGGTCTTTCCATGGCAGTTTCTAAGGTAAACCCATCCCTCCATGAGGACAGTATTTAAGGACACCAAGTTTCTACTCTCACCGGGGACCCATCTCCTCCAGGAAGCCTTCTTTGACTAAATGTTTTGCTCTACCCAAATATCCTGACTTTCTCATTCTTGCAGCCCCCCCCCCCACTTTGGTTTTCCAAGACTGGGTTTCTCTGTGTCACCCCAGCTGTCCTGAAACTTTGTGAACTCCTAGAGATCAGCCTGCTTCTGTCTCCCTGGTGTGTGCCACCACATCCAGCTGTGTCCCATTTCTTTCTTCCTTTTTCTTTCTCTCTCTCTCTCTCTCTCTCTTCCTCCCTCCCACCTTCTCTCTCTCTCTCCCTCCCTCTTTTTCTTCCTTTTGAATTGGAGCTGGCCTACAGTGTCTGCTAAACAAGTGGGAACAGGCTGGCAACCCAACTGATCACTGCCATCCCAGGGCTGTGGGAAAGGGAGGAGGGTACAGTCCTGGTGGACCGGCCTCCTTGAGACTCTTCAGTACTTACCTGAAGGCAGCCAGGTACTCGGGGTCCCCCATGGGTGGATCCAGGCCCCCAGCCCAAGCCACATTGATGTTGAAGCCTTCACCACTGCCAGTGCCCACCTGGGAAACAAGATGCGAGGAAGACATGAGGAGAACAGAGTCCCAAGCCCCCCCAGCTTCTTCACTTCCAGGATGGAAGCTGGGGCTCAGAAAGAGTGAGCCGTTTGCTCAGGATCACAGAAGACGGGGTCAGAGAGAGTCCAAGGAAGCCAGTGGGCTAGAAGATACCAGCCTGGCATGTGGTTACCTCATCCACAGCCCCACTGCCTGGGAAGAAGTTTCCATCGTCATGGCGATGCAGCGAAATGTACAGCACACTGGGGTCTTGGTAGAACGTCTGCTGTGTGCCGTTGCCATGGTGAACATCCTGCACAACACAGCAGGCAGTGGATTAGGGAAAGTCCAAAAGAAAGACAGAGGTACTGCAGGGCACACTTCAGGGTCAGTGGCTGTTCCGAGCATTGGACTCTAGACTGCTGGGGTCAGGAAACTACAGTTTCTAGGTCACAGGACTGAGTCGCCCCCAAAAATCTGCTGTCTGGCAGGGATCCCAACTCCACATGGAAGAACTCTTCCTGTCTTGTGACAGGGTCTCACTATGTAGGCTTGGCTAGCCTGAGACTCACTATGTAGACCAGGCTGGCCTTGAGCTCACAGAGACTCACCTGCCTCTGCCTCCCAAGTGCTGAGATTAAGGCTTGTGTCATCACACCCAGCCTCTCTATAGAGGCGTGTGTGTGTGTGTGTGTGTGTGTGTGTGTGTGTGTGCGTGTGAATCCTGTATGAATCAACCCTTCCCTCTGTGTCTTGCACAGTCATGAGGCAGTGTACGTGGTCAGTGAACAAGCTCAAACGGAGCCAGACCCAGTCCCAGTCCTCTAGGAAATGCTGGACCCTGCCCTGGACTCACAAGACCACACAGAGGTTCAACTGTGACAAACTCCCCCACTATTCTCAATGTCTGCTTAGAAATGTCCTTTTCCCATCTGTCCATGCAGAGGAGACACAGCCTCGTGCTTAGATGCATATACTTCAGAGCTAACAGGCCCAGGACTCCAGTCTTGCTCCCACGTCCCATGAAGTGAGCATCAAATAATAATCTCTGTAGGTGCTTTCCTCATCTGTGAAATGGGCTGTCGTCAATAGCAGACAGAGAACTGCCAGGGTCTAGATGTGGCTGACGGCATAGCAATGCTGTCAGACATTCCCATTACGTTATTATGTAGAGGGGAAATGGCTTGCTCTGCCGAAAAGAAGCCAATGGAGCTTAAAGACAGCACATGAACTCCCGTCCCCTGGCAGAAGCCTATGCAGAGACCTCCCACTTCTGGGCCTCTTGGGAGTTCTAATGTAAGTGCTGCATCCACCCAAATATTCTTAAGGTAGAGGTGAATGCCAAACCCAGACACGGAGCTGCATCTCCAAGGGCAGGCTCAGGGGTCTGCCAGCAGGCGTGGGTCTGATGACCACGGGAACCAGGACCTACCCAGTCAACAATGAGGATCTTGCTGGCCTTGCCTTGCTGCTGGAGCTGTCGGCAGGCGATGGCCACAGAGTTGAAGAAGCAAAAGCCCCTGGAGGAAAGAGAAGAGGGTCCTGCCAGCCCATCCCCATACTCCTCTGCCTACAGGAAGGCTCCGGAGGACTGCCCCCACCTTACTACATGACCCCCCCATGCCTTACATGGCTGTAGAGTGGTCTGCATGGTGTCCCGGGGGCCGCACCACAGCAAAGCCATTCTGCAAGGGGGGAGAGCACTGCTCAGTCCACAGCCATCTCTCAATCCAGGTTTGCCTGAGCCTGCTTCTCGTCCCAGTCCCTTCCTCTAAGGAATAAAAGGCGTGAGCGCCAGCACACCCCACTGAGGGGTCTAGCCCTCTGCCTCTATGCTGCTGCCTGGTGTTTAGCTGCACTTGAACGGAGCACCCCTCCCTGGTAGGGGCTGCCTGTCATCATGGCGACAGCTATTGACGATTAGATAAAACTGCATGCCTGGCCCCGTGCCAAGTACTTCCTACAGACTGCATTTTCTCCTCCCAGCATCCCTAAAGCACAAACATTATCATCGTCCTCAATGCGTAGGTGAGGGAGCCAACCGAGGTGAAGTAATCACCCAAGTCAGGTGGCTGCAAACGGTAGAGCTGGGACTTTACGATCAGGATGAATGGCGAGCGCGGCTGAGCCCTTCTCCTGCCGAGGGCACAGTGCCTGCTTTGGGCTCTGAGCTCTCAGACAATGGGGCTGGCTGCTTTAGGCAAATCATCCCAAGGTACCTGTGCTAGAGCACTGAGCACTTCCCCAACTGATTGGGCCAAATCTCAGGCCTAAATGGAACAAGTGAGCTTGTGGTATGGAAACGTGGCCACGAGGAGCTGGAGAGATGGCTCAGAGGTTAAGAGCACTGGCTGCTCTTCCAGAGGCCCTGAGTTCAATTCCCAGCAACCACTTGGTGGCTCATCACCATCTGTAATGGAATCGGATTTCTCTTCCTGGTTGCATGAAGACAGAGCACTCATCTACATGAAATAAGTTAATAAATCTTAAAAAAGGAAAAAGGCCGTGATGCACCTATAGCCACAAAACAGGTCTTAAGTGACCTCAGATGGTCAGGACCGTCAAACACAATAGCACCCCAGTGCCCAGTGGCTTGATTTCCTAAGTGTCGTGAACCTTGTTTCCAGCCCTGATTTCCCTTTCAATGCCTTGTAGCAATATCCACAAGGAACGAGGTGTCTAAAGCTTGGCACCTGGAAGGACCCTCTTCCCTCACCCGACACCACCTTGTAGCTTACCAGCCTTTAATCTGAACTTCCTACCTTCAGCTCCCGGGAAGCTACTCTGAAGGCAAGGTCGGTGACACTGCCTGCTGCCCAGCGGGCTGCATTGGAGGAATGCAACTCGTTCCAGACGGTGTCAGTATCTACCTGTAGGGGCCGGGGTCAGGGACTGCGTCATCCTATGCTTTCCATAGGAGCCGGGGTTCCAGTAAGGCAATACCCACCCCATGGCCAGGACCCCAGGGGCAGGGAGCTGGGCAGACAAAGCTGCCTCCCCAGTGCCCCACCGCCCAAAGGCAAGGCCTCCTGTGTCCCCAGTCCCAGCAGGACTTCTTCCCAGCATAAGTCCCAGCACCAGCTGGTGTGTGGCCAGCACTCGGCCTCCCCAGTCAGGGGAGGGGGCATGGCGTTACCTGGGCGGGATTGGGGTATGGGCCGGGAGGGGTTTTAAGCCCCGGTTGCCTCTGCTCAGGCCCTGCGGGATGGTCGGAGCTGGAGGGGCCGTCTGCACCACTGTCTTCCACTCGGGGCCCCTAGCCCAGGCTGGGAGGCCCCCCAAACCCAGTCCCTGGGCCTCAAGGCTAGGGAGGGGCCGGGGGGGCAAGATGGGGAGATGGGAAGGGCGAGGCGGACCGAGAGAGGCGAGCAAGGCAGAAAGAGTCGCAAGAGGCTGGAGAAAGAGAGAGAGGACAGAGAGGGAGAGGAGGGAGGAGAAAACAGAAGCAACAACAGTTGGAAAAACTAGAAAGTGGCAAGAAATGGGGGAGTTGTGAACAGGGCATCGAATGGCTCCCCCAGCAGCCCCCGTGACAGCTCCCTCGTGCCCTCCTGTACTCAGCCTCCATCTCACCCCCACACACCTTGCCTGGCACCATAATGGGGACCTTTTTGAGGCAAGGAGGGCCATGCCAGAGGCGCAGGAAGACCCCACCAGCAGCTGAGTGAGAGCGGTGAGCAAAGCTGGAGGGCTGGAAGGCTGTGTCCTAGGTAGGGAAGTCCTAAACCTCTACGTACACGGGAGGCACCCCACAGCCCCACACTAGGCAGTCCGAGGCCTGGAGGTCAAGTAAGGTACACCTCAAGTGCCTGAGAGAGGCCCACTCCTGGGCAGGAGGAGCTGCCACGCCTTGAACACTGGGGTCAGATAAAGGGGCACAGTCTCAAGCTCCAATGTGATCCCACCTTGAGCCTCACTCAACACCTACTTAACGGGACACAGAGACACCTATCGGCACAATGGGAAAGGCCAGGCCCTATCCAGAGTGGCAGAACCACAAGTCACAAGTGGCAGAGGGGTGGGAGTGGCCAAGAGAACCCAACGGAAGGCCGACAGCCCTTGGCAAGGCCCTCTTGAGAGCTCTGGGCATACTTACCCCAACCCCGCCACAGGGTAGCATCACAAATGTCCGCTGTGCCAGAAGTCCTGTGGAGACAGGCCAGGTCATGTGAGGGAGGAACATGGGAGCCCTAAGTGGAGCAAGTATGGAGGCAGAGGCAATAAAGGGAGATATGGGCAAGCTCGAGGTGATTCGGGGCCAGACGTCATCTGTCTCCCTCCCCTACCTGTCAGTTTCCCATTATCCAGTTTGAGTCGGCTGAGTGGGTTGGTGCCATAGAGAAGCACATGCCGTTCACAGTGGACTGATTGCAGCTCCTCTAGGGAAGCCTTTCGGCCTCGGAGACACTGAGGAAGGGACCACGGAGTTCCTAAACCTTCCTCCCAACCCCCGCCCCTCTGTCACCACCAGATGGCCCCACTCTTTCATCTCTTGTTGACCCTGAGGCCTCTCAGCCCTTCCCTTGCACAGCCCCACCTCCTTACCTCACACTGGCTGCGAAGACCCCGCTCCTGCAGCCGGGACCAGATGCTCTGGATGCGGCCTGCGTGCTCAGGGTGCTTGCTGTTGTCTCCACAGGAACACTGGTGCTTCAGCATCACGGAGTCATAGACCAGGCCTGCAAGAAGCAGAGGTCAGGGCTAGAATGCCAGGGAGACTGCCGCCATGGCTACAGATGGAGAACAGCCCACACCTCCAGAGCCAGGCATGCACGTATCCCCGGCTGCATTCCCTTTGCAGCTCTTCTGTGGAGAGCTAGCCCTGCTTCCCTCTTGCCTAAATGCCTCAGACTACCTAATGTTCACACCAGGGCAGCACCGCCCCACTCACACCTACTGTGCATGGCCTTGTTGGTACTCTTATTGCTCACAAGGTCCTACCCATCTCCTATGCCCTTGAGAGTTCATGCCCTATACCTAGAGAGAGTTAACACAGGACATCTCCCTCTGGGTGTCACAAACTCAGAAGCTCCAACACAGAGAGGAAAAAACAATTCCAGGGAAACCCAAGGACTGGGAGAGTTGGGGCTGGAGAGATGGCTCAGAGGTTAAGAGCACTGGCTGCTCTTCCAGAGGTCCTGAACTCAGTTCCCAGCAACCACATGGTGGTTCACAACCATCTATAGTGAGATCTGGTGCCCTCTCTTGGCATACAGGTGTACACACAGAGAGAACATTGTCTACGTAATAAATAAATACATCTAAAAAAAGAAAAAAGATTGGGAGAGGAATACCCACCGTCACTGGCCGTGTGGCCAGTCTCCCAACCGCACATGGAAAATACTCAGAAACCTATTTTACCTTGTAAATAATAAGCAAATAGGATGAGACTATTTACATAGTACCTACACTGTATTAGGTATGAAAATCAAAACAGAAGTGATTTAAATATGTGGAAAGATGTGCATAGGTTAAAAGAAAACATCATGCCCTTTTTACATGAAGAGCTGGAGCATTTGTGGTTTTGGTACGTTTATAAGGTGAGCTTGGGGTACCAGAAGAAACCCTCTGAGGTATTAAGGAATTGCCTCTCAGCCTGCCCAAGGGAAGTCTCTAGAAGCAGGCCCTGTACAAACACCCTGCTCCTGGCAGGGTCAGTGTCTACACATCTCAGAGTACCAAGGGCTTTCAAAATGCTCACACTGTTTTACCCAGGAATGCTAGTCCTTAAGAGTGACCCTAGAGAGATAATCCCAGACAGAAGTAAAGACTTAAACATAGGAAAATTAAGGACCAGGTGTGATGGTGCACACCTTTAATCCCAGTGCTTGGGGGTCAGAGGCAGGTGGATTTCTGAGTTCCAGGCCAGCCAGAACTTCCTAGTGAGTCTATCTCAAAAATAAAGAAACAAACAAGCAAAGCTAACACTAAAGCTTGGTGATGGTGATATGTGCCTTTGATCCCAGCACTCGGGAGGCAGAGGCAGGCAGATATCTGTGAGTTCGAAGCCAGCCTGGTCTACAAAGGGAGTTTCAGGATAGCCAGGGCTACACGGAGAAAACCCTGTCTTGAAGAGGGGGGGGTGGGGGGTTGGGGAGAACAAAAATTAAAACTAAAAATGTTCAAATGTCCAACTAATAAGAATTAAAATTGACACTGAGCCGAGCATGGTGATTTACACCTGAAATCTTAGCAGTTGGGAGTCTAAGAGAAAAACTGCTACAAGGTCAAAGCTAGCCTCAGAGGGACAACCTGTCTCAAAAGCTGAAAATGAAATAAAACTATGATAAAATATAAGAATCTCAGTTTTAAAGATTCATGATAAAATTTTTATAATATGATGGCTGAGAAAGCAGAATGCAGAGCTGGTAGTGGGTTGGAAACAAAGAAGCTGCCCATCACAAGCAGGAATCGACGTTCAGTTCCTAGCACCAGGTGTGGTGGCACATGCCTTTAACAGCACTCGGGAGGCAGAGGCAGCAGATCGCTATGAATTTAAGGCCAGCCTGGTCTACAAAGAGAGTCCAGGACAGCCAGAGCCAGACAGAGAAACCCTATCTCGAAAAACAAAACAAAACAAAAAATTAAAAAGGGCTCAGTAAAGCAGCGTGAAAAACATAGCTGACATGTTTGTGACCTCAGACAGGCAGGCTGGCTGACTTAAACCTGGAGCGAGGTACAGCAGAGTTTAGGGCAATAAGAGAACTTGGTGACTTATTATTATTGTATTTTTCTTGCATGTCTCAAAATGTGCAAAATACTTTTCTACAAGCACAGCAATCATGAGTAATGTTTTTGTTTTTGAAGGGCTGGTCATGTTAGGAGACTGAAATTCCTGTCCTGGCCTGACTGCCGGTTTTGTCGCTTAACCATAAGCCAGTCCCTGTCAGCTTCGGTTTCCTGAGTCCTCATTTCCTCGCCCGCTTCATGGGTACCCGGAGCTCACACGATATTAAGGCGTAGCCTCCAGAACTGTCCATGAAAGGCAGCTCGAAGACACGGACTCATGCCCCAGCCACTTCCTGATGCCTCCCAGACAGTCCCTCACTGGTCTTACCTGTGGCAGGCGTCTCTGAGCTGTTGAGAACTTGGGTCTGAGAGGTGGGCTCTGGGCTCAGCAGGGAGATGGGGGCCGCTGGGGAAGACTGGGTTCTGGACAGGGGACGGTGTCCGACCTGGGCCAGAGGCAGCAGCACAGAGTCCCTGGAGCTTCCCTGGGAGAGCCGCCCAGCCAGACGCTGCTGCTCCCAGAGCGACACCTGCAAGAAAACATGGCCACAGCCTCCAGTTTCTTAGATCTGGCCACTTGCTCTTACCCAAGGTCTAGGGACCCTCTGGGTTGACTTCTTTTCCAGGGACATCCCGGATGTGAGCTCTGGCTTATGTATTCTCTGAGCTCCCTGAAAACCAGCACCCAGCCCAGTGACCCGATTTCATAAGAACACCTTAGGCCTCCAGTCTACTCTGATTGGGATCGCCTCTCCCAGGACTGCCTGAGACACTAAACACATGTAGACTGTCACCACCAAGCGCTGCTGGTAGAATCCTGTTTCCCAGTTCATAAGGTCCCGAGCCATGTCTTTGGAGAAAGCATCTCTGCTGGGGCCATCTTTGCAAAGGGGATGTGATTAGGTAAGCTCTTCCCTGAAAAGGACCTGTGAGCACAGGCCTGCAGAGACTCCTTCCTTCACAGCTCTCAGGACACACCCCTCCCACCCTCATCCAACACACACACACACACACACACACACACACACACACACACACACGTACTTCTACACCTTGGTGTGGGCCTTGATTTCCTATCTCCTTCCCTTCCCCATCCTATGCCAAGCCCTGAGCCTTCTGACTAAAACTCTCTTCAGCGTCCTTGGGCACAGCCATACCTGTTGGTGCTGCTGCAGAGAAACGGGGCCTCTGCCCTCAGAAGGCACGTGGCCTGACTCCCTGCGTTCCAGGCCATCATTCACCACAGGGGCCACTCCCCCGCCATCTGTCTCGAGGTCCTCAGCCGAAGGTATCTGCCGCAGTCTCGGCTTCTCACTGGGCTTGGCAGGCCTCTGGAGAGGGGAGATGGCTGGCTGAGAAGGGCGGGTGGCAGGCAGAGGGTTGGGTAAGGCCACATTCATTCTGCTGGCTCTCCAGCAGCCACTTGTCTTGCCCTCCAGGCCTCTCCTCCTCGTTTGTGTCCTTCCTTCAGTCCACGGGGGCTCATCAGTCAGGCATGCCCTCAGCACCTCCCCTGTCTGGTTCCCCTCACCTTGATCAGCTGGACATGAGGTTTGAGCCGATCCTGGCGCGGCTGCAGGGGGCCCAGCAGAGGGGAGGCCGTGGCGCTGGGGGGCAGGGGTTCTGAGCGGGTCCGGTTAAGTGGCCGGTGGAGGCCTGACCCGGAGAGCCGATCGGTGGTCAGTAAGGGCTGGGTAAAGTGGAAGGGCAAGGGCCCAAGCCCAGGCACTGGAAAACATAGGATAGATGTAAGGAAGGAAGGAAGGAACCCTGGGAGCCATGGAGAGGAGGCAGAGCTTGGCAAGAAGTTATAGACAGTGAGGGACTGGAGGGTGGGTCTTTCCCAGGGCTTGGCCCCTTGGCAAGGTGCAGAAATCCTGGCCATCCTGGGAGAAGTATCAAGACTCACCAGTCCACAATGGGGCATGAGAGACTGAGGGATCCAGCAGGAGAATGGGCTGCAGGCGAGAGGGTAAGGTGCCAGTAGCCTCTGACTCTAGACCATGGTGCAGGAAGAGGGGGGTATGGGGGTTCCCCAGGACAGGACCCCGAGGGCCCAAGGTCGAATGGGTCCTGCGGTCACCATCAGCCTGAAAGAAAGTCAGCGCTTGAGAGGATTCCAGGAGAGGAAGGAAAAACATTGAGGCAATAGGCCACAGGCATGAAAGAGGCCGGAGAAGCACAGAGTGGGGGCAGGGGGCCCCAGCCACTCACCCTGGCAGGGGCAGGCAGCCCCAGCGTGATTGCGGGCAGCAAGGACACTGTCGGCAAAGCGAACGGGGCCAGAGGAGTCTCCTGCAGCCGCAGCCGCTGGCCCAAGAGCGCCTGCCATGGGGAGCAGGGTGACGGGTCACCAGTCCTGGACCTCTACCTCTGGTATGCCGTCCCCAGAACACCCAACAGGCCCTGCTAGGGACTGCCCAGACCCTGAAGCCTCAGGCCAGGCCACTCGCTGGGAAAAGACCGAGACTCAGAACTGACCCAGGAGAGAATAGTCCCCAGCAAGGCCTTACCTCGGAGCCCAGGGCAGGGTTGGGGCCATGCTCGCTGTCATTGGGGGAGCTGCACCCCGACGCAGGTGTGCTGCTGCTACTGGGGGAGGAATCTGAGGGGAGAGAAAAAAGGAAGGCAGAGTCAGGTCAGGAGTGGGTGGTCCTGGGCAAGATCCCCAGTCAAGGCTCCTTCCCTTCTGGGATGTATTTGTGCTCTCTCCCCCTGAAGAACAGAGAGCTGGCGGACCAGCGCTGGCCCACAGCAGCTTGTTTTCACAGTAAATGTTGACCAGCAGGCTGAGGTTTTAGTCTCAGCTCGACCTCTGGCTGGCAGGCAGGCACGTGGGACACTCAGCAGTCCCTCGCGGGAACTTCCACCTGGGTGGAGCCTGGCCTGAAGGAGGGGCAGCACTTTGGATCTGGTCCGTCTGGCTCCTACCTCCAAGAGTCTCTGCAGGCCTCCTGCGAAGGCTGGGCGGGGCGCTCTCCTTCCTGAGCAGGGGATTCTTGCGCCTCTCCAGGGATTTCTTGGGCTTATAGCGCAGCTTCAGGTTGGGCTCAGACACTGGGGGGGAGCCGGAGTCACTCCCCCGCTATGCCAGGGACCCTGCCCTTCTCCCCCCTTTTTTTCTTTTTCTTTTTGAGACAGGGTCTCAGTATGTAGACCAAGATGGCCTCAAACTCACAGAGATCCACCTGTCTCTGCCTACTGAGTGCTGGGACAAACGTCATGCACTACCAAGCTGGACCTCTTCCCTCCCAGCCACCTCTAAGTTATAGAGAGAAAAGGCAAAAAACAAAACCAAAAAACAAATACAAAAATCCCCTAACAGCTGGTGTGCCAACTGTCCCAGCTTTCCCTCACCCCCACACTCCTGAACTCAATCTAAGGACCTTTACCTAATCTAACCCCCTCAGAGGTCTCCGTGTGCCCGGCTTACCTGTTTTACGCAGGGGAAAGTGCTCCGGGGGTTCAGGGGGCAGGCTGGGAACAGGAGGCAGAAAGCTGCTAAGCACGGTGCGGGCAGCGCCTTCAGTGTCCAAGGGCTCAAGAGCTCTGTGGGGTGAGTGTCAAAGCTACTTCAGGAGCCCAGGGTGCCCAAAGGCCCCGAACTCTCGCTCTGCACAGGTGCCTTCCTGAGCACGCTAGCCACCGACAGAGCTAGGCAGCGTGGAGCCGGCAGAGACAGGAGCCATCCCCAGGTGGCAGCAGTGGGTCAGCCATGCTAAGGAAGAGGCTCTGCTGAGCGCAAAACTCAGGCTTGGAGCTTAGGGCGCCCTGGAGACTCAGGATAGAAGCCCTTTCTAGGAGCCAGGACTTCTGGGTATGTGAAGGGCCTCAGGTGAGACGTAGGGAGAAAACGGAAGGGGAGAGCAAGGCAGGGGCTGGTTGAGGGGAGACTTGGGGAACTATGTTTAGGCACAAAGTAAGAAATAGGTGATGGGTGAAGAGGAGGAGAGGGCTGTATGCATGTACGCTCACTCACAGGTGAGCATGTAGAGAAGAGGGGCACAGAGAGGACTCAAGGGTGGTGAGCTACCTGTAGGGGATACTGGCGCTGCTGGGATGGACCGTCCTCTCAAGGGCTGCCTGCTGTTTCTTCAGGATCACCTCAGCCAGCTTCTGTTTGACCACACTGCTGGCCACGGCACCTGCAGAGGCAGAGAAATGGGAAGGCTGGTGGCAACGGGTGGATAGAAAGCCTCTTGGGCACATTCACTGCCCACTGCCCAGGCCACACTTTCAGTACATGGTGTCTCAGGGACCCCTCGAGGCCCCGCCCCTCCTGTGAATCTCCTAGCCACTCCCATACCCACTTCTGCTCACAGGCAGAACCAGGTAAGCAGAGGGCATCCCAGACTCCTCCCCGCCTCGGACCTACGGTGGATCCTGCACACCCAGGCAGAAACAGGGGAGACAAGCCCCAGCCTTACTTCGCTTGCTCTTGTCTTTATTGAGAAGTTGCCGGAGTTCTTGTTCCTGCTGTCCCCCCTGCAGCTCCGGCACTGGTGGGTCCCTGGAGAGCTGTGGACAGAGCTGGCAGCTCAGGAGGGGCGTGGGCAAAGGACAGAGCTACGGTCTAGGGAGGCTGGGGTGTGCCTGAGGAGTTGTCTTACCCTCATGGGCTCAGCTGAGTGCTGCTGCTGTTGGAGGCCTGCTAGGAAGAGATGGCGGTGCAGGTGCTGGGGGTTCGGCAGGGCCAGCAGCGCAGGCTCTGGCGGGGGCTCCACGGTGGGCCGTTGGCCCACTCGTAGGTCCATGGGCTGGGGCTGAGAGCCTGGTGTGTCTGGCTGGAGAGCAGAGCAGCCTGGGGACACACAGCAGAGTCAGCTGGAAGACTAGTTTGCAGGAACTTGGTCACAGACTACTGAACCCTCTGGGGCTGATTCAACATCAGTCAAAACACCCTCAGGGGGCCTTTTCCTCGTAAACCAAACGGCGAGCTACAGGTGGATACTGGATTGTGTTCCACCTGTGAGAAAGGAGCTCCACAGACCAAAAATGCAGTCCCTTCCGACTGCTGATGGCTATAGAGCTGAGCCATCTGACAGTAAAGCATGGTGTCTCCCCTCTATAGCGCACTGGCTTGGGGCTAAGGTCACAGGGTTTAATGACAGTGACAGCTCATAGTGATGCAGTTCTGGGCTCTGTATCCCACTTGCCTTTGTCCTTCTAGGAATGAGGTCAGCCTGCCTCAGGGTGGTAAACAGGCCCACTCTGCTCAGCCCCTAACCTCACAGCCCTCACAGACCCTCAGCTGCCACTCTCTTGTTCCCATGTCTGTATCATTCTGGTCCTGGGATCCAGAAATAGTGCCTAGAACTCACTATCAGCCCTGGTTAGGCACCTAGGGCCTACTGAACCCTGTTCTCAGGGTAGGCCCCTCAGCTCACCAGGCCCATGAGCTTGTGGTACAGACCCCTGCTTCCCGTTTGGACCAGCTGTGGGCCTGGTCTGGCAGGGACAGCAGGCTCAGCTGCCTCTTCTCCATTGTCCTCTGCACCCACGCCAGGAGCACCTTGCCAAGGCTGTGGGTGCAGGAGCTATTTATAGCTCACCAGCAGACCAGGGAGTGTGCCAGCACAGCCAGCTGGCCAGGATGGGCTGAGTAGCCAGAGATTCTGAGATGCCGGGAGGTGGAGCTGTTGGGGGGTCCTAGGGAAGGGAAGGGATGAGAATTCAAGACAGGGGAAAACTCCCCACAGAGGCCTTCTTCAGGCACCTCCCCCTCACAGAGCAGCCACACCTACCCCTCGATGCAACCATAGGAGCCGTAGATCTGTGGTGCATGCGTCCGGCGAAACCCACTCAACCCCCAGGCCACCACCCTGGATGGTAATTATTGCTACCCGTTCCCCTAGATGAGGCAAGGGAGGCCCCAGTGTGAGGGGCAGAGAGAGAAGGTGGGGCCCCGGGCTGTTAAGGCCAAGGCCCCATTCTCCTACCAACACTCTGGAAATCACCCCCTTGGAAGGGGCTCCCGCTGGGCAAGGAAAGAGCTTGTGGGACGCTGTCTCTACGGGGTATCCCTCCAACCCCGACTGTGAGATGACATGAGAGAGGAGTGACTGGATCCAGGTACCGCCCATAGTGAACAGTGCCTAGATTCTGTGCCCTTGGCCCTGGTCACGTGGCTACCCAAGAAATCATTCTGGTAGAGAATGGGCCTCCAATGGCACCATATTCCCGACCCATGAGAGGTTTCAGTCTTCCCTAGCTCTGGTGTCCTGGCTGCCTGAGGTCACTCCCTTGACGACACAGGGCTTAGAAGAAGGCATCATACCTGAGGCCTGTAGCTTCAGTCACAACAAGCTAGGAGCGGTCGCCTAGCAGCCGCCACCATCCTTCACTCAGCATTACCACAATCGGTGCAAAGGGATACCGGGAACAGAGGAAGGACTCTGTTCAGAATTTTGGGAATTCCTGTCTGGGAGACTCAGCATGTGAGGGTTCCATAGGGCACCCCCCAACAAGGTACAGGTCTAGCAGAAGTTCTCTGGAGAAGCCTCCTTCAGGTGTTTGCCCGTGAACACCTACCTCAACTTGGCCTGCAACAAAGACCCACTCAGACAGTGCTTTCATCCCACAGCAAACCGCGCATATTTTATCTCCCTGGTCTTTGGCTCACTATGTCTCCTGACCTCTACATTCCTACACCGTACCTACTGCTCAATGCCCAGCTGGACGCAGGCCGGCTGCAGCGCGCCCTTCCTCCTAGACTCCACATCTGCTGCTCACAGCATTGCAAGCAGTCCAACAGTACCGGGCCTGGGTTAAGCTCCAAAGGCTGGGCTTAGGTTTGCCTTTGCTCATCATCCCAGGACCTAGAGCACTACCTGGCATAAGGTAGTCACTCAATAAACATGGAACCATGGGGGAAATCTTGCTGTCTCTGCTCAGTGGCCTAGGCTGGAGCTTCACGGGGTGAGGTTCATTGAGGATTCGGGGTGATACGATAAAGTTACAAGCCAGGTTTCTCTCATTTAGCAGAGGCCGCGTGTTGCTACCACTTTCCACCCTTTTTGTGTGTTCTGTCTCCCCAAGCTTTGGGGCAGCTGAGAAAGATTCCCTAATTTTCTGGTTCTCTCTATGTGGAATCTCTCCACACTCAGCAGATCCTCAGTGTGCACTGGGAGTTGAGGTCAAGGATGCCTCCATCCTAGACCTGGCTCCGTGGGCACATTCTAAATCTGCGCAGCAACAGGAAGTCAGTCCTCCGCTGCAGCCCAGTCTCCCAGGGAGAGAGAAGGCCCAGGAGAAAGTCTTCTCACAATAAGAGGAGCCCTTTCCTCCCTGCAGGGCCCATGAGCACTGAGGCCAGAGCGACAAGAACACAGCTTACCTGGTGTCTGACTGGGGCAGGGGCCTGAGGATAAACACTAGTTCCTCCTTCCCGTTGTACTATACCCGACCAGGCCACACAGGACATCCTGGCTTTCCCTTCCCTGCTGTGCTTCCCAGTCTGGTTCTTATTCTTCTGGAGACCCAGCTATGTGCCTTCCCTGGAACCCTCATCCTCCAACTCTCCGGCCCAGCTCACTCCCCACTTCCTCAAACCCTTAGTCCTCAGTTTCCCAGGCTGTTTCTATCCCTCATGCCCCACCAACCAGTCTCTCCCAGGCCTGATGTTTACCTGTGCCGGGAGACTGAGGCAGCAGACACCCAGGTTTACCTGGGTTCCGGATGCAGAAAGAAGAGGTGAAGAAGGTGTGTCTGGGGGAGAAGGGAGGAGGGCTAGTGGCCCTGCCACTCCAGGCTGGCGCAGTGGGGTCTCCAGCCAGCTACCTGAGCGACTGGGCTACACAGGCAACGAGGACTTAAGGAGGCCCCAGCTCACCCGACAATGCCCTCAGCCCTCCCTGATGTGGTCAGATACCATCTTCCCTAGGCAGCCAAAGCATGCTCCCAACAGCCCGAGGGGGAAAAAATCAAGCTGGGAGGCGTGGTGGGGCCAGCGGGGGGGGGGGGGGGGGGCAGGGAGAAGCAGGCCTGGAGAAGCATACAGGAAATGTCAGGGACCAGGAATGGTCCTCACAGTGGGAAGCGGCTGGGCTGTGGCTGCAGACTGGGAGAGATCTGTTAAGAGCTGTGAAATGGTAAAGATACACATCCCAAGGACCCCAGTGTCCGTTCTGTGTCCTGACACCTTGATTGTCCAAGAAAAGAGACCCACTAAGCCTCAAGCCTCTTTCTGAGGTAACCAGAGCTAGAAATCTTTTCTTATGGAAAAGAGTCCACAAAACTACAACAGGACCCCAGGCTGGTTGGCAGCAGGAAGAGCAAGGAAGGTGCGGAAGGGGAAGTAGCCGTGAGTTCTCACAACACCTGTCCACAGTGAACACACCCTCCAACCATTCCGGTTCAGGGACAGAAGGCCCTCCCAGGAAGGCCAAGGAAGCTTCGGTCTTTCTGCAGGCGGCATTTAGTGGATATGCTTCCTCAGACCAGACCAAGTGCAGAAGGTTACTTTCTGAAGGGAAATGGGCACTGCTTTCTGGAGCTGTACTTAGCAGGCAGCCATAGGCAGAAAAGACTCTAGCCAGCAGCCCATCATACACTGGGACCCACGGCTCAGTACCCAGTCCTGGGTGGACACGCTGCCCTACCCATTAGTTCAACCACCTTTGGCAGTGTGCCCAAGCCCACATGGGCACAGTGTTCATCTGACCTGCTCTCCTCACCTCTCATGTACTCACAGTGACCCCACACCTCTGCCTATCATTAATTATGGTATGGGTGGCAGCGTTTACCAGCCATTATCATCTGCAGTAACACTTTCTAAGGCACACGGCAGGTCCTTTCGGTAACTGATGAATCATACACAATGATCTTCTCACGACTTCCTGCCTAAGACACGAATATTTCTCAAGGTTTGTGATCCCCAGGGAAGACCTACTCCAGAAACAGCCTCCTCTTCCCAGGAACACTCACACTCTGGACTCCTTTCTTTTGTGGGCCGGGCAGGTTTCTGGACTGACTGTTTTTCTTCTTCTTCTTTTCTTGTTGTTTTGAGACAAGAGTTCCCTGTACAACAGCCCCGGCTGTCCTGGAACCAGCTTTGTAGACCAGGCTGGCCTCGAAGTCGCAGAGACCTACCTCCTCCTGCCCCCGAGTGCTGTGATCAAAGGCATTTGCCACATCTGGACTGACTCTTAGTGTTCTGCCTGTGAAACAGTTGATCTTGGTTGTCAATCTGACCCAACCCGGGGAAGAGGTCACCTCAAATGAAGAATTACCTCTGTCAGGCAGGCCCATGGACCTGTCTGTGAGGCAGGTGGTTCCTGGGTTCTGGAGAGAGCAAGCAGCACTCCTCTGTGGTTTCCTGCCTTCCCTCAAGGATGGACGAACTATGACATGGAAGTGTGAGCCAAATAAGCTCTTTCCTCCCTCAAAGCTGCTTCTGGTCACCGTGTTTATCACAGCAGCAGAGACCAAACTTGAATACGCTGTCAGGCCCAGAGCTCCCAGCATCCCCTCTGACCTTGCCTTCACAGTAAGTCCTTCCCTGCCTCACACCCCTGCTAACCACAGGTCTGAGCGCCACGCACTGAGGACAGGAGAAAAATAACCTTGGGCCTTGTGGTTTGTTACGCTGGCTGGAAGGGGTGGTTTGTGGCGGTGACCTATGACATAAACTCTGTTCAGACAGCCACATGGACATGTGTACATGCATACTGCCAAAGAGGCCAAATCCAAAAGCACTTTCTTGAAAGAGCCCTTTACTCCCTAGCTCCCTGCTAAGTGCCGTGGAGTTCATAAGGTCTGTGAATAGTTCTCTGCGTGAAGAGGCACCTCATGGTGCCTTGACAGAAGGGTTAAGCTGACAAGAATATCCTGCATCTCCATTCCAGCCTGAATTTGGGGATCCCTCCTTCTCAGTGACCTCACTGCCTTTCTTAGAGGGTGGCTGTCATTCACTTAGGGTCAAACCACATGAAGAAGAAGGGGAGAACTGACCTGTGGGACCAACACCTATCCAGGACTGAACCCCTTCACATGGCTCTTGGTTAGGTTTGGGGGATCTCCTCAGGAGCCTGAATACCCCCATTTCCACCTTTTTTGGAAGCAACTGCAGTCAGGCTTAAGCAGTTCAGTCAGTGGGGGGATGTACCAAGCTTCTCTCCTGAACCAGAGCATCAAATCCCACCCGGAACCAAGAGCCTCAGATCTCCTGCCCCTTACCAAATCTTACCAAATCTCCACACTAGACCTGAACACCATGGAGTCCCACTCTGGGGGCCCTGGATAAGCTGGGCTTTCCATCACTGCGTCAGGCCCCAGCTTTGACCTCATCTTTCCCACAAGGGGAAGCCTGAGCACAGGTTACTCCCAGCTCCCTGGTCCCTGGATATTAGCTAGAAAGAAAGCTCCAGGAAAGCTCAGGTGCAAGGGGAAAGTAGACAGCTGTAGGAGGCCAAAGTCCTGGGCTTCCAGGCTGAGCCCTCTGCACCCCAGGTTGCAGCCTCAGAGTCTCTGGCCGTGATACAGGAGGAAAGTGGAGCCTGACTCCTCGTGAGGACTGGCAGAGGACATAAGAGGGTCCCAGGAGAGTCCAAGAATAAAACAAGGAGAAGGAACGTCACAGTTGTCAGGCCTCGAAGGCCTGTGAGAGCCATGGAAAGAGACCTCTTCTTCCAGGCATCTGCCTGAGCTCCTGGAGGATCGGAAGCCACTCAGGCCAGTCCCCTCATGGCAGAGGGAGGTGTGAGGAGGGTGCTAGCTCATAACCAGCAAGAGTCTAAGCAAACCCCTGTGAGCAATGACTCCAAACACAGGTGCTGACACCTCCAGAGGCCACCCAGCTGGGGGCTGAGGAGCCTGACAGATGATGAGGCCTGTTTCCTGTTTCAAACAGCCCTCACCTGTAATCCGAGGCTGAGGCAGGGGGATCAATCCTTTGAGGTCTGACTGGGCCCCTAGCTAGCCTCAAATTAAAAGAACATACACTTCCAGGAGTAAAGTATGCCTGGCTTTAAAATACCTTTTAGGGGCTCGGGCACTAGCTCGGTTGGTAATGTGCTTGTGGTATAAGCATGATGATCCAAGCTGAATTTCCAGCATCCACATAAAAACTTGGGTAAAGGGGCTGGTGGCAAGGCTCCATGCATAAGAGTACTGGCTGCTCTTCCAGAGGACCTGGGTTCAAATCTCAGCACCCACGTGACAGCTCACAACTGTCCGTAACTGTTTTAGGGGATCAGAACCTCTTCTGACCTCTGTAGACATGGTACACAGACACCCACGCACATAAAATAAAACAAAAACTGCATGTGGTACATAGACATACATGCAAGCCAAACATTCATGCCCATAAAATAGAACAAAAAAGAAACGTACCAGCTGGATATACTGGTACAAATTTACAATTCAGCACTAGGGAGGCATAGATAAGCGTCACTGGCCAGACAGTTTGGACTAACTGCCGCCCCAAATCCTAGTGAGAGACCCTGTCTCAAAACAAGATGGATGTCTTTTGAGACCTGACACCAGAGTTTGGCCTCTGGCCTCCACACACATATGCACCCCACACATATAAATACTCACATACCCACATATGTACACACACATGAATACATACACACCGACATATACACCCGAGTGTACACATAATTTTAAAAATGTGTTCCTATTTTATAGTATAATCTAAACAATTTTTAATAAACATATACTACTTGCAGTTACTAAAAAAATTCAGTGGGGGCTGGAGTGATGGCCCAGCTGTTAAGAGCACTAGCTGTTCCTCTAGAGGACCTGGGTTCAATTCCCAGCAACCACATGGCAGCTCACAACTGGCTGTAACTCTAGTTCCAAGGATTACACATATGCATGCATGCAAAATACCCATAAAATAAAATAAATAAATAAATCTTTAAAAAAAATCCAAAGAGCCTAAAAAAAGTATGACAGAACATAAGTTTCTCACTCCAGACTCCTTAAAATTTTTTCTGGAATCAGACCTTTTTAACAGTTCCTCGTATCCCAGCCCCCTCCAAAACTTCATGTTCTTAGCTTTGAATTGTTTCTTGCTCAGGCTTATTCGGAGCCCAGAGGACAGACAGTGGACTCCCAAATGAAGCCTATGAAGGGAGTGAGGATCTGCAGCCTTAAGGACTCTGGTCACATGGGGAGAGCCAGATCCACGGTGGTACCAGGAGAGCCTCAATCGGAAGAGAGGCCAGCGCCATCAGCCACGCGCTGTCACGGCTGCCTGTTTTCCCATGTGCCCCAAACCTGGAAGAACCTAATTCTGACGCTAGGAATCCGTACCTGGTCCTACCACAGCCTCCCTCCTCAACCACGCACATCTGCCTTTGTATGTCCCCCGCTCCATCACTCCTCCCCACCCTTCCCACAACACAGGCTTCCTGTTCCCTTCCACCCAAACTACTGTGCACTTGCAGTACTTGCTCCAAGTGCCTGTCACATGCTAATGTACCCAATGCTTGTAACAGGCCCCAGGAGGCTACTGTTTTTATCTCCGGTATACAGATAGATAGACTAAGACCCAGCAGCACTAAATAAGCCAAGGTCCGGGGCTGGAGAGACGGCTCAGCGGTGATGAGCACTTACTGCTCTTGAAGAGGACACAGGTTCAGTTCCCAGCACCCACCTGGCATCTCACCACTGTCTGAAACACCAGTTCCAGGGGATCCCATGACTCTTCTGACTTCCCCGGGTTCCTGCACACTCACTGTGCACATACATACACTCAGGCACATGTAGTGTAACATTAATAATTAAACAAAAACAAAAGCAAAAGACAGCCTGAGGTCACACAGCATGATGGCTCTAGAATCCTGCTCTCAGCTAACACATGCCCCTACGCCGGCCAGCACACAGCAAACCTACAGTAAAGAAAGCTCTTCAGAGCACGCCTGAGGCTCTGTGTAGCAGGCCGGAGGCCAGGAGCAGTCTCATTTACCTGTGGATACCCATGAAGACAGCCCAAAAAGTCACCTGCAGTAACTGGACTTGGTAGACACCAGGTAACAACAGGGCTGTTGGCCACAGGTTTAGGGGCTCAGAGGGGCATCTGCTCAGCGGCACCCTGCTGCGTCTCCCCTCTAGGTTCGGTTCTCAACCTTCCTAATGTTGCGAACCTTTAATACAGTTCCTCATGTTGTGATGACCCCCAACCAAAAAAATATTTTCATTGCTACTTCATAACGGTCATTTTGTTACTGTGATGAATTGCAATGTAAATGTATCTGTGTTTGCCAATGGTCTTAGGGGACCCTGGAGGGGGTCTCGACCCACAGATTGAGAACCACTGCTCTCGACGCTCTCAAGCCCTCCCATAGACTCTTTCACAGGGCTCCCACACAAGGTGCACAGGTTCTCTACAGACACAGGCTCAGCTGGCAGGTGGGCAGCTTGGGATGTGCGCCTACACACATAGAGGGCTGGAAGTGCAGGCTCCAGGCTGCCTCCTGCCTGCAGGCCGCTTCCCCTCCACGTCGGGGTGGCTGGAGCTCTAGGGCAGTTATTTTTAGCTCTTGACACCTGGGTATTTTGCAGCCACAGGATGTCCGGTTTGGAGTCTCTTTCTGGGAATCCCACATGCGGCTGTTGTAAACAGCCCCACACAGTGGTAGCCTGAGCCAGGACCCAGCCTTCCCTAGCTTTCCCCCCCCCCCCACCAACCCCGTTTAAAATTAATCAAACAGGAAGTAGATGTAACCATGGCAGTAATGGATCAAGCTTCTCAAGAGTGACAAAGTGTCCCCTCTGGCTCTCTGTCACTTACCCCAGGTCCTCTGGTGGCCTCACGGATTTTGAGACGGGGGGTCCCAGGTCATTCATGCAAGAGTATGGCTCTTGCCTCTCTCTGCTAAAGAACAGCCAGACCCTATGGCCTCTGTCACCTCCTGGGGCCTCTCCAACCGCTCCTTAGCCTTTCTGAACTCTCTTCTGTGGAACAAGGTCACAGCTACCTCCCCCAGGTGGCTCCCTGGGCCTGCCATCACTCCCTGGCCTGCTCTGCACTGCCCTGTCCACCTAAAGAATTCCTGAGCAGACAGGCTTTAAAGGCAGTCCAAATGGCCCTGGCATTCCTAAACAGTGACAGCCCAGAGGCACTTAAATTCTACATTCACTCACAACTCCCTTGCTCTAACAGCTCTGATCTTATTGGAAGTTCACTACAAAGTCTAGCCACTAGTCTATCTTTTTCTATCACAGGGAAAACATCCTAAGCTGGCAAGATTTGAGGCCCCATCTGTAATGTGGAGACTACGAGCTTACGGCCTGTCTCTCTCCTCCCTGGTGCCCACTTGGCCCAGCAGCCAATCCCAGCCAGCCTTTCTCAACTGCTTTCCCCAACAGGAAGCACAGTCACCACCCCCAAAGCTGCTTCTGGGGGCGGTGTCTTCACCCCCTTGAGGGTTGCTTCTGGGTTGGGCCTACCTGTGCACCCCACTCTTCCTAGGCTCGGAAGTTCTGCCTCTTCCAGGGGCTTGTGTGCCTGGGGCAGTAAGCCCCTTCCTTAGCACCTTCCATCTGACCTACCCAAAGGTCCTCCAGCTTGTTCCTGAGATGGCAGGGGAAAGCTCCCAGCTACTCAGAATGTTATTCTAACCATTAGTGAATAATGTTAATAATGTTCAGCAAGCGTGCATTAATACTGACAACAGATTCCTCTACAACCTTATAAAGCTGGTCCTGCTACAAAGGAAACCGGGCCTGAGGAGGGTAAGAAACACACAAAGGGGTGGTGTGGCTTGGCCTTAGACAGTTTGTCTAACACGAGAGAGGCCCTGAGCTTATCCCCAGGGCCACAAAAGGCAGAGAGGAGCAAAGAGAAAGGAGAGTGAGCAAGAGCAAGGGGACAGGAGGGCAAAGGAGGGAGGGAGAAAAGAAACTTGCCTAAGCTCATGATCAGTACACTGGCATGGACACCTCCTAATAGGTGAAGTGAGGCCACCAAGCAACGCACAGAACAGTAGAGTAACCCCCAGCACTGGCATGCTTCCACAAAGCATGAGCTACTCCATCCAAAACACACCAAATAACAAAACAAGCTGAGCCCTTCGCATGCCTCTGTCTCCAGGAGGCTCGTCTTCACTTCCTTATCCATCTTATATTTCCCCAGTTTCTTGATTGTGCATTTCACTGTTTTATTGGCTCCCTCCAGCAGGGTATAACTAAACAAGCAGACCTCCCAGGGCTGCCTTGGAGGCTCGCGAGAGCACTCTGGAAATTGTCAAGCCCCACAGAGAATGCCAGTTGCATAACCAGAGCAAGTCACCCTAAGACTGGAACTCAGAATAAACTCCCTTGGAAGGACACAGCCTCTCCCCTGGGCAGGTGGAAGAGCGGAAGGCACCCACCAGTGCAGAGAGGTGCACCCACATTCAGAACAGCCAAGAAGCCCCAGGTTTGGGGAAGGTGGAAGGCACTGGCCACACACCCCATCCGCTCCCTACCCTAGGGGTGGGTGCTCAGTACAGACCAAGCAAATGGGAGGCATCTGGAGGCTTTGAATAGCAACAAGCTATGAATGCTGGCATTCCCTGAGATACCACATTAATATTAATGACGGCAGATACCCCAGACGTCCCCAAATCCAGTCATGCCATCGTGTCCTCCTCCTTTTGCCTGTTATTTCTGGGGAAATGGCAGAAGCCTATCAGGCAGATTCTCTCTGGGTGATCCCACCGCCTTCTGCAGCCAGGGCTGCCCTGGACACTTACCAAGGATCTCCCAGACCACAAATTCAGCTATGGTGCTCACACAGCCTTCAGGGGATTCAACAACCAGATGCCAGGTCCTGAGCAACTGCTTTGAACAAAGCAACAGCAAGGATGATTTCTAGCCAAATGGGGACTGGATGAGATGATTGTGCTGCACAGGAAGGTAGAGGCCGCTGACTGAAAAAAACAGAGTGCATACTGCAATCTCACTTTAGAAGAAGAAGAAAAAAAAGACAGCCCTTTAAAGGGGCACATGGGAAACTGGGACGGCATATGCCCGAGGGTCCAGGATCCCTCTCTTGGTAGGGCTCTGCGGTGCCTGCTACTTTCCACTAATGCTACTGCCCTATACTGTCTACTTCTGCTGTTACCTTTGCAGTAACAATTCACTGTACAGACAAGATGCAAGTGTGCACCCCGGGAGCAAAGTCAACACATGACCAAGGGTCTCGTGAGGACTAGGCCACAGGGCTTTCAAGGACTCCACATCTTCCTGGACCCCGGCCTCCTGAAGGAACCCATGTTATCTGCATGCTAGGGCCTTCTGCCTCTTGTGACTCACAGTGAGAGCCTAGCCCAGGCTAGGCAGAGCCAGGCCTTACTTAATGAATGCCTGTCAGCTGAATAATGATATTTCCTGAAAGCAATGCCTCATGTCTTTTCCAAGGCCGGGGCACTGGGAATACTGCTGATATCACCGACCTGCCCGCACCTCCTCTGCTTCACCCTCCTCTTCAGGGCTGCCAGGGAGGAGCTATAAGAAAGGTCACCAACAGCAGAAGTTGGCAAGGTATTCCACATAGGAAGCCATCAGGGTTGTCTACCCAGGATGGCATGGCAGTCCCTTTGGCAAACCAGCTGGCTATGAAGCCTGGGGTTCTCTGGGAAGGGAGTGAACAAGAGAGAAGCAGGGGTCCCACCCTGTGACTGCTGGCTATAGACTTCTGCTGTTCCAGGCCCACAGGGGTGGAGGAATCTAGAGCAGGGAATTTGGCCTGGTTTTTCTGTGAACTGGGGCTGGGCCCGGTTCTGTCATGTCTCCAACATTCTCCATTCCTGACCTTCAAAAATATGAACAATAATATCAATAATGACTATTCAGTGTTCACTGGTTTCCTACTAGGCATGACATACACCATCTCCTCTAATCTCTATAGCAACCCTGCGAAATTGAAAATATTATTTCCACATTAGTGACGAAGAAACTGAGTCCTGGGGAAGAAGGTGTCCAAGCTCCGCTTGTTGATGAAGAAAGAGAGATCAACCATTCTTCCTCTTGTCCCTACCGGAACTGGCCCTTGCTGGGTTCTGCCACTGGCACTGGGCATGCGAACTAACATCTGCAGGAAGCTTTAGACTCCGCGGAGAGAGTTTACACTCCCCGATGAGGAGAACGCTGGAAAAGCCAAGAGAAAACAAACTTGGAGGCCTCACACAAGCCCCCACGGCTACCCCACTAGCATTCAAACCCAGATCTTCCCCATTTTACACAACCCTTCTGGCCCAGAGCCCTGTCTCTCTGGGCGCCCTGCATGCAGCCCTGCAGAGCGGCGGGCGAGTGAGGGTGCTGCCTCACCAACTCTTCACGGTGACTCACTCCAGGACCCAGGGGAAGCACAGCCCCGTTTGCCGCGCCTACAGCTCCCCGCCTCCACATTTGCTAACCGAAACCCGACTGCAGCTATTTTTAACCCTCCAGCTCCCCCTTGCCTGGGGCTCCCCCCTTCACCCCCACCCCTTTGCCCCAACCCGGTGGCACCAGTCTGTCATTCTGAGAGCACTTCTACAACCTGAAGGCCCCGGAGGGTGCAGCGGATGCCCCGGACGTGCAGGTTTGTGGGGCAAGCAAAACAAGTCGGTTACAGCCCATGTCTCCGAATTCCCCCACCCCGACTCTTTCCGAACCTGTACGTCCCAGCCTGCCCCGCTCCTCCCTGCCATCCCGAAGGCTGCAGAAGGGGAATCGGACTTCTGGGCCGAGAGCTACAGTAGGAAAGAGTGGGCTCCTTGGAACCAGCTCCTCAGGGAGCTAAGCGGAAGGCAAGGGCAATGGGAGTTCTCTGGTTATTTCCAGCCTATGAAGCTGAGGGTTTCGGACCGCCAGAGTTTCCTATCCCAGCACGGCAATATGAGGAGAAGAGAAGTGGCCTGGGGATAGGGTGGGGACACTGAGTCCCATCTGCCTCCTCCACTTTCTGACCCCCAATAGGAGCCTGCCGCTGCGGCAGGGAAAGGCTAGCAGCCTGAAGGGAGGGGGAGAGGAGTCCATCTCTCTTCCTTCAAGGCTCCTCCAGTCCCGGGGGGGGGGGGCACGGTGGGGGGTGGGGGGGGGCTGCACTGTCTTGTGCCAGCTGCCAGTGGGAAACTCTGGATCTCCCAGGGAAAAACCTCTGCTGAGGAGAGGAAGGAGAAGAAGTCTGAAGGCTGCTGGCTGAGAGCAGGGAAGTTATGCCCAAATTGCTGGTGTGAAGGTTAATCTCCTTAGAGAAGGGTGTAGGGGCAGGCCTGCAGGTGGACCCAAGAGAGAACTTCCTTCTGACGGAAGTAGAGCAGGTGGCTTGAACCAGACCCCTCTGGTCTGAGTGACATCCAGCTTGGGAAGCAAATATAAGGGCCCAGAAAGAGAGCCCCGAAGCTCTTCTGGCCTGAGCCCCGCCTGGCAGCTTATGAGCCTTGCCCACCTCAGCCCCTACCCTCATTTTCTGGTTCTGTTATCTCCCAGGACCCAAGTGTTCTCTGAGTCTTGACCCAGCCCCTCTCCTTGGTGACCCTGAGTTAGATAAATAAATCCCAGTGGCCCCAGAGGCAGCCAGCTACACCCAGAGGGGAGGGACCTGGCGCAGTGGTTCCCCAGGCTGAGAAGGTAGGAAGGGAAAGAGCCAGGAGGAAAGTGGAGCAGGAGGGTCAGGAATGGGCGGTGCTTGGGCGTGCCTGACAGGGCCTGCCATGTTCTTAACTTTAATCTGAGCCTTGTTTGGCTGTTCCTGCTTCTTGGTCCCTCTGTCACCCGTGGTGGTGGTGGTAGGGGTGGGTGTTGCACGAGGAAACAAGATTCTGCAGTCCACCCGACTGGCAGTCCAGTTCCAGCCCCAGTGAGAGCTCAGTCCAGATCACATCTGTCACCTGCATCTGGGGACTCACTTCTAGTCTGGGGAGAAAAGGTGTTAGTGTTCCTCAGACCTCCTGTGGCCACCCTGTCTAAGAAAGTCCCACCGTGCTGTTTACCTAGTTCATGTCCTTTGGAGAACTAATCACCAGGTATAAAATTATTCATCTCCTCATTCCTGCCCATGCTTTCTTGTTCTCCGGGAGAGCGGTAGCACCCTGAAGTCAAACATGTCCCTCTGTGCCCACCGCACATCCAATGCACACCACAGAGCCCAGCACATCTATGATAAATGGATGAACTGCTTGCTGAGTGACCAGCTTGGCAAATGGGGTTCCCTGGCTGCCAGTGTGGTTCTTGAGGGTTCCGAGGTTTTCCCACACAGAAGGAGGGTAACAAGAACAAGGCCAGAAAGGTTGGAACACCAAAGAATAAGTCAGTGCCACTCTGAGGCAGCATCTATCCCAGCTGGCCCTACCGGGTCCCCGTTACCATACCCGCCGGGCATGAGTGTACACACAGGTACCCGCACTGAATCCTGGACCCGTCTTGGAGGCATGCATTGAGTCTGAATTCTTTCTCTACATAGCCCTGTGATCTCAGACCACACACCTTCTGCAGGCTGTCTCCTTCACAGAAATAAAGAGGTTGGCCCAGGTTTGGGCACCAAAATCAGCCACCATGCAAGTGAGAAGGCAGGTCCCTCTCCCCACTCCTGAAGACTCTGACAGACAGTGGGAATGGGGCCTGATGATAGTCTTAGCACTTTCCTCCCAGGAAAATACTAAGCAACTGAAGCAACTGGTCCAGTAACTAGTATTTAAAGACTATGATCAGGAAGCCAGACATGGCAGCACACGCCTGAGGCAGAGGCAGGCTGCTGTCTGTGCGTTTGAGGCCAGCCTGCTCTACAGAGTGAGTTCAGGACAGCCAGGGCTACACAGAGAAACCCTGTCTTGAAAAACCAAAAACAAAAACAAAAACAAAAAACAAACCATGGACAGGGCACTTTACACACATCTGGACACCTGTGAAAAGCAGCTCCTACATAGGTACACATGCTCTAAAACCTGTCCATAGGGTCTATACACCTCACACAGAGCCGTAACTTACAAAGGTGCCCAATACACAGAAGACACACATCTGTACCACACATGTGCACAGCCCCAAACACTCCACAGAGCCAGCACATGGATCACAGATTGCTACAGAACCACCACATCGACATACACAGCCCTGGGCAAACACGACGCCCACCACATACCCAGTGCACACACACATATCACATGGAGGCGCACGCTAAACAGATGCTAGCCTGAATTTATTTTGCCGCTGGGAACAAGCCCAGAACCAAGGGAGCTACCCTGCGCTGATGAAAATACCCTCCTCCTTCTGCCACCCAACCCCTTGCCCCAGGCAGCACACTGTCCACCACTACCCCTTGAATAACTGGAGGAGGGCAGTGGAGGAAAGGATGGGATAAGAGGAGCAGAGACTACACTTGGTGTCTAAATGTGCTTGGAGCCTTCCCCATGCCCAGCCCACCTCTCCCCTTGCCCCCTGCGTACCAGGAGATAGTATGGGGCTTCCACTCAGCCTGCTAGTCAGTGCTTGGTCAGGCTGCTTGTCTGGATTCCCAGGCCCTGGTCCTACAGAGCTAAAAGGGTCGGGGAGTAGCTGGATGTGGGGGCTCCCAGTACTTGGGCCACTAAGGAAAGGGCTGTCTGGAGCACCTTCCTGCAGCCCTAAGGCCTAAGGCCCCCATGGAACGTTACCACAGAAACAGGGAAAATATTATAAGTAAGACAATACCCGGCGGGGTCACCTGCTCCCCAGGCTTCCTGCTGTGTTACCCACCCCCCATCTCATGGCACTCACAGCCTTCTCCAGCCTCAACCTGGGCCTCCCGACGACGGAGCTCTCCTTCCTGCCTCCCCTGGATTAGGGAAGCAGCCTCAAGCAAAAGCTCTGCCCTTCTGTGATTCCAAACAACATCATGGATGGCCCAGTGGGCCCCCCACTCCTAGTCCCTGCCACCACCCCCCAACACAGGAAATCAAGGCTTCCTGCCCCAGAGGAAGCGCCACATCTAGTGAACAAATCCAACATATACAAATGCACAGCCCTGGAGCTGGTGGTGTGCCCAGGGGGATATGCCTTCTAGCCTTGCATCCCCTGCACTCCTCTGGAGGCTCCAAGCCACAGCTGACAAAGGAAGGGCCTGGGCAAGGATAGGCACTGGCAGAGGCAGAGGATCTGGCTGGAGCCATTCCCTGGCCAGGTGACCCTGGGCCCTGCATTAGTAGCTTACCTTCCTCTCTGGCTTCAGTAAACTTTTAAAACTACCAGTTCTTAAAGAAAGGCCAGGGGAAAAGAAGGCAAAAAACACATGATGGGTTTCAAAGGTTTCCATCTTCCCAATCCTGGGAAGCGTGTCTACTGCTGCAAGGCGTTCTAGGTGAGATCCATTATCCTGGAGGCAAGGACATGGTATTCTCTCTAACTGTCCCCCTATTTCCTACTGAACACTGGTTATTTGTGGTCAGTCCATCAGGTTCTGAGCTCTGCAAAATGGACTCAGAATCCCCCCACCCCACCTCCTATGATGTTAACTGTGGGAAAAGCGAACTTAAGTGAGGTGACTAGCTTCAAAGAGAAACCTCTGCTGCAAAGCTCAGCTTATGCTCCTCATAGGAAGAGAGAAGAGAGATACCCAGCCATGGGGCTGAACTGAGCGACAGAGGGTTCAGGTGCACACAGATTCCAACCTTCCCAAAGGCCAGCTCTGAGCTCCTAGCTTGGGAGGGACATCAGAGGACTACAGACAGGGGGTCAAGGATCAGTCCCGGTGGTTCTGAACCTTGTCCAATCTCAGTTATCTGGATACCACACAGCGGAACTGCTCTGTGCCTCAGTTTCCCTCAGGAGTGACTGTAAAGAAGAAAATTACTTAGTTACCGAAGGGAGATGTCAGGGGAATAGAGAGCAAGGAGGTGGGAGTGAATGGATGGTTTGCAGCAGCTGGGGAAGACGTTGGCATGGAGGGGAGATGAGTGTGGCAGCCTACTGGGTCCTCTTGGGAAGAAATGGATCACCTAAGTACAAGTTAGAGGGTAGGAACCAACCAAAGTCATGGTCTCCAATGGCTGGGCAAGGAATCTGAGTGATGTCTCCTAAGACTAGGTAAGTCTAGAGGACCGGTCCCTGATTCCAGATGTTGAGCTCCCATCAGGGCCACCGAGGGCCAATGTCCTATTATCACCCTAAAAATTTGGCAGGCAGAGTTGGGCCTCAGGCAGATGCTGAGTTGGGATGTGGGAAGGGATAGTTTGCAGCAAGCCAACCAGCGCCAGATGCAGGAGGCTTTTGAAAATGCTGGACAGCCAGCAAGGACAGTTCAGGGCTCAATGGCCAGCCCCAGGTTGGCCCCAAACCGGCAGCCAGCGGGAAGGAAGTGGGCCGCATTCGGTGACCTGCAGGACCCAGTTTTCTCTTCCAACTTACTGGTAATTGTAGTGGAAAGACAGCTCAGCTGCCAGATTTGCCCGGGTTCTCAAACGTCCCATCCCTCACAGACCTAGGACTGGGGGGTGAGGCGGGGGTGGGGTGGGGGGAACATACATTCAGCTCCCTACAGCTCAGTACTCAGCTTGCAACCCCCAACTTCCCATACCCTTAAGGGCACTGTGCCCCCATAAGGGCACAGGTGTCTGTCTCTTCCTTCTGATGGGTGATCAAGGATAAGGGGGTGATACTCAAAGAAATCTCCCAGCCCAGTGTCCCTCCAGGGGACGTTTCCCCCAGCCACGGGATCTGAGTAGGGCCCTGTCCGGTTCCACGAGATGGGGGCGCTGATGTCCATCCCCACAAGTCCGGCCTCAGTTCAGTGGGTCCTACCCTTCACGCTTCCAAACCTTCCACCCCAGAGCACCGCCCCCTCCCCGGGCCTCGGCGGCCGGCCGTGCCTCCGGGATCACGGGAAGGAGGGTGACGGGACGCCCAGCCCCTGCACAGGCGGCCCCGGGCCTCCCGCTGCCTCCCTGGGGCCTGTCGCTGCCCGGGAGCGGGCGGATGTGGGCGCCCCGCAGGAGGCCGGAGCCGTCCGGCCCCGGAACCAGCCCGGGCGGCGAGCGGGCTACAGCTGGGCCGAGCGGGCGCGGTCGAGAACGCACGGAGGATCGGCCAGCCGGACCGGCCGGAGACCCAGCCGCATCCGCAGCCGGAGCCCCGGCGGGCGGCGCAGGGTGCCGCGCGCGCAGGGCGGGGCGGGCAGGGCGGGGGTGGCCGCCCGGTACTCACCCGCGCCGGGGCTGTGCATCCAGGGGCCGGGGCCCTCAGAGCCGGGGGCTCATGGCGGGCGGGGGGCCGGGGCGCCGGCCTCACATCCCCCCGGTCGCCGGAGGCTGCAGAGCGACTATGAGACGGCGAGAGGAAGGGAGGGGGCCGGGAGGGGGAGGGCCCTGGCAGCCTGGCCGGCCGGGTAGGATGACAATGGAAGGAAATGCTTTATCTGAGTCTGAGAGCGGGCCAAGGGGGAGGGGAGGGAGGGGGCCGGCGCTCGCGGCCCTGGGACACACCACCCCGGCAGGCTTTGCTCAGCCGCACTCAGGCTGGCGGCAGGCACCGATCGCGGAGGGGCGCGGCGCACCGCCCCGGAGGCACCGCCGAACCCGGAACGCGGGACGCGGCCGGACCCGCGCGCGGTCGCCGAGCCCCAGCCGCGGCGCGGCGCTGCACCCCGCGCACAATTCCCGGAAACCCAGATACCTGAGAGCGTGCACCCGTGCATACACAGCGTACACGAGCGTGCATCCATGTTTACACAGGCCGGGGTGATTTACACCTCGGGGGAGGACTCCCGTGCACACATCTACGCACATAAGCCCACGCGGAGAGAGCCTACTCGTAGGGAGAGCAAGACACGCTTGGAGTACCGAGCAGGGAATCCCAGACGGACACCCCCGCCCCATCCTAACCCTCACACACACAAGCGGGACTCGCCTCAGGAAAACTTCAGGATCTGATTTGAATCACTGCCCAGTCCAACCCCAGTGCCACCCCCCGCCCCCCAATGTCTGCTGAGGGGAGCAGAAGGGTCCAGCCTGTTCCTATTAAAAGGAAAAAAAGGGGGTGGGGTGGTGCAGTTTTTGGAACTTTTCTTTTTTAAAAAGAAATTCCTCAAGGGATTTCCTTCCATCCTCTTCCTCTTCCACTCCTCTCCCTCCACAATGACCCTCCTTTGCACCCCCCCCCCCGCTGGTCCCTATGAGTCAAACTTCAGCAATGTGCCCAGTGTCCCCCAGTGCATTACAGCGGATCACAGAAATGTTCCAGTCTGTGAGTCGGAATGCAGACGCCTCCAGCCCTCCCTCAGCTAATAAACTCAGCCCAGGACTGGCTTTGCACGGTAGCCCTCCCTGCTTCTCCCCCAGTCTCCTCTTAGATGGTGGGGGTGGGGGGTGTGGTGGTCAGATTCAAGGGTCAGGGGCTGAGGACCCTCCCACTGCGCTTCCTGGCCTGGCCTATCTGCCCTGTTGCCTCCAGCAATCTGCAAGGTCAGAAAACTGGAAAGGGAAGAGGTCATCCCATCCACCAGGAACGCTGGGCTCCACTGCTGGTGGGCTGCTGGCCACTAAAAAGCAGCTTCCTTCTGACTCCATTCTACTCCCTGAGTCCTAGGAACGGGAAGAACCTTTAGAAAGGGAAACTGAGGCAGACCTAGAGATGTGTTATCATGGAAGCCAGAGTCTTGGGTGGCCTAGAGGGACAGTCAGCAGGCTGCTGATGAACAGCCACAGTCACAGGTTTGGGCTCTTGATCTTCCCTTGATTTTCAGCCCTAAGTTTAACTCCTTTGTACCTGTTAATGTGTACCACAGACTCCTTCCCCAGCACCCATGGCTCGTTTAGTGGGTACCACTCACATCCCTGTCTGTCGCTTCCTGGTACTTTGTTCAGCAGTAGTTACTGTTATTACTACTTCAGCCAGCTCTGTCTCATGCCATTATGTTCTCATACTTCCCCACTTCCCTGCCTTGGCCTTAGATGCTCTCTGTAAGGTAAATGCCCTCTGTGCCCTTTCTCCTGTTGTTGAAATCCCTTTGCTTCTCAATACTACCTCCTTTGAAGTGTTTTGAGATTCCCATAGCCAGAAGGATTTTCCTTCCCCTTGAAGGACTCCTCCACAGCCACACTGTGGTTTTTCTCAGCACACTGACCCATCTAGTCTACCAGCCTTGATCTCTTCTTCCTCACAAGTATTCAAGAAAAATACCTAGCTTCAGTGCACCACCTCTGCCATGGCTGCCCTTCCCACAGTGCTTTGCGCAGAATTCAGACTCTGAGTTCTTTTTTGAATTGTGACAGATAGTCACCACCTTCAAGGATCATCTCTAAGACACCTTCTGTCCAAGGATTTACCCACTCTGAGTCTGCAAGACACCTGCTCATCTCCTGAGCCATTTTAACAAACAAGAACACCTATTTCCAGATCCTTCTTTGGGTCTGTAGCTTCAGGAAAACCACTGTTTACACAAGACCCCCAATCGCTCTTGTTATTTCCCTCTTCCTGTAACTGTACATTGGCCCCGCATACCTGTCTTCCTTTCCTACAGCTGCTTCTGTGCTGAATTTGAGCCTTTGCTCATTTCCAGAGGCACAGCATCCATGTATTTGTTGGTGACTCTGCCCTTTCTTTTTAATCCAGCCACTGATTTCTGAACGAAAGGAATAAAGATGTGTAACCATGTCTCTATGCTCACAGTACCTAACCTGTGCCTTTCGGCACATACCAGGACTCATTACCCCTAAAGCGTAAGCAGAGAGGAAAACACCTGTGCAGCGTCTGTCTGGGAGGCTAACCCGGACCTCTCCTTCTGCTGCCAGATATACCTCTGACTCCAATAGCCCGGCCTCACCCACAGTGGATTCCTGAGCCAGTTTCTAAGCCCCTCGTTCCCTAATGGCATCTATTAGCCTCCAGGAACCCCTAGAGATAAAAGAAAAATGCAGGCTACCTCCTTCTTGCTATGGTGGTTACCATGGGAGGTTTCTAAAGAGCTCTTGAGTTCAGACTTCTCCCAGCCTGCTCAGCTGAACACGAGCTCTAACAGGCTGGCCCTGAGCCTAGCGGTGGAGGAGCACGCCTTTTAATCCCTGCAGAGACAGGCAGAGCTCTGTGAGTTCAATATCAGCCTGGTGTACACAGCTAGTTTCAGGACAGCCAGGGTAACACCGAGAAACCCTTGTCTCGAAAAACAAAAACAAAATAAAACAAAAAATCCCCCCATATCAAACAAACAAAAAACAAAGGGGTGGAGAGACTGGCCCCATAGGATGTGCCTTAGGTTCTTCAAAGTTTTACCAGGTCTCTGGACAACCAAAATCCTGCAGATATCCCTTTCTGTTTTCCTTTGATGTAGGGCCTATGGTCCTTTTCTTTCTCCCTTTCCTTTTCTTCTTGCCTTGGGAAGCTCCCTTTTACCAAGTATTTACCAAATAGTCCGATTCTAGCCTTTGGACAAATACCAGATTATTATTCTTTTTTTATTTTTTAAAGATTTGTTTATTTTATGTTATGCATATGAGTGTTTGGTCTGCATGCATAAATGCAAACTACACGAATGCACGTTCAAAGGGAGCAGTAGAGGTTGTCTGCTGCCCCAGAACCAGGGTGTGTGTGTCAGATCTGCTGGATCTACCAATGGTTGTGAGCTGCCATGTGGGTACTGGGAACTGAACCCCGGTCCTTTGCAAGGACAGCAAGCACTCTTAACCACTGAGCCATCCCTCCAGCTGCCAGATCATAACAATCCTTGTTATGATCATAAACGGAGTATAGCTCATTAGGGTGAAGAAACCTGACCAAAGCTGCTCAAAGTCACAGGCCATTTGTTGATTCAATAAATACTACTGGGAGCCTCCTTAAGGCCGGATTCAAAGCTGCAGAAAGGTAAGAAGTCTTAAGTGTCAGGGCATTGTTAGGGACCACACCACGCTGCATGCTGACTGGAGGTACAAGTCTTCCCCCAATCAGCACTTACTCTCAGGCGTGCCTCACAAAGCCAGCCAGAGTGTGCTCACTCTCCAAGGCCCCCAGGGGACCTCAGGGGACAGCGCTGCTGCATGGAATTAGGTTGAGCCTAGGATCAAATACCAGCTATTTTGGGACCTTCAGATTAACAGGGGAGATTAAGTCCTCAACTCCAAATAAAGGGTTTCCTGGGATGAGAAATAAGAAGTAGAAGGAACAGGTGGGTGGCTTGATGTGCAGGCACAAGGATGAGAGTTCGAATCCCCACAACCCATGTAAAATCTGGCAGGTATGGCTACCTGTAATCCTAGAACTCTGGAAGCAGAGACTGGATTCCTGGAGGATGGGGAGGGGACATTTAGCTAGCTAGCTAGCTAGCTCTGGGTTCAACAAGGGTCTCTGCCGCAGTAAATAAAAGTCAAGAGCAATTAAGGAAGACATTCATGGCAACTTCAGACCAATACATGTACCTACACACATAGGCACCCACATACCCCCAAACACCAAGGACACACACAAACACGAACACCAAGCACATATACACATACACATACACATGCACAAAATAAAATAAAAGTAATAAGAGGCCAGAGAGACGGTTCAGTAGTTAAGAGTGCTCAGTGTTCTTGCAGAGGTCGGTTCCTAGAACCTGCTCAGGCGGCTCCCAACTCTCTGTAAGTGCAGGTCCAGGGGTTCAGATGCCCTCTTTGGCCTCTGCAGGTACTCTACACAAATACACATGCACGCACGCACGCACACACACCCACACACACACACACGCATGTAAATAAAAACAAATCTCAAAGAGAATAAATAAATAAAAGTAAATAATTATTTAAATAAATAATTCTCAAAGGGAAAACGCCCAGTGTAGTGGCACATACCTTTGATTCCAGTACTCGGGAGGCAGAGGCAGATGGATCAACAAATCGAGTTCCAGGACAGCCACAGCCACACAGAGAAACCCTGTCTTCAAAAACAAACAAGAAAAAAATAGACAGGAAGGAAGGAAGGAAAGAAAGAGAGAAAGAAAGGGAAGGAGGAAAAGAGGGAGAAAGGAAACTAATTTAGGTTTCACTGAGCACCTTCTGTGTATCCTGAGTTGTTCAGGGTGATATATCTCACGTTTACACCATTGCTTGGTGAGCAAACTATAGTTGAGAAAGAAGCCAGCACAGAGCCAGCAAGTGACGCGGTCCCAGCGCACCTGATACAGCGCCTGTGTAATTTCTCTGGCAGGTCCAAAGAGCAGAGGAGCTGTGGCAGAGTCTCATGCGCTAGTGTGGCCTGAACTTGAGGTTTCTGGTGCTCACTGTACATCTCTCCAAATAACCAGTTTTCTGCCTCAATGAACCCAGACATGTGAACTCATCTTTGTCCTCCATCTTTCTCTGTTACATGGCACAGGGAGGATCAAGAGGCTGTGTGAATATTCTGGATAAAGTTGGGTTTGTAGCTTTGGGGTACAAGCACACAGGCAGACCCCACTCTATGAGTTCAAGGTCTGAGACAAGAAGTGTTACCTGTTTCCAGTCTAGAGTTGAGTGGGTGGATCAGACACTTCAGCCAGAGCTGCCAGTCCAGACAGCTCAGGCCGGGAGGGCTAAAGACCTCGGGGAATGGGACAGGCTGAGAGCTACCCAGGTCTCTTCCCTCATCCCCTTCGCCCCCTCCAGAGTCAACAAAGGTGATGTGGTTTCTCTTGTGGTCTGTTGCCCTAGACACCTGCAGCTCTGAATATACATGTGTGTCTGTGTGCCAGCAATGTGGTGGGGAGACACAGGGAGAAAGCACTGGGACAGGATGTGGAGGTGCAAGAAGTCACGGACAGTCTCTTCAACCTCTGATGCGAAGACAAAATGAACGCAAACATTGGTAGAGGCCACCCCTTGATGACCCCGAACAAGGAGCACAAGGAAAGAGCTACAAGGGAAACACTGTGCATATTACGATCCTAGGCTGAGAGGGGGGAAATTTAAGTTCCAGGTCAGCTCAGCCATGAACTTCTTGGGTGCTGCCTAAGTCTCAATCTCCTGCTCTATAAAACAGTAAGAGCTTGGCTACCCACTTCACACATGAATAATGTATGCAAACGTTCATACCACCCACTTATAATTTGTGTCTTTGGGAGGCTTGGGCAGTACCCGCATAAGCTTTAGAATCTTTGTCACCATAGTGTATGAGCTATTGTAATTGTTTATTGTAGTTCCTGGATAAACCACACACACACACATACACACACACTGAAATGTGGACAGAAAGAACATTAAATATAAAAACAAAAACACAATGTGTTAAGGAAACCACACAAACATCGCATGCTTGAGAACCTCTCACAAAGCCAGCTATTTGAAATCGCTCTCGGTCGACATGATCTTGGCTCAGTCATAGCCTCTTTGGCCTCAGTTTCCCACTCTCCAGCATGAGCGGGTTGCTTTGGATCATTGCTCCTTTTTTCTGAGTCTGAAGTCATTTTCAGATCCTGTTATCCCAAGTGTTAATGAGTGTGTGGCAGAAAGGAGAGGCTTCAGGCATGAGGAGATCAGAGCTGAAAGCAGCCTGGATAAAGGAAGCAAGTCCTGAGCCGTGCTGGGTTTTGACAGAGCCCAGAAGTGTGAATCAGTGCAGGAGAACGGGGGGAGGGGGGGACATTCCAGGTAGGGAGAATGGCATGTGCAAGGGCGAGGCTAGGAAGCTGAGGGTGGCAAACAGATTAGTGAGGCTCAAGAATGAGGTTGGCAAGGGCTGGAGGGAGCCTGGGGAGGAAGTCGGGAAGGGGCAGTCCCCAGGCTGAGCAGCTAAGCTGGGAAAGTGGGGGAGGAAGGTGGGTGGGGGAAGAGACTCTCACAGCCCAGAATTTGGTGCCAAAGAGCATCTAGCCAAACTCCAGTCACCTCTGCCAAGAGGACCCACCCACCAAGAAGGCCCTTCCCGCCCCTCCCTGCTCTGCTCTCCCAACCCCACCCCTGGTACCCCTCGAGGTGAGCCAGGACCCCTGAGGCTAGGGCCTCCTTCACCAAGAAACAGATGGAGCACCACCCTACCCTCAGGACAATAATGCGGCAAAAAAATAATAATCATGGCTAAGGATGATGACAAAATAAATTGTCTCCTGCCCACCCTCTGATAAAATAAGTCCCAGAACAACAAAACTTCATGGTGTGACTGTTCTACTTACTAGAATCTGCTTCTTTGAGCTACAGGAGATTTATAAGGTCACCTAATATACAAAGTCCTCTGGCTGGACATGACCTTAAAGCTATGGAATACTCCTAGCCCCACTTTTTACTCTGAAACTCTCAGGCCTTTGGAAGGTATGCTTCCCTTTGGGGCTCCTTGCAGACGAGGAAACTGAGGCCCGAGGGAAGACGCCTTGCCAGCGGTGACATGCTTAAGGAGTGGTGGGCAGGCAGAGGACTCCTGCTCGTCCTGCCTTCTAGGTCAGTACTCCTTCCCCAGGGCAGCGGCCCAGCCCCGGCCGCCAGTGCCAGCAGTGATTACGGTCAGGGAGGCAGCCACTGGGCCATACTCTAATCAGGAGAAGAAATTCATCTGAGTTGCAAAATGCCTTTCTGCATCCAGTTCGCAATTACTCGCTCCAATGGGCCCCTACAGGGACACTGTGGTCCACCCACTGGCCTTGTCGTATCTCCCGGTATGACCCTCTGCTGCTCATGGCTGCGTTGGCTGGAGAATGAGACCGTTCTGGACAGATATCCTCTTTGTGGGTTATGGCCTCAGAATATCAGAGGAGAGGAGAGGTCTTGGCCAGTGGGGGTTCTCTCTCTCCTCCCCTAGAAGTATCTTCTAGAGTGAATCTGGATATGTCAGTGGAGCAGAGGCAGCAAGGAGACCAAGGAGTTAAAGGTCAGGGGGAAATGGAGTTGATGATGACCAAGCTGCGGTGAAAATAAGGGTGTCCATGCTAAGCTCTCAAGACACCTCACCCAAACAGACACCCCCCAACTCCTTTTCATCGCTTTACAGAAAGTTACAGACAGACCTACCGCTGCGTACTTCAGGATACCCTCATAGAGGCAGAATAAGCTACCGTGGAGGAAGCCACCATAACCTAGAGAGAATACAGTGCAGTCTAGGAAGAGAACCGGGAGCTCAGCGGAATGCCCAACAAGGACACCCACAGCATGGGCTCTAGAGCAGGTCTCTAGGTGGCGTAGAGACCTCAGCGTTGCCTGTGGGACAGGGCTCCAACAGGGGGTCATCAGGCCATTGTGTGTTGGATCAGAGCAAGGATTCTGTTTTCACTTGCCCCTTGGGCCCTGCTTATTGGAAGGAGGCTTCACAGTGAGTCTAGCAATCTCTGCTGGGCCCAGGGGTCTGGGTAAGAGAACAGCAGGAGAGGCTTCCTTTAGGCAGAACCTCTCCCCTTTAGGAGCCCTGAGGCCAAGGCTCCAGAGTGTTCCCTGAGCGTCTGAAGACAGGTCAAAGGACGGAAGGACTGGAGGTATTTCAGTGTGGCTAAGAGTAAAGATTTGGAGTCGGTTTCTTCCCCTATGTAAGGCATATTTGTTTAACCTGGAGGAGGCTTGGCTCCCTGTCTGCAGACCGGGGCCAACAGTGCTGCCATATTAGGGCTTCGGGGAGGCCTGGGAGATCAGGACGTGCAGTGCTGAGTGCAGGGCCTGACGCGTGTTGTGTTCTGCTAGGGCTGGAGTGTGGGTGCCAACATGAGGAACAGAAGACAGCCTCTCGTCTCTTCTATCTCCCTCCGTCTGTGTCTCCCCACAAACCCAGTCTCAGATGAGGACTGACCTAAATTTTGCAAGTGAATCAAGTTGGGTGTGTAGGGTCTTTACTCCAACACCCTTCTGAGGTACACAGGGCTCCCTAGCAGGGTTAGGGAAATAGAAAAATCGGTGCAGTATTTCTGACCCTCCTGAAATACTCAGGGATTTTTTGGGGTCTTGAAGGGAGAGCCTGGGACAAACTCAGGGGACACCACATGAACCGCAGAAGGGGCCTGGCCTCTTGTCCAAAATGTGGCACTGAACATCTGGAGTGGCACTGCACATCTGGAGTGATCTGCACATCTGGTTGCATCCCTGGGGCAATGGCCACAGCCGCTGACATTTGAGGGAGGAGAGGGCCAGTTCCTCAGCAGGGCCTAGGGGGCTATAAATAACCAGTTAAGAGGGCCAAGGGAACCAGGTTGACCTTTGGGGGGCAGGAGCTACAGGCAGTGTCCCCCTCCCACTTGGGTCTAGAGCCAGAGTTTTAGCAAAACAGGAAGAGGCAGTGGCAGTTGCTGGGAAAGGAGGAGTGGCGTCCCTTCCCCCACTTGCCTGGAGCCTTAGGATCCCAGCCAGGACCTGGGAGAGGTGGAGTCAGCTAAGCTGGGGGGAGGGGCAGGCGTCCCAGGCCATGGGCCTAGTCCCTGCCCTCCTCAGCTGGGTACAGGAATGAGGAGAACTGGCAGAGAAGGGCAGCCTGATGGAGTGTGCCTGCACTCCGCCCCGCCTCCTTCTCTTCCCTGTCTCTTCCCTACCAGCGGATGAGAAGGTTAGGCAGGGAGCACAAAATGTGCCTAAGATGCAAGTCATGTGTTTGGAGGCCCAAGGTTAAGGTGAGCTCGCCTGCATCTCCATCCTCAACCAGCATGTAGGAAGGCTGAGCCTGAGCTCCAGTGGGTGAGAAGGGGCACTCCAGACAGGAGGAAAGACAACCTCCTGCCTTATAGAAAGGAGGCTGATGAGGGGCAAGGCTGGTCCGAGAGGAATGGCGGAGAACGGACCTCTCTGAGAGCCACGAGGAGATAGAGAGTAGGGTAGTCTTTTGAGCTATACACAACACAGACTCCAGGAAGCTAGGTCTCTGCTCTGAAGCAAGTGGGGCTTGAAGGACTTTTCCAGGAAATGTGTTGCTCTGCTTTGTGTAGGGGAGAGTCTGTAGGCATCTCTCCTGCAGTGGGTGCTTCGTCTGGACCTTGGTACCCACATCCACTGGGGTTGTCACTGGCTCCTCAGCCTTTAGCCTGTGTTTCCCCTGCTGGACAGTCAGGACCAGAACCGTCCAATGGAAGCAGAGTAAGGGCAGCATGTGCAACTTTACATATTCTAGTTGCCATGTCAACAAATTCAGAAGTAGATTATTAATTAAATGGTATATTTACTTAATACCTGGGAAACATCACTTCAGGTAATCAGAAGAGAAAACTGTTGTCCTCATTTGTTCATACCAAGTCCTTGAAATCCCGGGGTGTACACTTCACTTGCAGCACATTTCAGTTCTGACTGGCCGCTGTGGCCGTGGCTCCTGTAAGGATAGCACAGGCTTATGACTGTGAGCTAAGCCCTTTGTCCCTTCTAAGTAGGAAGCCGGGAATAGCCAGCAAGGTCTGTGTCACAGGTGGATTTGCCTCAAGAGAGTGGGCGCTCATCTGGCTTTCAAGCATGTGTCTCTAGACCCCAAATCTGTTCTAACAGATATGTAGGCAGGGAAACTGAGTCACATAGAAGCTGGCATTTTCCTCCCCTTCCCAGGCCTCTTCCTCTGGGCTGAAGATTGGTAGGATCTCACTTCCTCTTTAAGAACACTAGCCTGGGGCTGGAGAGATGGCTCAATCCGTAAAGAGCTCTCACTGCATCTGCTGTTTTTCCAGAAGACCCTGGTTTCGTTTTCAACACCCACAGGACAGCTAACAACCACATTAACTCTAGGTCCAGGGAACCCAATGTCCTTTTCCTAACCTCACAGGCACCAGGCACTTACATACATGCAGGAAAACTAATTTTAAAGAATCTTTAAAGAGGAATAGTAGCCCTTACCTCCTTTTTCCCCATCTCTAAACAATCCAAAGCCAAAGGCATTCAGGGGAATTAGGGAATGGGGGTGGGTGGGAGGCAAATTTGTAGAGAAATGAAGAATCAAGCTAAGGGCAGGTTTGAGGTGCTAGCAAGGCAACCAGAAGACATGGAGGGGACAGTCATTCTCGGGAGCTCAGAAGGAGAGACTGAATAAAGCAGTGGGCTGAAGAATGGCAGCTAGGGGAGGCTGAGAGGAACAGGCAGAAACGGAAATACAGCAGGTAGTGCCTGGTCAGCATCCCGAGAAGGGGGAGATTTGCAGTCACTCAGCTGATGGCTTTTAAAACCGTTCCCATGGAGAGAGCACCCCAATTGACAGGCAGCCCCAAAGCATTAGTAGACTGAAGTTCAAAGCACAGAAAAAAGACTCTCCAGGCAAAGAGGAAACACAAAGTTAGGGGGATGCTCAGCCCGAGGGCGGCAAAATAATGCCAACCAAACGGAGAAGGCAGGTGCCATTTCAAACACCAGTGAGAAAGGCGGCTGGGAACGCCGTCAGCCTGTCAGCGGCGGCAGACCGCTTTTGAAGTCAGCTTGGCAGTGTGGGGCGAGATCTAGGAGATGTTTTTACCCTTTGCTGAGCTACCCCACCCAAGCATACGCTAAACCAAATATGTATACTCAAAAGCCAGGGATGGAGGTAGAATTTGCGCACAGTGACGTTCCCTGTTAAGCTGTTTGTAACACGGAAAATCAGAAAGAATTTGAATACACAACTGGAAAATGGTGAAGTAAAGAGTGGTATTTCCACTCAGTAGAAAATTATGAAGCTGTTAAAAAAAACGTTTATGAATGTGATATGGCATCATGGGAAAATAAGGGGCTGTGTGTGGCCTGTGATGGAAACTGTGTGAAAACATAGGAGTGGAGGGAGGGATGAAGAGGACATGTTCTGAGCTGGACACGGTTGGTATCAGAACAGTTCCACGTTCAAGGCTAGCCTTGTCTACATGGAAAGACTCTGTCTGAAATGGAAAAAGAAAATAAATATTAATTAATTAATAGGAAGCACACACAGTAGTTCATGGCTATGGGGCAATCTGAGTGTGCATGGTTTTCTTAACAGTTAATAACTGAAGGGCTGTGGAAGCAGGAGGAAAGCCTGAACGAGAGGTTCTGGGTTCATTCATCCAGAAAGTCTGTTTCTTCAGCTGAATCCTCATGTCCTAGCACTGTGGACATGAGCTTCACTCTCCTGATGGCAGAAAGCCCACAGCAAGGGGGACTGGCCCAGGACTCACCCAGACTCCCTGTCTGGGTGCTCTGGCCATAGGCAGAAAATGGAATGTCACTGTCCTCTCCACTCCTACTGAGGACAGGCCATGGCCTGAGCTGAGAGGAACAGCACAGAGGGCTCCCAGAGCAGGTCCTGAGGAAGGGCGTGTCATGTGTAGTAGCGACAGCAAGATTAGGGAAGGGTTGGGGGACTCACAGGGAGCGGAGGGGATGTGAGCCATGCAGAGCTCGGGGGAGGGGCTGGCTGGTTGTGGTTGACCACCTGCTGTTTCACCTCACCCTGAAGGTGACAGGAGATGTGTGTGAGCCATCCCCTCACTCTTCCCCACAGGAACTCTACCTGGGCCCCCACCTACAGACACCATCCGGCCTGAGAATCTCTGGGTTCCTCCCTGCTCACCCGCCTTCTTACGACAGACACATTGGGGCCTTGAAATAACACATCTTCATTTTCGCCATTATTTCCACATCATTTGCCTATGATTCATTTGTTGTCAAGAGGCATTAAAACCTCCACCTCCAGCTCCCAGGCACGCACTAGTCTCCATCCCTACTGCTGCGTCCCAGGGCTCTCCTCCCTGCAATGCCTTGCCAGTGCCAACACAACCCGTGGAAGCCCCTCTTCCTATATACAGGCAAGGTCTGCACTGGGGGATGGGCTGAAGGGCTGAGGCCACTCCAGGTTACAGTCACCTAATTTCCCGGCCCAAGACTCTGGCCTCCACCGGGGTCTCAGGTACCTCTAGCCTTTGAGCTTGAGATGGCCTCACGGATGCAGGAAGTTCTAGGAAAGGGACAAAACATTGCTTTCCTTAGAAGCAGGAACCCCAGGCCCCCTCCCAGCTCCAGAGGCCCGGCTTGTCTGAGTCCCCACCCCCTCACTTTATCTGGCTGCTTTTCCTTCGTACTTCAAGGCCAGGGCTGAGGTCCCTTCCCCATCATTGTTTCCAGTGTGCGCAGAGCGCACATTTCCCTCCCCTCTGCCCTGTGCACATGCTGAGCACGGTTGACTCTCACACACCATCTTTTCCCACCAGGGCTTTGAGTCTCCTGGATCCACTCTAGGGCTATCAAAGCATCAGAAGCTAGAAGGGGTAGAACAGCCAGGAAGAGGGTGAGGGGTGAGGAGAGGGTGGGAGCAGGTCGGGTGAGGGGAGCTAGTGTGGTTGGGTTATCTGATGTGGGAGCCAGGTGTGCAGCTTCAGGCTTCCAGGGTGGAGGAGGAGCTGCCTGAGAAGGGAGACGCTGCAGAAGCAACAGAGGAGAGACAGAGAAGATGAGGACGCTGGAGTGAAGAAGAACACAGCTCTTTGTTATCTCCTCTCAGAGGCCCCTGCCATCCTGGTCCTTGGTCTCCCAGACACTGAGATGCCCCCTTCCTCCCAAGCTTCTTCACCAACAGAGAGACAGTCAGCCTGTTCTCAGTAAATGCGGCCGAGGGAGGGGGTGACCATAGAGCGTGTGGCAGTGGGGACGGGGTCTAGCCTTATCCTGAATCAGAGCAGTTGGAGACAGTTGCTGGTCTGTCATCTCGGTTGGGGGTTATGGGTGGAGAGGGCTTTGCGGGAGGAGATAATGGCACTGAGATAGCAGCGCCCAGGGTCAGCTCCCTCCCAGCAAGCCCTTCACCTCCAGGTCCTCTGGCTCTGCGGAGGCTGTCCCTGCTCAGCCCTGATTCTGGGGGCATGTGGCATGGCACTGGCTGGACCCAGCTTCCAGGTCTGATAGAGTATCCACCCAGCGTCTTAGAGGGTGGAACTGGGCAGCTTCATCTCCTGCCTCCTCCAAGCCTGGTTTGGGGGAGGCACTTGTGGGAGCTTGCTGGAAGGAAGACATAACTGGGTAGAGAGGAGCAAGTGTCCCTGGAGAGTGAGGGAAACATCACAATAAAGGCTGACCTTTCTCAAGCACTTACTGACAGGCCAGGCACGGTTCTCAGCCATTTAGTCATCGCAGCACCTTTCTTCAGAGAACAATCACTCTTTACAGAAGAGACAGAGAGTGTTCCCTGAGTACAGGTGGGGTTGTATGCTTTTCTGCTGCCATAGACAAAGCCCGACCAGGCTTCATGCCACAATGCTTCCCTAGGGTGTCTTTATAAAGACTTTGTGTTGCCATTCACAGGTGAGGAAACTCAGGCTCAGGCAGCCCAAGCCGTTTCCCCTCAAGGTTACTTAGATGCTACCCAGATAACCACCTCTTTTATTTTTTAATTGCTATTATTATTGTTATTGTTCTGGTTTCTTTGAGACAGGGTCTCACTGTAGCATTGGTTGGCCTGCAGCTTGGTATGTAGACATGTTGGCCTGGAACTCACAGTGAGCCACCTGCCTCTGCCTCTCTGGTTCTGGGATTTATTTGTGTTGGGGTGGGAGAGAGTGGGGCGACAGGTGTGCGCGTGCGTGCGTGCGTATGTGTGCGTGCGTGCATGCGTGCGTGTGAGCAGGCATACATTGTACAGTGCAAGTGTGGCAGCATACAACTGGAGAGTCTCTTCTCTCTTTTTCTACCATGTAAGTCCCAGGGACATGTAGGTCACCAGTCTTCATGGCCGTCTCACTGGCCCAGAAAGACCAACTCTTGAAGCCTATACCCTTACTCACGAATAGGCTTTTCTGACCAGGACTGGGGAGACAGATGGAGAAGGGGGTGATAAGACCATAGAGCTCCTCTGCCTAAGGGGGCCTCATGATCCAGTACCACGCCGAGTCTATTGTAGGAAGAGCTGTAGTGGGAATTTAGCAAGTAAACCGGTGAACAGCCAAACAAACAGTGACTGCCGATCTTCCAGGGCAAAGGATTGTGCAGGCGCTGTGCAGCCGTCTCCTCCAAGATTAAAACATTCCATCCTACAGGGGAGCTTCTCAAGCAGAAAGGTAAACAACAACAGCAACAACAGGAAGTTTCAGGAAGTCCCTGAAACTGACTAGATTTACTAGGCCCCTCCCTGCCAGGGCACAAAAATGACTCCCAGACAAGAAAGGCTACCAGGAAGAGGCAGTAACCAGAAGAACTGCTTGGAAAAGATTAGACCAACTGAGGCACCTGTAAAGGACAGTCTCTGACTTGGAAGACAGCCTGCTGAGCCTTGTGCAGGCTCTGCTGTGTGCTCCAGACTCCCAGCTTTGTGAGCTGTCACCCATGCTAGGGTGGGCTTTGGTGATGCAGCTGTCTTTGAGCTGTTTCTGCTCCTGAAAGTAAACCCCTCACTCATAATTCCTGTGATTAACTCCAAGAAAACTCGTTGGTTCACCAAGTTGGACTTTGGTGGGATCTGTACTTTGGTCTGTTGTGGGTTCTCTGTCTGGGGTGAGTAGATGTGTGTGAGGAATCTGCCTGAGAAAAGTTTTGTGACACAACAGTAGGAGTCACCAATACCCTGTCTGCCACCCTCTTCAGTCTCTGCTCCAGCACCTCAGGCCCTTCTCTGTAGACACAGCAGAAAGCAGGGAGTCCCTCAGGGTGGGGTTCCTATCAGGGAGGAAGTGGAGCTGGCTTCTCCCCATTTTTTTTATCATTTCCCCTCACCCCTTTTTATCACCCAGGGCTCATTCAGAATCCACTCCCTTGTGCCGCTAGGACTCCTGGGTGAGACAGGGCGCTGGCACCGAAGTGAGCAGGAAGGGGGTGGGGCAAACCAAAGGACACCAGCCTCTCATGCCTGGCCTGGTGGCCTTCGGCTCTCAGACCTTTCCACGACAGGCATTGGGGTCTCCAATCAGGATCTCTTGATCTGTGTAGCGTGCTGGAAGGCAGTGGAGAAATGGCAGCCAGGTGCTAAGCAGGGTAGAGCACCTGCCGCCCCTCCGCCCACTTGCTGTAGGTGTTCCCAGATGGCTGCAGGAATTTCAGTTACATGGGTTTGGGTGAGGGCGTGTGGGCCTCTGCAGAGTCCTGGGAGTGAGTAGCAGTGACGAGGGAAGAAGGGAGAACTCTTCTTCTCCAAAGAGGAAGTAAGGGCTGTCTAACTGGTCCTGCCCAACACTGGGGGAGCTCCCTGGATTACCCTTCATCTTCCTTTGCTCAGTTTAGGACCTAGAAGGCTGTGCTTTTCTTCCTGGAGTACAGCTCAGAGGCAATTTGCAGCTTGGAATTTGATACTTGATTTCCCCCTTCTTCAGGGTCCTGACCCTGGGCCCAGATCTGGTCTAATTCTGCCGGTATCTATATAGACTTGGGGTGTAGCGGTTGGGCCCAGAGAGCATTGACAAGCTCCCCACATTCCTGCAGAGGATCTAATCTTTCTGAACACTCACCTTACTTGCTCCTTCCTCACCAGTGCTGTCTTCAACACTGAACCAAAGAGTTCCCAACTAGCGCACCAGGGCTGACCTGTAGGAGAGTTAGCCTTGGCTTCTTCAACAGCCACCTATGTTTTGGAAGATTCAAGGCCTGGAAAGGTATCATGAATATTAGATGGGGCTGGAGAGCTAGCTTATGGGTTACGAACACTTGTTCTTGCAGAGAAACTGGAATCACAGACCTGTGACATGAAACTTTTTTTTTTTTTTGTAATTTCTGGAGCTGAGGGCCAAACACAGGGTCTCTACAACTGAGCCAAATACAGCTTTTTAAACTTCATGTTTATTGGAGAAATAGCTGTTCCCAACACTCACGGAAGTGGGTGGCACTGTGTTACACTCATCCATCCGTTGGATCCATTCAGCTGGATCTACAGAAGCCCTGCCTTGTTCCAGTCAGGAAAGCAAGCTTGAAACACCCACCATACTTTCTTCTATAGCACGGTGAAAGCGTGATTTTACCCAGTGGGCAGGCTGACTGGGCAGGAGCACAGGATGGCAAGGGTCAGAGGAGAATCTTGGAAAACCATATAGTCTGAGCTGGAGATTCAAGGGGCCAAAGGAGCTTGTCTTTTTTTTTTTTTAAGATTTATTTATTTATATTACATTCACAGCATTCTGCCTGCATGTATACCTGCAGGCCAGAAGAGGGCACCAGATATCACTATAGTTGGGTGTGAGCCACTGTGTGGTTGCTGGGAATTGAACTCAAGACCTCTGGAAGAACAGATAGTGTTCTTAACTGCTGAGCATCTCTCCAGACCAAAAGATACTTGTCTTATTGGGAAACCATAAGGGTAAAGAACAAGAAGGGCCCTTTTGGGGGGAGCAGTGCGCAGAAGGCATACAGCATGGGCCCAAAGTCTAGTCTCAGGGCCTTTGTGGGTCTTGGAGAGTCTGCAACAGCAACTGATTTCATAACACTACCAAGACACTATTTACCTTTTTATTCCTATTCCTAAATATACAATGCCTCCCCTCCCCCAGAGAGGCTTCCATGATGACGTGTATACCATACCAGGTTGAATGCAGAAGCTGACAAAAAATCCAGCTGCTTCTGTTTAGGTCCAGCATTAAGCAGCTTTAGAAAACAGTGTTCTTTGTCACTTAACCAGTGCTGCTCAGAAGAATGGTCATTTAAATAACAATTGCTTAATATTGCTTAATCTATTAATAAAATAGATTCATTTTATTGAATTTAAAAAGTTAATAATGTGTACTTTAAATTTCTCAGTTTTGATTTCTAACATCATAAATATTGGCAGATTTTTATTTTTGAGACAGCATCTCATGTAGCTCAGGTTGGCCTTGAACTCCTGATCCTTCTGCTTCTATCTCCTAAGTGCTGGGATTACAGCCCTAAACCATCACACCGGCAGCTAGATATAATTTGCATAAATGAACGTCCTTAGGGCTCCTTCTTATGGAGCAAGGGAGTCCTCTGGCTGAACTGCCCAGAACTGCTGGACCAGCAGGCCCTGCCAGGGACAGGCAAAGAGTAGCAACCTGTTGGACAAAGTGGTGGCTCAAATTTCAACATGGCGCAGGGACACAGGACCCTGGAGAGATGGGTCTGAGCTGTGTGAGTGTGAAGAAGAGGCGCCACTGAAGCGAACAAGCCAGATCTGATTCTTGAACCCTGTGCCAGTCACCTCAGTTACGGGTGAACATGTCATGAAATCAGGAGATAGGGTGTGCTGTGTTTTTCTTTTTTTCTTTTGTTCTTTTGGGGGATGAAGTTGGAAAAGAAAGGACACAGCTGGAAGAAGTTGGGGATTTAGATTCCTCCTCCAGCCGCCAACAGCCTGGTTCGGTTGGGTTCAATTTAGCTCATTAAGTGGCTTACCTGCCCTCTGGTGGCCAGATGGTCCAATGACACCTTCTTCAGATGCTGCTAGTTAGCAATTGCCCCTAGCAAGAGGTTGAGCTCTGATGAGGCCACAATCATCAGTCCGGGGACAATCAAGTGACCAAAGTGATTAGCACATGGGAGCGTTGTCACCGAGTTGGCACACATTTATTTGACCACCCTGTGGTCCAACCATGATGCTGTCTGGCCTTTATGCTTGATGGCCTCATGCCAGGCACTGTGATGAAAAAGAAATTTTTTTAAAGATTTACTTATTATTTGTACAGCATTCTGCCTGCGCACCAGAAGAGGGCACCAGATCTCACAATAGATGGTTATGAGCCACCATCTGGTTGCTGGGAATTGAACTCAACCCTTTGGAAGGAGAGCCAGTGTTCTTAACTTCTGAGCCATCTCTCCAGCCTCCAGTAATGAATTCTTTACATAGGTTGCAGCATTGCAACAGTAGCCTGTCAATGTTGGTATTGTTACTGTTGCCATTTTATAGAGGAAGAAGCCAAGGCTCAAAAATATCGTGCAGCAACCTCAGGACTGGGTGTAGTTCCGCCCTTAACTTCCACTGTGGCTTCCACCACTCCTATCTTCAGTGGTCTGTTTTATGTCTTCAGTGAGTCTATGCTTATAAACTTCAGAAAAAAACACACAATGAACCCTATGGGTGGCCCTGGCTTCTCTCACTCTCAGCACAGGTGGGTTCAGAGGTCACAAGTACAAGATCTTGACCTTGGGAGGCCCCAGTGTGAGGTGTCCAGTGTACTGGAGGAGGAGGATACCATCAGGTGCCCTTAGCAGCTGGACCTTGGGGCCTTGCTGTAGGGTAGTAACGCCCCCTAGTGGTGGAGCTCAGGATAAGTCTCCACTGAGATTTCTCTGCTGAGGCTCTAGGAACCGGTGGAGGTGGTGTCTCCTTCCCTAGAACCTCAAGGAAGCCACTGGGATACTTCTGTCTTCTCTCCAAGCCCTAGCAGCCCTATAGAAAAAGGTAAGATAAAACAAAAAGAAATATACTCTATTCCTACCAGCCTTTGGCATATCTAAAGGTCATGTCAAGGTCACCCCTGATTCTGGGGACAGCCTTCAACCTAATGGCTCTTTGATGTAAAAGCAGAAAATCCATCTTTCTCAATTTGAGGTCAAAGGCCAGCCCAACTCCAGGCTCCCCTGGAGAGGCGTTGGGACGTTCACGGGGATGTTTCTTGGCCCAGCTGCCCCTTCTGTCCCATGCTATGCCACCAGGTCTCTCTCCAGTGTGGAGAAGACCTCTCGGGCCTTCATGCTACGTTTTAGGGTCTGCAGCCCTTGAGCCACACTCACAATGCTACCCAGTATCTGACATGCGTGTGTACAGAGACTTGGAGCAGCGAGTCCCACTCCTCTCTCCCATTACATTGAGTTTGAGGTTCGTCTGTACTGTATAGTAAGGAAGGTTCAGGCCTTTGGAGGTAACTCAGACCATGGACATCAACACATATGTCAGCTGCAGAAGGACCACGGGCCAGCCTGTGTGGTATGTCAAGACTCTGCCTCTAAGATAAGACTCTAGGGGTGACTGTTGGGGTAGACCATCCCTGCCCGGTGGGACATTGTCCCTAATGGTAGCTCTGAGGCCACTGAGCAGTGGAGACTCTGAGATCTGCCATTTTTCAAGTTGGAGAGTGGAATATTTTGGTTTTATTTTTTTTCACAGTTATGAGACTGTCTTTGAAATGTATACTGGAAATGCCTTTGTTTGGTTGTTTTGTTTGTCTGTTTTGCTGTGTGTGTCTGTCAGGGTTTCACTTTATAGACCAGGCTGGCCTTGAACCCACAGAGATATTGCTTCTGGGGTTAAAGGCATGCACCACCACACCTGGCCTTTGGTTTCATTTTTATGCGTATGTGTGAGTTTCTTGATTTTTAAAAAAAAATTAACTTTTTGTTTGTTTGTTTGGTTTGGTTTTTGGTTTTTTAAGACAGAGTTTTTCTGTGTAGCCTTGACTGTCCTGGAGCTTGCTCTGTAGACCAGGCTGACCTCAAACTCACACCTCTTCCCCAGTGCTGGGATTAAAGGCGTGCACTACTACCACCCACCTTAATTTAACTTTCTATTGATTTTTTATGAATTTCACATCATACACTCCAAACCCACTCATCTTCCTGTCCCTTCATATCTACCCTCCATACTTGCAACCTCCCCAGCCAAAGAATACAAAAACACTAGAACAAACAAATAAAATCTCACTGTGGAAGCTCTAGTGTGTCACGGTGTGTCCCACAGTATACCCTTTCGTCTACACATCTTTACTTGCAAATGTTCATTGGTGTGGTTTAAGGCTTCTGGCTTCTACTACACATCAGTGCTGGATTCTCATCGGAACTCCTCTTGGATACCCTGCTGTTGCCCTGGGTCATGGGGATCCTGCAGCTTTGGATCTACAGAGATGGTGGCTCCTTCATGTACTCCAGCATTTCATATATGAGGTAGACATTGGGGTGGGCCAACTCAGAGCCCTGGATCTGGGCCTGGATGGTGGCTGGGTTTGTCAGCCTACTGACGAACTGCACCCACGCCTCCAGGGCCAGCTCTCTGCTTTGCCCAGGCAAGGTTTGAGGACAGCTCTCTTGCTCTTGTGACCTGGGTGGAAGGGGCTAGCTCGCCTGCATCCCCGACACAGGGCCAGCTCTACTGTGCTGCCCAGGTAAGGTGTGGGACTGCTTTCCTAAGTGCTGCTGAGGCTGCTGAGGTGAGGGGCAGGGTCAACTGCCACAGGCATGGAGGGGAGGGGCCAGCTCAGCACTCTGCTGGAACATCAACATCGCCTCTGGTGGCAGCATGGGCCTAGATGTTACAATGGCTTCAGGTGACAGCATAGGACACTCAGATCAGTATGTCTCCTGGCGTCAGCGCGGTCCTCAGACATCCACATGGTCTCAGGTACAGCCCAGACCACAGACATCCACATGGCCTTTGGAGGTAACTCAGACCATGGACATCAACACATATGTCAGCTGCAGAAGGACCACGGGCCTAGCCATGTCCCTCAGTGGCAGCCCAGGCTAGGATATCACCATGGCCTCAGATGGCAGCACAGGCCTTTCGGATCAGTCAGTGAGGTCTCCAGCCATCAACATGGCCTCAGGCGGCAGCCCAGACCACTAACATCCACATGGCCCTCAGTGGCAGCTTGGGCCACAGACATCAGTACAGACCCCAGCTGCTGCTGCGGTAGGGCCACAGACCCAGACATGGCCCCTGATGGCAGAAGGGGCCTGGACCTCACCATGGCTTCTGGTGGTTGAGCAGGCTTCTAATCTCCACCTGCTCCTAATCACCATTGCATCTCCAGTTCTGCCCCTCTCCACAGCACAGAAACCACTGGGCTTCATTCTCTCTTCCCTCTCTCCCCTGTGTATTCCATCTTCCCCTTCTTTCCATCACATACTCACTCATCGCAGTGGTACCCACATGGAGTCAAGATGGGTGCTCTGGTGTCTTCCTTTAATTTGATTTTAATTATTTTAAGTTTAAATGATTCATCGGGGAATAAGGATGCATGACTTTAACCCCAGCACTCGGGAGGCAGAGGCAGGCAGATTTCTGAGTTCAAGGACAGCCTGTTCCACAGAGTGAGTTCCAGGACAGCCATGGCCACACAGAGAAACCCTGTCTTGAAAAACCAAAGCAACAACAACAAGATTATGTGGTTCGATAGTGCAGGTAGAGAACAAAAGAAAAGCTTGGAGTGTGAAAACTCAGAATCGCTTTGCTCTGATTTTCATATGTTCTCTAGATCGTGTGGGCTCCTGCGTCATCTGTGAGGCCACTAAGGACCTGTGACGTTGCTTCCTACTTTCACATCCTGCAGACAGCGACAGGCCTGACTCAGACAGCTCTGGATTTCTGCCTCTGAGTCAGCTTGTTTTTAATGACAAAGCCCCCAGCCTGGTCTCCAGTTCCTCTTCTCCCATCTCATTCCACTGGGACATCTGAAAACTTCTCAGATGTTTCTGCAAATTAAAGTAAATCACATCCCCAGGTTTCTGAACCAACTTAAAAAAAAATATGCAAGTGGGCCAAGACCGTGCTCTTTGCAGCTCAGTCCTGAGCCTTTGGTTGGGAATTCTTGTTCGCTGTGTCTGTCTTTCTCCTCTGGGCCCTTAGGGACTCATATTTATGCACAGGGATTACTGTAACACTCTGAGTCATTGGCCTAGCAGATGTCTCTAGTGCAAGAGTAGTCACGTGGTTTTCATTCTTGATGTTCATTGGCAAGTGCCACACCTGGTGGAGCACAACGCATTAGGCCGAACACTTCTTGCTGGTGGAGCACTCTGTGGCCCTCCAGTCTCCCACCTCCCGGACCCCTCCTTAGGGTGGTAGCCAGACTGCCTGTCACTTGTCACACCTCTTAGCTCTCTAGGGGGCAGTAGAACATTACAATCAATTAAAGGCTTCCAGAAAGAGCTGCCCAGGTCTAAAGGCCACCTCTCACTCACCACCAGTGTTGCTTTGGGCAACTAGGCCCCTCCACCACAACAATGGCGCATCCTTCATGGGATCCTTATAAAGATCAAGCAAGTGGCTTTTCATGAGGCGTTTATTTACAGCGGTACTTGTCACAAAGTAAGTGCTATGTAAATATGAGCTTCTTTTATTACCATTGGCAAAGCTTTTTCATTGGTTTATTTGACAAACTCCTGGAAAACATTTTTTTTTTCTTTCTTTGGAAATCTCTTGTGAAGCTCATCAGAGCCTTCTGCTGACGTTTGATGTCCGACCTCTCCAGATTTATCTATCCCCACCACCTTTGTTGGCCTGGTTTGAACTGGCTTTCTTCCACTTAGGCAGCAGGGGGATTTTCCTGTCTCATGAAATCCTGCTGGCTTTTAACGGTGGTGTCCATCTCCCTTCCGGTCTAATAATACCCCTCAGAAGTGTGAGCTCTTTCAAGGCCCACCTTTGTACATCCGTAATAAACAAACCAGACAATGCCCTTCCCTCTCAGTTCAGCTTCTTGGCAGTACTTGGCCCTGCTTCTGACCCCCTCTGGGCTCCACCTCAGTGGTGGTGGGCCCTCGGGCTGAGTAACTGATAGTCTCTGGAGGCGCTAATATCCAAGGCCTCCTTACATCCTGGCTCAGCTACCAGAGCAGTGGAAACAGGCCCAAGACTGTAAGCTGAAATTTTCTCCAGACAGGCCTGGGGATGTTTCTAATTGTAGGAGCCCTGGTAATCTGTGCTCTCCTCTAATGTCAGGTTCTCGTTATCAGGGGGTTGAACTAGCTTAGCAGTTCAAACTTTCCCTCCCATTGAATAATAAGCTGGATCAATGTGGTTCTGCAGCTGAAATCAAGGGTCTCTCTCTATTTCTTTGTGCAGTGACAATAATCATCAATGTACAGTGTTTTCATACACACCCACACACACACACACACAGATACCCCAATTCTGAATCAGGTGCTGCCACCCTCAACGTTAGAACACAGTACAAGGGTCTAATTCTGAAAACAACTTTGATCTAATAAATTTAAAACGAAGCCTTCTGTAGGCCATTCTGCAATGCGGGAATGAGGCTTTCAGATGTTTTTCCACTTGAATTCTGGGAAACATGGGGCCAGGCGGAAGCCAATGGTTCTTGCAAGGTTACATCTCTTTTCAGGGGATGAAAAATGTAGATAGAAGGACATAGCTGAGGCTCATGGGGCCATGTTCCCACTGACCTCAGCATGCTATTAGTGCATGCAATGTGGCTGTGTCCCCCAAATTAAGCATTCATTTGAAGGACATTCTATGGATCCCCCTATGAAAAGACCCTTTCTGTAAGTGTCCCCTGCACCCACAACCCATAATCAGCAAGGGGTTTATTTGGGGTGAGTGAGATTGTGGTTCTAAGCCCTTGGGCTGGGCTGCTATGGAGGAAGAGATGGAGTTTGAAGCTATATACCTAGCATCACCTGCCCACTTCACAGGCCTCTGTTGACAGGTGGGGGCGGGGTGGAGAAGCTGAGATGGCTTCTGGGATATTCTTGGTGACCAAATTGTGAGGCCAAAGCAAAAGGGCTTTCCAGGATAGGTGGTAAGGCACTGGCAGGGTAAGGAGTGAAGACAGAGCTGGGGTGTCCTGACACATCTGCGGGTGAGGGGAGAGGTCCCAACAGCTCCAGGCTTTGGAACCCTCGGTAGGTGACAAGGACAGATGGGCCTCCATTCACTGTCCTGCTGGGAGGCTGGCTTTCTCTGTTCTTCATTGCTTGGGCCCTGTATTCCCTGGTTCTGGGGACGGGGACGGAACCTGTACCAGCGGTACTGGCCCTGTGGAATGGCCATGGCAGAACCTCAGGGAATTGGAGGGCCACGTGAGTTCTCCTCAGTTAGCATGGGAGTGTATTTGGTCATCTTGGCAGTGAATGAGTTTAGAGTATAAGGGCAAAGGAAGGAGACCCCACAGCGACCTACTGCCCTGGGACGGAATAGCACAGACTGGCAGCAGAATGAGATGGGGCTTGGGGGGGCGGGGGATTGTGGCTAGGTTGTGTATGTTTTGTAGGTGGGGGAAGGATTTCCCAGCAGGCTCTGGGCAGGTAGGGCTGGAATTGGGGGAGGTACAGGTACCTGTCCCTGAGGAATGGGCACACCTCTCCTGCCTGCCTCCCTTGTCACAAGCAGCAGCCCCTTGTGGTGGGGGCATCCCTGGGCTGGGCTCTGCCTTCAGCCTCCACCCTCTACCCCCACTTGAGTTTCTCTGTCAAATAAGCAGCAGGCCTCTCATAACAGAGGTCTCAAGCGACAGGTGCGACCTGTGGTCTGCAGGAAAGGGAGAGCTGGTGTTAGGCTGGGCAGGAGAAAGGATGGGCCAGACAGATATGGGCAACGGCTGAGGGAGGACTGAACTCCGGAAGGGGAAGGAGGCACTGCTGGGCTGCAACCAGCCCCAGGCCTGGGCACAGGGCCCTGGAGAGGCGGCCCCACCCAGGCCCCACTACGGGCCAGCCCGGTCAGGAGATCTCATTGCCGAACACCTCCAGCACGAGGGGCGTGAGCTTCATGCTATTCTCCGGCTGGAAGGAGAGGGAGCGGTACTGTTTGGAGTGTTCCTCGTTGAGGCTTCGAAGGTCAGCCAGCTTCTGGATCATCTTGGCATAGAGCTGGTGGCTGCCTGGGGGTGGGTGTCGGCAGCGGATATAGGTCTGCAGAGTGTTGGATAGGCGGTCCTGGATGGCTTCAACCAGCTTGGCGTCCTGTACCCCAGGCCGGTCTGTGTCACAGGGGATGGAGGAAGACACAGGGATGCTCTGTTTCACAGTATCCATTCACACAGGCACCCTAAGTCAACATCACCCCGCCCCCCATGATGCCCCCTGCATTTGGGACCAAGTCCTTTTATGGGCTCATCTGGTCCTGTCTCTCCTCACCTCCCTCCTTCTGTCTCTAGGTTCTGTCCTCGCTTTGCTATTCAGGTCTTCCATACTCAGCAGATCTCCCCGTTGCCTGGACATCAGCTCTTGTCTCTTCCCCTGCCTGACTGATTACCAGGGAATATACTCAGAGCGCTTCCTGAAGAGGGCTGCTCCTGACATCTTCCACGCCCCAGGCCACATCAGGATCACTCCTGTATCATTGTGCCATCTTCCTACTCAACAATCTCATCACACTGCAAATGGCTTGATACCAGCATTCGTTTCCCTGCCGACCTTCACGGGGGAGAAATCTGTCCCGTGTGCTGTGACCTTCTGTGCCTCGCCCCACTCTCTGGCCATAGTAGCTACTCAGGAAATCATTCCTGAGTGTGTGACTGAGTGAGTGCATGCCAGCTGGGCAGCAGGGGGGGAAGCTTATGCCTACCCTTTGGGCCTTCCACCTTGACACTCCTAGGCACAGGCCCACTAGTTTATCCCCTGTGGACACATGGTCCAGGCTGAGTTAGGGCCACGCCCTTTGGGGTTTATCACTAATATAGCATCGCCAAGACTACAACAACTTCCTTCCCAGTCTCTTCCCCCCACTGAGTCACAGCCCACAGCCTCCAAAGTCAACCGAGGCAGAAGCAGCCATTATTCTCCAGGGGTTTGTGGCCTGCCTCTGAGGAACCTCAGGTGACTGGAAAGTTCACCTGAGGCCACATGAGAACCGAGTCTGAATACTGGCAACACCCAAGGCCTATGTATGGCTGGTGGAACCCTGTTAGTCTGGTTTCTCAAAGTGCTATGAATCACCTTGGCCTCGGTGAGACAAAGCCACATGTGTTGAGTGACCCCTCCACACGCCACATGGCCTGTGCAGGCCCAGCAAGGTGAGCACTTCCTTATTGGCCTTTCCTGTTCGCTTCTCTCCCAGAAAGTCCTGCTGGCTCTGAGCAGGCCTTTGTCTCGTACAGTCAGTCCCCACCATGTCCCAGGTCTCCCAGCTCCTCCCTGCTGGGCTCTGTACCTGGAGAGACGATGCAGATGGCCATGAGCAGGACGTGTTCTTCCTCATGAAGGTCCAGCTTCTTCAGCCCTATCTGGAACTTTATTAGGGGCTCAATCAGCTCCAGGGTGTGCCCAGCTGTGAGAGAGAAGAGCCAGGGTGAGGGCCAAGGCATTCACCCTACCTGAAACCACCCCTGGACACTACCCCTTCCTTTCTCTCTCTCTGCTGTTGCCCAGGTCCCTGGTCCAGGTGCCCGGTCACAGCCCCAGGAGTCCAGAGTCTTGGAGTTGGGGAAAGGAGAGGTGAAGCCCAACCGCACCTTTGGTGACATCGGTGACATCATACTTGTAGTCCTGGCTGCCACAGTCCCAGGACATGTCATCCATGGTGAAGGACTGATTGGAGCGTAACATGATAACCTCGATGGCACTTGACTTAAGCAGCACAATCTGGTCATCAGAGGAGAGGTCCCTGGTGAGGAAGGCAGGGAGAGAGACAGAGGTCAAGGAACCGGTAGAAACCTTCAAGTCACAGGCACGTGTGACCTGTCATCAAGGCGTTCCAGGCTGGCCGGAAGGTAAAAGAGTTTGTCCAGATGGGCGAGAACTCAAGGTCAGTCCAGTGGTTCTATGGCTGATGGCTGAAGCTATGGTGGACAGGGAGGGGCAGCCAAAGGAAGCTCCGGTGGGGCCAGAGTCACCGTCAACACCTCCTGCCCGGGCTCCTCCTCAGCAGCAGCCTTGCCAACTCTGTCTCCAGGACGCATGGAGCCCTTGACTTCACTTCTGCTCCCGCTAACACTGCTCCGGCTCAGAGTTCCATCATTTTTGTTTTGGCTGTATGTGTACGTGTGGAGGCCAGAGGTGGGTATCCAATGTTTTCTACTGAACATCTTGTTTGGAGGCAGGGTCTCTTGCTGAATCCAGAGCTGGCTGTTTCCGGTTGACTGCCTGGTTTCTGAGCCGGCACTGGGGTTATACATGCATCTGGCCACATCTGGCTTTTATGTGGGTGCTGGGACTTAGGTGGGTGTCTGAGCTCAGTTCCTCATGCTTGCACATCATGCACTCGATCTACTGAGTGCACGAGTGGACGGCCTTATTGGTTGTAGCTCAGTAGAAGAAGCTAGTGACGCAAGAGCTGTCCCATAGCTGGCCCCATGGCTTCAGAGGTTTGAATGAGAATGATCCCTGTAGGCTTATATATTTGAATGCTCATGAGACTAGGGAGTGGAGCTGTTTGGGAAGGATTAGGGGGTGTGGCCTTGCTGGAGTAAGTGTAGTCTTGTTGGAGAAAGTGTGTCACTGGAGGTGGATTTTGAGGTCTTAAAGAGCCCAAACCAGGCTCAGTGGTTGACTGTCTGCCTGCTGCTTGTGGGTCAGGGCGCAAAGTTCTCAGTTACTGCTGCAGCACCATGCTTGTCTGCTACCTGTCACAGTGATCATGACACTAATCACCCGCTCTGAAACTGTGAGCAAGTCACAGTTAAATGCAAGAGTTGCCTTGACCATGAAGTCCGTTCATAGCAAGATAAACACTAAGACAATATCCCTCTTCATGGTTTGTGCAACAGCTCCTACTTGGAATCCCGGAGACTCAAGCCTCTCATTCATCTTTCCTGTTGCTGCTACAGCGCAACGTTATTCTTGTGCCCAAGATCCTCCCTAGGATCAAACACTCCAAGATCAAGCCCAGACTCCACAATTTGGCTCTGGTTGGTCTTTCCAGGCCTCTTTCCTATTACAAAGGCCACAATGCCTCGATGGTTGCAACACGGGGCCACTCTGCACCCGATTGCTATCCACACACCGTGCCTTTGAGGATGCACAGTTTCAGTTAGGAACAGCACTTTCTTTTAACCTTCTTAATACATTATTTCTCTTGTGTGCACACGGAGGTGTGCACAAGCCGCGGCGCATAGGTGGAGGTCAAGGGACAGCTTGGGAGCCTCTTCCCTCTTTTTACCAGGTGGGTCCCCACCTAGGTTAAACTGAGGTTTCCCTTTTGAACCATCTCACCAGGCTCAGAAACACCTTCTTTTAATGCTCCATGACACCTTTCTGGTCCTCAAATCAGTGTGATCTCATGTAAAGATCCGCCCCCAGCAGTCTGGCTGAATCGGCAGGCTCGGTTCTTTCTTCGGCACTAGGGTCTCTTGATGGAGCTCAGCTTTGACGACCCTTTCCTTCCTGTACTTGACTCTGCCTCTGCTGGTGTTGTGCTCTGGATTCTGGGGTTCTCCGCAGCCCAGGCTGGCTGGAGTTACCACTCCCAGCTCCAGCTTCTGTTTGTAAGCTACCTGGGAGCCAACACCACCTCTTAATTGCCTTATTGTTTCCCAGAGAATGATCACTGAGCCCCAGGTACAAGAGGATCAATAAACATGTTGATGTGACCTGCACTGTTCTGACTCAAGAGCAGGGCTTGTCTGAGCAATGGCAGGGAAAAGCAGGTTGATAGGCCAACTTGCTTCTGGCTTTCCCTCCTTTTCCTTTCCTGACGGTCTAGACTCCCCATAGGAGTCTTCTGCAGACAGGCTAAAATGCTTTCTGTAGCACTCTTGGTGTGTAAACGCAGGAAACGGGTGATAGACGGTGGAAAGTGGAAGGCTTCCACGGTTAGATGGCTAGCCAAGGATCAGGACGGAGAAATTCCACAGGCACCACAGTTGGAGGACTCGCATTGGAGACTGCAGGGCCAGCTCCACTTCTACTTGATGAATGGCTGTGATGTGGCCTCCGTAGATTTCTCCAAGAGCCACAGGCACAGCCCTCTGGTCCAGCTGTGAGGTCGTCGGACAGCTCTTGCGTCACTAGCTGTTTCTACTGAGCTACAACCAGTAGTGCCGTCCACTTGTGCGAGTCCTAGCAGCACACGGAGCCACTGTTCTGCTCCACTGTCTGTGAGAACTCCTAACTGTAGTTTTTTATTTGTAAAAATTATTTATCGTAACTATTACTATTGTGCGTGACAGGGGAGGTGCTTGTGGAGGTCAGAGGGACACTTTTGGAGAATTGGTTTTCTTTTCTTTCCTTTCACTGTGGATTCTGAGAAACTGACCTCAGGGTCTCAGGCGTGGGCCAGCAAGCACTTTCATCTCTCTAGTCCTGAATACACATATAAAGAAAACTACTGTGGCCTTCTTTTATCTTTTTAATCTTTGACAAACAGATTGACAATACGGCATCTAAATACTCTAAATACTCAGTGCACATTCAAAAGTAAAAACTAACGAGGTGTAATGATAGCATTCAGGAGGCTGAAAGAGGGAGATCATCGTGAATTTGGGTGCAGCTTGGCCTACACAGTAAGTTTCCGACCAGCCTGAGCTTCATAGTGAGGCCCCCTGTCAAACACAAACGAACAAACAAATGCTAACAACCATCTCCGTTTGAGTTTTAGCTTACTCTTAAATCTTTGTGAATTAAGGAAAAGTATAAAGCGAGCAGAGAAATCCAGCTCATTTCTTAGCTGTATAAGGTTGCTCACAGCGGCACACAGGCGTCACGGTCACTCCTCATCTCTGCCGTAACTCACTTCTCACATGTAACTGTGAGGACGGTCTTCGCTCTACTCAAAACGGGTGTCAGAAGTGAGCTGGCACACCTGCTGCCTGGAAAGCCGGACTTCAGTGGGATCAACGTGATCCAGGCAGGCACGCTGAGGGAAGTGACGGTGACCAAGCCTTACACCCAAAGCTGGGAAATGCAGGGGCTTTCTAAGTAAGCACCATTCCCAGAAAACTGGGAAGGGAGCCTATTCTCCTGAGGCGAGTACCGGCTCAGGGTCTGGCCAAGCGCTGTGTCTCCCAGCCTACCCTCGGTCACTACTCACAGCTGTGGCCGCTTCTGGGCCCCTGAGGTGTTCCCTGGAACTATGTTGCTGTCTGGCCAGCCCCTCCCTGCCAGTCTTCCCACGGTGCTGAACCTCCAGCTGGTTTCCAGCATAGCTCTTATCTGTTGGCAGCCATTGTTTACGTGTCTATCTCTCCCATCAGACACTAAATCCCTGGAGGCCAGAGATGGTGTTCTAATCTACTCCTATCCCTCACAGTTTATACAAGAGAGTGGCTGGATGGAAGGATAAACAATTGTGCGGGGAAGAGCAGAGGGCAAGGGGGGCATTGGGACCTCCAGGCCTGCGACTGGATAAGGAGTCCCTGGAAACGGAAATGGCAGTGAGACTCCTGAAGCTGGGCTGGAGCAGCTGTGGCCTTGCACCCTCCAGCACGCTCAGCCGTATCCATCGCAGCTCCTGGCTGACACTACCTCCTCCATGTAATTCATTCGCACAAGGAGAGAGGCTTGTGGGTGAGCAGGAGCAGACTGAAGAATGGGAGGTGTGGGAGCAGGACCAAGGGCGCGCTTCTGTGCTGTGCGCGCCCAGATCAGCCCATCAAGTCCTGCCCTGAGTCGGGCCTGTGCCCACGCGGGAGTCCCATCCCACCCCACTCCCCTCACCCACACAGAAGTCTCATCCTGCCTCTCCCCACCTGTCTCCCTCACCTTCGGGCAACAAGATCAAAGCTGCCAGGGATGCAACTACTGTTCTCAGAAAAGCACAGCCCCATAGTGTGGAAACCACAGAGAGACCCAGAGCGCTGCCGGGCTGGCTGCCATCCAGGCACAGCATCCCTTCTGTCTAGTCAGGGTGTCCACCTTGTGTCCTCCAGCCAAGGCCTGGTCCGTCTTTTGTTATAGGGCACTGTGCTCTGAGACTTCTCAGGCCGCCATGAGGAAAGAGAAGCCAACTTGCCCTGTCCCACACTATCGTGAGGAGTGACCCTGAGACTCTGGTGGAAGCCAACTGCTGCCAGAGGACTTCAGGTCCTCAGGAGTGTTTTGTTTCATTTCTAGTTATTTACACAAAACAAGACTTTGGAAGGCATGGAGTTTGCAAACAGCAACACGAAGCATGATAGATAGGAGGAGTCAGAACTTGTGCTCAACAAAACGTGTTTGCCAGATACATGTTGCGGCCCTGCGGGTGAATCAGGCCTCGTCCCACACGGGAGGCTCGGTGCGCCCACCTGGCTGATGGAGCGGCCTTTGCTCCTGTCACCACAGCTGAAAACCCAGTGTAGTTGGTGAGCGTGTGTCTCGACACTGCTTGTTGTGTTTCTCTTCTGCATGTGAGACTCACGGATCCAGTCTGAGTCGGTGAGAGGTGTAAAGCAACACACAGCCAGTTGTTTCCTGGCAGAAGCCAACTGGGAGGGGCTGCCCTAGCTCTGTGAGCCACCATTGTTGAGAGGTGGGATGGTGATTTAGACAGTAGCTGACTGAATGCTTTCCCTCACAGCGAGAGGTTGACAAGACCAGGACAGACACCTCATGTTAGCTTCTAGCTAAAGGTGGCCAACGCCAAATCACTTCCAGCTCCTGGGACCTAGAAATGGACTTGAGTTTCAGTGTCTAGGAAGCAGTCTGGCCTCAGCTGTTGCTACCTGGGGAGTGAGACACATCGTTTTGTATTGACAGAGTTCTTCCTATTTCTGACCACATGATGTGTGGGTTTTATGGAAATGTACCCAATGACCTTTTGGAAACTATGAAGGTATCAAATATACATAAACATAGATCTATCCATACTTAAATATATATATTAAAAGTGATAGTGCTGTATTGTTTTAAGAATATTTAACACTGGATATTCAAATATAAGTAACAAAGATGGCATAATTTTATTTTTATGTATGTGTATATATGTATATTTTCATATATGTGTGTATATATACATGTGTATGTGGTGTGTGTGTGTGTATTCAAGTGTGTACAGACATGTGTGGGCATGTGTGAAGGTCAGAGGTTGATGACACTAAATATCCTTCTCGATCTCCCATCATTTTATATATTGAGGCAAGGTCTCTCTGAGCCCTAGGGCCAGCTGATATGGCTAGTCCAGGTAGCCAACTTGCCCTGGGGATCCCATCCATCTACGAATGCTGGGATTATAGGACTACACTTGCCTGGATTGTTTTTTAACCTTTATTTTTATTTTGTATGTGTGGATGTTTTGCCCATGTGTGTGTTTGTATATCACACGCACACAATACCTGTGGGGGCCAGAGTAGGGTATTAGATGCCCTGAAACTGGAGTTACAGACAGTTGTAAGCTACCATGTAGATCCTGGGAATCAAACTTTGGTCCTTTGGAAGAGCATTAACCGTTGAACCAGCTCTCCAGTCCTGGCCTGGATTTCTTATGTGGGTATTAAGGATCTGAATTCTGGTCTTCACATTTGTACAACAAGTGCTTTTAACCACCAGGCCACCTCCCTAGCTCCGTATGCAACTATTATTAAAACAAACACTGACATGAGTGAGCAAAATCTGTATGAATGAATCTGTAAAGCAAAATGCCTACTGTAGTAGAATTCTTTGTGTCTACCTATGTTGGTAAGAAGGGCTTGGTATGATTAGGAGAGGGCATTTTAATGCAGATTTGAGTGAAGAATGGTCAGGTCGTGCTCTCAGCATGGTGCTGGAGAGCTAAGTGTGCTAAAGTGTGGTCCTGGCCTGGTCCAGAGGTTCCTGTATAGGGATGGGGTGGGCCTGAGGCTGTGTCTGGGGGAAGCAGTGGAAGGCTGCAAGCATCTTCTAGGTCCACATGGGATTGTGACAGTTTCTCACACCTTTTGAGAGCCTCTTACCTGAACCCTGGGATCATCTTGGCAAACCCAATGACCTTCTGGATGCTGTAACTGACGAGGTCAGCCAGGTGGGGCAACATAGAGAGCTGGGACAGATCCAGAGTCACAGAAGGGTCATCAGCGTCCTCTTCACTCAGATCCAGGTTGAAGTTGGATGGTTCCATCATGTCTGGGGAAGTCGAGGAAAGAGAGGGAACTACTGAATGACTCACACAGGCCAGGCTCTCCCGTGAGGACCTTGTGTGCCATGGGAGCAGAGTCAGCTGATTATCTAATAGCAACTGCCTTTTCCCAGGGTCACTGTTCCTCCTCAGGCGACCCCTGGGTCTCTCCCCATCTCTTATCTTAGCTATTTAAGACAGCAAAACCAAGGAGCCAGACATAATCAGGAAAAAATACTTCTTAGCTATAATTTTGCAAAGCATGCAATTTTCCCAATAATCTCAATTTAAAAAAGTGTTTGGGACCCTTCAACCTACGGGGCAAAAAGCTCCCTTTGTTATGGTCAAGTAACTACAAGGTAGAGAATATCTATATTTTTCCAACTATACATTGGAAACAAGTATAAAGTAGATGCTGGTATTTGTAAAGACAGAAGCATCAAAGACATTTATGCACTTATGGGCACTGCACAAGATATATAGTTATGTGTATGATCTAAAAAACTATTTGAGCTGGGCACGGTGGTGCATGCCTATAATCCCAGCACTCAGGAGGCAGAAACAGGTAAATCTCTGTGAGTTCGAGGCCAGCCTGGTCTACTAAGTGAGTCCAGGACATCCAAGGCTACACAGAGAACCCCCCCCCCCCCAAAAAAAAACCCAACCAACCAACCAAACCAACAAACAAAAACTATTTGAAACTCAGAGTGAAAAGCCTCCAGTTGCTGTGTGTGGTCATGTTCTCCTGTAATACCAGCTCTCAAGAGGTGGAGACAAAGGATGGACAGGTAGAACTTTTTTTTTTTTTTTTTAAGACAAGGTCTCACTTTATAGCCCTGGTTGTCCTGGAACTCACAGAAATCTGCCTCCTGCCTCTAGTACTAGAGTGCAGTGATTAAGGGTATGCTCTGCCCTACACACACAGAGAGAAAGAGAGAGAGAATACAGTGATGTGCAGAGTAATCCCACTTCCATGCATTCATTATAAAAATTTAAATTCAGAACATGGCTGTTCTGACAGGAGATCACATCCACAGACCTTGTAGGTCTGTGTGATCCACCTGAAATACAAACACACCTTTAATCCAGGAGACAGACACAAGCAGATTTGAGTTCAAGGCCAGCCTGGTAAAGAGCAAGTTTCAGGTAAAAAAAGAAAGCTTAGGTCCAGGCATGGTGGTACACACCTTTCTCCCAAACAATGAAGGTAAAGTTAGTTTGTAGAAGGAAGCACCCATGTTTGAAAGTGATGTCTAATTGAGTGGCAGAAACAGTCACTTGACAGAATAGGATACGCCCAACATTCAGGAGAAGAGAGAGGAAAGGGAAGCTACTTGAAGGGGCAGTGAGTGAGAGGGAGCAGTTCTACCGGGAGAGTTACAAAGAGAGGTTGACGGCAGAACGAGCCAGAGAATGAGAAGGAGCCAGGAGATCAGAGCAGATTGCTGGAGTTAGTTTGAGACCAGGCAGAGCAATTCAGAGGCCAAGAGAGAAGTCAGATTGAATAAATCAGCTGGGAGAGGAGTGTGAGCCAGAGCAGCTGAGTTGAACCAGCCAGCCCAGAGCTCAGCAAGAACAAGAAAGGGTGAGATTATTCAGCAGGATGTCTCAGAGGCTGAAAACACTCAAGGCCTTGGTTAGATTGTACAGAGGCTAGAAGCTTCCAGGACTAGGCTTAGGTTAGCAGACAGAGGCAATAATCCTCCAAAACAAACAAACAAATAGACAAACAAACAAACAACTGAAACAGGCAAATAAAAGTTCCTTTTACAAGTATAAATATTTACCCAGGAGAAGAATTAATAAACTAGGAAACAACATAGATACACAGAAGAAGGGAATTTTGATTTGTTATTATAATTCATACTACTATTCAGTCTTTAAAAACTTTAATCTTAAGTTTAAAATTTTTTATTCTGTGTCATGCATGTGTGTGTGTGTCTGAGTCTGGAGGTCTAGTATCTGAAGGCTATAATCAACTAGAATGGGGGTTCCATCCCCACGTTTTCCCAGGCCCCAAGAGGAGAACACTAGATGGGTGTTTTCCTAGTGAAAGGCAGAGGAAGAAAGGACAGGGCAGAAAGAGGAAGGGTGAATGATGTAGGATGATGAAGATGAATGTGAAGCAGACCAAAGGCAGAAGAAAAGCACAATGTACCATGCTCCCAGGAGGAGAAGGCGACAGGCTGTGCAAGGCCATAGTGCCCGGGTGCCCCAGTGCTCAGGCCGCAGGAGCCTTCCCACCATATAGGCCATCTTTCCTTCACCTTTACCTTCCAAAGAGTCCAGGACCAAAAGCATTGCCCGGTGACCTCCAGGTCACTTCAGGAAGGAAGTCAAGGATAGAGTCCAGCTCAGAGGCTGAGCCTGGACCTAGAAGGCCCATTTGTACAGCTTGGCCTCTTCCCAGCATTCTTATTGCACAAGTCAGCCCTCTTTCTGTGCAAGAAGGGCTGTACCGAGGAGCCTGTACCACACACAGCATGCACATGGGAGATTTCTGCCCCTTCCCCCGCAGTCCATGGGCACCTGGGCCTGGATGCTGTTCCCCAGTTTGCCTGGTAGCAGGGCTCCTTACCCAGTGACGTGGTGTACAGGTCAGGGCTGGAGGAGGAGGAGTCCCCGGAGAAGCTGAGAGTGGGCCTTTGAGTGTAGCTCCTTGCATTCCCATCCGCACGAATTGGAGGCTGCAAGGCAAAGATGGGTTTTCAGAGGTTCCTATTTCAGGGCCATTTTCCTGCTCCTGAGAGAAAAGGCTTCAGGGAAGGTCTGCAAGGGGAAGGACTCACAGCTCAGTCCCTTCCCTGGATCCCACCCCTCCACCTTGCTCCCCATGCTTAGGCTCTACCAGATTCTCCACTGGCCTGCCTTAAGACCTGGGCTAGCAGACATACCCGGAAATCCCTGAAGTCGGCGTAGGTGGGGTCGTAGGTCCTGTGGTGGGCATCCAGCAGGATGGCTATGATGTGCTGTTGCTCCTCAGAGAGCTTGGGCCTCAGGCTGTCCTTTAAGGCCTCTTCCTCCTTCCTCTTCATAATCATCTCCCTCTTACGCTGCACCTCCTCGTCTGTCAGGATGACTGTGGGAGCAAGAATGGGCATCCAGAGGCTTGGCCCAAAACTCCTCCAGGAAGCCTTCCTGTGCTAGGAAGGGACTGGGGCCCAGCTGTCGTGTTAGCTCCAGTACCTCACCAGGAGAAAACTGCGGTTTCTACAGTGAAAAGGCAGGTGGGTGTGGGCGGAGAGGCTTTGAGAGGCATGCTATCTGGCAATCGGAAGTCCAGATTATCAAGGACCAGTTGTGGGACCTTTGTAAGAAAGCAGACTTTGAGCTTTTTTTTTTTTTCTTGCTCATAAAAAAGGTGAGCCGCCGTTTGGAGCATATGGTGTCTTCCAAGGTCTCTTTATTGGAGAGGAGGGGAAGAGAGGGAGAAGAGGAAGAGGAGAGAAGGAGGAAAACATCCCAAAAGATCACTTGTTGGGGAACCGGATGTGTGCCTGGCACAGTGTTAAAGGTTAGTCCTTGCCCAAATCTCATGACCCATGACTGTGTGGGTTTTTCCTATGTTGGAAGCTGGGAGATGAGGAGAAGATCCCCTTGAACTGGCCATTTCCATGAGGAAATCAGCCATCTGCTCTACTTTAAACAACATTCAAAAAACCCTCTGTTTCCTTGATTCTCTGTAAAACAATGTCTCTGCCTTCTAGTCTGGACATACTTGGAACTTCTGCTCATGGGATGCCTTGGAATCCCTGAAGCCTGGACCTTCCCAGCCAAGTCCACTTGGCAGCAGAGCATGGAAGATCCCCTGTCGCCCGCAGGCTGGAACAGGGGCAATGGTGCCTGCTACCCTGTGTTGGGGCAGCTGCTTGCAAGGGCACGTGGAAGCATGGACGCCTGGCACAGACCGCCCACCTGGCCAGGGCTTGCAGAGCCTGATGCTACAAGTGGGCATTAGGGCCCTCAGCCTGTACCTGCTTGCTCTGAGTGCAAGCAGCCAGGGCATCTGCCCACAGACCTGTGGCGTTTCACAAGAGCAGAAGGAACCTGATCCCCAGAGTATGTGGGTCTGGGCTTCAAGAAACATCTGTTTATCCCAGCTGCTCATGAAGGGAGGTGTGAGAGAAGTCAATGGGGAGCTGAAGAGATACCTATGATAGGCGGGAGTGGACAACTAAAACCGCAGGCATAACAGGAAAGGGAAGCCTTTGGGAAACATGGAGTCCTCTCTCTGCAACCAAGGTACACAGTCCAGAGAACAGCCCTGAGAGGAAGCCATGCCCAGGTGTCTGACTCATCTACCCAAAGAGCTGCCAACCCTCCTCCCACAGAAGGTGTCTGCTCAGGCCCCAGGAGGTCAGGCAGGGTTGGGGGAAAAGGAGCTAGGAGGCTCGGAGCATCCCAAGGAACAGAAGGGCCAAAGGTCGAGGCCTGCGGAAGCGTGATCAGGTGTCCTGTTCCCCCTGGTCATGTGCGCCAAGCGAGAGATGGTTGCTCAGGAGGCAGGGTTCTTCCTGTCCCAGTGTGGGCGTCCACAGGCATGTGGATCAGCCAGACAGAGTTCTGTAGCCCTCCCAGGACTCTGTGATGTTATTCTCCTCCTTAGAGACTTCAGTAACTTTGCTGCTTGCCAGGCTCAAACCAAAGCTCAAGCCTTTCATGCTCTGGCTTCTTCCTAACTCATTCCCTCATTTCTCGGGTATCCTTGGACACAGCTTCTGTTTCAAGCATATTGGTGGCATTTCTGGACTGTAAACATGACCTGCTTACACTTGTGCGGGATGCCCATCCCCCAGGCCTGCTCTGCACAACAGCTCTGCTGTTCTAATCTTCCTCCAGGGGCCAGCTTTTTGCCCTCTTCTCCGGGAAGCCTTTCTTGATTGTCCTTTCTGCTCTGAGTTCCTATTCTTGTTCCTCCTGCTGAATTAGTGTTTCCCACATGCATTGGCACTAGAGTCTCCCACCCTTTAAGACTCGTGGCCAGTACAGGTTTTAATAGCTCTGACAGAGAAACTTGAGAAATTCATGGCGTCCTTTCCTAGAGCACAGGGTGCTTAGGGACAGGGGTTGTGGGTTCCGATTCTTCTGTCCTCTTACAGAGCTGGGGGGGGGGGTCAGTTTCCAGCTTGCCAAATAGTCTGACATGAGCTGTCAAGAACAGCAGCACAGATTGTGCCTCTGTAAATGACTATGTAAGTCATTCTCATGGCATAGAGACGGTGAGAAGGACTAACTAGGCTGTCTGCACTCTGCAGCATCAGAGTAGCAACAGCAGCACACAGGGTCGCTGGATAACCTACCAAAGCCGACTTCTTGTTTGTTTGTTTGTTTGTTGTTTTTGAGACAGGATTTCCAGGTTATCCCTGGCTAACCTGGAACTCGCTCTGTACACCAGGTTGGCCTCCAACTCAGAGATCCATCTGCCTTTAGTGCCGGGACTAAAGACGTGTGCCACCACTGCCCAGCCAAAGCCGACCTCTTTGATTTAAACAATTGTGACTGAAATGCTCTCAAGATATGCTGATCTGTAAGGGACCACCTGAACAACCATTGGGTTTTCTCAGATGTCACCTTCAAACTCTGCAGGGCCCAAGAATAACACCAGAATTGTGCGCTTCTGGGGTCTTTGTGTCACTTTGCAGGCTCTCTGTTGACACCAGCTAAATTATGTGTTGTCTCTGTTTATTGGTGCTCGACTCTAGAAGAATGGCTTTCTTTCTTTAAAAAAAAAATTAGTTAAAAACACTTGGGAGTGATTTGCCCGCATTGTGCATTAAATTCACGCCTGGTGCAGAGGCCGGAAGAACAGTTACAGCAGGAGGTCCTGAGCTGCCGTGTGGTCCTCTGGAAGAACAGCCAGTACCCTTATCCACTAAGCCATCGCTGCAGGCCTACGGCCTTCTTTTCTTTTCTTTCCTTTTTTTCTCATTACATAGGTTTTGGCTATCCTCTCTTACTGTGTAGACCAGGCTGGCCTCAAAATCACAGAGCATCACCTGCCTCTATGTCTTAAGTGCTGGTGAGTGCCACCAGACCTGGCTTTAAGATTGCTTTTGATCTTTTGGAACCTAGAATTTATGTTGATCAAGATTGGCATAATAAAAACATAAAAATAATGGGTGACTTATTTGTTTTTGTTTTTAGTGTACAAGAACTGTTAGAAGTATGTTTTGCACATTAGCTTACATATAACAATCTTTTAGGTAAGTATCATTATGTCCTCATTTTGTAGCAGAGGAAACTGAGGCCCAGAATGGTGGTGTAGCTTGCTCAGGGTAACACTGTGAGGAATGGGGGAGCCAGCCTTCCCACCTAGGCAGTCCAGTCCTGGAATGAATAGTCGTGCCCACAAGCCCTTCTGCCTCTGACTGGACCCAGCTCAGTGGGAGTCTGTCTCTCAGACACAGAGTCCTGACACAAAGCAGCCCAAGTGAAGAGTGTGGATGATTAAAGGGACAAAGTCTGTTGGTGATTTACTTAAAGGACACAAAGAAGAGTTAGTCAACTTTAAGAGGCACGGGGAAAAGCCCGTGCTTTTCTGTGGGAAAAGCCAGTCCATAAAGCACTGGCTTGTCAGGCCTGAGGACTTGTGCTCAGTTCTTGGGACCCACACGATGGAAAGAGAGAACTGACTTCCACAAATTGTCCTCTGACCTCCACACGCGTGCTGTGGCACATGCTCCCGCTTAAATAAATAAATAATTAAGTTCAAAGTCAACCTTTCTTCCAAACTGCCTTGAATAACAGCCATGTCCCTGTCTGCTCAGAGATGGCTGCTGAAATCTGAGATTCCTGTGCAGCGCCAACGAGGCAACACGGCCTCGGGACAAGCCCACAGCATTCATGTACTCATGTGCCCTGTTGTCAATTTGTGAAACAAGTTGCTTAGAGGGCTTATTAATATCTTAGGGATTTAAAAAACAATTTTCTTGGTGACTTGATACTTTCTTCCCGACATAGACAAGATCATATTTAGGCTAAGCTAACTGATCTATACAGACCAGCGCGGGCCAAGAGAAAGAGCAAGCGTAGCGGAGGGCTGATAGGCATTCAACTAACACATTCCCCAAGCACCTGTGTCCCAGGTGCTGCATCCACATCAGGGGAGTGGGAAGCAAAGGTACCCATCTGTGAAAGCCTTAAAGTTGGACAGATGTAGCAAGCTGCAGGAACTCTACTCTACAGCGAAGACCCTGAAGCGGAGGGTTAAGGCCAGCCTGAGCTTGCATAGCAAGACCCTATCTCAAAGCCAAGAATAAGAAACAGACTTCAAATAGGAAACATCTTGGATTTTAAGGAAACCAACTTGGACTTGAAGACAGAGAAAAGGGATCATTAGAGGGATGAAGCTCTCTTTAGTCTATTCCTTAGGCTTCCAGGCAACAGCATGGGGGATGAAATAAGCTCTGAGGCACTGAGGGTGCCTAAGGGGTTTCCCAAGGATGGAGCCCTAGGCCAGAACTAGGGCAGAATAGATGCTGATGTCACGTTAGCCTAGAGGCTTTTCTTAGCTGTTAAAAAAAATAAGTAATATTTACATGCTTAAGGGTGGTTGTGAGACTTTTAAGAAAGTGCATGTTCCTGATGCAGAATTTGGCACACAGTAGGTTGTCAATAAGCTGGCTCCTGGCTTTTCAACTTTCTAGCCACTTCCTCTTCCCATGATTTCCTGTGAAAAGTCAGCTCCCTGCTTGGCTAGAAGGAAGGCTGAGTATACAGCGCCCTTCCTGGTGTTTGAAAATAGTGAGATACTTGATTTTATTTATTTTATTTTTTTCTGGGAAGACAGGCAAAATCTCAAGGGACAAAAACCAGTGCAGGGGCTAGCTCTAGGGGTTCTAAGCTGAGGACTTCAAGCCCAGGTGTGCAAAGCTCAGCCACCCAGGACAGGAGCTGCACCCTTGGGAACACGTTCCCCCAGAGCAGTGAGAGATGGCTCTGTTGCAGCTGGAGTTCTGCCTTTCCACTTTCCTGTCAACAGCTCGGCACAGTTCCTCACTGGGATCACCAGACTGAGGGCAAGACAGGGCATGTGAGACTCTATGGAGGACCAAGATGAGACCGAGGGCTGCTTTGGAGGAGGCTGGCCCTCTGACTGGCTGGCACCATTGTGTAATATCACATGTCTGGGACAGGGGCTGTTGAGGTCTGGGGTGCTCCTCGTGGACTCCCCTGAGGGCCTTAGGAAGAGACTTGAGTTGGGTTGTAGTCCCTGGTAAACACCAGCTTGCTTTCAGAGCCCAGTCCTGAGCTCAGTCAAGAGTAAGTAACAGCATCCTCCTGAGCCCCAACAGTGGAGCCCAGAGGCATTCTTGGATGGCAAGGACTTTAGGACACTAAGTAATCTCCTCTGAAGGGGTATCCTGTTCTACAGAGGCAGGGCACTTCTGTGCGCTCACCTGAGCACAAGGCACAGAGCAGGCCCCACTAAGAACGTGTGAGAGCACCTAGCCGGCCTTGGGCCTCCTCTTTGTCTCACTCTCCAGTGTAAACACAGGGGCTGGGGTGGGGCAGTGACTAGGCAGCAGCAGGGGCATGTTCGGGCCTGCGTGCTCCTGCGGTGTGAAACTCCAGGGCTGCCAGTGTTGGCGGTAGCGGGGATGAGAGCTGAAGCGCCTTAGTGCCGCAGCCATTCCGCCGTGCCCCAGCGACAGTGCATTTTGCTTTCCTCTTGAAAGAACCTCTCTCACCCTTGTCTCCACCCCCAAGTCCTGTTCTGTGACTTTTGTCTGCTCCTGACTAGTCTTCTTGATCTTTGCTATCTTCCTCCCTCCTCACATCCGGTAACCCAAGAGGGTATCGTAGGGCGACTGCAGGCCCACAGCTTGGCAAGGCACAGGCTATGTCCTAGAGCCAGGCTTTGGGGTCTTGGTGCAAATGCTGACAGTATTGTGCAAAGGATGGGGGCTTCTGTAGGGAGCCAGTGTCCATTCTCCAGCCCAGGGGCCCAGGTGAGCCCCTCCCAGCACCTGCTGAATTTTATGGGTTCTTCTTTACCCACAGCTCCTTGATATACTCCAAACTGCAGCTTCATCAGCCTTGCCTCACGCACACACCCTGCTCCTGCTCCAGGATCTTTGGAACTACATAGTAGGTACAGGCAGACTCTATGGAGAAAGCGGAGTGACATTCACCACAGCCATCTTGTGACTGCGGTTAAGCAGACACTCACATTCCTTCATCATGCCGATGTCCACACAGCGTTTGAGTCGGCAGGCCTGGCAGTGTCGCCGGTTGTCCTTGGTGATGCGGCAGTCCCCGTTGAAGGGACAGGTGAACAGTGCCTTCCGCTTCATGCTCCGCCTGCCGAGAGAACACAATTCTGCCCTGAGCCACTGACCGGCTCCTAAGCCCCCGGGGCTGAGAACAGCCTTCAGGGGCTGTTGCTATGTGGACCTGGCTATGAGGCCCTGGATGTCCACTTTCCATTCTCTTGGGCCACTCTTAGTGGCCCTAAGCCCTGCCCTGGGCTAGGTGTAGCAACCAAAGACTAAGCAGTTCACATTCTTTGGAACATGAGGGTTAAGACAACCACAGTCCTCAGACAGCTGGACCGACTCCGCCCACAGATGGGAAAAGACAGCAGAGAGGGCTCCTCAGCGACCACCAACGGTCACAGACCCTTGGGTCCCCTCAAAAGACCATTGGTGTGACTGCCTCACTTAATAGATGAGGTTAAGAAACTATTCAGGAAGAAATTAAGGCTTTGGATCTGAGAGTCTTAGGGATCCAGGCTCAGTTTCCAGCTTCTTGGACTGCTTTCAGGCCTAGAAACTCCAGGTGCTCAATAGAGCCGAGCCCCCAACCAAGCAGCTCAGACAACTGGTCCTTGAGCAGAGCTCAAGGCCAAGTGGGCCCAGGATGAAGAAAGAACTTTCTGTTGGCTTTGGACTTTGGGTCTGGTACTCTCCACTGACAACACCTCTTACCCATGGGTGACAACAGAGCTAGGGTTATACTGAGAGTAGACAGTGCCAGGCTGTTAGGAGTGGAGGCCATCCCGTAAATACCCAGGGAGAGACTGAGTATTCACAGGTGGGCCAACGTCCACCTTTGTGGGGAAAAGCTTTCAAATTTTGAGTTTAGACCTCTGCTACAAGTACAGTGCTTTCCTAGAGGACATAGAAATACAAAAGCAACTTGGGAACCATCAGGGCTACCCAGGAATGAGGTCATCATTGCCACACTGGTCTATTCTAGGATGTGAGCCACGTGTTCTTCCCTCCCTCCTTCCTCTCTTTCCCGCTGTGGTTCCTGAGGTTTCACCTGTTACCGCAAATGCCCTACTTGAAGACCAGATGTTTCTAATTCTAATTCTAAGTGAGAGCAAATTCTCACTTCCTTTTTGCTCACAAGTAGGCATTTTGTCCCTGGTCGCCGTGCTGCGCTCTGTTCTCCACCCACCGTCCTGTCTAGCTAGTTCCTTGCTGAGAACTCTCCCAGACCCTGGGTGCCAAGAAGCACTCCTACATGTTCCCTTCACAGCAACATGGCAAAGCCTCAACCAGTCTCAGGTGAGGCAGAGGGTTTCCTAGATACCAGATGGAGTACCCAGAGCCCCGCAGAGGCTTATCTGTACCTCCTCAGGCTCTAGAGGTCTTGCCTACAACCCTCGCTGAGGGGCTGTCACTGATAGAATGCGGGGACAGAAACAGCTTCAGAGAGAAAGGGATGGTTCCTGCTCACAGTTCCAGATCACAGTTCATCATCACGGAGGCAGGAACTGGGCACATCACATCTGTCATAACTCTCAAAATGCAAGAAGCAGCTTGTAACTCTCTGGAGCTTTTAAATTCTAATTATTATTTTAAAATACGGTAACCGGCTCTTCCTGAGTTCCTCCAAATATGGAACCTGGGGAAAGGAATGGTGTCTGGGAAGACAAAGTTTTGACTTCATGCTCTAGGAGTCACAGAAAATTCACTGGCTTCCTCATTTTCAGAACAAGAACCAGGTCCAGAGCCAATCTTTTAGGTCTGTCTTCTTTAATACAGGTTTTCTGGGTCATAGGCTCTCCTGGCTTGGAGGCCAATTTAGTCTCTTAATTTATTATTCTCCCTCTTTCTGAGTGCACTTTGACACGTGGCTGTCATCTAGTCTCTGCCCAGAAGGAGTCAGGACAGCCAGACTACCAAGCCCCAGCTCTGTGCTTTGTCCTAAATACCCTGTCTTCCTCCCAAAGCTAACTGCCTATGAGCTAGTTTGGTTTTGAGAAACAAGAGCCTTCTCTCATCCACGGGAGCCCAGTCCTCTGCTGCTTCTGAATCTGAACCCTGTCATTCTCTGGCTGGCAGGCAATTATACCCTGCTTCAGGAAGGGGTTCAGGGGTGGTGCAACCAGGCTAAATATAGAGGCAGTTTCTAGAAAGCCAGGGGTTAGAGAGGACATTGACCAGTTCTCATGCCAGAGGCCAATTCATCAAAACACAGAAGACAAGGAGTTCACAAAAACATCAAGTGCCAGGGGAGAGGGCCTCAGGGTGGATTCTGCCAGTAGCATGGTGCCAAGTGTCCTCTGTGTGTGTGTGTATGTGTGTGTGTGTATGTGGAGAGAGGGAGAGAAAAAGAGAGAATATTGCCTTGTGTACCCTAAATACAGACCAGTTCTCTTTGTCAAATACAGCCTAGTAAAGCTGGAGCAATGTCACCCAACACAGACATTTGTAGCATTGCTAACAGGTTCCCAGAAGATGCTCTTCAAAACTTTAAGGAAGGTTAACCCTGGTCAAGACCATAGCACTGCTTTCTGGAGGGCTTGAACCTTTAGATGCCCATCCTGAGGGGAGATCAGGAGTGTGAAGAAGACTGAAGACTGTCAATTTAATCTGTTTGCTTGAGTCCTTGAGACCCTGGATGCTGACGTCCCATGCCCATGCGTTGGTGCCCAGCCTAGGACTCAACATGTGGCAGAGAGACAAAGCATTGTCGCCATATCCTGATGTTCTTGGCTCCTGTTGTCTAGAGCCACAGCCATGGCAGCGATCTCTGTCCAGTTCCCTCAGCGTCCATTGGCCCAGCCTTCCATTTTCATCTGGTGTTTAATTCTTTCTACCCTGAGCCTCCCACCCCTAGATCCCGGCTAATTCATGTCCAAGTCAATGTGAGTAAAGACAGGAACAGGTTTTCTGACCTCAGAAAGTGAGGTACTACAAAGGATGAGCTGGTACCCACAAGTATCCTCCGTATTTGCACTTTGCATCTATCCCCAACACCCGTAGTATTTTCAAGGAATACTTATTTTCTTTAATCTATAAGTAAGGTCAGGAGGCATAGTGAAGGCAGGTAGCTTGCTTAATGTCCTTAATAAGTACAACCACTTAATATAGTCAGGATCTGTGGACTCCAAGGCTTACACTCTAAGCATATCACCAGGAATCTATTACTTCTCAACCCAAAATGGAGCAACAATCAAATCCCCACGTGGGAGCAGAAGCGGAGGCTGTCTGAAGGACTCCTCTTGGGTGAGAAGACTGGCAGTCCTCAGCAGGATGGGCTGGAAGTGCGGGGTAGCATCTAGCCAGGTGATTCTCCTGCTCTGTTTGCCTAGGCACAGAGAGAATCCCCAGGGTATGCCCAGAGTGAATTCATGCAAAAGCTCAGATTAGAGCACGGATTCCCAAAGACATTAAATAACACCGACCAAAAGGAAATGGGAGCATCTCTATCTTTGCAGCTGTCTCTCTGGTCAACCCTACTGACCTTCCTTTCCATGTTCTGGCCTCTCTAAGCACGTGACTCTTGGGGCTATCTGTCAACAACCACACAGATTCTTTCATCCATACCCAGCAGCATGGGTAGAGGGACAGTTGACCTGAACAGGGTTCTCTTTGGCAGCAATGGCCTCCTAGTGAGCCATCTGCTTGTGCCCATGGAAGGCCCCACTGGGCCTTGCCTCTCATCTTTTCTATTTACTTGACTTCATTTACGTACTTTGTGTTTGAATCAGCTAGACAGTTCCCCATTTCTCTGTTTCCTTCACAACACATTCTTAGAAGAACTACAAACAGCAGATGAGCAATCTTCCTGAAAGCAGAACATTTCCCATGATCCTGGATCCTCGCTCGCTTGCCTTTCACCCCCTGTACTCTGGAAGACCCATAAGTAACATGGGTCTCTAAAGGCCTTGGGGCTAGCAGATGAAAACACTTTTATTTTCTACCTTAGAGCTCACAGTATTCAGTTCACAATGTTTTTGCCCGTTTGATTGCAGTATCAGGGTTCAATCTAGGGCTTCATACAGGATATGCAGGCCTCTACCACTAAGCCACACCCTCAGCTTACAAGGATTTTGTCAACAGGTACTAATGAATAGGGTAAGCGAAGGCAAAAAAGAGACAAACAATAAACTGTTTCTCAATCTAGTTTTCAGGACCCCCTCATAAATTTCCTCAATAGCCTTCATCAGAGGGTCCTTGGGACATTCTTCCTCTGTCGTTTATGCCTTTTCTTTTACAACAGGCTTTAGGCAGAGCCATTCAGGACCAGAAATTTATCCATATCCACCTATAGATTGTCCATTATAATTATTTTCCTATATGTAGACCTACATATTTTCTCCTTCAGGCCCTTTCTTAGGCTCTGCTTGTTAACATACAGTCGAGGAGCTTTGAGAACCCAAGCTTACATTTATAGACCTTTTCTTTATGCTGCAAATAGCATCTTTGGTGTTCAGGTGCTCCAGAAGAACAGGGAGCCCATAGAAAGAACATGGAATAGACTATAGGACCAGCATCAGCCTCTAACTCCTGACAACAGATCAACTAAACCATGGCCCAGATGTCAAACTTCATAATCACTCTTGGGCTTGATTGAGCCTTGGACTGCCTTGGTTCACCACCATTAGTATCTCAGCAGTTAGAAGCCAAACCAAACACTAATGTTTGAAGGCGACAGCCAGTGCCTGGGCTTGAGGAGTAGCCTGTGAGCCAAGACCAGGGCAAAAGTCTTCCCCATAGCTGCCGTGATGGGCTAGAGCAAGCTCCTGAAGAGCTTCGACTTGGTCTCACTCATCTCAGTAGTCCCAGAGGTGGTATCTGACACAGAAGAGGTACCAGCTGTCTCTTGGGTATAAACAGGTATGTGTCTATGGAGGACTCAAGCAAGTATCAGAACTGGGCTGAGCTGGAAAAAGAATCCCATATGAAATGTAGACATGTCAAAGAGACATCAAAGAGAGGGAAGAGAGGAGAACGAGGAGAGGAGTGAGGGCGTGGCAGCAGCCGGTTCCTGTCAGGAGGGGCGATCTGCCTCCTGGGGGAAACAGAGTCAGGTTCCTGTGAGCCTCGGGCTGCAACATTGTTCAGCACCTTCCTTTACGTATGCTCTCCGTCTAAAGCCTTCTCGTTTGAAATGCAGTGTTGGTTTATTAGCAATGAGCCACCAAGAGACCGCTTATCTCACAGAGGGAATTCAGCTTATCTCACACATGTGCTTTCTCCACGAGGCACACCACGGCTTCTTGAAGTTTAACAGCATACAGCACCTCAATACAAAACCTAGGAGCCATTTTAGGTAACAAAACCACCTATAACTATAACTATATAACTATAACTATATATATATTTTTTACCCCAATAGACAACATGGCGGTAAGTCAGCAGACGGCTAGGAGGGCACTCTGACTGGAGACACAGCGTGGTGGTAGAGATTTGCTAAGCAGGCTCTCAGGTCTAAGGCTCTTAGACAAAAACACAAAGACGCTTGTTTCGAGTGAGAGATAGAACGGAAGGCAGCATGGTGTCCTCACACAGCCTTTCCCAGGAGGGTGTGCGGCAGGTGACTCAGCTTGGCACAGCTCTTCACCGGGCATAAGTGACAACCAAGGTGTGGCAAGGGTTGATTCCGGTAAATTTTAGTAGCCGGGAACATTTTCAAATGTGGGACTCATACCCAATAGTATCAACAGTATGTATACGAGTTTATTTACTTTTAATTTATAGATCAAAAGTAATTCAGGGGCCACTACAGTGGCCTCTCTGGGGCGTCAGTCATAATGACGTCAGAGTTAGGGTTCGTCTAGTGAGAAACTGACCGTCACTATATCCTATATCACTATATCAATCAAGCAGCTACTTAAGGGTCCCATTTGCCACCACTGGATCCCAGGGGAAGGCATACAGGAAGAGCAAGGGGATTTGAGGGTAGGGGTCCATCAATGAATGAAATAGCTCTAAGAGCTGTTGGAACATCATGTTTATAGAGTGGCGGCATGTGATCTTTAGTCAGAGTCCCAAGTTTGGCTTTGTATTTATTCAAATCTGGTGAGTGGACTAACTGAAAGAAAATATAGCAGGAGGGGTATTGGGATGCGGCTACAAAAACTTATTTTATTAGGACAGAATGCTACCAAGGGCATCAGCATTGGCCTGTGTGGCCAAAAAGTGATATGCCACACTGTACTTTACACTTTCTAAAGCTCTTTCCTACACATCATCTCACTAAATCTCAGGTTAACAAGATGAAGCAGAGGATCCAGATGTCAACGCACATGTAGAATTGGTAAGCTGAAACACAGGGATGCTCAGAAGGATCAAGCCAGGGTGGGCATTAAATTGATGGCATGGACAACACGCAGTGTTCTTCTGACCAGTTTTACAACAGTGTTGGCCTCGTTGTGCACCCAGACTCTCCTTTCCCTCTCTGAAGGTGGCTGCCACACCTGCCCTAGCAGGAGAGAGTCCAGGTGGCATCTGGCACAAAGGGTTTGGACTCTGGAAGGTAGCAGTGTGGGCTTCATGCAGCTGCGAGGACTGACGGATGTGACTACAAGACAATAACCAGGGACACGTTGGTCTGGTTCCCCAACTAGGGAGCAGTTTTCCGGGAAGCCGAGAGGGCAGCCTGTGCCAGGCCAAATAGGCAATTAGCACCAACAGAAACCCTAGTGCCCAGAGATCAGAATTGCTTCAGGTCATGGAACACTGGCTAGAGGCTCCCAAGTAGAGGGCTGGTGAGTCAGAAGCCTCTGCGATGGAATACTGTCCCACACCAGGGACCTGCCCGCAAGTTCACATACTCCCTGAGACAGGTGAGCTTACCACTTCATCCTGCCAGGCTGGCCTCGTCCTCCGGTTCTGAGCCTGATTTGCTCTGGCCTTTCCTGACAGTGCCCTGTTCTTCCATCTACCTACCTGCAGTCACTACTTTTCTAGAGTTCTAGGCTGTCAGCTTTCCCATGTATGCCGAATGCTAAACCTTCAAACTTCCTACCTCCCGAATCCTCTCCTCCCATTTAACCCTTTCCAGTCCTCCATCTCAGGCTCACATAGATGAGTACTGGAACTTGTTGTGCCATTTTTGGTCAATATCCCTGGCTGATATCAGCCTGCCCTTTTCTGAAGGGAAACAGAGGAGGTGTGGCTCTGGGGGAGAGGGGAGGTTGGGGGAATAGGGGTTGGGAGGAGAAAAGGGAAGATAAACTGTAAGCAGGATGTAATTTATGAAAGAAGAAAATAAAAGAAGAGGAGGAGATACTGGCCCTGGCTGACCTAACAGGAATGGTGTAACCCCCTCACTCTGGCTGCCTGTGGCTCACCAGGGTAAAGCAGGCAGTGGATGAAGGCCCCAGATCAGGTTGGCTAACCCATCGAGGGTTACCAAAGTCTCTCTTGTTCTACAGAAGAGTTTAGATTGGATAAAGAGGCAAGCAGAAAGGCAGTCTCTGGGCTTTCCCAAAGGCATGCCTGGCTTTTAAATGAAGAAGCTTCAGTCCTCAGCCTGGAGGAGTCTCACTCTGAAGGGCAGACCTGTGGCTCAGCGCTGTAGGTCAAGGGCTAATGAGAAGACCCAACCACCTTAGGAAGGCAATTTCTGAGGGGTGAGAGGACACAGGGAGAGCTGAGAGGATGCAAGGAGGAAACAGCCCTCACCAAGACCCTGCTGCTTGGAGTCACTGGAAGAGCCGCCATGTTCCGTGGAGAGCATAGGTGCTCCCATGCTTCTCTGCTTCTCTTCCCTCTGGAGAGGGGACTCACCTGAAGAAACCTTTGCAGCCTTCACAGGTCATAGCATTGAAGTGGAAGCCCGTGGCTCGGTCCCCACACACTCCACAGATCCGAGGCACATTCCGGTCAAAGTCACCAGGGTCAGGCAGGGAAGTGCTGGCTGCCATTGCCTCCATCCCTGTAAGGGCAGTGGGCAAGCCACAGCCAGGGTGAGGGTCACCGCCAGATGCAGCTGGCGCCCTTAGCATAGCCGTGGGCACCCTTCCTTTCCTGGTGGAGAGCTGGTGGAAGTTCTTTGGCGGAGAACTTTCCTGGAGACAGAGCAGAGAGGGTAAGTTCTTTGGAGCCCTGGCTGCATGGCTATCTTTACCAAAACAGCAAGGACAAGGCTCAGGATCGCACCACATTCAAATCCTACACCTGCCAGCTCCTCAGGAGAGGCAGTGGGCATCTCTGTACCTCACTGCCCTCATCCAAAGAGATGTTCTACTTTTGGGAGTGAACTGAACAAATGTGTGCACACCCCCTGGCACAGGTTCCAGCCCAGCCGACTCGAACATGTCACAGCCAGTATCTTACCCCATGTGCCCTCCTAAAGGAAAATGGGGAGCGCAGTGGTGTGCAAACCAAGCTCTTGTCACTCTAGAGCCTGGTCCTTGCAGCCAGGCAGCTCAGGGTCCCATGTCCTTAGTGGTATTGTTTCTATTTTTGTTCCAGATACACTTTGTATGATTTTGGATGTCCCTCTGAGTAATGTGAGTCATAGTCAATTAGCTAATTTTGTTTTTGGAGATGGTTTTTGTAAGTGGGCATTCTCATCTAGACATGGATTTCACACTTGAGGAAAAGGGACAGACTGGGAACGAAGTGTGATGGTGCTGGTGTGTCTTTCTCAAGAAACGGCTGACCTTTCTCTTCCATTAGATAAATTTGGCCCTTGGCTTTGCTTGCTGCCTCCTGACTGTCAGGCTCGGAGCTGACTCCAGGACACTTCCGGTCTCCCTTCAATTCTCTTGGACTCAATCTCCCAGTTGTCAAGAACCCTCTCAGAGCCAATGTATGTCTGAGTGGCCTCTTTGACCCAAGGCAAGTGGATCATCTGTGTCAGGAAGAAAATAGTAGACAGATGGGCATGAGGGGATGGGCACCTGCTTCTGCCCCAGACTCAGGTGCACTAGGTGAGAGAGGTGCGTTCTGGGGTCTGTGGAATCTCAAAGCTCATTTGATTTTATTGCATCCTAACGCCCCTCCCCCCCCAAAGAAACCTAGCCTTGATGCAGTGTGGATGCGACAGCTCGTCCAAGGGAAACCAAGAGAAGCCCCAACCTTGAGGCACTCTGACAGCTACTACTCCTGGCAAATGTATGACACAAATACTTTGCTTTTGCTCTTAATCCCACAAAGAGCCTTGTGACAAAAATGAAGAGCAGGCAAGCAAGGCTATGACATTGTCATCCCCAAAAGAAAATCACACAGATGGTTTCTTGTTGGGTCTCTGTTCCTTTTATATAACAAGGGTGACATCACCTATCTTCCCTTTGCAGCTAGTATAAGACTTGTGAATTATGATACAGCAGGCATATACACACATACATGAATATACCATATACACACACTTCGATTTAAAAAAAGAGAGAGAAGAAAGAAGGGATGAAGCTGCCAAGGGACAGGAAAGCACAACATTAGGTAAAAGCAGTATTCTTTCTTTGAGTGGCAGGTACCTATCTCATTTCTATTCAAACACAGTGTCTGTGCACTTCTATACACATCTAAAAGCTCTCTTTCAAGTTTTTAAAATTACATTTACTCATTTATCTCTCTGGGGAGGTTATGTGCAGTGCACACATGCCATGGTATACTTGCAGAGGTCAGAGGGCATCTCCAGGGGGTGGGTTGCCTTTGCACCAAGTGGGTCTCAGAGAGTGAACTCAGATCATCAGGCTTTACCTGCTGAGCTAACCCAGCAGCCTCTGAAATACTTATTAATCTCCAAACAATTAAAAATAAAGTGAAAAGTGACTTGTGTCTGGCAATATTATCTCTATGCAGATGTGTCCAACCTGTTGCCTCATGCACCATGTGTAGCCAAAGATATCGATAAATGTAGCTCAATACAAAATTTTTAACTTACTTAAAATGTAAGATTTGCATGTGTGTGTGCATGTGCATGCACTCATGTTTAATTTTATGTCTTAATTGTACATCTTTCAAGCATGAACTTTGTGGCTGGCAATGTTGTGTTGCAATGTAAAAAGGCTGAACACACATGTGGGACAACCCCAAGTCCAAGGTGACTCCTACCAGTTTCTAGAACATGGCAGGCATCTAAGGTGTGGACAAGATCTCAGCGCTCAATATCATTACGGGGCAACAGAAGAGGCTGTTTGGGATGTTTGTGGCTTCAACCCAGGTCATTGAGTCATCCTGGTGTTGCTACAGAGCTGGGGTCACTCAGGCTCCCAGCATCTTGTGGGTTTGGTTGGGAACAGAGAATTCAAATGGGAGATGGGGAAGAGTACTAGTCAGTTCAGTCTGACAGAGATGAGTCCAACATCACATGGTGTCACTGAAGAGGTTGTGAAGCAAGCCAGCTGGAGCCGCAGAGCCACAGTGTGGCACGGTGCTATGCACAGGAGAGGCATAGCCTTCACCTCAGGTCTCCTGGCTCGGGGCTGGGATCCATTGCACTAGGCTGAACAGAAAGGCTAGAGTTGGTAGCAGGAGAGCCAGAGCTAACAGGATCGTTGCAGGAGGGTAGAGAGAACACCCAGCTTTGCTTGGGGTCACCAGTGCAACAAAAAGCAGTGCTTTACCAGAATCCAGATGCAGAGAGGAAGGCTTGGGACTCAAGGGCCTAGAGGCTGAAAGTTCCAGGAGGCACAGGAAGAGAGCAAGGTGGGCAGGAGGGAGAGAGAGAAGATGGACACACATCTGGAAAGATCAGACGCACTGGAGGACCCGACTGACAGGGTGCTCTTTCTCTCACCCTCCACACCAGAGAGCCACAGCCACAGACTCTGATGCTGTGGGACCCACATGTGTCAATGCTGGGCACCACTTCTGCCCATCCTTCTGCCTACTATTTTGCAGTGACTTCTTGCCCTCAAGCACAGAGAGCGAGCTAGGGAGCTGGGGGCTGCTGAGGACATGCCTACCTGAAGGACCAGGGATGACTAAAGCCCCAGGATGCTGTCCTGGGGAGTCTCACAGACACGTCCGACCAAGAGAACTCTGAAATGAACAAGGGGAAATGTTTTATATAAAGTGTCTTCGATCTTCCAGCCAGTCCTTTAAGGAGCCCAACACACCATACAAGACTTGCTAAGGGACTTAAGTCCTCCTAAGATAAAAACAGGAAAGAAGTGACTTTGGGGGCATTGGGGCTATTGCTGCCAGGGATGGGGAGGAAAGACTGGATAGCAGTCAGAATGGCTGTCCCTCTAAGCAGAGGGCATGAAACAGTGGGAAGAGGTGAGGGTGGCAAATGGCTAGTTTGCTAGTGCAAATTGCTTTCCTGCAAAGCTCCCTGTCTGAGGGAGACCTGATACCCGGCTGCCCACTTCCAGATTTGAGGCGTACTCTGGGAAGTAGAGCATAGGGCAGTTGTGTGGCTGAGTGTAGGACTGCAAAGGAAACTTCCTGCACTGGGGACTGTGATGGTTGTGACCGCAGACGGGGCCCTGGCCTCTTGGGTACCTTCAGAGGCAGGAGGCTGCCATCTGTTTGTGGAGAGTGGGGGGCGGGGGTTAAAAATACAGCAGCACACAGCTTTCAAACAGGATGTTTCTTGCCACTTTTAGCTCTTTTCCAGACACGCAAAGCCTGAGGTAGGACCGATCCAGGGTCCGGACTCTGGGTCTTGGTGCAGGACTGGTTTCCGAGGTGGGGTTGGAAAATTTTCACTCTTCCTGCATGTGCCCACAAGGCAGACAGAGACAGACAGACTCACACACAAAATATTTCCTCCCTGATACCAATAGGATGTGAGTGTGGAAATACAGAGACAAGAGGGCACTGGAACCTGGACCCTGAAAAAAGATGTTAAACCAAACCCCAAGTGGAGAGAATCTATTCCTCCCTTGGTTGCTGCTCTTCAGAGATCTCTGTTTCATACTGGCATTACTAGGTAGGGGAGGAAACTGCCCAGGGGACCCCTCAGATCTGTGTCCAACCCTAGAATTGCCAGCCCCTAAGCCTGTTGCCACCCCTTGGGCACCACCAGCTCTTTAGGAACAACAGAGGAGAGGGCAGTGGATGTGGGGCTGAGACGGCATGGTCTGAGCTAGGCTGTGGGAGGTGTGTCTGGTGGGGAAAGACAGGCCACTTGGCCCCAGACAGGTTTCTCTGTTTCCATGGCTCTGACCCTGTTGACCACACTGCCCAACAATATATGGATTGGCTAGGCCCCCTTTCTGCTTCTTAGGAAGTCTGGGATGAGAACCATGGGTAAGAAAAGGCCATTGGTTTCCTGTCTTCAAGCCCTAGGCTTTTGGAGGTCAGAGTTCATCCAGGTAAACCATCACCCTGCAACTCAGAAAAAAAAAAGTCTGGAGACCATCTAACATGGTCTAGGCCTACTAAGTGATACACACTTTGTTTCATTTAACCCTCACAATGTCTTTGAGATGGGTAGGGGCATGGAGAGAACTATTTTACAGATACCAAAACCAAAGTTCAGAGCATCTTGAGCGACTTGCTAGGCAGTGGGTGGTACCAAGCAAGGGCAAACAAGGGCAGGCTGGTTCTCGTGCCCGAGTTGCCTTCTGCAAACTCCACCCTTTCCCAGTGACAGTCATCAGAGCAGACACCTATTGCTCTGTCCTGGGCTCTGCTCCAGGGCCTTTGCAGTACTCACTCATTTAAGCCTCACCACACCCTCATTAGCAGACACTGTCATTATCCCTCCTAGGGATGGGAAAACCGAGGGAAGCTGACTGTCTTTGGAGCTCGGCAGAGTCTCCATCCACTGTGCCACAGTCCCGGTGGGAAATCTCTCAGCCGTTTCCCCGACCTGAAGCCCTGTACAACCTTCATGTCTACTGAGTCAGGAGGCAATAGAGAAGACAAGCCCTGGGTCATAGTGGAACAATGATGTTGATGCCCCCTCATCTGGGAAATCCTGTCTGCTGCCACATAGTCATCTGTTGCCCAATCAACCACTGGATGGTCCTTTCAGGAGAAATTATGTTCGAGTCAGCTTCTGGGTCTAAATGTGAGTTGATAAGGAAGTGGGTCAAAGGCTTAAAATGGGGACCAGTGGAAAAACACACTTCATGTCTCCTTTCCACACACCCACCAGCAATCACATTCTGAGCACAGAGAACATCTACTGCTTTTGCTGGGGCTGTCCCAGAGCAACCTGCTCCTAACCCTGACCTAGCCCTGACCTTGTCTTAGCAAGAAATGAGATCACACAGTTCCTGCCAGACAGCAATGTCACAACCAATGCCTCCCCTACGCCCCCACTCACTCAGCTCAAACCATAGGTGCCACACTCCCGCAGCAAAGACCCTGAGCTCAGATTAAGTCCTGTACACACGCTAGGTCACCCTCAGGGTCCTGAGGGTGCCTGAGCTGGCCACTGAAGCCTTCTCCAGCTCTGAGAAAGTCCCATCGTGATGAGGATGCCACTGAAACTGACCCCTGATCCCCTAGATAAGCTCCAGTGTTCTTGGGGAGGGGCACACATCTTCAGATGCTAACAGACAGGAAGAACCTATTGCCCTGTAAACAGTATGACCCCGATACACCCCCAAATAGAGGAAGAGTGCCCAGGAAAGGGGTCTTGAGTAGCTTGCAGTGATCAAAACTTGGCTTTTGGTTGACACTGGCTCAAAGCTCCTGCTCTTTCTAGAAGAAAAAGGGAAACCAAGTCATTTCCCCAGCAAGGAGAGAATTCTTCTTCCTGACATAGACACCCACACAGTGGGCTCCTCTGGGAAGGCAGGCCTACACATGGGTTTGTATGCACCTGCCCATCTCCTGCTCTTTATTTTTTTCTAAGTTCTGCTGTCTCTCTGTGCCCAGGATGAGCTCTGTATGACCCTTCTACCTTTTCACTTGTTGTCTCTTCATTTTAGCATGTCACTTAGGCATAGTGATATCAGGCACCATGACACATTTTTTTCCTCCTGACCCATTCCTGCTCTCTTTCTTTGTCTAGAACTATCTCAGCATTATCTCCCAGAAGAAGCTGGGGCAGCATGCATCATGAAAATGAGGGAGGGGAGAAGAGGTACTGTTCAAGCAGACCGCATCTAAATTACCTCTTGTCTTGATGGCTCCCCAGCCCTCACCTAGATTAAACATGGCTGAGAAGCAGTGGGGAAGTTCTTATGCACGCTGCAGTCCCCAAAGCAAAACTGACAGATACCATTCATGCCAGAAAAATCTCAATGTTGAATGGTAAGTTACCATGACCTGACACAACCATCTTAGTTCCTTCCTAGAATATTCTAGTCAGTTTTCCCGAGAAAGAACCATTTCTCATTATCAACCCACTTTCTTTGGATGGATGCTGTTCAGAAGGTTCCTTACCCACAGAAGCCACGTACCCTCCAATTGCTGTGCTGGGCCAGCTCCTTTCAGATGAGCCTGGTAAGCTATTCCCTCAGTGTCTTTTTGGGGAGGGCTTGGAGAGGCCCCCACATGGGATCATTGCGCAATTAGAAAAGGGGGCTCATTCCTTGAGAGACTTTTCTGCCACCAGTCAGCTGATTGCCATAAAGTGAAAAGACCTACAGTGTTCTGCTGTGTGGGGTGGTAGGGGGAAACTCGAGATGCATTTAAGGTTCATCCATCCCAGACAGGCTCACTGTTTGTCCAAGGGCAGGAAGGAAGAAGGCAAGCGCAGGCGGTGTCTGCCTCCGTGGCCTTCCCAAGGGAGGAAAGGGCTGGTGACAGCCTGCATGTGGCAGCCTGTGCTCCAGCCGGGGCAGCTTGCTGCCTCTGTGCTCAGCACCAAAGCTCTAAGCACATTTGTTATGCCTACCAAACATATTTAACCAGTAACTGAATACTAATAAATTCAGTGGCTGATGGTCCAAGCAGTTGACAGGAAGTTTACCCTCTGAGGTGATTCTTAATCAGCCTTTTGGAGAATATATATCTTTGAGAGCCTATAAAAGTCATGGACTATACCCCAAAGCATCAAGGGTTACGAGTCATGACAAAAGGGGGGGGTACAAATTCCCATTTTCCAATAGTGTTTAGGCTGATGTCCTATCACCTCTGGGTATACAAGCAGAGTCTTAGAGCTTGGCAAAACTCAGAGTTGGGAGGCCCTAGGTGATGGGGAAGGAGAGACGTGGCCTGCTTAGGTGGATTTTCACTTCTTATCAGCAACAATTATTCCTGCAAGCTGCTTTTTTCCAGTGGAAACTCTGCCCTCAGCTTTGTCAACAAGATTTCTGGGCTGATTACTGCTCTCCAGATAACAGGCAGGAGGCCGAATCGTTCTGGAAAGTGCGGGCAGCCCCAGTGGCTGGTGGGGTATACAAGGAGCCTGCCCTATCACAAGACACAAAGCCAATATCTCAGGCTTGACATCTGGGGAAACCGAGGCCCTCAGAAGGAAAGGGGCTTATCTAAGGCTACAGAACAAGAAAGTGTGTTCACTCACCACCACCCTGCCCAAGTCCTAAGAAATCTAATTGCCAGCCTGAGCACCTCCGGAAGAGACTGTTGTAGGGAGAGATGAGCCACTGAGGTTTTCGTTTCTTGAAGGCAGCTGAGGGAAGGCCCCTGTAAAAGTCCTGATAACGGCATTGTGACCTTTCGACGTTAATCCCACTCCCACAACAAATACGGAGACACAGAGGGGCGGATGAGGTACTCACTCGCTGCTGCCTCCGCATGTCCAGCTCTTGGCTTCAGTCTTCACAGCCTGTGGGCAGGGAGTCAATCTAGCTAGAAGCCTTTTAGGTGGAAGCAGGGTGCGCTTGGCCCGATCTTACTCCAAGTGGGCCTTCCCAGGATATCAGGATGGGAACATTGCTCAGGGGTATCGGGTATAGAGAAAAGTTGGTGGAAGGAGGATTTGTTTGTTTGTTTGGGTATTTTTCCACTAATTTGGAGACCAAGAAATTAAAATTGGGGCAACCCCAAGAATATAGAGACATCCCGACTCCTCTGAGTATCCAACCCTGGTATTGATGATTTAGCTGCAAGCTAAAAGGGGCTTTGTTTTCTGAAAATTCCCTGGGGACAGTAGATAAAATATTTCTTCTTCATCATCTTTTTCTTCTTCTTTTAAGATTTATTTATTATATATACATTGTTCTGCTTGCATGCTAGAAGAGGGTACCGGACCTTATTATAGATGGTTGTGAGCCACCATGTGGTTGCTGGGAATTGAACTCAGGACCTTTGGAAGAGCAGCCAGTGCTCTTAACCTCTGACCCATCTCTCCAGCCAATGTTTCTTCTTTTAAGACATCCCCTGGTGGGGTAGTAGTTGATGGCTTCCAGCACTAGAGGCAAAGGCAGGGGATCTCTGTGAATTCAAGGCTAGCCTGGTCTACACAGAGAGTTCCAGGACAGTCAGGGCCACACAGAGAAACCTTGTTTCAAAAAACAAAACAAAAAGACACACCCACGCCCAGCTTCAGGTGCCCCGTGCACCTCTCTCCAGGTTATATCTGATGCTGGGTTACCTGCAGAAGCCCTGCAGGCTGATCCACTTGAGCTTGAACGGCTGGAGGTAAGCTTCTTCCTGCCCTAGTTGACCCTGGTCAGGTTTCTCTCTCTTTCTTCCTAAGATTTACTTATTTATGATGTCATACAGTGTTCGGCCTGCATGTGTGCCTGTGCACCAGAGGAGGGCACCAGATCTTATTATAGATGGTTGTGAGCCACCATGCGGTTGCTGGGAATTGAATTCAGGACCTTTGGAAGAACAGCCAGTGCTCTTAACCTCAGAGCCATCTCTCCAGACCAGGTTTCTTTTTCTTCTTTTTCTCCTGAGAACAATAGCATTTCTGTCACCCAGATTCCCCTTGGTCAGGTGACAGGAGGTGACAGGGCAACACTCCAGGTGATGCGAGCTCTAAGACACTGTTGGTTCCTGACGTTAGATCTTAGTTACATCCAGCCTTGACAGCTTGCTGGACACTTCACTACCTAACGTCATTCCCTCCTTCCCTTGTTCCTCATCCATAAATGGTGACAAGGCAGCACTTGAATGTTGGGGCTGCTGTGATGACCAAAAGAGATCCCTGAGAGGCCATCATCACAAGCTGCACTTGTCAGATCAGCCAGAAGAATGAGCTGCAGGTTCTACACTGAGTCTGGGAGGGCGGGAAAGTCTGCACTCCATCCTAAGACCTCTACCCCAGGTACTGCCCAGGTATTGCTGAGAAAGTCACACATGTGCTGGGCTGCAAAACCCACTACCCAGCCCAGCCCATCCATGCACCACGGCTTGAAAAGCACTGGATGCACAGAGCGGAGGAAAATGGATCATCTCCAAAGAGGCAGAGCAACTGGCCTACATATCTAGACTCTCTCCATAAGGAAGAGAAAGTCTGTGTTTTCCCGTTTGCCACTAATTACTAAGCCAAACCTGTAATCTATCCATCTGTCGCCTTTCGTGCATCTGCCCTCACTACAGAAGGGCTGAACTCACGGCAGTCTCCTAGCTGTCCCTCTGTTGTCGGGACACAGGCAGCCTTCACCTTACTCCTGCACACTGCCGCGTGTAGCAACATAGGGAAAGGCAGGTGTGGGGGCTGCAGCTGGGCGGCAACAGCGAGAGCTGTGGTACCCTGAAACCCTGGCTGCCTCGGCTCCTGGAAGGTCCTTTGAGGGGACCTGATTCAGGCTTTCCCATTCGTTCTAGGTGGGATAGGTCCTGAGGCCTGCGCTAGGATCAGTGAAGGGCTCTGGGCTTCTCTGAGATAAGCAGGCTTGGCAAGGTCCAGTTCCATCAAGGGACCAACTTACCATAAGTGTCTTCTCTGCCTTCTGTGCCCTTCCTGAGGAGAGATGTCCCCCTGTGTCCATGAAGCTCATCAAGGGCCAGGCCAAGCGGAAGGACCTCACTCAGCCTTAGAGCGCACCAGCAGTCACCCCAAACAACACTGGCTCCTCCCCAGTTTTCAATTAGAGTGTTATCTCCCTAGAAAAACCTCCCCAGATCTTTGATTTGCTCAGGCTTTTGTCATCCATCTGTGCAGACTCCTCTGGGGGACTCATTAGAAGGCATGAGGGTGGGGGATTGGGGGTAGTGGGGAGGGGCAATAGCATTTCTTCTTGGTCTCACAGTGGCGGACATTGGTTTTGGCTTCTGTAACCAGATGTTTGTGCTGAGGACTGAACATAGAGCCTTGAGCACACCAGGCAAGTGTTCGCTCTGCCTCTGAGCTATTTCCCCAGCTGCTACTTGACAGTGACCTCTGCCCAGCCTTAAGCACTGACAGTAAGGCAAAGCTCCACCCGGGTATATGATGAGCAAGATGTAGTAGCTCGGACGTTCTCGAAGCCACAGGGGATGACAAACGGACCCCTTGACTCAGCGTGACCCAGGCTACAGTGCAGGCAAGCACAAGAAAGGACAAAACAATGTAGGGGAGCCCCTGGCCGCATCTGCACGGGATGTGGTATAGAGCCAGAGCCCTAGGGGGATTCTCACAGAGCCATTAGTCACTGAGCTACAAGGGTGAGTTAGAGAAGAGAGAGTTCTAGAACATTTCCACCCAGCTCCTGGCCAAAAAAACAAACAGTTTCATGAGTGAAGATCGAAAGAACAAATGGTTTACTAAGGCCGGATGAAGCTGGTGAACAAGGCAGCTCTCCCATACTGATCAATCCTTCTTCCATCCATCAACTGTCCAGAGTGGCAAGATATGGTTGCTGGGTACAGGGAGAGCAGATACCACCCAGTTTCCATATCTCCAAATCTGCCTTTGCCAGGCCACTCGGCTTACCCTGCCTTCTTGGCCAACAAATCACTTCCTTGTTGCCAGGAATCACTTTAAGGAAGGGGATCGGGTGCAAAAATATACAATGTTCACAAACAACTTATAAGGGTGGTGAACCCTGTCTATAGGCCTGTGCCGACCCAGATTGGGGCCAGATGTCCAAACTCACCGGTGGCCCACACCCAGGTCCCGCCTCACCCTTGAAGTGCCAATGGAAAATAATGCTTGAATTCAAAGCGTCAGACCAAATGCTGTTGGAGGGTTCTTCCCCAGGACCAGAGGGTGGTTGGAAAGACCATCCTTTCCAAGCCACTGCCTGCCTTGCCCAGCTCCTGCCTATTGGCTATCACCCTCTTCTTTGGTTTTCTTTGGCACCTCCAGCAGAGGGAGATAGAGTAGACTGAATGCATAGTACTGCTTTTAATAAATGCCTCAGGACACAGGAGGGGTTAACTCCAGGTCTCTCGAGGGATGGCTTTTTTCTCTTTTGGTAGTCAGCAACCTGCAGCCCACAAGCAGGGACCTAAGCAGGGGATGGCTCATGGCCAGCTTCCCCCCTGAGCTCTAGGCTTCGGGTACAAGGCGGAAACCCCCCTGTCTTCCACTTTGCCAGCAGAAGCAAACATCAAGGAGGAGGGACTGAAAAGGCAGCTCAGAGCCTGGCTCCATGTAAGGCTTTCGGGGAAAGCCTGCTGTGCTTAGGGCTCTCCCATCCTGCTGTCACCTGGAGCCAGGCTTTGCGGGGACCACGATCAATGGTGCTCACTCACTCTGTCTTCCCTACCCAGGCGAGGCCAGTGGTCATGGCCCTTCTGGCCCCAGGGAGGAGAGGTGATGGCCCCTCCTCCCTCTGCTTCCCCTTCTTTCCCCGAACTCCTTTTGACCTGAAAAACAGCTCTGCAGCCGGGTCCCGGATTGAAGTTTAACAGAGACAAAAATAATTCCCTTGAGTGAGCTATTTTCTGCCCAGCTTTTGGAATAATAGCTCAGGGCGACAGGCAGTGGGGGTGGAAGTTGGCCCTGGGCCACCATCCTCTCGGGTTCTTTCCACATGCCCCCTGCCTGCTGCCCCTGGAGCCGGGCTTCGAAGAGAGGTAGCAGCTCAGTCATCAATAGTACTCAGGCACAACTGTCTATCACTGCCTGCTGCCACCTGCCACCACCGCTGACCTAGGGTGGGAAGTGAAGGTCAGGCTCTGTGAGAGCCAGGGATGGTAAGGCTCCATGCACAGCTCTTGGTCTCTTGCTAATGGGAAGAGAGGGGATAAAACCCCCTTTCACTGAGGCTCAAGAAAACTACACAAATCTCACAAACCCATTGGATCAGCTGAGCTAAAACATTTCCAAATGTGTTATAAACATCGTCACACTCCACAGAAACATTAGCTGTTACTTTACTGTGATTCTGCCAGGTACTGAAGAGGAGGGATAGATTCCAGGAAGAAGGCAGAAGCTAAGAAAGACACATTTAAGGATTTGAGAAGCATGCTTGGCTCTGTGCGGCCACCTAGGAGCACCAAGTCCAGCCCAGGAGAACCAAGTGCTGAGCAGGAGTTGGGCGTGTAGCTCAGGGCTGGACCACCGAGGCCGGAGTTCAATTCCTAGCCCTCCACAGGGCTCGGAGAGTGCTTGTAGTGAATGCTGAGCACCGGGCTCATGACAAAGCCCCACTGTTTGCATGCTTTTGCTTGCCTGCCTACCCTTCTGTTTTGCCTACCTGACCCTTTCTTTAACTGTTAGCTCCATGTGATTTTTGTTTGCTTGCTTGTTTTATTTGTTTGTTTGAGACAGTGTCTTATATAGTTCAGCCTGGCTTCAGAGTCCCTATATAGCCAAGGATGACCTTGAACTTTTGATCCCTTTGTTTCCCTTTCCCAAGTGTTGGGATTACAGGTGTGTGCTACCAGACCCAGTGTATGCCATGATGGGGAGTCAAATCCAAACTGAACCACAGCCCTAGACTTGTTAGCTTTTTTAAGAGTTTCTCTTAATGGCTTTCCCTCTGACGCTCATGGTGTGTGTGTGTGTGTGTGTGTGTGTGTGTGTGTATCATTAAGGTGGGAGGTTGAAAGAGAGGCAGGAAGAAATGGAGGAGTAGAGGAACTTCAGGTGGCAGCAGACAGGAGTTCTATCCCTTCCTTTTCTGGTGAGAAGCTTTCCCCATCCAGCAGAGGATGCCCTGAGGGCCTCAGGAGGCTGTGTGTTCTGTCGCCCACCCCCATCACCAGCAGAGATTGCAAGTTTTAAAAATTCATTATTAGTTGGGCATCTGTGGCACACCCCTGTAATCCCAGGAACAGGAGGATCTCTGTGAGTGCAAGTCCAGCCTGGTCTACAGAGAGCATTCTAGGGCAGCCAGGGCTACACAGAGAGACCCTGTCTCAAGCCCCACCTCCCCAAATCATTGTAAATACTTAAAAGAGAGAGGTTTCATCTGATATACGTGCATTGCTTAAGGACCAGAGTTTGAATCCTCAGTTCACCAGGTGAACCAACATGGTGGGTATTGAGCCTGTAGTCAGTAAGAGATGATGTCTCAACAAAAAGAGGTGTAGGAACAACAGAAGACACCTGAGATTGACCTCTGACCTACACACATGTGTGAGCACACACTACCCCATCCTTGAATTGCACTGGAGAGAAAAAGAAAGAGGATTCCACTTCTTAGAAAAACAAAACACTAGCATATCTAGCTTGCTCTAAGAGCATAATGGGAGGTCACCCTGGGCTGTAGGTACAGCAGCACCCTTGTGGGTCCCGGTCTGCACACCAGCCAGCCAGCCAGAAGTCCTTCTCCAGCTTTACTCTCTCCCTTGGACCACAGCAACAGCAGAGCCCTGGGTTCAGAGAGACACAGCTGAAAAGTTGGATCAGCCTCCCTGGATGAGCCCAGTCCTTGCTGCAATCACGATTGCCTGCACTCTCCCAACTTCTGTTTCCCTATCTGTGAAGGGAGAGAAATAACAGGCACACCTTCTAAGCCCATGAGGAGTCCATGAGATGATCCGTGCCAACACTTAGTTCTGTGCCTGGCACACAGCACCTGCACAGTCAATTCTGTTGCCGGTGACTGTATCCACTTGGTGTAATCACTGGGGTGGGATTCCCCAAACCTCACTCCAGCTTTGAGAGATAATTTAACTGTGCCAACAACTACCCTTCACTGGCCCTTTTTACCTCAGCACACTCAATCTATTTACATACAAAGGTATTTGTATCCAGTAAGTGTTCTCAGAATGACCCTGCGATACACTAGGACCCTGGGTTGAGCTGGGAATCTTCTGTGAAGGGATTCTGTTCTTTGGGGCTCACAGTAGAGTGGGGATAGTGGGCAACTGAACATGTGGTCACAGCAACCTCAGGTCGGAGATCTCCTCACCCAGGCCTGCCCTCAACTACTCAGGCGTTTGGTATTCAAGGGGCTTCTGCTATGGATATGACTCTCTCTCTCTTCCCAGAATCAACATCTGGGGGCCTCATTAGGAGACACCTAACTTTGAATTATCTCCCTTCACCTCCAGTTTCCCAGGCTGCACGGGAGATTGTAACAAAGGCGTCAGATCTCAACTGGAGTTCATTAAGATGGAATTTTACCTGAGGCAGCCCCTCCTCCACGTCTTAACATCATGGCACCCAAGATGTGCATGTGCTTGCCAAATAGGCTGGGCAAAGGTAACTTCCCATCCCTGGCACAAGGCCGGAAATCCAGAGCCATTTGGAACAAAGAACTCTGCCCTGAGGGTGTTTTCCAGCACCTCCTAGCCAGCTTGAAGCTGCCCTGCTCACCCTGGCCAGTCCCTACTGGCCATCTCTGAAGGTTTCCAACCCTTAGAACAAGAAGGGGAGCAAGGGCTGAGCTGAGTGACCTCTAGTACAGAAGAGAGGAGGGCCTCCGCTCGGGTTTAGAGAGACCGTAATTGAGGTACTGGTTCTTTCATAGCAGGAAAGCCAACCTCTTAATCCCTTTGAATCTCCATTTCCTCTTCATAAATCAGGGAGAGGCATAAACGAGAAAACATATAAGACACTTTTGATATAGTTCCCAGAACATGTTAGGTTTTACTAACCTTTGGTTACTATGACTTTCAGCTATTATATAATATGGTAACCTCTGAAGGGTCAAAGGTTGCTGTAGGGAGAGAGAGACAGTGGAGTTGGGGGTGTGGGCTGCATTCGGGGAAGACAGGCTGGGCCAGGCTGTTAATCTGGGCTTGGGCCTCACAGCCAAGGTGAGTGAGGCTCAAGCAGAGGTGCTTGTTGGGCCTGGAAACTGACAGGCACAGACTGGCTGAGGTAATTATAGCGTTGACTGACAGCTAGGGTGGCCCATGCAACTGCCCAGCCAGCCACATTCTTTAGTGGGGTGGGTGGGTGGCTGGGTGGGCAGCTGACTGTTTATATGTCTACCAGGATGCGGGGCAGTTAATGACTCCTTTCCCTCGCATCCCCAGGCAGGCTTTCCAACGCTGAAAGCATCCGGCTCCTTTCCCCGGAGCAACTTCTCTGTTCCCCCATCTTAGCCCTCCAGCCACTCCCTGCTTCCCAGACAAGACAAGTCCAAGAGCCAAAGAAACAGGGTCAGACTCTCAGCAGTTGACCAATATAGAATCTCTCTTGCCTGGAGCCTTACCTACCCTAGAAGCCCTGTAGCGATTCATTCATGGTCCCTCCCCCAGGTCTGCGACTAGCTAAAGCACATGCTTCACATATTCTGTGAAGATGTGTACTTCTCCCAAACCATTTGACAAAAGCACAACTCAGTATCTAGCATTTGCTCAGTGCTGACAGTAGGCTCAGAATGCTGGACTAGCCAGCCATAGTGCCTCAGGCAAGCACAACCACCAGCCAGAAACCGGGTGCCTGGGCTGTGACAATAACATGGTAGCAAAAAATGGCTGCATAAACTTGTCTAGAACAATTCTGCCATTTTAGAGATGAAGTCCATATTGAGTGTTTGATAGCATATGGAAGAATAAGACCTTCCATTCACAGCCAAAGGGAGAATTTTGAGTTCTGTGGGGGGTTTTGTTTGTTTGTTTTTTTGTTTTGTTTTGTTTTGTTTTAACATTAACACCAAATTCTATGAGAACCAGCAATGCCATTCCCAGATGAACTAGGAGCAAGCATGCTATCATTTCATAGTAGCCCTAAACTGGAAACAACCAGACAGCTTCCCAAGAGGGAGGACACACAATGTGAGACATTTTCACAATGGAATACTCAACTACAGCATTAACTAATGTGGGAGTGACGTGTGAAAACCTCAGGGCCATGTAACCCAGCACGGCACACTGTCAAAACCACACTTAAATGCTAACTTATAAAGGAAAGCAAGGAATGATAAGCCCAAGTTTACCTTGTGCAGCGGAATGGGGAGAGGGATATTGGTAAGCAGGGCAAGGCCTGTGTCGCCTGGAGAGAGGCACAGTTGGTAAGGCCCTTGCCAACTCTCCACAAAGGATGAGGGCCCCAGTTTGATCTCTGAGTGGCGGAGAGTTGTAATCCCAAACTGGGAGGCTCACTGCCACCGTAGCCTAACCGATGAGCTCCAGCCCAGTGAGAGGTAGACACTGTCCCCAAGTTTGACACCTGAGTTGTCCTATGGCCTATGTGCCATGCCTCCAACACACACACAAGCATGCTTTAATTTGTTGTTACATTTATTTGTTTATTGTGTTGCACCACAACAGAGACGTGGACGTCAGGGGACAGGCTATGGGAAGCAGTTCTCTCCTTCTACCACATGGGTCCTGGGGACTGAACTCAGCTTGTCAGTCCCGGCAGCAAGCACCTTTTCCCACAGAGCCTCCTTGTCAGCCCAGGCACACATACACTTTAAAACTTTAATTACTGTGAATGCTCTACTCCTACCTCGGGTGGTTAGTGTGGTTGTGTGACATCTGCAAGCATGTTATATACACTTGTATGATACATTATTTCTCAATTGGAAAACAAAAGCAAAAGAACAATTGAAGAACCTGGGCTCAGCAATGCTTCCGGCTTCCTTGTCTAACGAGTGACAGAATGAGAAATCAGTTTACCAAATCTGTGTAATTCTGAGTTCCCACAGGACCTTTCATAGTGGGTCTCTGTGCTATCAACTTTTTGAACACCCCGAATGACCACATGAGCCTTTCAAGAGGTGTGCCAACTACTTGACTTCCGTCAGTTAATCCTTAACACTCCCGAAGGAGGGCTGTGCTTATCCCCAGTTTAGAGATAAGGAAACGGGCATTTGGAAGGATTAAGAAGTTTGCCCAAGGTCACTAACTAGAAAGTGGCACATACAGAAACTCTGACTCTATCTCCCCTGCTCTTCCCAGCTGCTAGCCAGCCTCAAATCCTCCCCTGCCTGCTAAAGGACAGCACAGAAGTTAGTGTCGAGGGGAAGGGCGGAAATGAAAGGATCTAGGCGCTGTATCAGCACAGGGTGGGCCAGCAGAACTAGAGTCCATTTCTCCAGGTAAGAGAGCTAGCTGGGGTCAGGACCTGAAAGGGGCAGTCGGGCAGGGTGGGGTAGATAAGGGAGGGGGCCTCGGATGGGCTGGCGATCTCTTTAACCCACAGCGCGTCTGTTAGTTTGGAACTGGAAGAGGCTTTCTTATTTGTGCTCTAGGTCCTCCAAGTCTTGCTGGATTCTGCACCACCCTATGTTCCTCAGGTTCTCTGATCCCTCTGAAATGGAGTGTGTATATCTAAGATCACAACAGAGGCACAAAAGTCTAAAGGAGCCTTTGAGACACTGCCATCCCCAGAGCAACCTTTGGCCAAAGGGAACTTACTCTCAGGTCAGCTTGTTCAAACTAGTTGGCAAATCTAACCCTACAGCTCACAAACTTTTATTACGAGCCCATAACACGCAAGCCATGGCACTAGGTGTCTGTCACTGCCCTGGCAATGCAGAGGTATAGAGTTCCTGGGGGCTGCTCATGTGGTTTCAGCATCTTGCAGACTTGGGTATCATTCCTGAGTCTTCTTTTCATATTGCAACTCCAGTAAGCCTCAGTTTTGCCATTTATAGGGTGGGAACAGGAGTCCTTCTTAACACAGCAGAGTGATCCGGCCAGGAGGCTGTGACTATTACTACACAGAATAGCATCTGGTATGTAGTGCTTGCTGAGCACTGTTCCTAGAATTATGACTCTGGGGCCAGCAGGTGGCACACACTAGACTTGTCACCAGCAAAGGCTTGAGAGCTCCTCAGTGCCCGAAGTGCCACACCATGCAGAATACCTCAAAGCTTCGGCTTGGCATGGGAAGGCCAGTGAGAGGCAGTAGCTTCCCAGGAACCAGTGCTGGGTCCTGCCCAAACTCCCCTTTCCCGCTGGTACAGCTGCCTACACCCTGCTAACGACCAGGACTCTCCCCTGTGCAGAATGAAGACTTTGTGTGGCATCTGGTTCTGGGAACACTGCTTAGTCTATTCTTTGGCACGAGACCTGCAGGGCAGGTTTGCAGAAGCGCGGCACACAGACTCCCAGCTCCTGCTTCTGCCTCAGCCTCTGCCATTTGCCCACCAGCCACCCTGTGCTCCCAGTCCCCCAGACAGCTTGGGGGGGCGCTTCTCACCACCTCCCAGCTCTGTACAAGCAGGTGGGATTCCCCAAGAGGCCTCACTCACTCTTTCTTTTCATTTGTGAGAGAGAGCGACTCCCAGCCTGCCAGAGTAGACAGTCACTCTGCAGTCATGGAGCTCCCTTGCTCAGGTCTTACGCCCTAATCACTCACACACTCAGCCTCTTGGGACTCTCCAGAGAGGCTGCCCTGAGAGTCTGGACCACAAGCCCCAGGACTCAGAAGGGAGGCTAGTTTCTCTTCCACATGTCACTACCACCGGATGCTGTTGCTGCCACCAACGCCTATAGCTTATGTTGAGCAAGAAGCGTCTGTCCCCACCCTGGACCATTTCTCCAAGTCAGAGATAGAAAACTCAAATGCCATTGTCCAAGAACATCAGTTTTGTGCCCTACTTAGTAGTGTCTCCCCAGCTCTGTTTCCTATCTTGGGTGTCATTCTCCTGGATCTTGACTCCAAGTGACCCATGCTCTTTATCTACCACATGGACAAGATTTGAATACCCTTCCCTTCCTGGCTGTTTACTCACTTTAGACTGGGACTTTTTTTGTGGCATGTGAGGGTCCCCAGAGGTCTGGGAGCTAGAAGGGTAAACAAAGAGGCTGTAGGAAACGGGGAAGATGAAGTATGAGGCAGAGTCTTGGCTTAACTCTATCGCAGTTCCCCTGGAGAAGCTGAAGAAGAGCTGTCAGGTCTTCCCATCCCTTTCTGAGGTAGGGGTGGTACAAGAGGTGGTACTGAGGTGGTACCGTCCAAAGGCAAGGACAGTCACAGGTGAAGGGCCAAGGGAAGTCACTCAGTGGTGAGCTGGGTCTTGGGACAAGATGGCCAGGAGTAGTTCTACCCTTGGGGAAAGGGCTTGCATTGTCTGAGCAGGCCAGACTGCATGCTGGGATGTTGGGGTTTCCCTCAGGATTGTGCCGCCCGACCCTCACCTCAGCATTAACTCGACCGGAACCCCCTTGTCCCTTTGTCACTCTGTGTGACCTCTCCCGGGTTTGGGTGATTAGATGTCTAGCTTGTGCCAGTCTGGGTTTCTGTCTTGGCCTGGCCACCCACAAAACCTCCTTCACTCCTGAGAATCACAGGTCAGATAAGAAATTATATACTCATTCTTCTCCGTATATCCATCGGGGCACTGACATGGGGGAAGGTCAAGGACAAATCAGAGGGGAGCGTAATTAGAAGTGAGGTCCTGGTGGTCTAGAGATGCTCTTGGGCTGGCTTCAGCCCAGTAGGAGCCCTCCAACCAGAGAGCAGTGAGACGGTGCCAGGGCTGCTGCTCCTCCTGGAGCTCGCTTTGGAGGCTGAGGCCTGGTCTGCTTGGATCTGCTTTGCTAGCATCCCTTGGGGGCCTGGCACCATGCTGGGATACACACAGGAGGCTCTTAGTCCTCATCCCTGTACCTGCATCCCAAATGGACTCTCAGCAGCGACCAACTGGAAGCCTGAGCCCTCTAATCCACCATCCAACTACAGATTAGAATGTGATGCAGCGGTCTTGGCCTTGCCTCTCTGCTGCATAGGCATCAGCAGCCAAGAGGCTGATCTCAGCCAGTTCCTGGGATGTAGGGTGAAAAACTGAACAGTGGCATTCTTCTGTCTTGGGTAACTTCTTGGTCTAACCGTTCAGATCCTAGGCCTTCCTCTATTGAAAGCCCGGCTTTGGACACCTGCAATCTAGGCTGAAGGCAGAGGTCCAGGGGTCTTTGAGAGCCTCCCAAGGGACTCAGTTTCTCAAAGAGATCAGTTCAGAGGTAGACGGGGGTGGGGGTGGGGAGACCGAGGGACCCTTACAAATAAGTAGGGTGTCCCAAAGCACCAGCGTCTCCAGAATAGACACAGTCTTACGGTTGTATCTGGAGAAGAGTGGGGGATGGGTCAGCTAGACTCTTCCTTTCTCCCCTTTTCCAGTCCCTCCTCCCCCTTGGTCAGGAACCAAGTCACAGCTGATCAGGAGCAGCCAAACCTAAAGCTATGGGACTCAGCCAGAGCACTGAACGGAGATCCCTGCTTTTTGCAGTTTGAGGCAATGTCACAACGTTGGCCTCCCTGGGTTCTTCTCATACAAGCTAGAAAAAGTCTGCTGTGTGGGACCCCAGGTCACCTATTTCTGCTTAAGGTCTCTAGTACCTGAAACAAAACCAGGCAGAAACTTTTACTCTTGCTGCCTCCTGTTATGGGTGTGTGCCAGAACTGAGACATGTTTCAGAAAGATCTACAGAGTTCTCTTCAGTCTTCAGCTGGGGGAAGAAATAGAGATGGTCCCTCAAATGGAAAATATAGCCTTAGTTCACAGAGTTGAAGATCCTAGGTCCAGAGAACCCCTCTCTGCCTCTCAGAAATTCACTCTTACTCCCTAGCCTGGGGAGAGCATTCCTTGCACTTTCTGGTCCCTGAACCTTCTGTCTCCTGCATGCCTGCCTCACGAGGAGAGATGGGTGGCTGACAAGGTGGAAATGGAACCGGAAGCTGGTTAGCCCACAGTATTGAGATGTACCTCCAGTTCTAAAGAAGAGGAAGAGGTACCACAAAGCCATTGCCTCTTCATGGGCATCTCCTGGAATCATCCCATGCCCACCAAATAGACATTGCTGATACCCCACCCCCTGCTGTCACGAAAAAGATGGCCTTCTTCAGGGCACCGGGACAGAGCTGAATTCTGTCCAAGGGAATTTCTGCAATGCTCAGAAAATGCCTGCACAACTGCTTGCCTGGGCTCTGGCCCCTCTGGCTGCTACTGAGCTCAGACATGAGGCTGACTCATTCACCACAAGGAGGAGGAGGACGACGAGGAGGAAGAGCAGCAGCCGGAGGAGGAGGAGGGTCGTTTAGGATCAGAGCGCCAAGGCTCCCAGATTCAGCCTAGGGTGGGTGACAGTGGTAGTGGAGAGAGTGGAACTGGATATCACACGAAGTTCCCGCCTAGTCCTCCCTCGGAATAACACTCACCATTGGATTCAAATCACTCTCCAAACAGAAACTATTCCTTAAAACCCCTTCCTTAATTTCTATGCTCGCCCCTGAGTCCCTCTGAACATCTGTGGACCGGCTCCCCTGAAAAAGAAATCCCAGTACACGAGTCTCAAAGCACGGGCGGTTTTAGAAAGTCAAGAAAACTCCATTTGAAAGATTCCACTCCACTCCACTCTACTCTCACAGGTGACTATACACGGGCCCTACAGAGTAGTAAACAGGCTACACACTCGCCACCTCCGGAGACCTCAGCAGTACCGACAGCCAATCACTCCCCTTCTAACTCCCCCATTCCAAGCCAAAGCTCCCGTCCGCGGAAAGAAACAGACGCTGCTTGTTGTCCAGCCCTGAGTACGGTCCTAGCGAAGGACTCCTACACCGAGCCTCCTGGGCACCGCGGAGGTGGCTGCCCCCTCGCCAGCCTCGCACGAACCTCGGCCCTCTCAGACCCGGGTGCCCTCTCAGAGTCCCAACCTCATGGCACCACAGCCCGATCTCAGTCGCCAACTTTGCTCCCGAGACTTGGACTCTAGTGCTGCACCTGGGCGCTCAGTCCTCTAGAACTGGAACCCGCCCCCCGGGTCTAACCCCTCACCCTGGACCCCCTTCCCATGGGCTCCCCGATCCGCACCTGGTCTGGCGGGTGGACACGCTGCTGGGGGCTCCCGACGCTTCGGGCTCGGCAGCTGCCTTTTGACAAGCAGAGACCGCTCAGCACCTGGCCCCGCCCCCGAACGGCCCCGCCCCGGACCGCCCTCCCCCTTAGCCACGCCCACCAGCTCCAGCCGTCCCCTGCCCGGAAACTTTCTTGACTTTGGAATCAACCACTGCGCGGTCGCCTTGGATGTCCTGCCCTGTGACAGGGTCCACGACCACGACCGGCGCGCAGCGCAGGCGTCTGTCCTCGGCGGGGCAGTCTTTCATGCTACGGTGTGTGCAGATCCACGTTTCTGCCGGCGGAGAGCCGTGATGTGTCCGCCTCCCCCACTACCCCCGTGCCGCCGTGGTTCTTCCCGGTCTACTTGCAGACGCCTCCACCAGGTGCGTCACCCGCGCCTGAGCCGAGGTCCAGGACGCCCGCGGCGCGCTGCAGGGAGCCGTTCTCCGCAGCGGCGGGAAGGCTGGACTCCACCGGTTAGGGGAAGCCCGGGGGTGGGGCCGCGGTGGAGGCTGGAGTTGAGTGCTCTCTCCTACCCGACGTTCCTCTGTTAACCACACACAGCAACCGAGCACGTTCCTGGCTCATTGCGACCTCATTCCAGTGGGCTTCGCCTTAGCTTCTGAGGTCTCTGCACCCCGGGTCCTCCCTTGCCACCAAAAACCTGGTGTGAGGGAACGAAACAGGCACAAAGTATGCCCCAAGACCTGGAACTGTGGTTGGCTACTGAGAACTCGCTGTAGAAAAATCTGGATAAAAAAATACGCTCTGCTCATACCCCGTAAGTGCTCTGCAGGGCACCTGCACCGCACCTCACCGGATGTTGGAAGAGAGATATGGTCGATGAGGGTCCCTCCTTTCAGAAGGAGGATGTATGAAGAAATAAACATAAGAGTGCTCTAGAATAGATACCCACAAGATCACACAATTGATGAGCTCCTTCAGTCAGGGAAGATAATGCTGAGCAGAGGTTAAGAGGGGACAGTTAGGTGGGGAACAGAGATTCAGTGGTTTGTTTAGAATGACCTGGTCACCAGTGAAGGAGAGAGCCCAGCAAGCCGGCAAGCGCAGTTACCATTCCTCAAACAGCTGCGTCAGAGTGGAAGAAATCAAGCTGCTTTTAGCTCTCTTTTGTTGTTGTTGTTTGTTTGTTTGTTTTGAGACAGGGCCTCTCTGTATAACCTTCGTTGTCCTGAACTCCCTTTGTAGACCAGGCTGGCCTCGAACTCACAGAGATCGGCCTGCCTCTTCCTCCAGAGTGCCTGGATTGCAGGTGAGCACCTCCATGCACTGCTACTTTTTCAGCTCTTGATGTCTGACCCCAAGAAATCAACAGAGGCTAAACAGAAGGAAGCGCTTCCAGATAGCAGGGTTCTGAAGGGAAGCCATGAAGCAGCTTATTAAGAGGCACTGTCAAGCAGGGCATGGCGGCACAGCACTCAGGAGGCAGAGGCAGGCAGATCTCTGAGTTTGAGACTGGCCTGGTCTACAGAATGAGTTCCTGGGCAGCCAGGGCTACACAGAGAAACCCTGATTCAAAAACAAAACCCAACCAACCAACCAAACAAACAGACAAAAGGCACTGTCATTGAAACATTCTGGAAAGGCTTTAACAACGTCAGAAAATATGAGAAGGATGTGTTTGAACCCAAGGATGGACAATCTATGTCAAATGAATGAGTGGAAGTGGTCCTTTGGAAGCCCTACCAGTCTAGTGGAGGGATTCTTTATTCTAAATGAAAGAATCGCTTTCCAGAGCATCATGGGAAAGCTGACTCTCAGGAGAAGAAAAGCATACTGGGAAATCTCAACACCCATCACCTTGCGGCTTTCTGAAGTCCTATGAGCCTCTGCAAGAGGCAATGGAAGCTGAGCGCCTACGGACTCCATACCGATCTACTGTGAATTCTTTTCGAAGCAGTGAACTGGAAGTTAGCATATGTAACATATTCTAGAGAATGAAAAAATTTCTCTGGATGTTTTATTTAACCTTCATGTCAACCTTTCAAGACAGAGTAGCAAAAACCCTCCCCATCTTAAAACTTGTTGACATTTTAGTGTCACTTGAGCCCTAGGTTTCTTTCTGACCAACCTTCATTGTTTCATGATACCTCTCAAAAAAAAAATTCCCTGTACTTTTCACCTATTGGATCACAGTCTGGAAAAACCAGCCATAAAGAACTCGGAGGTTCCAGGTTTGGCAAATGTACAAAGTTATGGATGTCATCGCAGTGTTTAACACACTCTGTGACACAGCCCTAGTTATGTCCTCCTCATCCTGCCCCAATTCCTGGACCACCACCTCTCCTCTGGCTCTCCAGACTCTGCCCTCCTTCATATCTCTATCTGTTCCATCAAACCATTCCAGGCAACAGCGCCCACTACAGTCTATGTTACTCTATCCTACTGTTTATGACCTCATAACACAACATTTTGTATTTATATTGAACAAGAATTCTTTTCTACCCCAGCTTTATTCTCAGGAAGATTGTTTTATAACAGGGAAAAATGTATTTCCCTTGTCTTTTCTGTAAAGATAACATTTACTGAATTCTCTGTTGTCCCTAGGAAGTGTGGTATTGGTCACTTGGTCAGATTGCCTCTGCTCAGTATTCCCCATGACCAGTTTTACCAAGGACTGTCTATGCATTTGTCCACATACACTCTTCATTAGCACTCTGTAACTCAGCCATTTGAATACTAATGAAAGGTCCCTGCCAGGTGCACACTCTGTAGCAAAGACTCCAGGGCCCATCCTGAAGCCACCTTGTTCTCTCCATCAGGCAAAGCCTGGCCTCTGGGTATCTCTCCCAGGCTCTGGATGCCTGTGGGAATCTTGGGCAGACGTGGCCTGTCCTCACCTATGAATTCTTGCTTCTGCATCCTGGGCAATGTGTCTGAGATTGGCTGACCCTTGCTGAGCCTCTGGCCATGATATAAGATTCAAATGGATCACTTTGTCTCTGGCGTTCCTGCAGACCCTGTGTGACAGAGGGTCTCCTGGTAAAAGGTGCCCTTTACACTCCCGCCGGGACACGTCCCTCTGTCTGTATTCTCCATTTTTAGGTTTCTTTCCCTCTCCTCAATATTGTATTGTTATGGGCATGTGGGAAGACTGACAGCAAAGCTCTCACTCAAGAGACACGCGAAGAGCGATGCTCTGAGGGCTGCAGAGAGCTGAGACACGGAGGCAGAGGCGACCAGACTTTCTTCTCACTTAGCTCCTCTTTTAGACGCTTTTATGAAATTAAGTTTGAAAAGGTTAACTCATCCATCGTTTAGGGCAAAAAGAGCCTGGGACTGTTCTTGCTTGTGTTCAGATGTGAAAATTAAATGAATAAATGTAGGAGCTGTGTGCAAGGAAAACAAATCAATTGAAAGGGGCCTTCCAGGGCAACGGCTTTCAAGTTTTTCACTGCTAGCCAGTAAAAACACATATTCATCATGACCCAGAATACATACAGATAAGTTCTCATGAAACAAGAGAGGCCCTGAAATGTGTTCTGTATGAGCGAAAAACAAACGAACAAATAAAGAAAGGACACGGCTGCTCCGAGGTGGAAGAGAAAGGTTGCTGTAGATAAAAGGGAGAGTGTAGCCAGAGGCAGGGACATCTGGGAGAATCCAGGGTGAACATGACCACACTAAGCTGGACCATGTGAGGAGAGGAATGAGGGAGAGGGGAGAGGAGCCACTGACCAAGAAGGAGCAGCCTGCGCTAAGAGGCTGGCCAAGAGGCTAGGAGGGTAAAGATAGACCAAAAGGCTGCATTATGTAGGGAAGGGCAGCTGGGGAAGGGCAGCCCAGCTCCTGGGCTGGAAAGGTTTAGGGTAGGGACTGAAGGATGCCTGGAGAACCTGGTGGCCGGGTTTGCTTTGATATGTTAATGGACACCTCAGTTGCTGGTACCGGGTTTGAGAGCTAACACTCTCCCTCCCTCTCTCCTCTTTCCCTCCACGCTCTCAGACACCAGCACACGTGCGCCCCTCCCCCCCCCACACTTTGGAACCATCAATGGATTGTAGGTTCCAATCAGGATTTGAGTCTTGCCTTTCTGAGTTCAGTACACCATGCGACACCTTACTCAGAGCCTGAAAGCTGAGGTGAGAGACGAGCACAGAGCCTTCAGGAATCCCGCAGGGGCTCCTCACCACTGTCCTGCGTTTTCTAGCTCTGGGCCTTCCAGCCCCAGGAAGCCTATGATATCTCAGACGTCCTGGCTTGTCCAGAATAGGACAGCTTTGGAAAAGGTCATGGGTGACGCTGCAGGCTTGGCTTGCTCTTGAAAGAGTCGGCGCCACCAGGTACCCACCCTAAACACCTCTGGCTGCACTGCTCCATTCCCACCAGCCCGGCTCATGTCTCTATCCTTGGGGGTTTGGGGCATTTGTTTCCCATCTGCCCCTGCTCCTTCAAGCCCAGGTTGCCAGTCCACTAGCCCACACACACACAGTGTCTGTCGGTTGGCATGGCGATGCCGAGCCTGGGGGGCCAGGTGGGGAGATGCAGACTTCCACCTGCGCCTCCAAGCAGAGGCAGCCCAGCCCTCTTCCCCATCTCTCAGGCATTCACCAGGCTCCTGTCCAAGTCTGCAGCAGACAATGAAGACTCTTCTCCAACCGCCTATCCAACCTTTAACATCACGGGAGCAAACCACAGGCTCAGATTCCTCTCCCATTCAGTACTATATGAGGGTTTTGCAAGGATAATAAATAGTTTTGCAGGAGGTGAAGAGAATAGCATTTACAATCCATCTGGGACTCTCTAGTTTGTTCCTCTGAAGGAGGGTGTCTTGTGGAAGAGCCTGGTGATGGAGGTATGTGAAGAGGCTCTGTGGTTTAGGAATGAGCCAGTGGGAAGCAAATGACAGTGCCACTAGAGGAGTCAGCAGGGGAAAGCTGGCTGCTGTCAAAAATCCCTCCTCCTGTAGAAGAGTGTCTCCAGGGAGGGTGGTTGGGCAACCATCTCCCTTTCTTCATACCACTGAGCAGAAGCCCCACAGCCCAGGTCGTGTGCACTCCTGCAGGTTTCTCCGGAACAGGAAGGACATTCCGTCAGCAGTTCAGGAATGTGTTAAACATCTCTCCCCTGAGGCCGCAACTCCAGAAAGATGTGGCTGCTGACAGCTCTTGTCTTTCACCTTTGGCCTTTGGCCTGGGATAAGCTCACCACAAATGCTGGCTGCCCTATTCTGTCGCATTCATTTTATTGCTCTTAGCTGTCAAAGACGTCAGTATGGTTGGTTAAAGCTTGTGTTTCTGCCCCCCCCGCCCCCACCCCTGCCCCAGCTAGAGTTACTGTGGGCAGGGTGGCAGCGCTGTCTTGTGCCATGCACTGTCGAATGTCCTACAACCAAGAAGTGACGCTTTTATTGTGAAAATCTACTGGCAAAGAAAATTGTCATGCCTGAATGAAAAAAAATGTAAGAGGAAAGAACATTCTTTCTCCTAGGTATGGTGGAGGAGAAAGTTTATTATAGATATGTGGGAGAACACAGGCAGAGGCATCTTGGAGAGATGGACATGACCCCCAGAGCCCTGTGGGGAGAGGGGGGGGGAGGGCAGGAGAGAGAAACCAGGTGGGTGCATCAGCCTTGAGGCCCAAAAGAGAGTAGATGAAAAAGACCAGGTAACCAAAATGGTTGGATTATAAAGGGAAGGGCAGACCATCCCCTGTGCAAGAGAAGTTTAGGGCAGTGGTCTGGATATGTCAGCCAGGAGGACCCTGTAACCGATAGGCACTGAGAGGTGCTTTGAGAGCCTGGCTGCCAGATCTGATCTGGTATGTTAAATAGGCACCTCAGCCATTTGTTCTGGGCTTGAGACCTTAAAGTGCCCATGTAGAGAAATCATTTAAAAACTATTACCAGTAGCTAATATCTCTAGTCATGCTATAACTCTGCACGGGACTCATCAGTTGAGAATATCAGCTCTGATTTCAAATGGTAGTCTTGATACTTTCTGAAACGTTTGTCCTGACTCCCCTGGTGCATGTTCTTTGCAGCCAGATATTTCAGCTGTGAGCAGATGTGACACTTCTCTCCTGGAGAAGAGGGCCAGAGGGTGGTATTGATGTCCCTCTAATATAATCAATGTATTAAAACTTTATTTTTGATGATTAAAAAAAATTAAAGCCCAGCTTGGCGGTGCAAACCTGTAATTCCAGGAACTCAGAGTGTGGGAGAAGCTTTAAGAGTTCAAGGCCATCCTCAAAGAGAGTTGAAGACCAGCTTGGGCTACATGAACCCCGTCCTAAACAAATCAGCAAGCAAAACTCAAATAATATTAAAAAAACATTGCCTCCCTGTGCACAGGGGACCACACAAAACATCCTCTCTCGAGGACACTGCTTTAGAAAAGACAGGTCACCAGCCTCATTTCTCTCTGCCCTTCCTTTCCCACCTGTTCCCTCTCTTCATCTACTTCCACTGTCTATTTCTCCTTCTGAGATTTAAGCATCTTCCCTTGAATCTTCCTTATTACTTTTCTTTGGGTCTGTGAATTGTAGTATGTTTATCGTGTACTATATGGCTAAAATCCACTTATGAGTACAAATTGTACGTGTCTTTCTTGGTCTGGGTTACCTCACTCAGGATCCATCTCACTAGCCCTTTGGTCTCTCTTATCTCGTAGATTAAAAATAAAGGGAGGGGGGAAAGAAAGCATGAGATAGGAAGGAAGTGAAATACTTAACCTTGTCCATAATTTAAAAATATCTGTAGCTTTATTATCAACAGTACTGCCTAATCTTAAAGCCAAGGATATGTTACTAAGACTGTGTGTACTGCTTTAACGATGTGTCATACTTCCCAGACACATAATTCTGGTTTACTTTACCAAATATGTTTTAAAGTTAGACTAACTTAGAGATCTCTGGTTTGAGGCAGTCGGCTCTGATCAGCCAAGAGCCAGTGGACACTAGATGGTGGGGTCTGGGGGGACATTGAATTATGAGGTCTTTCTGGTCACCTCCAACAGGTTGCTTCTACTTTGCATGATATGGATGCCAGCTGAGAGAACTGAGCAGAGTGTTGTCCATGTGTGTCTTGGGAACAGTGCAATCTGACTCTCCAAGACTTGGGCTGCCCAGTGCTGTTGCAGGAATGAAGACTAAACCCCAAAATGGAAGCCGCTCAGAGCAGCATGGAAACAAGAACATTTAGGATCTTTAGAGCAAACCATGTCAGTCATAACCGCTTTTGCTTTTATGCCAACTGTACTCTTTGTCCGGAAAGAGCCAGCCCTTTGAGGGGGGGTGGTGTTGTCTCTTGGTTTTGTGGGAAAAATGGCATTTTTAGTCTGTTTTTTGAGGTGAAAATGAAGTTAATGTAGAAGATGAAGGGTGAATTGAAGAAAAACTTTTGGACCCATTAAAGACTGCTCTGATTGCTTTGTGAAAGTAGTTTACAAGCGCCCACCAGGACTTCGTAAGGCAAGAGCCGAGGCTGCCACGCTCCCCAGTTAGCATCAGGTCTTAGGCTGCTTTCCTTCCCAAAATGGCCTCATTCTGTGGGAGACCTTCTCTCTGACACTAGGGCCACCTTTCAAAGCCTGGATCTAGCATACTGCACACTGTTAAGACTGTCTATTGCCCAGTCCCACCTGAAGATAGACTTAATCTTCAAGCGTCTGTAGGCAGCACACTGATGGACCAGGAGTCTTGAAAGGACCCCCTGATGGTGTGGGACGTGGGCGCAGGCAGCACTGTGGACCCTGATGGAAGGCAGGACTCCCGACATCTATGGCGCTTTAGACCCAGATGGACTTTCCTTCTTATGTGACAGCCCTCGGGGTCTTAGGGTGAATGCTCAAAATATTTGGAAGGATTCCCAACAAATTCCCAGGGTACTCCAGACACATCTGCTTCGACCTTTAACCCCAGAAAAGGGATGTCACCAGGTGAGAACTCTGGTGCCCTTAGATTCTGTGCACTGTGCCAACCCAAACCGCTGTGTAGGTTCAGCTGAAGCATGGAATGTGTGTCACTAGCTTAGAGGCTAGAATGAGACACATCTTGGGAAGGAAGTTGGAGGTCATGACTAGGAGAGGATAGGAGAGGGCTTCCATGGCATAGGCCCTGGCTATTTATTGGCCTGGGTAGCAGTTAATTGCATGCATTTACTTTATAAGAACCCACCACATTCTTCACTTGAGATTTGTGGCCTTGCCTCTCTGCATATTATAACTCATACAAAGTTTGCTTAAAACCCAAGTCCTGTGTCATTCTCAAGAGACCATCTCTGCAGCATTCTTTACTGTGCTCCTACAGATGCTCAGAGTCTCAGCGTGCCCCTCTCCCTAGCTGCAGTAATAGAGCTGAGATCCCTCCATAAACACAGCCACTGGGCAATGACAGTGCAGCCTCGCTAGAACCAGAGTTCTCCTGTGTGCTCCAGAACCGTGCAGTGAGAGCTCCACATGTGACTGGCAATCTAGAGTCCCTCGGGGATAGCTCTTCTGGAGCTGCCAAATTCTGACATGTTTGGCTCCATTAAGGGGAGCATAAGGAAGGATCCAGATAGAAGGCAACACGTAGCCTGTGTCGGGGATTGCAGCTGCCAACAGTCTAGAAACAATTTGGCATGACTAGACTAAACAGGAGGTGACAGACAGGCTCTCTCAGGTGATGGTGTGGTTGGTCCCCTGAGGATTATAAGAGCCTTTCGATCTCAGCTTGGCCCCTGCCAAGGATGCTTCTTTAACCCAGGTTCTTGAGGACAGCTGTCACTGAATTGGGGTTACTGATCTCAGAAGAAGGGGTGTCCAACTTGGCTGACCTCTGAGTGGTAGCTTCTAAGTTAGGGAAAAAACCTGGTGGCAAGGTCCAAACCAGCAGAGTTTGAACTGGCTGGTTTTCTGTTAACTTGACACAAGCTACAGTCATCAGAGAGGAAGGAGCCTCAGTTGAGGAAATGCCTCCATGAGATCCAGCTGTAAGGTGTTTTCCCAATTAGTGATCAGTGGGAGAGGACACAACCCTTTGTGGGTAAAGCCATCCCTGGGCTGGTGGTCCTGGGTTTTATAAGAAAGCAGGCTGAGCCAGCCATGAGGAGCAAGCCAGTGAGCAGCACCCTCCATGGCCTCCAGGTGCCTGTCCTGCTTGAGTTCCTGTTCTGACTTCTTTCAATAATGAACATCAATATGTAAACCAAATAAACCCTTTTCTCCCAACTTGCTTCGTGGCCATGCAGTTTGGTCGCAGCAGTAGAAACCCTGACTAAGATAGAGTCCTTTATGAGCCTCATATCAGTTGCACTTTTGACCTGTAAACTCTCCCCACACCCTGTTCTCTATCTAGACATAATCCTTCACGCTTGCTGGCCTGCCCTCCCTTGCTTTCAGCATGCCTCTTGCACCTCTGCTCCTTCCCACAGAGCCGATGATCGGTGAGCATATGCCTCAGACCTACCTGGGCAGGAAAACAATATCTCACTCACCATCCTCTTCTTCCTTCCCCACAGGGGGACCTAAACCTCAGGTGGAGAGAGTTGGCAGAGCACGTTTAAAGCCGCCGCTCAGGTTTCCAGGCAGAAGCACGTCACCTGTGGTTTCTTAAAGAGCTGGGGTGGAGGTCCTAAACGGTGGACCAAGAACAGTGAGTCCCAACAACTGAATCCTTGATGCGATTTTTTCTTTTTCCAGAAACCTTATGCTTGTTCTTGGTGGGAATTAGAAGTGAATCTCAAAGGCAAAAGTAAAAAAAAAAAAAGCAACAACAAACACACACACAAAAAAACCAAACCAAACCAAACCAACAACAAAGCCCTTGTGTTTCTGAAAGATAATTGAATTGTGTTAATGCTTTCCCCTGTGCTGGGTGTCTTTGTCGTCACCCTCCCCGCCACCTCCCCCCCCCCCCATTCCTCGGCTCTCAGACTTTGAGCTGAGGCTGTCTCCTGCAGGCTGTTCCAGCGCTCTCGTCCAACAGTTTGTTTACAGCTGCTGTGCTTCCTTTTCAAAACTTTTCGTGTGAACAAGCACAGTTCCTGCTTTGTGGTTCACAACAGTCCCTCCTGTAATCATTTATTATCGTATTTCATGAGATGATTGATTGACATTAGATCCCTGGCAATTAAGGATTTATTGCTGTGTTTCTTTCTTCCACATACCCTTTAAGGACAGAGCATTTGGGAAGGGGTGGTGACAAACAATTACATGCGTCAAGGTTGAGAAGATAGTTTGTTGTTTCGTTTTGCATTTTTTTTTTTTGAGACAGGGTCTCTCTGTGTGGTCCTGGCTGTCCTGGACTTGCTTTGTAAACCAGGCTGGCCTCTGACTCACAGAGATTGGCCTGCCTCTATCTCCATGAGTGCTGGGATTACAAGCGTGCGCCTGGCTTGATAACATAAAGGTTTAGACCCCCTGAATGATCCTCCCAACTGAAACAACAATCTTCTAAAATCCTAAGTTAATCACCAAACTGGCATTCAAGAAAGACATCCGCAGAGCCCAACACGAGGTGAGGCTGTCATCCTAGGTACTGAGGATGCAGAGGCAAGTCATAAAGTCAAGACCAACCAGACAACTTAGCAGGAACCCATCTCAGAATAAAAAAATCAAATAAAAGGACTAGAGGCGTAACTCAGTGGTAAAATACTCGCCTGGTGTGCATGAAGCTGTGGGCTACATCTCTAGTGCTGTGAAAGAAAGGATGAATAAATATACACCCTCAAGCTTCACAGGACAAGGTAATGGGAAGTAAAGCTTGTGTAAAGGGGACTCTCAAAGTGTGCCTGCTGTCTGTCTATAAGGACAGTGGGCAGTGAGCCTCTACAGAGATGGAAAAACTGGCTTTGGTCATTCTAAATGGTAGGAAATAACATCTTAAATTCGGAACCAAAACCCAGTGCTTCTTTGAGTTTGTAGTTCAAAATCACAGGCTTTCTGATCCTAACACCTTCCAGCATAATATGCTTAAAGTGATCCTAGAAGCCGGACCTAGTGGCACAGGTGGGTGGCTAAGCCAGCTCCTGAGGCTGAAGTGGGAGGATCAAAAGTTCAGAGCCAGCCTGGGCTACAGAATGAGTTCAAGGCCAGTACGACAATGGAGTGAGACTCTGCCTCAAAATAGAAAGTAAAAGAAGTCTGGGGATACAGCTCAGTAATAGAGTGCTTGCCTAGCATGCATGAAGCCCTGGGTTCAGTCCTTAATAGTGCCCCCAAAAGAGTAAATGAAAGAACTGAGTGGCGGCACACACCTTTGATCCCAGCACAGGCAGGCAGATCTCTGAGTTTGAGGCCAACCTGATTTACAGAGTGAGTTTCAGGACAGCCAGGGCTACACAGAGAAACCCTGCCTCAAACAAACAAACAAACAAACAACGAACAACAATAACAATAATCAACAGGGCTGGAGAGATGGCTCAGCAGTTAAGAGCACTGGCTGTTCTTCCAGAGGACCTGGGTTCAATTCCCAGCACCCATACGGCAGCTCACAACTGTCTGTAACTCCTGTTCCAAGGGATCCAATTCCCTCACATTTTCAGGCAAAACACCATGTGCATAAAATAAAAATAAATAAATTATAAAAAACCAATAAACAAACAAACAAATGGAAATATACTGAGTGATTCCATGTTGCTATGGGTACTCACTCTCCAGGGTGCTCAGCCTCACCCTGGCTCTCAAATACTTCACTGTCAAAGTCACAAAACACACATAGACACCAAGTTCAGCAGAAATCCCTCCAAGAACTTCAGATAATAAAATTCCTAGACATAGCATAAAGTAAGTTTTAATAGTTTAAAGAAATAAAAGAGAAGCTAAAAAAATTCAGGTAAAAAGAAATTATAAATAAGACTTGGGAAAGAATCCAGATTAATTTCTACAAAGAAAAGAAAAATACTGTGTTGAATCTTAAAACTCTTTGGCTAGATTAAATAGCAGTTTGGCCATAACTGAGTGAAAAATAAATAAACTGAAAGTTATGCCCTCTACCCCCCCCCAAAAAAAAGTGGCATGTAGCAGAAAGACAAAGACATGGGAACAGGAGACATTAGAGGACATGGCACGGAGAGAGAGGGAGCTGGGGTGTCCCAAGCAGGACAGCTGGGGTTCCAGCAAGGCCAGGTCATATTCAAAGAGGCAATGGCTGGGGAAACTCGAAGCCCAAGGAAGGTCTTTTAGAGTTCACATCTAGGAAAATCTCAAGGCACAGAGGAGATGGCGAAAGCTGACTGGGCTCGTGGTTGACTTTTCAGCAATAGTCAGATGTAGGGACAGAATCAGTATGAAACACTTAATAAAGTGGCAGTGAGTCGAAATACAGCAATAACCACAGTGATTTGTCATTCAGTAAACACTGTAGTGAAAGGTGAAGACTGACTTAAAGTTCCAGGTGCCTGTGAAGAGTCTGGCAGGAATCTCAAATGATTGTCAGCTGTGCGCACTCAGTGACAGAGCCACACAGACAGCAAAAGGACAAACAAGATGCAGCACTCACAGCCAGAGTTCAGGTACGTCAGCCACGTCAGGTAGCACACCTGTAAGTCCAGATCCGAGGGTCCCACACCTTCTGACCTCTGCCCATGCACAGACATACAAGTAAAACAAAATAAAAATGAATTTTGAAATAAGTGTAGATGAAGAAGACAATGAACACACTTAAATTAAGCTACAAGTACAGAACGTTCCACCTAGTAGGAGAATAAGTATTACTTTTGAGTACTGGTAGGATGTTTATGAACATTGGCCATGTTAGGGCACAAACCTAGTCTCAATATTCAAAGAATCCCTTTCATACTAATTGCATCCTCTGACCACAATCCAACTAACAAGAAGCAAGACGGAGCAGGATAGAGGAGGTTGTTCTGGCAACACAAGTGAGTCATTTAAACGGGGCATGCTTGCAATCCAGCACTGGGGAGACAGAGCCAGGAGGCCCAAGGTCCAGCCTGGGGAGACAGCTCGGTGAGTAAGAGTGCTTCCTGGCCAGGCATAAGGATCTGATTTGAAATCTCAGTGCCCGGAAGCACCCATAACCCCTAGCAGTGTGGGGGTTGGAGACAGGGGGCTACCTGGAGCTTACTGGCTGCTAGCCTAGCTCTGAACTCAGTGAGCTCCGAGTTCTCCCTGGCTTTGACTTGGGCGGACACAGACGGACAGACGGACACACACAAAGTTCAAGATCACCCACAGCTACATAAGGAGTCGGAGGCTGGCCTTATTCCACAATTGCAACAGCAAGCAAGCAGGAGAGGCGGCCCAGCACTGAAGCGAATGGATTGCTCTTGCAGGAGACTCGAGTTTGGTTCCCAGCACCTGCATCTGGTGCCTCACAACTACTTGGAACCTTGGCTCCAGAGGATGACGCTTCTGGCCCCTGTGGCAATGGCACATGTGCACATACACCATTTAAAATAAATCTCAAAACAAAACAAGGCTAACAACAAACACACAACTATCTTGTATCATTTGACCTAACAAGTTTTTTCTCTTCTACTTCTGTTCAAGGCAGCAACAGACACCCTGCAGGCCATCACTATCTGTATGGCCCAAAGCTCTAAATTGCTCTGATCTGTAGTTTATCTGTTTTTGGCAAGAATCAAATACTATTTTTTTTCCTTTTTATTTTCATTTTATGTGAGTGCTTTGCCAGCGTGTATGTGTGTGTACTTCGTGTGTGCCTGGTGTCCTGGGAGGTCAGAAGAGGTCATCAGATCCCCTGAAACTGGAATGTGAGCTGCCATGTGTGTGCCAGGAACTGAACCAGGGTCCTCTTCAAGAGCAGCCAGTGCTCTTAACTGCTGAGCCGCTTTTCAGTCCTTACAGCTGTTTTAAAACTCTACATTGTATAGTGTTTTGCTTGCACTCCTTGTTAATTGCTTGCTCTGAGGTTCATGGCTGTTTCCATCTTCCTCCTTTCCTGGATCAGTGGGGGGTGGGGTAGGGGGCAGGGAGCGGATTGTCCTGCAAAGAGGCCAGAAGTGTCAAGATCATTGACTCCTTTTGACTATACTTACTGATCCAACTGCTGCTTCAAGGTTCCTGCTCTGATTTCCTTTCACAGAGACTGTGTGTGGGGTGTGTAAGCTGAAGTAAACCCTTTCCTCTCCAAGTTGCTTTTGTTCTCAGTGTTTTATCACAGGGATGAGAACCCTGACCAAGACCAACAGCCAGGCTGAGTTACAACGTGGTTGGCTTCAGCCCTGCAGATGCTGAGGGCGGAGCTTAACAGTTATTGAGCTACAGCTGAAAACGGTTGCATTAAAATATTTCAAAATTAATATGGTGAGTGTCCTCTGTAAGAAGTATGGGGGGGTTAATGAAATATTTTAAAAGCATAAGAAAGGACTTAAAAGACCAATCGGGTGTAGTGGCATACACCTTTAATCCCAGCGCTAGGGAGGCAGAGGTAGGTGAATCTTTCTGAGTTCAAGGCCAGCCTGGTCTACAGAAAGAGTTCCAGGACAACCAAGATTACAAAGAGAAACTCTGACTCAAAATCAAAACAACAAAACAAACAAACAACACTCCCAAAACTAAATAAGTTAACAGACCATAAATTTTAAAAAATTGAACTAGGTAATGCAGAAATTTTAAAATTAGATCTTTAAAATAATATAGATAATCCCATGGCAAGACTGATCAACACATGGAGAAAGAATTGTTTAGGGGCGTGATAGGATGTAACTAAAGATGCTGTAGAAATTACATGGTTAAAAAACTAGAATAAACAACTTGATGCCAATACATTTTAGAAATGGATAAGTTCCTGGAAACGGAACTTATTAAAGCTGACTAAGAAACAGTAGTATGAAGTCTTATGTCCCCTCGAGAGAAAATTTCAACTGGCTCTTCAGATGTTTTCACAAAGAGAACACCACACCAAACAGCTCTATAAAAGGACCATAGGCCGGTGCAGAGAACAGAGCCTGAGCCAAAGGCTTAGGGGTAGGCGTTCGTTTGGGAAAGTCAAGTGTTTTATATGGGGGCAGGAGGAACCAGGAAAAAAATTAACAAGATGCAAATGGACACGGCTGAGCAGTCTGGGTAGAGCATTCCTCCGGGTCCTGCATGCCAGGGGATGAGAGAGGAACGTGTGGACCACATTTCTGATCCCGGTTGGCCAAGAATTGCCCCCAGTGGGGGTGAGGGTGGGGGCAGGGCACTATTCACTGTTTTAAACGTCTACATTTTCAAACCCTTGAGCACCAGGCCTGCAAGTTGGGACCTCAGAGTGAGAGGCAGATGCGGGAGCTGAGGAGCATGCCTTCAGGTTACAGCTGTGCAGAGCTGCTGGACAGCTGCAATGAGACCAGAGGACGGGAGTTCAGCGCCCACCTGGGCACAGGAAGAGATGTGCCTAGTAAGCTACAACAAAGTCCAAGCCCTCCTTCATTTCATCTTTAATGAAGAAAAGTCTTAACCAAAATATTAGCGAACTAAATCCAGCAGCAAGACAACAAAAGCACCAAAAACAAAACAAAAAAACAGATTCAAGAGGGAAGATGGACACATAGTTATCTAGGCAGGTGCATTCTATTTTATTATTTTTTAAAAGACAGTCTCACAAAGCTGGCCTGGAACTCACTATGTAGACCAGGTTGGCCTTGAACTCAAAGAGTTCAGTTTGCCTCTGCCTCTTGAGTACTGAGATTACAGGTGGCAGCCACAGCCTGGCATTTACAGGGGGCCTAGGGATCCAAACTCGCATCCTGAGACTTGCGTGGCAAACGCTTAGCCCTCCGAACAATCTCCCCAGCCCAGGCATCATGAATAGTAAAATAGTGCATTTGGGAAACTGAGGCAGGGGATCATGAATTTGAGATCAGCCTTGGATCTATATGGGGAAAGCCCATCTCAATTCATAAGTAAGTCATAATCAGCACATCATGCACAGAAAGTACTAGAAGACTATAGAAAGGTAGGACGCACTCATAAACGCCAGGTATTATTTTCATTTTTCTCTTATACAGACTTTGATAGCTGACTTTGTCACAATAGTGAAACTATTTCTTAACTTTCCTAGACTCTGAGATGGTCCTTTCTCCAAACTCCTTACCTTCCTGCGTTCACTTCCACGACTTTGGATGAAACGAGACCCCAGAAGTTAGCCAAACATCTCCCCACACAGTCGAAGGCTTGCCCATGTCCTGACTGGCGCCGGAGAAGCCAGGGCACTCTATAGCACTTTCCCACAATGGCTTGCAGTGCCACATTCCTCCTCTAGTCTTGAGGCTCTTGCTGATTTATGATTTCAATTCCCTTTACCAGGGCCCTGCCCACTCACTCACACAAATAAAGACTAACCTTTAGCTGTAGAACAGTCGCTCTCACTGTGTATAAGCTGAGGACATGACCACTCCACGGTATGGTTGAGGGGAAGGTTTTTATTGTTAATATGAGTGGGAGTACAGCAAGAGGCATCTGGAAGAGTCCAGAGAAGAGAGATAAAGTAGTGGACTGAACATGGCCAGCAGGCTGGACCTGGTCATGAGAGGGGAGAGTGAGAGAGGTGCCAGGCGAGTGCAGGCGAAAAAGACCGAGAGAGTGCTAGCAGCTCTAAGAAGACTCTGGGGGTGGGGACAAGGGGTCAGCACTGATGCTGAACTGTGACACCGGTGATGCTCAGGGACCCTGGAAGCCAGCATGCTCTTTGCTATGCTGATAGCTGCCACCAACCGCCATTTGTCCTTCTGCAGTGATAAGTGGGAAACGGACTCTTTAGTCCTGACACACCCCTCCTGTCCTTTTGGCCACATAGAAGGATCTTCACTTTATTGATCTTCATTTCATTCATTTTATTGACCATTCTGTCAGTCAATCCCACTGATTTTCAAACTTTCTAGGAAGTAATAAAAAAAAATCCAACACTCAAGGGGCAGATGAGCAATAAAATACCTAAAACTTACAACAATAATCTACATGAATAACCTTTATAAACTCTGGAAATACTGTTGACTGGTGGGGCATGCTTTATAATTCAAAATAAAAATCTGGGGCAAGAGGGAAGTACTCTCCCGCCTGCTGAATCCCCTACTTCTCTGTTAGAGTCTGAACAATTGGACACTCTGAGGATGCAAAATCCTCCCAAAGGAATCCAATAACCTGAGAAGGGAGACAGGGCTCATGTTTTATTATCTATTTTTGTTATTTTATTTTATGTGTAAGGGTATTTTTCCTGCTTATAGATCTGTGCACCACAGGCTTACCTGATGTACTCTCTCTAAAACTATCTTATTTACATTTATTTATTTATTTTTCCCTACTCCACCCAGTCCCTTCCAACACCCAACACCAGGTAGTAGAGAAAGGTTAGAAGGGAAAGGGGAAGCAGTTCTCTTTGGTTACTTCTTGCTGGTTAGGGTCTTTGGGTTCCTTGGAGCAAGTCCAATCTTCGTTTCAGGATCTCTTCAAGTTCTTCTTCTTGTCAAACTGCAACATCAGCAACCAAAAGCAACAGAGGGGAAGCAACGGCATTCTTCTGCTTCCTCGGAGCCCTTCTTTCTCTCCCTGGGCCCTGGCATTTATTCCCTCTTTAGAGTCTTCAGACTTAAACCATCTGCAGCTGGGAAAGAGCATCCCATTAGAGCCCTCATGAGGCAAATAGTGCACTGCTGTGGACCATCTGAATCAGCCCCATATCTCACAGCTGAGATGAAAACAAAAGCATGTCTCTATAACACAACTGAGTTTTTAAAGACAAACGTCTGCTACACTTCCCTGGCATCTACAAAGTCCAGAAGAATGTGTCAGATTCCCTCAAACTATAGTTACAGAGAGTTGTGAGCTGCCACACAGGTGCTGGGAATCTAGCCGGGTCCTCCGGAAGAGCTGCCAGCGCTCTGAGCGCTGAGTCTTCCCTCCAGCCCCAGAGCTTGTGTTGTGAGGACTCTGTTTCACTGTATTCTGGTAACATGGAACTCACGCACAGGTGTGAGTGCGCTACCACAAGCTACAGCCTTACTCTTCCTTTCACTTTATATTTTGACTCTGGATTCCAGGAAGTTGGTCAGGCTGTCCTTGAACTCACTAAGTAGTCCAGGAAGAGCTGGAACTTGGGATCCTCCGGCCACAGGTTCTGAGTAGTTGAGGTTACAAGTGTGCACAACAAGTGGCTAGAATAGTTTTATGCTGGAAAATAAAAAGTCCTATTATCAGTTAAGGGTTGGAGATGGTGGATAAAGTAAACATCTTGCATTAGGCAACAAAGTCTTGAGTGAGCCTGACCCTTTCCCCTTTTCAGATCTCACCACACACACACACACACACCCTCTCCAGACTCAGCCATTCTGCATTTGCTAGTCTCTCAAATGGGATCTCCTTCAAAGGTCCTCACATAGCTTTCTTCTTGTCATTCAGGTTTCATATCAAATGTCTTATTCCAGAAAGGAATAAGACAGTCTACTCCATCTGAAGTGTGTTCCCACCACATCATTCTTTTTTCAAATATTTCTTTTTATTTTATGTGTTTGGGTGTTCTACCTGCAGGTGTGTCTTGTGTATCATGTGTGTTCATTGCCCCCGAATGTCAGAAAAGGACATCAGATCCCTGGAACTGAAGTTACAAATAGTTAAGATCCATCATGTAGGTGCTGGGAATCGAACCCACTGGAAGAGTATCCAGTGCTCTAAACCCTGGAGCCATCTCTCCAGTCCCACCATATCACATTTTATGCCAATCATTTTAGTTGTGAATTATCTTCTCTTCTAATTACAACTAAATACCAGCTATCTATCTACATATTGATATCTCTTTGGTACTTAGAATGATCCATACCATGTGATAGGAACTCAATAAACATACCAGTGAGATAAGCTGCCTTAAACAGAGGACCTTTAATGTGTGCACCTACAAAAGCTCTTCAGCCGAAAGAAACAGTATAGAGTGTATCCCAAGGTGATTGGAAGTATTTCCTGAAGCATCAAGTGCGAAATTTCACAGTTCCCACACTAGCCTAGGCTGTACGGCTAAGTGACTCTTAGATGCTGTCTGGAAACCAGTGAAGTGAAGGGCAGAATCCCGAGCGTAGAGTAAAGATGTGTGATGTGGAAACAGTCCTAGGAGTGCACGGTAATAAGTAGTTGGAGACCTATGCCCAAGGTTGTCCCTAATTCAGAAGAAAGTTATCCATAGGATGTCTCCGAATCCACTCGCTGGATTTGCTCCCTTCTGTTGAGGCTTCCTTGTAAACAGAAAAGTTATTGCCATCAATATAAACACACACACACACACACACACACACACACACACACACACACACTGTATACAACTTCAGTAAATGCTCCAAAGTTCATCCTAACAGTTAAATTACAATGTAACTACCCATAATGTTATTTTGTAACTAGCAAGGGTTCCCAAGGGTTCCTGTGCCTAGACATTGTGGCAGTTCCCTATCTGAATGACTCAGTAATTGTCATCCTGTTCATCCATTAAGGGCCAAAGCTGAGGCAGGTTGGGAGGGTGCAGAGGAGGTTGTTTTGTCCACTTACTATCTTCCCAGGGGAAATTCGGGGAGGACTTTGGAAATACCTTCTGGAACTTTTGGACTTGTTTTCATCCAGGCAGGAGAAAGGTAAACTGGGAATACAGAAGGGCACGCAGAGGGAAGAAGAGAAGGAAAGACTGTCTGGGGAAGTTAAAGTAACTAACTCATCTCCTTCTAGGATGAACTGCAAACAAGTTCAATAATTTACTTGAAAATAGTTTTGCTAAATGCTCCTAAACGGGCTTGATAGTTCATAGGAAAGAGAATCTTTGCAGAAATAAGGCCCCAATTAAATTGCGTACTAGCTGCAGAAGTATTGTGATTGTGCTTAAAGCGCAGGCACCATAAAAATTGTCTTCTGTAAGGAGATGCAAGGAAATGTCAACAAGTGAGAAAAGTTAGGGAAACTTCATCGGGGTGACAAATGTGTGGAAGAGGACTTTCATTTTATTCCCTAGCAGGGAGGGTGGGCTGGGAGGGGGGTACCGAGCCATCAGGCTTAGAGCCACTTGCTTTCCCAGAGGCATATGGGTAAGCATAACCCTTTCTTTAGCCTTTCCTGCTAAAGAAAGAGGCTGAGTTGAACCCACTCCTGAGCCAGTAGAATGAATGCAAAAGATTGGAAACCTTGTGGAAGAGTCTCATTTCCCAGAGAGGAAGAGACTGGACTCCACCCCCCACCCCGCACCCCCGCACCCCGCAGCGCTCTCACAGCCTGGGGCTGCACAGAGGTGTCACTGAGTCCTATCTAAGTGGGAGACACTCCCACACTTTCCAGAATCTATCCTTTCTGGCATCTGCCCTGTGAGTGAGGGAGCAACTACTCATCTTGCACTATTAAAGGTGGATGCCCTTGACGGTCTCTTTCTGTGACTAGATCGTGCACTTTGCTAGGAACTGAAGGCGTAGAACATGAGCTCTTGCTGAGCCTGAAAATGTTCCAAATAAACCTTGAAGAAAGAAAGGACAAGCAGACTGGGAAAGAGAAGGAGGAAGAGGAGTAGGAGGAGAATAAAGCTGTAGGAAAGCACTGAGGACTCTTAAGTATGTTTATAGAAATGTGATTCTTCAAACCAGGCTAAGGCTTTATAGTCAGATCTAGGAAGCTAGACCAAACAGTGACGTGCTCTCTGTGCACCTATGATGATTTGAGGTAGGATCCCTAGAGCCCATGTAAAAATTTGGGGGCACCTGCAACCCCCAGCCCTGGGGGGGAAATGGTAGAATCTGATGGCACATACAATAAGCTCTACCTCAGGGTCAGGGAGAGACCCTGTTTCAAAAAAATTCAATGCAGAGAGTGATACTGGAAGACCCTGATGTCAACCTCTGGCGTCTATATGTACACACACAGGCAAGCATAGCATACCCACACACATATGTGGGAACACACACACAGAGAGACTTTGAATTCTTCCTCCCTGCTCTGTTCCCTTTCCCTCCCTTCCTCTGTCCTTCCCTCTCTTTCTTCCTTCCTTTTTTTGTTTATTGAGTACTTACAGCTGTAGACCCAGGTGTAAGACACAGCTTACCCCCCCAAGAGCTCATTAATACAACAAAACAAAATGCCTTAATAGAGTGTCAGCGAAGTGTGAAGAGAGCAGTTACACCCCAGTGAGCTGACCGGAAGGCTTTACCGTGGTGGTAACAGCTGACCAAAAGACAGAAGGCGTGCTAAGCCAGAGTTCAAGCTGGTTATCTTAGTGCTCTCCCTGTGGTGCTACCCTCATGATCATGATGGCAAAGGGAAGCATATCCTTTCATGCTCACATGAGCCTTTCCAAAGCAGAGCTTTTTACCTGGCTAGTGACAGCAGAGTAAGCCAGAGAGACCGGGAACAAGAGAAGAGCCCAATGCGCCATTTCTTGAAGGGGACATATGGGAAAGAAGCTTATCTTAAGACCTGGGGAGAGAGAGAGATCTGGCAGCCACCCAGCAAGGAAGCAGGGACTTCACCCGAATCCTGCCATCAGCCCAACTGAGCAGGAAGGCAGATTCTGTCCCCGCACCTTCAGATAAGAGCCCACCTGGCTACCACATTGATTTTGGAGGCGGGGGGAGGCTGGTAAGAGTTTCACAAAGAACCCTGTGCAGCTGCCAGGACTCCTGAACTCTGGACAGTAAGATAACACAGGGTGTTGTTCTGTGCTGTCATGTGTAGTGCTCTGAACAGAAACCAAGGCAGGAGGGTTTTCTGCTCAGCAGAAGAGCACGAACCTGGTGATACAGAGAACTCAGAGAACTTGGGAATGGCTCTGGAGGGGGTGTGAGTGTGAAGGGATTGGCGTAGAGAGTCTACAAATTTGAGGTTGAGGATGTCATCAACTTTCATACATTTCAAGGAATTTCGCCTTGATTCTTTTGTTTGGTTTTGAGACAGGATCTCCTTCTGTCACTTCAGCTGGCCTTCAACTTCAACTAACTCTAGTAAAGTTATTCTTTATTAGTCAGGTTAGTTATTGCTATTATTTTGACCTTGAACTCACCTGTAACCAAGAAGGAACTTGAACTCCTCATCCTCCTGCCCTCCACCTCTTGTCCATCAACACAAATGTTCAATGAGGATGCAGGGATGAAAATAGAGTATGACACCATCAAGTCCCTTGAGCAGCATGGCCTGAGGGGGTGAGGGAGGGACAGGCAGCCCATGCACAGTGTGTGCTCAAAGCATGAAGAACACGGTACCATCAGAGGCTCTCTCTCTCTCTCTCTCTGCTTCTGCTCCCAGATCCCATTCTGGTGCCTTTTCTCCTAGACCCACTCAACCACCCAGCTAGCCCAAGGAGATCCAGCCCAGATGGGAATACCTGCTTCAGCTCAAACAGGTCAGGGAAAGGTGGAGAGTGGATCTCACCGAGGCACAGTTGAGGCTCAGAACAACCAGTGTTCAAGAGGCACATTTCACTTTGCCATGAGGTAGGAAGACATGGCCATGCGTGGACTCAACCAGGACCATGTTTAAGCCTGGAACTTTCACTACGGCTGTCCCCGTGTTGGAGAGCACCAAAGACAGGACAATCTAAATTGTTTGACAACAAAGCTCACATACTGACCCCTCAGCTCAGGGACCCTCCTCGGGTCCTGACACCTCCTGAGCCAGAAGAAGGACTGGGAAAATGGACTTGGAGCTATCGTATGTCATTGTGGATGCATTTAGCCCAGAACATTAGGGGCTTCCCAGAGATGGTGGCATGAGTCTACGTACTCAGCACTCATGCCTTGAGTTGCGGGCGGCCCGGCTGCTTTTGCCAGGCCTGTGAGGCTGGGTTTGGAGCGGGAGGGACAGGAAGGAGACTATGTAGGGGAAGGATGTGGTTGATCTTTCTTTAAGAGCACAGTGTGTTATCTTTTGGGTCGAGAAAATTATAGGGGATTGATAAACTTACTAGAACAGCAAGAATCACACTGTTTGTATTTTTTTTTCGGCTTTAAATAAGGACATTCTTCTCCCAAAATATCCTCCTTAGCCTTAAAGAATCTCAGAGAAGCTTGGAGACCACCAGATTCTTAGAAGTGAATCCTGGCAAGAGCTGATGATTATTAGGAAACATGCGGTCCTTGAGTGACTCTGGTCCCAGCACATGAGAACATCTGTCTCCTCTCAGGTTCTAAGAGGTTTTACTTCTCACCTGTAGCCCAAGCCCACAGCTGCCCCAGCCCTGAGGGCACTGGGGTGAGAATTCCCCAGCTTGTGGAATCATATAAGCAGTTTGGAGCAAAAAGCCCAGACAAAGGCTGGGGAACACATCTTTTGGCTGAAGGTCAATCTTGCTTTCTTTCCGGATGATTCTGTGCGGCCTGGCACAGGATGCTGGGCCCTCGCCTTCAACCTCACACCAGTGGTAAGGATAGTCTTCCCAGAGGCTCAGCTTGTTTACTTTACCCTGTGGCCTACACCCCCTCTTGACCTAGAGGAAACCCACCCACCCCAGAAAAGATTTGTCCCCAAAATTGCGAAGTAAGGCTCTCTGGTCTCCACAGGAAGACCAGGCCAAGATGGGGTAAGAGACCCAGGTCAGTGTGGCCAGTGTCTGTATGGGGGCAGGGGCATGTTGAACTCAAAGCCCTGCAGACTCTGCTGTCTGCCTGAGGCCACAGGCTAGATGGGTACAGATCCAAGCTGTACAGTCCCATCATGAATCCCCAAAGGCAGTGAGGGGTTGGGGCCCAAGTGCAGATGGGCAGTGGAACATCAGATCCTCCCTGGTTAGATGTCCAGAGACACCATAGGCTAGAGCTAGAGTTGCTTAGCATCACAGTCAGCAGAGAAACTGCGAGCTAGTAACCCGGGAGTTAGAGATTCCTGCGCCACGCCAGCACCTCCATCCTTGCCCTAGACCCAGCTCAAGGTGCTCCTGGTCCCCAAGGCACCAGGTGCAGAACAGTCAGCTCTCAGTTTCCTACACTCGCTGGGGTAGGATCAGGTCTGACTCCCACCCCACCCCGGGCGGTTGGGCGGGCGCGCAATTACACAGCTCACCTGCCGCAGCAGTAATCAGTAATCGGCCCAATTACTCTAACTGCTGGTGCCGGCAGGAAGACGCCACCCACACAGCATTGCGGAGAGATTTTCTTCCACAGCTGTTTACCTATCCTGAGCGCCGCGAGAACTCTGTGCACTCTCGCTCCGGATGACTCCGCTCCCACCCGAGGAGACAGGACTGGGGAAAGTCAAAGAGGGCACAGAGCACTTCAGCTCTGCGCAAGGCTGCCGTCCAGTCTCCACGCTCTTCTCTGTCAGGCAACGCGTGCAACATGGGTTATGTCAGAGTGGCCAGTGAAAGGTCATAGATTGTGCTTTGCAGAGACGATCTGAGAGCCAGTGGCATAGAGGGTCCTGAAATTCAGCATTCATCATCCATTGCTGAGGGAGGGAGGGGCAGCGTGTCCCTGCTGTCTGGCTAGCGGTGTAGCCAGCGTAGTCTCTCTAGGCTTGGCCTGGCCCGCTTACATGAGGGCGGGCTGTGGGGGAGCTAAAATAAAGGTGGAAGTCACCTGAAGACGTCTTGATTGCTGTTTCAGATGAGCGGTCTACAGAGCCCACGCTCCGAATCAGCACCCGAAGCACCCGCAGCACCCGGGAACCTGCGATTCAGGAAGAGGAAAGGGTAGTTTGGATGTGTCCACACACCGTTCCCGACGCTCACCCTGGCCTGGAGTCCTGAAAGCCAGGACGATTGGCTGCAGGCCATTGGACAGACACTGCTTCAGCGCGGTAGCTTGGGTTATTGATGTCCACGGACACTATTTTTCAGATGGGGCTGTTTGGTTTCTGAGCATAGGTCACAGTTTCTGATAAACCAAGAAAATCTGGCCCCTTCTGCCGTGTCCCCCCACCAGGAAGGACTCTGCACCCCGGGGTCTCTGAGGAGTGTCTGCCTCAGAAAGGGCTGGACAGGTGAGATGGTTCCAGCAGCATCACAACGCCTTCACTGCACCTGTTGGTGGCTGCCACCTCCAGGCTCCGTTTGAACCTCCAGGCCCGGTCTGATGCTCATGTCTTTTTGGGTCCCTGAAATGCACCCGGTTCCTGGTTATACTCCAAGAAGGCTCGCAGTAGCCAAGCCAGAAGGCCGAGTAGCTGTAAGGACAGCCTGTTTGCAGAATCCTGGGGGCAGGGTCTAGCCTCGACCTTTCAGGGCTTTGAGCTTCCGCTTCTCTCAGATCATGACCACCGGAATTGTTCCTAACCCCTGGCCACTGGGCTAGGAATTTCAGAAGTGGTTTTTCCTCGCCAGTGCAGCATGGTAAGGTCTAACCTGAGGCTGGATTGGGAGAAAGCCTGAGATTCAAAGGCCTGCCATACACTATGAGTGCTTCTTTTTCAGTTTTCTTTTCTTTCCTTCCTTTTTTTTTGTTTTTAGACCGGATTTTCCCATGTAACCCAGGCTGGCCTTGAACTTGCAATCTTTCAGTCTCAGTGCTGGAAATAAAAATGTACACCACCACCTCTTGCCTAGAGATTCTTTTAAAATATCCCTCAGTGATAGGTTTTGATGAACAGCATGGGAATTTTGGGTGTGTGAGTGTATGCAGAGGACAATGCAGGTAGAGGGCAAAGAGGACCTGGCTTCAACGCCAAATGTCAACGGGTCTCATTATATTGGTGATGGAGTTGAGTCAACCCCTGTGTATCCCTCCTACCTGCTGGTATGCGCCCAGAAGTGGAGGGCAGAGGTCCACAGGACAGATCCGAGGAGAATAGATGCAAATGACAGACTAGGTGTCTGTACCTGCAATGGAGGATAAGGCAGTTCCAGAGCCAGGTGATACTGCTCATTTTCCTGGGGATGGCAGTGCCATCCTCCATCCTGCACCCTCCTGCTTAAAACATTAAGAAGGTAAACTTGGGATGTGAGGGCGATCTGGCTGGCTGGGTGCTCGGCTGTCCCCACCGCTCTGTGTGCTCAGGCAGGAGAGGCAGCCTTCCGAGGGGAGGACTCCTCCCCAGTCAAGGTTCTCTACCTAGAGTCTCCAGAAGGGGACGTGTGTAAGTCGAAAGCCACTGCAGGGCAGGGCCTTCCAGGTTTGGTTTGTACGATGTACTCCTCTACCTCTGACATACGGGTTTGTTTAAAATATCCCTCGGCGATCGCATTTGATGGACAGCATAGGAATTGTGGGCACAGTGTGAGTGTGTGTGGAGTGTGCGAGGGTCTGTGAGTGTGTACATCGTAATCGCCTATCTATGCTTTTCCACAATTCATACAACACAAGAACACTCACATTAAAACTATATGAAAAGAAGTTTGGTATGATCATAATATCAGACCACATCTACAGCAAAAAGGCAAAGCAGCAGGAAATCTCACACAAGCACTATGGAGCCAAAAAGGATCATTACGTTAGGACGTTAGACCAAGGAGATAGTTAACACTAACTACGTCTAGCAATGCATTTTGAGACATATGAAGCCATGTTTGTCAGATTAACAGAGAAACTGAGAAACACTCAATTATAGAAGAATTTGTCTGCCTTTTTAGAAACATGAAACCAAAGAGTAAAATTTTAATTAGAGCATAAATCCTGTTAATGGAAATTATTATTAAGTGCTGGGTTAAAGTGTATGAAACTGCACTGCAAACTGCAGAAGACATTCTCCTCAATCATACACAAGGAAGTACGTGTAAAAGTAGCCACAGGCACGGAATAGTATGGAATGATGGTAATTCCTACACTCAGGGGCTGAGGCAGGAGGGTGTAAGTGTGAGGCCAGCCCCGAACAGCTTACGAAAGTTTGGTCTGAATCATATACACACGTACATATACACATACTCATACCACATACATTCACACCATACACACAGATGCATGCACACACACACACACACACACTATATGCATATAAAATTGTAGCTATAGGTCTTGAAAGTTGGCTCAGTGGTTAAGCACCCTTGCTCTATCAAGGAGCCCAGGTTTGAATCTCACTACTAACATGAACACTCACCTCCTTGGGCATCAGGCATGCATGTGGTGCAAAACACTCATACACACAAAATAATAACATAATAAATTTAAATAAATAAAAATAAAATAAAAGGTTAACAAATTACAGCTATAATTAAAATTGTTTTAAAATACATTTAAATATTCACTTATAAATAGGATGTAAATGCTAAAGTATATCAATGAATCACAAAAGATATAACAATTGAGAAAGTCCAAAGCTAGTTTCTGGGGTAAACTTTTAAAAGCAGCAAGGCTCATATAGGAAGAAACAGGAAGAAGTGGAGTGAGAGACTCAACCAGGGAAGGCTGCCAATTGAGGGAGGCACTGAGTTAGGGAGGACTCACTGCGTTAGGGAGGACTACCATCGAGGGAGGCACTCACTGTGTTAGGGAGGACTACCATCGAGGGAGGCACTGAGTTAGGGAGGATTACCATTGGGCACCAATGAGAGAGAGAGCTCGTGGCCCGGGATGCTCATACTTTAGTATGTTCGATATCCAGTATATGGAGTAAATCCACTCCCCACAGTGTCCCTAGAAATGTCTGAGGGGGCTGGTGCTGGGCTCATGTCCCTGTCAGCCTTACCAGGGGTTCCCCATCCAGCCACTGTGCTTGTTGATGCAGATTGCAGATAACAGTGGCTGTGCCCAGACCTCAGAGTGGCCAAGAAAGGCAGATTCGCCTGATTTTCACTTCAGCCTATGAAAATCAAAGGAGTCAGTCCCAGTTTTAACAAACACCCAGCCCACAACTCAGCAAAGCTTGGAAAGGCCAGCTGAGATGAGAAATAACAAGGCTTCAGGACACATGCTGCCCTCTGGACCCAAGCAGGCCTCTGGAGTTGGGGCTCCTATCTTTGTTCACTAGGGTGAGATTACCCCTAGTGTGAGTTCACATGCATGGGTTGTATTTCTAAAATAAGGATTTGATGGGGGGGGGGGGTTGGCCAGGCTGAGGGCATTGGAGCATGAGGTTAGGAGGGCACTGGATGTCCTAGGACAAATAAACAGAGAAAGAAAACCACTCACTGCAGGGTTCCACCCTGCGCCAGCCCTGACCCTGTGCTGAGCAGAAGGGAGAGTCCACAGTTGGGAGAGGAAGGAATGTCTCCTGTGTCCCAAGCACAGCTGGGAGCCATGTGGCCCCTCTGGGCCAGGGCCAGGAGCACAGGCACATAGGCAGACTAGCGATCAGAGGGAGCGGGAGGGAGAGACACAGAGCATCTCTGGTTCTGCAAATAACAGCTTCCCGGAAGCTGCGTCCCACGAGTATCCCAAAGATCAAGTGGCTGTCACGCCACCACCCTCCTGCCAGGTCGGCGAGCCTGTGAAGGCGAAACTCAGCAATCCCCAAACAGCCCTAACAAACACATATGTGACCCTCCACAGAGCCAGAGCTTTCAGATATGGCCTCTCCCATGAGCCTTTTGATGGCCACTGGGAAGCGTGTATTTAAAACCGTTCCTATTTTTGCCAAGGAATGAAGTGTGGCTAAGAAAAGATAAAGAGGCCAGGCTGAGGACTTCTAACTCTAGGCTTCCAGTCTTTACTTCTCCGAGTGTGATCCACAGAGCAGCAACAGTGGCCCACCCTGGGAGTTTGTGAGAAAGAAATAATCTTAGACCATGTGGACCAGAATCTGTATTTTAACAAGCTGTGTTTTATATGCAGATTGAACTTTGAGAAGCAGTATTTGCTCACATCAGTCCTCAGCTCAACAGCATCCAGTAATGTACTTGGGTGGCATGCCCAGGTATCCCAGCATGCTAGAGTTGGAAGGAGCCTCCCAAGAGCACCTAGCCTACTCCATCATGGCATAAATGAAGCCTGGCAGATGTTCAGGCTTCCCCCCCCCCATCTCTTTTTCACCCACAGGGCTTGCAGCTGTCTTCTTGTTCTTCAGGCTTCTATTTTCTGTGTGGCACCCGGCTTACAAGCAGACTTTCTTTGGTACGGCAGCTCAGTCTGAGAGTAAACATGACCGCACTTCCAGAGCTCGTGTTAATAGTGAGCGAAACAAGAACCGATGTGAACACATCCTTTGCCGGTAGACACGCCTTTGGCTTCTATATCCACGGTGAGGTCACATGGTAACCAGCCTGTATGAGAGATGAGAGTCTGATAATCTGAGGGCCATCACTGAGTTGGTTACAAATATATATTAGAGGTAATAATGTGTGGGGTGATGTTCTTAATAGTAAGGTATGAAGTGATATCTATGTATTTGCAAGGATGTGAACATCATAGGAGTGTACCTACCCAGCACAAGTGCAGGACTTCGGCCATTTTCAGGTTGATTTTCTAAGTGTAGATGATGTGGCCAGGCCTAGTGGATCAAGCCAGTGGTAGGTTCCTGTTCTTACACGTTCTGCTTTGGGTGTCTTCATTTACAGAGTTAACCCGACACTCATCAAACCACTGTTTCATTCATGTGTTATACAGGGGAAATAAACACACACTTTAGGTATGCACAATATTTAGTATGTGTAGCAAGGTCGCTTTCCCGCAGTGTCCCTAGGAATGTCTGATGGGATGGAGCTGGGCTTGTGTCTCTACCAGTTACTTCAGGATGTAGCTTTCTGCTTCCGTGAAAACTTCTCTCCCATGTGTCCTGCCTTGTGTGGCTCTTTCCACTCAGGACTTACTTTATTTCAAACATGTGGTTCATCCATGTTCCTGGCTACTGTCTCTGAAGCACCACTAGCTGGGGAGAATGCCGTGTACTGGCTTCGGATGACTGTAGCTCTGGAAGCAACTGGGGGAAGGTTCCTGGCTGCATAGAACAGGCCAAACTCTTGCTGATTCGAGTCTTTGCCCTTGAAAGTCTGAAATCTGTTCTGTCTTTTTATGTTCCCACCGTATTCTGTCTCAGCCTTCTTCTGGGAGTAGCTCCTTCTGATCTCCTGCCCCCAGCTCCTGATCATCTTTTCATCACAAACAAAACCTGTCCCACTCATTAGCTGCTGTCCCCAACCAGAATAGCTGTCCTAGTATCTGTTCAAGAAAGTGTTCAAGGGAGATCTTTCCCCACCGGAAAGAATTGGGTCTTTTCCTGACTGTACCAGGGTTTTCTGAAGGAACAGAAGTGATAGAATGAAAGAAAAAAATATGTGTGAGGTATGTGTTTGAATAGGAATGGCCCCCATAAGCTCATAGATGTGAATGCTTGGTCACCAGAGAGAAGCACTATTTGAAAGAATTAGGAGGTAAAGAATTAGGCTTTATTGGAGTAGGTATGGCCTTTTTGTTTGAGAAAGTGTGTTATGGGCTGCAAGGGTGAGGGAGGGTGAGTTTTGAGGTTTCAGAAGCCCAAGTCCATGTTTCTCTCTGTTTCTGCTGCCTGTGCATCCAGATATGGAACTCCATATAGACATGGCTCTTCTCCAGCAATGTCTGCCTGTGTGCTGCAGTGCTTCCCCTCATGAACCCCAGTTAAATGCTTTCTTCTTTAAGAGCTGCTGTGGTCATGTTGTCTCTTCACAGCAGTAGAACACTGACTCAGACAGTGTGTGTGCTAGAGGAGATTTATTAGACTGGCTTACCATCCAGGGAATCCGACAATGGCCGCCCCACCTGGAGAGGCTGAGAAACCAGCAATCATTCACCAAGTGGCATATCTCCGCAACCCCACTCTGCTGCTGAAGACCTGGAGAGCCATTGGTCTCTGGTCTCTGAGGAAGCCTGAGGAAGCTGCCGCTAACGTCAGGGAAAGTCACTGCACAGATGGGACAGGTAAGCATTCCTCCAGGAGTGAGGGCAGGCAGGCAAAAAACAAAGTTTCCTTTTCCCGTGTCTCATTACCTGGGCTGCCCACACAGCCACACTGAAGTGAATCTTCCTGTTTCAAATAATCTGGACAAGAAGGAACCTCATAAAGGAAGCCAGCAGCCTTTGTTTCAGTAGACTCCGGATGCAGTCAAGCTGGCAACCATAGTTAGCCATCATGCCCATCAATATGCCAGTGTCCTTAGTTATGGGATGGATGGGCAGTATATCACTATAGTATGTGTGTGAATGTATGTGCCAGCGTGGTTGAAAGTATATATATGGAAACTGGGTGTGGTGGACACACCTTAAATCCCACACTTGGGAGGCAGAGGCAGGTGGATCTCCATGAGTCTGAGGCCAGCTTGGTCTACAGAGTAAATTATAGGGCAGCCAGGGCTACACAGAGAAACGCTGTCTTAAAAAACCAACCAACCAAATATCATCTTGGTTCCCTAGGGCTGAGGCTATGGCCACTTGCCACAAATATCACTGGGAAGGACAAAACTTGGTGGAGCTCTTTATTCTTCAGCGTGGGAGACCCTAGAGAGGGTGAAAAGAGAAGCCACATAGCTCCCCTGATCATGGGGGCAACAGAAGAAGGACCCGGCATTCCCGGAGTCAGAGAGCGTGGGGATGACATCTTGAGGTCCAATGTAGTACCAGAGATTTACAGGCAAAAGAGGGCATGGTCAGCTGCAGCTCGGGAGGTAGAAGGACAGAGCCCTCAGGGTGAAAGGCTGCTAGGCCAAGGCTCCAATTTCACCAGCCCCTGCTCTCCCCAAGGCTCAGAAGCCTCCCGGGAACCAAGGTCTCGACAGCATATGTTTAATGTCTCACGTGTGCCGATGGTCTGGCCTACCAAATGTCGGGGTCCCTCTGCTGGGTGTGAGTTGGAAGTTTTCCTCCACGTGGCTTCTCTGTCCCCACCAGACTCTGTCTGACCTGTGATCCTAGGAGAGGGAGTGAGGTATCTGAAAACAAGTTGCATCCCAGCTCCTCTGCTGAGGTAAGTGCTGCCAAGCTATGGCTCACCCATGCATCCATGTCCTTACTTAGGGAACATTGCTTCTAATCTGTACCTTAGGGTTGCTCTATGGTGGACAGAGATTAAGTCATAGACGGCAGCCACCTTTGTGCCTGGAGGTCATGGGGTCAGTGATGTTTTCCCTCCAAGGGGCGGGGGAAGGATCATGAACACATGAGGACAGGGACACGTGTCACCCAGATGCACACCTTAGGATAGAGCCCTCGTCTCGATGCCAGCCCAGGACCAAGCTGCCTGCTTCATGCCCAGCTCTAGGCCTCTCAGAGGTTCCTTTATTAATTCCTTGTGTTGTGACCAAATGCCGTAAGAAGCAGCTTTAGCAGCGGTTCTCAACCTGTGGGTCACAATCCCTCTGGGGTTGAACTACCTCTCATAGGGCCTGCATATCCAATATTTACATTATGATTCGTAACAGTGGCAAAATCACAGTTATGAAGTAGCAACGAAAGTAATTTCATGGTTGGGGACACCACAATGTGAGGAACTGTATTAATGTGTCGCCGCCTTAGAAAGGTTGAGACCTGCTACTCTAATGTCTTGTCAAATATCATCGCATCCGTGATCAAGTTCTTAACACATGAATTTAGGGAGTACATAGACTTTCAGGTAGGTGTGTGTGTGTGTGTGTGTGTGTGTGTGTGTGTGTGAGAGAGAGAGAGAGAGAGAGAGGTACTAAGTATCGTTATTTTTGGATGGTGTTTTGAGTCCAGGGGTTGGATATTGTCACTGTGTAGAGCCCAGTGGATGGAGAAGAGGTCTGAAGAGGGCTCCGGATTGTTGGAAGGGATGATAAGGAGACAGCAAATAAAAGACGGTCCCTCCCCCTGGCTCTCCACTCCAGCTTAACTGTGGCACTCTTGGGGCGTGTCATGTCTGTGAGAGCTGAGGGAAGAGAGATGGTTCATCTTCATTGCCAAATTGCCTGGACTTAAAATCATGTCAGAGACACCTTCTGGGTGTGCCTGTGAGGATGCGCTAGATAGCTTGGTGTGTTGAGAAGGGTCAGGTGAGGCCGAGAAGTATTCTTGGGGCAGACAAACTTAATTCAAACAGCTCAGTATGGCTTTGGCACGGTCCATGGGAATGGAATCCCACACGGGGTCTGGAAAGATGGTGGAGAACAAGCAGAACAGCAAGGGTTCTCTCCGTTGTGAGAAGCCTTGGAAGGGAATGGTTCTTAAAACCCGCTGCTGGAAACGGCATGGGAGACAGCAGGAATTGCTGACATAAAAGAGAAAGGGTTTAACCCTCTCCTTTGTGTACCCTGTTCACTTTGAACCTGGACTAGGGCCCAGCCCGTAGCCCAGCCCCTCCCCATACTGGAGGGAGGGGAAACACCAGGTGGGCATGTAGACGTGGAACCTGCCTTTGCTCTGGAAATAGAAAACCAACGCTGTAACTGAGTAACGTCCGGAGAGAAGGGCAAGGCACTCACAGGATCTGCAGTAATGAAAATAATCTGTCGCGCTTCGGTAGAGAGGTGGTTCAGACATGGGGGTCTGTGGGACCAAGCAGGGCCCTTCACAGCCTTGCCCTTTCACCAGCCAACAGGGATGGTTCCCAGTAGAAGCTTCACATTGCCATGGAAAAGCCAGCACTCAGAACCACACACCTGGGCATGAAGCAGGCAGCTTGGTTGGGGCCGGCGTTGGCCCGAGGGTCCCTGTCCTTCTAAGGTCACAGAGGAAGGCTGTCAAGATGCTTTCCTCACCATGGCCTCCTACTAACTGTGGTCCATTTTGGTGCAGGTTTATTGGATGCCCTACCACAGGGGGATATGCCCGGGTACAAAGATGGACGACACTAGTCTCTGTCCTCAAGTGTTACAGCTCTGGACGAGACTCCACTGTGGAGGGAAACAAGGTTACTGACTCCAGGTTAGCAAGATCTATTTCTTCTGCCTTATAGCTCCAGCTTGCTCAAACTGCAGCCAAGCCCATAGCACATGGATAGGCAGATGGCACAGCAGGGCCCCACCTAGCCCCAGAGACACAGAGCAAGCCTATGCACAGGGATCCAGAGGAAACTCCCCAAGCCCTTACCTTCCTTTCCCACTTGACACTCGACCACACCCATCACGTAGTCTTCCTCACTCCCAGCCCCAGACAGCAGACCCTGATCACCTAGCTTCTCTAACCTCCCTCTCCTGAGAGTTGATGGCTTGAAGCACACCTGCTTCAAAGCACCCCCTGCCGTCCCCACCCCACACACGCACACACACACTGCACATTGCAGGCCTCAGCCACAAAACATCAGTTTTCTTTTAGAAGCTTTAAAAATATTTTTTATCTTTTTTTATTATTGTTGCATGTAGGCATGGCACAGCCCACATGTGAAGGCCATAGGACTACTTGTAGGGAGGATGTGATTCTCTGCCTCCACCACAAGGGTTCTGGGAATCAAATTCATGCTGTCAACCTTGGCTGCAAGCACCTTTAACCAGTGAGCTATCTCACTAGCCTGAGATGTCAGGTTTCTTACAGAATTTAGAATTTAATCCCTCAAATGACTATTATTAATTGCGTGTGTGGTCTGCAGGGAGAGGTAGGAATTGAACCTAAGGTCTATGCTTGGCAAGTGCTCTCTATCCCTTAGCCATTAGGTTTTTTTAAATTAGCAAATTAATTAATTAATTAACTTTATTTTTTGGCTTTCCAAGACAGGATTTCCCTGTGTATCCTTGGCTGTTCTGGACTTGCTCTGTAGAACAGGCTGTCTGGCCTCAAACTCACAGAGATCCGCCTGCCTCTGCCTCCCAAGTGCTGGGGTTACAGGCATGCGCCACTGTGCCTGGCTAGCCATATTCTCTTTAAGTTTATACATCAAGACGCTGTCTTACCAAGTTGCCCAGGATAACCTTGCTCTAGCACTAGCTCTTCAGCTCCCACTGGCCTTGAGGCCTGTGGCACTCTTGCTTCAGCCTCTGAAGTAACTGTACAGATGGTGGGGAACAGGGGCACTCTGCTCTTCAGCAAGCCTTTCCAGGTAATGCCAGGAGGGACAGCAGGCCCTGCTCTGGGTTCAGCCCGGGCTGCCCTCCTCCTCCCGAGCAGGTGCCAGCCCAGGGGAGGAGTGTGAGCCTTCCCTCCCTGAGCAGGAAAGGAAGGTGAAAGCCACTGACCCAAGACGTTTCCCCAGGAGCTGGCCCCCGAAGGAGAAAACAGGAGAGGGCAGAGGGCTGGAGCCCCTTCACAGAGCGGCTTCCTGTGGTAAACAGAAGCCAGACTGCCCAGAGGGAGGAGAAGGGCTGGGAACCTTTGTCACAGGTGTTGGAGGGATAGGTGACAGCCCTGGGAACTGGGGTCAACCCAGGCCAAGGGGAGCCCACTTGCCTAGGGAGGATGGGCAGGGCTGTGCGGTACCCATCCCTGCTCCCAGGGCCTCTGGCACAGTGCAGGTATAAGTGTAGATGTGTGAGAAAGAAGGGGTCATGTTAGTCCAAGGAAGTACCAGGTTTCTACTCCAGCTGCTGACTCAGCCTCCTCCCTTCTTCACCCTCCCTCCTCCCTCCCAAGCTGATGGGAACAAAGATGCCGAGAAAGTTTCCAGTTATAAAAATCGGAGAGGAACAATCAAGAACAAAGATCAAGGCCTCAGATTTTCCATGACATTCACACAGGGGCGGGAGCACCGTGCCTACCTGGCACAGTCTGCATTCCTAGTGCCTCCCGGGAAGCAGGAGACTGTCCTCCGCACACGCAATGCCTGTCTCCCCTGGGTTGGCCTGGAAGAGGTGTGCTCCCTGCACTTCTGAGCATATCTTCCTAACTCAGGACCATTTGGTCCCAGTTCCTTCTGTCTCGTTGAAGTCAGGCTCCAAGGGCTGGCGAGCACACCCAGAAGACCCCAGCCAGGCAGCAGGGTTCAGAGGTCAAGGATCAAGAAGGAAGAAGGTAGGGAACAGAAGACCCGGGGCAGGTGAAAGAGCTGTGGACGTCGGGTAGGTGGACTTGTAGGTGTATTGAGACAGGCCAGAATCTCTGTAAGAGCTCTAAGGGCAGCTAGGACATGGCAGCCTCTGGGGTGAGGTTGGCACTCTGAAGTCAATCTGTGGGCCCTCTCCCAGGCCCCTTGCCTCCCACTCCCAGCTACTGGGCCACTAGGACAGCTCCATCACTGGGAGGCATACCCCTCCCACAAAAAGCACCACACGGCACATCCTTTAATGACAGCCTTCCACTGTTCAGAGTGATACAAACCTTCTCATCCCGAGGACAGTCAACAAGCAATAGGGGAACAAACTGAAAAGTGAGGCATAAACTCTTGTATCTTTTTGTTAAAAAATAACCCTGCTGAATGTGGTGGCTCACATCTTTAACCCAGCACTTGGGAGGCAGAGGCAAGGTAATCTCTGCGAGTTTGAGGCCAGCCTGGTCTAAAGAGAGGGTTCAACAGGCAGGGTTGCACAGAGATTTTGACAAATAATCAACCAATCAATCAGTCTCCCCGACACTACTACATTTGGATATGTGTGCCCACGCAACATAAATAGCTCTATACCTGAGTGTGCTGAGGAAAAAGTATAGAAAAGTAAACCATGGGGCTGGAGAGATGGCTCAGTGGTCAAGAGCAGTGGCTGCTCTTCCAAAGGCCCGAGTTCAATTCCCAGCAACCACATGGTGGCTCACAACCATCTATAAGATCTGATGCTCCCTTCTGGCATGCAGGTGTACACGCAGACAGAATGCTGTAATATAATAAATAAATAAATCTTAAAATATATATTAAAAAAAGTAGAGACTAATGGGAAGAGAGGAGGAAGGAGGACACCATGATGGCTTACTGTGGAGAAAAGAAACACATGAGCTGAGAGGAAGGACTCCAATAATGGTGTGAAAAGGCCCAGATGAAAATACAAGCAGGTGGGGAAAAGAAGATAAGGACAAAAAAGAAGGAGCTTTCATGTCCTGCATCAAGGGGAGTCAACACAGGAACCTGGAGACAGGAACTGAAGGACCACCTCCCAGGACCACCTGCCTCAGAATGGTACCACCCACGGTGAGCTGTGCTCTCACACATCAACCAGCAATCCAAGAAATGCCACACAGGCATGCCTACAGGCCGGTCTGGAGATATTTCCTCAACTGAGGTTCCCTTTTCCCAGGTGACTCTAGTTTATGTCAACCTGACTAACTAGTACACTCTCCTTGCTGCTTTTTCATTTAAACGATGGATTTTATTCTGCTCATCCTATCAGAGGCCCAGAGTTACTGCTAAAAATTCATTTTTCAACTTAATCAGAAAGGACATTCTATTTTAGACCTTTAACATCTTTATCAATAAGATCACAAGCATGTTACTCTAAGGGAAAAAAAGTAAACTAAACTGTAAAGTCTTATACCTGAGATTTGGATTCAAATTAGAGAAGCGGTTTTTATGCTTTTATCATAAGCCTGTGTGGTTCTGCAGAGAGGTGAGGGGGATAGAGATGGCTCAGCACCAAGTCTATACGTAAGGCACACACCAAGCACACCTAACCTGCTAAGAAGGGGGCACCTAGTGACTCTGCAAACCCTGGGAAGACCGGGCTCAGTACATACCCACAGTCCTGTGCTCAGTACATACCCACAGTCCTGTGTGCCCAGCACATACCCACAGTCCTCTGAGCTCGGTACATACCCACAGTCCTGTGCTCAGTGCATACCCACAGTCCTGTGTGCTCAGTACATACCCACAGTCCTGTGTGCTCAGTGCACACCCACAGTCCTGTGCTCAGTGCATACCCACAGTTCTGTGTGCTCAGTACATACCCACAGTCCTGTGCTCAGTGCACACCCACAGTCCTGTGTGCCCAGCACATACCCACAGTCCTGTGTGCTCAGTACATACCCACAGTCCTGTGCTCAGTGCATACCCACAGTCCTGTGCGCCCAGCGCATACCCATAGTCCAGGCCATTCTCAGATGAGTCAGCCCAGATCCAAAGCATTCTCACGTACTGGTATCATTCCTAACCAACCCACCTTCTCTGCTTCCTAGACTCTGCCTTGTCTTCCCTAGGCCTCCACCCTTCCTTACTGGGTGCGCACAAAGCTGGAGAGGTGAAAGTGTTCGGTGGGCTAAGGCTTCTTGTGTCTACAGCTGGGGCCAGCCCTGGGCTTTTCTGTAGATTCTTGTTTGACCAATAAGGCACCTCAGGACACCACCCAGTGCCAACTCTGACCTGCTTCTGCCACTTACTTGTTGGTTGGCCTTGGGCTAGCTATTGTAATCTCCCTAAGTCTCAGCTTCCTCATCTATAAGATGGGAATAATGTGAAACTCAAAGATGATTATATCTAAGAAACTCTAAATGTTTTTGGAAGATAAACAAGGAAATGAAGACCTTAAGTCAGAGGACCAGGCGACAGGATAAGATCAAGGGAGGACACAGGGACTTCTGGTGTGAGGTTAAAGGGTGGTCTGGACCTGGGTGGTAGAACATAGCTGTTTCATTTGTGATGCTTTATTAAATTGTACACATATGTTTAATACACTTGTGTGCCTGCATTGGAAATTTTACATGTGGAGTATAAATGCAAAATAGTATCAGGAAGTATGCCAGCTCATGTTCCCCCTGCCCCTGGGGGCCTCTAGGATGCTTGATTTTTGCCGAGCTTCCTGAGCTGGAGAGCAGCAGAGCTGTGGTCTAAGCCAGCTGGCTGTCAAGGGCTGTCCAAGCGCAGAGCTGCTACAAATGCAAGGGCTGTAGTTCTCCCTGCCGGGGCTTTCCTGGAAATGCTGTGGGCCGAGGGACTAAGAAGGCTGTGAACCCACTGAAATCAGCGTCATGTTCCCCAGGGCTTGCCCCAGGGCAGACTGCTGGGCATAGCAAAGCCCTCTCTCACCCTGACTTGCTGACTGAGGTTGTCCTCCTGCCCGTGCCTGACCGGGGCACCCTCCTTGTCACACCTGTCAAAGTGACACCCCATCCCCTCCCACAGTGTAGCCCTTTCCGGGTCCTCAGGATCAGCGCTTCAGTGCACTGGCCTCCCTTCTGGTTTGCCAGGGGTCCCCAGCAAGGATTCCCAGCCTTCTCAGCCCCTCCTAGAGCCAAGCTCCTCCCCCCTAACTGTGAGGAGCTAACCATCCACAGCTCCTCCAGGCTTCTACAGCCAGACCTGTGTAAGGGCTACACCCAGCTTCTCCACCCTGACCACACAGCCTCTCCCCACCGAGTAGAGGCAGCCCCTACAAGAAGGAAAATGTGGAGGGGAGGCCCTCTTGCCACCTTGGCCCAAGACCCCATGCTGGGCCCCACGCACTGGCACCACGGAGTCCTCAGGGCTGAACCCACCCTGCCATCAGAGGCCACAGGAATGTCCATGTGAGCCGGCCAGGGCCTGCTTGGTGACTGTCCGTTCCCTCCCCCATGACTGACTTCCCCTCTGTTTCTCTCTGACTCGGCTTCTGTTTGACTCTGTGCTTTAGTTTCTCTCCCATGACGGTTTTTTTGTGGGGGGCTCTGTCTCTGCAGTCCATGCCAGCTATCAAAGGTCAGTGGACCTACCCTCTTCCTGAGGAGTAACCAGGGCTTCTAACCCAGACCCTTGACCTGTGTCACTGGATGCTCAGGAAGTCTGACCCTGAGAGGTGACCGAGGAGAAGCTTTCCTCAGACAACCCCAAAATCCAGAGCTACGACAGAGAGCAGGGAGAAGGGAAGAAGAGACAGATAAACCTGACAGCAGGAAGATGGGGAGGAGGGGGAAGTTTCACGTCGTTAAGTGCAGGGAGAGCCACCGGGCTGGGGTGGGTGTTGTCTGAGGCCTTACATGCTGCTGGCGGAGACGGAAGCTGAGCTCCGAAGGAAGGCGGTCTTGGGTGAAATAGCTGTGGTTCAAGTACTGCATTCTGGCAGTTATCCCTGGAGTCTAACCTCAGTCTCGTCTACCTTTCTCTTGTGTGTTAATTTCTCACATACTCAAAATTCAAGCATTCCGTGGTGGCTCTGCCTGCAAGGGCAGCCTATAAAGTGCTTGTAGGGGCCACGGAGTCTTTCTCCTGGCCTGTGGGCCAGCAGTGTCCCCTCCCTCACTGTCAGAGACAGAGATGTGTGCAGGGGCAGCGCAAGCTGTGAGGACAATCTTTCTTTCACACGGTCATTTGTTACTCTTTCCACCTCTCCACCCCTTCCCCTACCAGCTGCTTAAAATATTTCTCAAACAGAAAAGGCTAACCACAGCTGGAAACAAACCCTAAAGTTAGTCTGGGACGTGGGAGCTGCCAAGGAAAGTTGCCTGGGCTTTGGCTGGCTGTGGGAGGAAGGGCCTTTGCCTCAGAGACAGGACTCCTGCAGGGCTGTGCCTGCGGCACCCACGCAAGCAGAGAGGACAAGGGACCATCCCCACCTCCACAGCCAGTAAAGATGGCATGTAACAGCTTTGATGACAGCATGCAGCAGGGAGTGTTCATGGCCAGGAACACCTTGGCTTAAGCATCTCTAAACAGAACAGTTCATTTTAACCCCTAATGTGGCAGGGACGGGGGAATCCTTGGCACTCACTGGCCAGCCAGGACAGCCAGTTGGTGAGCCACAGGGTCAAAGGAGACTCTGTCTCCAGAAATAAAATGGAGAGCGAGAGAGAAAGACACCAACATCGACCTCTGTCAGTCATAAACCACCCACCTGTGTGCATGGACATCAACACACAATGGGGAGAACAAAGCCTTCTCTCTGGCTGGATCCACAGGTCCACTGAAATTGAAGGCCAACCACATTTGAAACAAAGTTCTTGTTACTATTTTCCAAACAATACAATACAATAACAATTACTTATATTGAATTATATATTATGTACAGTCTAGAGATAGTTACAAGTACACAGTAGATGCACTGACCACACAATATTTCTTTCTTTCTCTCTTTTCTTTTTCTTTCTTTCTTTCTTTCTTTCTTTCTTTCTTTCTTTCTTTCTTTCTTTCTGTCTGTCTTTCTGTCTTTCTTTCTTCTAAGCCTACGGCACCCGGTATTCCCAGGCGGTCTTCTATCCAAGTACTAACCAGGGTCAGTCCTACTTAGCTTCTGAGATCAGATGAGGTGGGGTGCGTTCAGGGTGGTGTGGCAGTAGACCATGCCATCTTACATAAAGGACAGGAGCATCCTCGGGTTTTGCTATCTGCAATCCTGACCCCAATCCCCAAGCATACTGAGGGTCTGCTGTATATAGTCCCTGGTCAGCATCTTTCTCTAGGTCTAAGGATTATTTTCTGTGGAAAATAGCAGCTATATCTGGAAGCAGAGAGAGCCTTTGGAGCCTCTACTCAGGGACAGATTTAGAGAGATACAGCAGAGTCAGGACCCAAAGGGCCATCATCCAATGTATGGCGCCCAGCACCAGAAACGACCCTCACAGCAGCCTGGAGCCCACAGGGGACACTGGTCCTGGGAAGATGCTCAGGCAGGTGGTACCCAGCCATAGAGGAAAAGCCCTGGGACTTGTAACCCCCTCTTTCTGGTGTCCTGGCCTCTTTTCAGCTTTTAAAGCCTCAACTTACCTTGTTTGGGGTGGTTGGACCAGCAGGATAGCCACACAGCTCTAAGCTTCAGGACTTGGGGGTGTGTCCTGGGCCAGGGGTGCTAGAGTCTTCCCCTCCCTGCCTTCTTCTTCTGCCTCTGTGACCTTTCTTGGGGTCCCTAGCACCTCTGGACACACACCCTTTTAGATCTGTGTGCTTCAGGAGCTCTGGATGGCCAATGCCGTTCTGCATACCTGAGAGCTAGCCACAAATGTCCTGCCAGATGGACGCCCAAGACTAGCCCAAAAAGAGTGGCAGAAATGTCATGACACTGGCCTGTTAGCTTCATGGGTGCCTTTAGACACAAGATGCTCAGGGCCTGTTGTCAGAGAATCAACATAGTGAAATAGTTGACCTTTAATTCATGTCCACCAAAATGACAGGAGCTGCCCTTAAAGGTTTCTGTGGATTAGCTTATTTTGTGGTGTCAACAGTCCTCCCCAGGAGGATACTGAGGTATGGAAAGAGTTAAGGACAGTAAGGGTGGTGAGGCTCTGGGCCAGTACTTGCCTCTGGGCCTCCAGGCTCAGGAGCCTGCTTTAGTGCTAGCAGAGTTCTGTCTGTTGCCTTTTGAATAAAATGCCTGGAGGGCAAGGATATGTCCTGGGGCCTAACACAAGGGCACATGTGGTGCTCAGAACGAGAGCCAGAGCTCCCCGGACCTGGCAGGCAGGGTTGGCCATGACTAACTCAAGGTGAAGGGTGTTTGTGTGGTAAGGGTGGATTTACAGAATTGCTAGAGTCCGGGGGTTTTGTGCACATACCCTCCCCATGGCTCACGACGTCATGAGCAACGGGATTTGAGCCCCTTCCTGTCTCTGGACTGACTAGACCCCAGCAGTAGCCTCTGGCTGCAAGAATCTACCTGTTTCAAGGTGGCTTTGCCAACTGCACCAAAATCCCTCCCTGTCCCACCGTGCCAGAGATTAGGCCAGGCTGTGACCTGCTGCTACTGCAGGTAAGTCTGTGTTGCATGGGCTTCCTCTCCCTGACCCCCAAACCCTTCTGCGGAGGGGTACACCACCAACCCTCTCGAGTCTGAGTCACAACATGCCGTCTTCTGGCCTCCTTTGCCCCCTGGTGGAAGGAATTAGGGATGACGTGTCCTCTGAAATCCCGTCTCTCTCTCCCTGGTTCAGTTGCCCTTGTTTCAATCCCTGTCCAGTGGCTTCCACGAACATGACGTGTGATGCAGACACTGTGTGTGAGTGTGACACTGTGTTCCCAGGTGCTGTCTCTTTCTCTCACCCATTGACTTATTCGTGGAGATTTCAGGGGAATCTTCCCTGTCCTCAGAGAGTTCCCAGCTGAGCAGGACGCACAGCCTGACTGACTAACAGAATGACATGCGAGTTAGAGGGCCAGGGCCCAGGACACAGACTGATGGCAGGCCACAGCAGCAGCTCTTAACTGAGCACTGACGGGTGCGAGCACAGGGGCCGTGTGTTTCCGGTGTGTGCTCCGTGTGCAGATGTGTGCACATGAGTGCATGTGAAGGAGGGCAGGAGGTACACTGGACAACACCGGGGCTGTGCTTTGACATCTGGGGTGTAGGAAGTGAGGTGTGGGGTAGGGTGGCTGGGAGGAGAGGATATTCAGCCCAGAGGGATGTAGTACAGAGATGTTTAGGAAGCTGTAGATAGAGCTCTGTGGTTGGAACGTGTGATGATGAGTGGGAAGAAGGCAGTGGGCAGAGGATGCCATCTCAGGCTCGGGGGGTTTGGACCCCACTCTGGGGCTGGGAGGAGCACCAAAGGCTTTCATGTGCAGAAGGAGATTAGTACACTTTTACTTCACAAAAGGACACTGGAATGGATTCCTAGACCCACAGGGCCGGGACGAAGGACTGCACGCCTGCTGGAGATGCTGTGGTCCTTTAGTCCCAGGTGTGTGGTGCAGGATCAGCTTCATCACTCTGGGAGCCATCTGGCTGTCAGATGGGGAGAGGCCATCCAGCCCCGTAAAGTTGGGGAAAATGAGGTGGCGTGTGCAGAGCACCTGTCTCAAAGCCTGACCCTTAATACTCAGTAAATTAGTATATTTTATCACATCAGGGAGCCAGCAAAGAAGGATACTGATCTTGTCCAGGGCCAAGGCAAAGGATGTAAAGGACCTTACTGCCACAGCCACCACACACTGTGGAAGGAGGGGCTGGGAGACATCTGAGGAAAGAGGGACTATCCTCCACAAAATCCTCTTGCAGCTCATCCTCAGGCACTGTTCTGGCTCCTGCGTGCCCAGCACCCTCCTGGGTTTGCCACAGTCTCCTCTTACTCTGTCTACTTTCTCAGGGTGTACCCATCAGTCATCGGCCTGGCCGGTCTCAGGAAAAGGTGGTGGGAGTAGAAGGAGGCTGGAAAGAGCTTTGCTGACTGAGCCTGTGAGTTCACTATGGTGGACAGCGATCGACACAGACAGAAGTCCGCTGCAGGGTTCGGGTGACTCTCAGATGGCCTTCTAGTCACCAAGTTTGTTCTTGACAGCGAGGAAAGGAATTCTGGGAGGGGGAGACTGACTAGGAAAATTAGCTGACTAACATCTGGCTTTTTTTACTCACTCTCTTGAGATTGAAATCCGGGGATCCCACCTCTGGCCCCTCAGGCACAGTTCCCAAAGTTCACCAGTTCAGGCAGCCTTTTATTCCACACCTTCCCCAGGGCACCAGCTGTTAAGATGGTTCCCGCTGGGGAATCTAGTCTAGCAGCCCTAGAGGGAGTGAGAGGGAAGTAAATTATGGTGAGTGTGATTAGCTTGCTCATCACTCACCTTAGAATATGTCATCCTCTGGTTGGCAGCCATGAGGCGTCCTAGAGCTAAGACATCCCCATCAAGAACTACGTAGTGACGGCACCTTCCCTACGCTGGGTACAGATGACATGTTTGTAGATCAGCTGGTTGTCCCCTTGGTTTATAGGTCTCCTTGCAAGAAAGTCTTAAGATATTAGTGCTTGGGGCTTGCCTGAGTTTCAGTCTCCTCTTCAAAGGAGATAGACCAGCCTTCGGATAGCTTTAGTGTTAAGTAGAGTGTGATGGAAGTTCTGGTGTCTTTAACTCAGTTGTGTTATGTAAATATGTTTTTGTTTTAATCCCAAGTGTGAGGTATGGGACTGCCTTAGTTAAAACAGCTGATAGACTCTTGCACCTGGAAGAGGGGTGTGGTGTTTGCCAGTTGGAGATAGTTTTACTCTGAGGACTCTGAGAGGATATAAATACCAGGGCCCAGCGAGAGGAAGGAGCATTTCAAGGAGGTGGATGGAGGAGGAAGGCTGCTTGTGTGTCCTGCTGTGTTTGCAGGATATCCTGACAATTGGTATTTTCCCAAAGGATTCCACAGCCCCTAACCAGCCAGACCTAAATCTAAAGAGGTCTATAATCCCTGTCCCGTCTTACCTTTTTTCTCTTCTACCTAGGGTGGGGGTTGGGGGTTGAAAGGGAGATAGAGGTTTAAGAAACCAAATTAAAATAGTTTAAAAACTAGTGCCCAATCCCTTAAATTTTTTCCATGAAAAAAAAATTTTTTTTAAGCAAATTAAAGGGATGATATCAGGTGCTGCTGGATGCTGGCAAGGAGCTAAAGCAAAGCAATGTAAAGCAAAGGGGCTGCCATGCATAGCAGATCTGGTATGAAGAGATTTAGTGAGACAGAGACAGAGAGATAAAGGGAGACACCGGGAGGGCATAGAAGACGAGAAAAGGGGGGCGCCCTAAGAAAGAAAGTCAGAGGGAGAGAAACAGGCTTAGTGAGCAAGAGAGAAGAGAGAGAGAGAACCAAAATGTGCAGATTATATGGTGAAGGGGAAGGGAAAGCCCTTGTCCTGGAAAGTTCAGGGCAGAAGGCAGGGGTCGGCGAGATATGTCAGTCAAGCTCTGGAGCAGATAGGGACCAAGGAAAAGCCACTCAAGTGGCTGAGGAGCCTGGCTTGGTAGACTGACTTGGAGCTTGGCTTGGTGGTGGGTCTTGAAAGTATTGTCCATTCCTTGGTAAGACTCCCTACTATCGCAGCTGGGCCCTGCATCTTGGTTTCCTCCCCAGTAAAAATGGAGAGCTTCCCACCCCCATGTTCTATGGCTTCAGAGTTCTTAAATGCATAGGAGTCTCTCCTCACTCTCTCTTTCTCCCTTCCTTGCCTCAAAGAACTGCCCTTGGGACTTCACCTTAGAAACCCATGAGCCTAGGGCTCCAAGATCTCAGGTTCATGTGAGAAAATGACACCACAAACAATTTAAAAGGATTTGCATGCCCCTACGGTCTTTCCAAATGAGCATCCTCAGTCTGTGGGGTTAGGGCCCGTAATGGTTGTGGAGAAACCCGAGGAGGATGGGCGCTCAGAGATGCTGGGGTGGCCCCACTCTGCCCTGGCCACCCGGAGAGCCCCAGTGAGCTCACGTCTAGGTAACCCTGACTGAGAGAGTGAGACAAATCCAGAAGCTAGACACAGGGGAAAAGTGAAGGCTGTCTCCTCAGGAATGTGCTGGCCAATTAAGGCTCTGGCTCTCTCTCTCTCTCTCAGAGGGCTCAAGAAGATGCTGGGGCTACTCCCCCAGGCCATTCTGGCCAGCCTCCAGCCTCAGTAGTTGCACAAGTACTTCCTGAGGGTCTACTGCACACCCGGCTCCCAGGTGCTGGCCCACGTGTGTGGTCTTCCGTCCAAGCCACACTTTCAGGAACAGACAGTCAAAGAGCCTCAGGGCTCTGTTGCTGTTCCAGGCCGCCTTCCTTGGCCCACCAACCCATCCCCCGCCTTTTCCTGACCACAGGCTTTGTGCTCTGAGCCTTTTCTCCCTCCACTGTGAAGCACCCCCAGCCCTCAGTATTCCAGGCTGTTCTTTCTCTTGAGCAGGCAGGGCCAGTTACTGCCTTCTGCATGTTTCACCTGCTCCCACCACACTGCCCTTCCGTGGTGTGGACACCAGGTTTATTTGTGTGTTCCCACCAGCAGGGTATCAGGCGGAGGACGGGCACAGCACCTCTGGAGAAAGAGCATTTCACCTCTTGGTAGAACAGGGTCATTTTACTGGTGAATTTCTTTCCAGAGGCATCTTCATACAGGAAAGCCTAACCAGGGCAGGGCTCTGACAGGTCTGACCCTCCCCCCTCCCCTCCCCCCGCCCCCTCTTGAAAGGCAGGTGGTCTAAGAGCTGAAGCTGCACCATGGCTAAGGCAACCTGTACATGTTAAGTTGTCTGCTTGTTTTTGTTTTTTTGAGACAGGGTTTCTCTGTGTAGCCCTGGCTGTCCTGGAACTCATTTTGTAATCCAGGCTGGCCTTGAACTCAGCGAGTACCTGTTAAAACCAAGTTTTTCACTGGTCGTGGTGGTGCATGCCTCTAATGCCAGCACTGGAGAGGCAGAGGCAGGTAGATCTCTGAGTTCCAAGCCAGCCTGGTCCACAGAAATTAATTCTTCGCTTGCTGCTTTCTAGGTTTCAATTTAAAACAGGGTCTCTCCTACTGGCTGGCCTCAATCTCAAGTTCTAGGCTAGCCTTGAACTTGTGGCGCTCCTGCTGCCTGTCTCTCCCATGCTTAGATCAGCCTGGCGCGCACCATGACACGGGCCTCAATTTTAGCCTTCTTCCCTCGCTTCTGCGGTACTTTAGGGCCCCTCTGCAGCCCCTTATGTCCATCGCACTGCCGCCTCCTCGCACGGTGGTCCTGAAATAGGACCGGCTTGCAAAATTGAGCTTAGCTAGCAGCGCTCTGGTGGAAGGTGCCCGCAATCAGGCCTGGGGTCCCCATACGCTCTTAGGCAAATCCTCTGCCGTGACCTAGGGCAGGTTCTGGGCTTTGGGTGTCTTTATACTCTCTGGGCGGTGAGAATGGCTTTGGACACAGGGGACTCCATCCTCCTGCACAGAAGCGCTCTGCTCCTATCCGGAAGCTCTGATGAGCATTTCTGGGGTACAGAGGAGTATATCCTTCTCTCCGAGCTTCACCGCCGCGCTCTGGCGCCCTCTAGCGGCGGTTAGTTGCGCGGCAGCCTCTCGGGGGAGCGACGCACCAGAGCTCAGAGCGCAGGCGCAGGCGCTCGCCGGCATCCTCCGGGCCGGCTGGCCACTCTGCGCCTGCGCACAGCCGGGGCCGCGCGGAAGACTTGCTGGAGCAGGCAGGTGGAGGGAGGAGTGGTCCGAGAGTAACTGCCCGGAGTTGGTGCGCCACAGGTTCGGGGGCGGCTGTGGTCCCTTGGCCTCGGAGGCTTGAATATGCTCAGAACGTGGCTTTTTAAGGGAGGCTGTGGTCTGAGCCCGCCTCCTCGGCTGGGAGTCGGGGAGAGAGGGGATCGCTGAGGCCTTTTATTTGGTGCCTGTTGTTTGTTTGCCCTTCAGACTTTGCAAGCAGCGGGGAGGAAGCGGCTACGTGGGGAGCTGGGTTTTCCGGGCAGAGAGAGGGGCCCTGACCCAGCTAGCTGTGTGGTGTGTGTGTGTGAGGGGGGTTGTCACTCATCGACACAGGGCGGCAGGTAGGACTTGTGCCGGTCTTGGGGCGCACAGGCACACACTTAGGACAGCAACTTCTCAGCGTTTTTACACGTCTCGCAGAAGTGATTTATTTTTGTTTTCTATAGTGCCCCATGTGGACACTAACACGCGCTCCCCCAACCCCCCACCCCATGTAGGAGATGACACATGGGGTCTCAACAGTCCTCCTCTGTTCACACGTTTTGTCAACGGAAGGAGGGTGACAACGCGGAGGACTTGCTAGCTGATAGAGAACAGGAGGAAGCCATCGCTCAGTTCCCCTATGTGGAATTCACTGGGAGAAATAGCATCACCTGCCACACCTGCCAAGGAGCAGGCTACATCCCAGCAGGTGAGAATGTGCCCTCGTGGAAAGCGCCCCCCCCCCTCCCCAGTCATAGACTGCCCTGAATTGTAGCCAGCTTGCCTGAGCTGATAAACTTGGGCAGATCTCAGGCCTTTTTTGATCTGACATTTGCAACCCTTTCCTTTCTTCATTTCTACTCCTTTATTGCTGCCTTAGTTTCCTTTCCTGTTGCTGTGATAAAAAACAGTTTTAGGACATGAAGGGTTTATTCTGGTTCCCAGAGCCAGGTCGCAATCCAGCACTGAGAACAAGTCAGGACAGCAGGAATTTAAGATTACCTAGATCCCATTAGAGGAAATGTCAAGGACAGCTTGTACTTAACTTCCTCTTTCTTTTTCATTCAAAGATCTAGCCTATGAAACAAGCCCCACATTTAACGAGGGCTTCCCACTTCAGTTAACCCAGTTAAGAAAATCACCCATAGGCAAGCCTGGGGGCCAGCCTGATCTAATCTAGAAGGCTCCTCATTGAGACGGATTCATCATCCCTGTTGTCCCAGCCCCTCTCGGGTTTGGAATATTGATTTCTCTGCTGTGGGATTTGTTGACAAGGATGTTTCTCTATTGCTCTTGCTCATAAGGACAGGCACAGGGTTGTGGAGGAACTATCCTGGAAGCTTCTATAAAAACAAAACAAACACAAAAACACCAGCACAAGTGATTCAGTAGCCAGAGGTCAGCAGAATACCAGGGGGTAGGAAGAGGCAGAGAGGCTCAGGATTGAATTATCTCTAGGAACAGCTATTACTAAATGGACCCTGAGTGTTGGGGGAGTCCCAATGTTTAGAGGTATTAAGAACCTTGGAAGCCAGGCACGGTGGCGTGTGCCTTTAATTCCAGTACTTGAGAGGCAGAGGCATACGGATCTCTGTGTGAGTTTGAGGCCCGTCCAGTCTACTAAGCGAATCCAGAACAGCTAGGGCCACACAGAGAAACCCTGTCTTGAAAAACCAAAAAAAAGAAAGAAAGAAAAAAGAACCTTGGATACCGTATACTCCAAAGCTCCAAATGAAAAGTGGACAGACAGTGGCTTTGGTGTGTCCTATGACTAGCAAAGTAAGGTGAGAGCTTCTCCAGCGTCATTGCCCTTGCCCTGGCAGCGGCGGGAGAAGTTTTATAATTTGGTGTTCTCTGAAGGTTTATCTGTTTCTTTTCCCTGCTTTCCTTACTTTTTTTTTCTTCTGTTTCTACGTTTATGTGTTTTTTCTTTATTCAACCAAGAAAGAATGTACTTTTTAGTGTCTAGTCTCAGAGGAATCTTCACTGTGGCAGTTTGCAATGAAGTGTGGCGTGAAGGGCTACCAGTTCGTGGGGTTTTACAAAATGAGTCTTTGCTACTTTTCTAGAGCAAGTCAATGAGTTGGTGGCTTTGATACCCCACAGTGACCAGAGGTTGCGTCCTCAGAGAACGTGAGTCCTCGGGCTTTGATTTGTCAACACCTGTTTCTGACCCTCACCCCTTTCTAATGAAAGGATACCAATTAATTATTTGAGAAAGATGTCTCTTCTTGTATGTGCCCCATTTCCTTTATGTATTATTTTTTTTATTACTACTACTTTTGGGAAGGGTGATGCTGAGACTTGAACCCAGGCCCTCTTGATTGCTAGATAAGCACTTTTCCACTGAATTAAGCTCTAGCCCTCCCCATTTCACCTAGCACTTTTGCTTAAGCGAACTGTCCCTGTCTGGTACAGTCTGGGCAAAGAAACTTGAAGCTAGACATGCCTTAAGGGTCAAATGGAAGGATGGGAGTGGAAGGGGTTGAAGAAACAGGATGTCTCAGGAGATGTGCAGATGTTTCAGAAATAAAAGGCCCAGTTCCTCAGCTTTGCAGTAATCATGACCATAGAGGCTTTGATATATGAATGTACAACATCGCCCTGTGCCTGTCGTTTGCAGTAAACAGTATGTGCTCCTGTCAGTCCTGCTCTGTCTCCTGGCATCTGGCTTGGTGTTCTTCTTCCTGTTTCCACACTCAGTCCTTGTGGATGATAATGGCGTCCAAGTGGCCAAAGTCACGTTTAATAAACAGGACTCCCTCGTGATCCTCGCTGTCACGGTAAGACGTAGGGCCTCACTTCCTGGCCCGTGCACTTGGCAGCCTTGGACTGGGACACTTTAACACTCACTTCCTCCCTTGCCTTGTCCAGGCCACCCTGAAAATCAGGAACTCCAACTTCTATTCTGTAGCCGTGACCAACCTGTTCAGCCAGGTTCAGTACATGAGGGCCGTGGTTGGCACATACGTGACCGCTAATGTCTCACTCATCCCCCCGAGGAGTGAGCATCTGGTATGTTGTTCTCAGAGTGCCTCTGCCCACTCACTGAGGAGTGCTGTAGCTCCTTTCCATTCCCCTCACATCCACCCCCCCGCAGGAGACGTGGGCCCTGTAATTATGAACACTTAGAGATCTGGGCAGTAAAAGAATTGGGAAGAGAAAGACAGTTACCAAATCAAGAAGAGTTGGAATTACAGCCCAAAGCCGAGAGGCCTGTAAAGGGGCCAGAAGTATTTATTCCAGGCTCCCAGGCTGTTTAAGGAAGTGCTTTGTCTGTGATGGAAGAATGATCCAGCACCTGAGGGTTGGTGGCGACAATGCTGCTTCATCAAACGTGCATGTCACAGACTGATGCCAGGTCTTGCTCTATTTTCAGGTGAATTTCACAGTGAAGGCTGAGGTGGGAGGACCATCTTCCTACGTGTAGTAAGGACAGAGTTCTCTCTACTGTGGTGTCTGCCTGTATCGATTCAGAGTCCTCTCTTGTCTGTGTCCCTGGCTCTGCCTTATGCCCCAGATTTGGCTTGTGGACTCCCTAGCTTTGGCTTTCTGGAGGGGTTTTGTAGAAGATACTTCTAGACATGTGTCTGAAGCACTGGGGTTTCTAAAGAGAATGTAAACCACTAGAAGCTTTGGCAAGCTCTAGCATGTAAATGTACATTGGCTTTGAGAAGCAAGGGGTGTGACGTGGGGAGTGAGAATGACACTTTCGGGGCTCAGTACTTCAGTTCGAAGGGTAGGCATGGGGAAGAGAAGGTACCCCAAATAGTTTGGCAGTGTAACTCAATGCTGTCCTGCTGGTTCTCCTGGGAGATTGTTCTGCTTCAGTTTCAACCAAGTGACCGTGTCCGTGCTTGTGGCCCGCAGCTTCTACTGTACCATCCCTGCCATCCTGGTGCACAACATTGTGATCTTCATGAGGTATGTCCTCTGTCCTCTCCTGCCAGCCTTATGCTTTGAGCCTGGGCTGCTAGTGAACTTCCCATAGTCGCTGGAGTCACCGGGCTGAAAGGACTCCCCTGCCCTGCAGCACAGCCTTGGCAGACCTTTGGTGCTCTCGAGGTGGGGTCCAGAGGCCCTGCCTGGTTGCCAGGTTCCTGGTGAATAGTTAAACATAATGTTCGGGAGGAGAGGCCTCTGGAGAGATGGCTCAGCAGTTAAGAGTGCTGGCTGCTCTTTCAGAGAACCCAGGACTCACATGAGGCGCACAGATGTCTGTAACTCCGATTTCAGGCGAGCAGGTGTTTCCTGGCCTCTGTGGGTACCACACATACACATAGGGCACAGATGCACATGCAGGCAAAACACCTGGAAACATAAATATCTTTTTAAAAATGAAAAGAAGTGTTCCACATGAAATGGGGTCTAGTTTAGTTAAATGTGTGATCCCATCAGAATCATCGAGAGCAAAGATCACCCAGCTTTCTCAGGGTGTAAACACTAAGTATTTGACTAACTCAGTCTCTGGTGACAGTGTTACTAGTCTTGGGACCGTGACTGTTAAATGTAAAGGTGGCAGAACGTAGTAGAGACATTTGAAATCTGGGGATTTGAGTGAGGTTTCTCAGCTTTCATCGTGATTAACGTTTTGAGCCAATGAGTTTATTGTCATTGGCTGCACTGTGGATGCTCAGTAACGGCATCCCTTGTCTCTGCGTGCTGCTTGGAGTGCTTACTACCTTCTGCCCCACTCAGCTGTAAGGACCCAAAGGTGCCCTGATATTGCTGGACCTCTGCCCCCATCTCTCCCCCTCCCCCTCCCTGCCATGGGATAAAACCATCCATGGTTAAGAACTGCTGATCCAGAAGGTCAGCCCGTGACACAGCATTTTTGGAACAGAAAGGGCCTCTGGCCTCCTGGTTACATAACCATGAAGACCATGTGTTGAGGCTCAGATGGGTATTGTCCTCCTCAACTTGGAAGGAATTATCTAGGTTTTTTTTTCCCCCTGCTTGCTTAGTCTCCTCATGACTTTCTATTTGCTAGGACCTCTGTAAAGATTTCATACATCGGCCACATCTCCCAGAGCACCTTGGAGACACAACACTATGTGGATTGTGGGGCGAATTCCACAGCTGTCTAGAACCTGCTCTTAGTCCTCCCGGGCCCACACCTGTAGAAGGAGGCTTAACGTCTGTCCTGAGGCCCAGCGTCTGTGCTGACCTGGCACCCACATGGAGTGAGCGAGCAGAGGAGGAAGCCGTTCTCTGGACCCACAGAAAACATCTTCCGCACATAGGGGGAAGCTGCCCCTCCCAGCACCTTGGGTTTTTCTTGGCACCAGCAAAATCACTGCCCAGTGACTAGTCCGTGCCTAGCAAATAGTTAGCACTCAACTACAGTCTGAAGAACTGAATTCAGATATGTTGGCTGCTCTTGAGTCATTCGTTATGTGTTGAGGTGAACCAGGGTTCTAGGTTTCTGGACCAGAGTGACGCGAAAGTAGGTTGCCACTGCATCTGCAAATGTGCAGGTGCCGAGTGTGCAAAGCAGCACCGGCAGGAGAGGCGGGCAGAAGGCCTGTGGCCCCCAGTGGCTGCACTTGTCTCCGTGCTCTCTGATACCCAGCAGTTTCCAGAACGGTTTTGGTATTTTTCCTTCCTCATACAGTTATTACTTCCCCACCCCACCTCAGGGGTCTGTTGAAGGCTTTGATGAACCTTCCATCCACTGGCTGGACATGGATTAGGGATTTAAAAGAAAAATAAAGCCTGCTTCTGGTTGATCCGCACTGTCTCTGGTTGCCTGTACGCCTTGGGTGGGTGCCTGTGAGAGAAACGTGGAAGAGTAGCTTCCTAAGGGAGACATCAAGCTGTTTGCGGGGAAGAAAAGAGAAGGTGGCCCCCATTGTGTCCTCCTTGTCCCCACCTTCAGAGCAGGTTGCACTTCCAGATCAGAGCACACAGTGCCCCCCCGGAGGTTGGGAACGACAGGCAGAAAAGCCTGAGGAGGACTCTGCCTTCTCTGGGAGGAGGGACAACCTTTCCTGACTCCTCAGGTCTGCTATGAGGTTGGAGGTTTCTTCGCCTAGTCTGCTCTCTGTTCTGGAAGGGAGTGGTCAGGTCCAGAGCTCATCAGAGACGGACTCCAGCCTCCGCTGCACGTGGCGACGTGGCTTAATGCTAGATTTTGCCTCCTGTTCTCTTGGTTTCATTTTCAATGTTTGCCTAATTACCTTCACCCTTTGAATCTCCAAACTAACGTGTCATAACTAGTTCGCTGATAACAACCGTGACTAAGTTACCAGATGCAGGGCTTAGCACTAATTGTGTTTATTGAGTTGCTGGCCCGTCTGTAGAACTGGTGAGAACAGCAGGGAAAGAGCAAGCACTTAAAAAAAATGGCGCCTTAAAACAGAACACACCCTTCGTACAAGGACACGTTCACTGTGATTGATGTGTTTTCCGTGTGTGTGGCTGGCTGCCTTTGTCTTCACATGGATGTAGAGGCCATGGGATGTCAGGTGTCTTCCTCAGTGGCTTGCTACCTTATCTTCTGACACAGGCTTTCTGACCTTGGCAGTCACCAGTTGTCTAAATTGTCTGGCCAGAAAGTTCCAGGGGGTTTAACTGTCTCTACCTCTCGGTGCCCTGTACCCTGTAGATGCTATTTTTTCAGATTCTTATTTGGAGTTCCTAAAGCTGCTAGCTCCCTTCCAATTCCCCAACCCTAGGTGAAAGAGAAAGAAGGTTAGAAGGGAAAGGGGACGTAGACCTCTTTACACTCTGGCTGTTCTGGCTGTTTAGGGTTGTCGGGTTCTTTGGAAAATACCAGTCTCTGTCTTCAGGACATCTAGCAGTTCAGCAACAGCAAAGGCCAAATGCAGCAGGACAAGCAAGCAGCCTTCTTCCTCCTCCATCTGTCTCCTTGATGCCCTCCCCTTCTTTCTCAGGGCTCTCATATTTATATCTTCTCAGAGTCCTCAGAATTCCACTATCTGCAGCTGGCAAAGACCTCGCCCCTCTCCTAGCCAAAGGAGGCTGTTAACAGCTGGCAGAGACCACACCCCACAATTATCAGCTGTGGACAAACTACCCCACACTTGGGATTAAAACAAAATCATATTTACATAACATTACTGAGTTTTTAAAGAAACCAAAACCTTCCCCCAACAGGGCCCAGTTTTTACATGGATGATGGGGACCTGAACTTATATTCTCAGGCTCCTGTGACAACTGAGACATCTACTGAGCCCCCAGTTTTTCTTGTTAAAAAGAAAAGAGTCTCTGAACCATTTGCTATACTGTTTTGAAAAGCTACTCATTTTGGTACTTAGTGTTGGATGGTTTTTGTGATCGTGAGCCTCAGTAACATCTGCTGCCAGATGTTACTGTAAAACCCAGTTGATACCATTAGAGCAACTGAAGCTTCCAAACACGGGCAGGTGACACTGGTCTCCTGATGCCAGGACTCCTCGAACCCACTCACATTCTCAGCATCCTACGCTTCACTTTAGGATGCCCTGCATGGTTTAGCATGGTGTCTGCCAATTGTGTGCACGTGTGTGTGTGTGTTCATGCGTGTGGAGGCCAGAGGTCAACCTCCAGTGCTGTTCCTCAGGCGCCATCCTCGTTTTCTGAGACATGCATAGTCTCCTGCTAACTTGGTACTTATGCGGTGGAGGGCTGGGTGGCCAGTGATCCTGGACTGCCTGTCTCCAGCAACGATATACCTCGTTTTTGTTATTCTTTATTTTATGTCCATGAGTCTTTGCCTGCCGCTGCATGAATGCAAGTGGAGTTACTGATGGTTGTGAGCTGCTACACGGGTGCTGGGACTTGAACCCACACAGGCCCTCCAGAAGATCAGCCAGCTGAGCCATTTCTGCGGCCTGTTGGCTTCTGGGAGATGAAATGTTTGCCTTTGCAGGCCAAGTATCTTGCTTCCCTGTAGCTTGACCTACACTATCCTCTCTTGACCTCACACACTGATGCCAGCCACCCGACTGAAGACCTGCCACATACAGAAATCTTTATGTATTTCTGTATCTATACAGTCCCTGTATGCATGGATCGTAATTTCTGACACATTTTTTCTAGCCATAGGTAGGGATTTTTAATCATTACCCGCCTTTTATACTCATGAGGCCCCACATAGGTCACAGCTTGTGTCCAGGAGTCATTCTGCCATTCTAGTTACCCCTCCTTGCTCCCCATAGGACCTTCAAGATCTCTGTCAACTATCCTGGGGCTTCCTGTCCAAGTATATAACAGGTCATTGAAGGAATCTGCCTGTTTATTAAGAGTTCTGCATGATCAGTAAGCCATAGGTTGTTTCCTCTGGGCAGAATAATCTTTCTTTATAAATGAAATTCTTCATTACCTTGAAGATACTGTGTTCCTTCAGTTATTTAGAGAAGGCACTCTTTCAGTGAGTATCCAGTGACTTTCTGAGCAACCAAGGAACTTGAAAGTAAGTCTTAGCTGGAGCTTGGACCAAAGTCTTTCAATGGCTGATGCTTCCAGAGAAAAGAATTGCAAGATGGAAAAATAACCTGAGGGAGCCCTGGTGGTCAGTGGCCCTCTCTGCTCAGTCCTGCTGGCTCAGGAATTTACCTGATGCATTATTCTGGCTGGAGAGACCTCCTGCTCCCCCAGGGGGCCATCCTCGGGAATTTAGGACTTAATAATAACCATGGTTGTCTTCACCTTCCACAGAACAAGAGGCTAAGCAGTGCATTTTCACTTGACCTTTGATTCTCAGTCAGCTCCCCTTTCAGCCCCTGCTGCTGCTTCCCTCCGTTCCCTGAGAAGCGGCTTCAATTCTAGGTTTTCCTGGGCAGGAAGTGGGTAGGCTACAAGGAACTGCCCAGGTACCCAATGGCTTCCAGCAAAACTCTAAGGCAGTCGGGCTGCTGGATGTCTTATTCAGAGTGACCACTGACCTGTCTGAGGGTAGTGGAATGAGTTGGGGAGTTCTGATTTTCCAGTTAGACTGACAGGTTGGTTGTGAGCTCTTCCATTCTTCTGCCTGCTGTCTGAGACAAGTTTCACAAGCCCTCACTAGCTCCATAGAAGGAGGTTGCTTGTTTTTCCTTATGAAGTAGTGTAACTGTGGGAGGGTGTGTGTGGCGCTCACACCCAGGAGCTTGCAGATGCTCAGGAAGCACTGCACCCTCCCAGAATGAATCACGACGAGTTTATATACACATCACTTCCTTGGTAGCCATGAGCTAGCCCTGGTACCAGTGCTTCATTCAATTAATTTTACAGCACAGTTTGAATATTAATGCAAATAATTTCTCTTAATTCTTTTATTTTTCTTGTTTCTTTAAAAGATTGCAACTTCAAAGAAAGGGAGCATGATGGGGAAAGGGTCAGAGAAAAGCACCGCCATCTTGTTTATGGTGTGTACCAGGTACTTTTTGAGATTTGTTTCACCAAATACAACTGTCATGGAATTTATCTTGTGCTCCCTCACTTCACACACCACCACCATCGTGTCCCTCTAGTGGAGAAGGGAACAGCGTGCTCATTTCTCACACACACACACACACACACACACACACACACACACACACACACACACACGGCACTGGAAAGCAAAGGGTACCTGGCCATAGAGAAAGGGAAAGCTTTCCATTCCTCTACCTGGAATTTGGAGAAGGGCCACAAATGCTTTGAGTCAAGGGTAGGGAATGAAGAGTGGGAAGGGGACAAGGGGAGGCGGGGACAAGGGGAGGCGGGGCCAGAGATTGTGCTCTCCCCTCCCCTTGCCTCAGAAGTTTATAGAAGGGTAGGAGTAAATGTCAGATTGCTTGTGCCAGTGACCGCAGGTGGATTCGCTCTCCTGCCCTCTGCCCCCACCCCGCTACCTCCCACAAGGAGGATGTAAGCACACACCATGTGCACCATGCCTTTTCTCCAACCTGCTGGAGGGATGCACTCCATGTTCACTCTCAAGAACAAGGCCATCCATCTGTTCCTCAGACTTCCCAAGTGATGGGTCTAAAGGTTGAGTACAGTGTCCCTCAAGCGTGTGTGTGTGTGTCTGTGTGTGTGTGTATGTGTGGCTTGGCCCCCAGGGTGATGCTAGTAGGTGGTGGAGCCTTGAGAAGTGGGGCCTTGCCGAGGTCCTTGGGTCACTGGGGACAGACTCAGAAGGGTCTGTAGGACCCTGGTCTCTTCCTCTTCCCCTGTGGCATAAAGCAATGGCCTTGACTTGTGCTCCTGCTTTGTATGACATGCTGCCTTCATCTAAGGCCTAAATCTATACGACCACCTAATTTCGTAAACAAATCCAACAAAAGAGCCATTTTCTAATCCTACTTCGTATTAGCTTATCACTTTGAGCCTCAAAACTGTGGACCAGAATAAATCTTGTTTTACTTATTAGGTAACTCATGTTGACTGTTTCAATAACACGAAGCTAACTGATACCATTTCTGGTCCCAAGTCACCACTGGATTCTACAGAGTGCCTAAGTTTACAGTGGAGGTGGGTCGTGTGTGTGTGTGTGTGTGTGTGTGGTCATCAAACTAAGAAGTGTGGCTTCAGCATCCTGGATTGAAAGGTAGGTCCTGGGACCATATTCCAGCATGCCTACAGGATCAAGGACTAATAAAAACAAACAGAACAAAACACGAGTCACTGTATTCATTTCCAATAATTTTTTGGTTTTTAATATCAATTGATGTTTTAAAAAATACAGAGGTGTTTGACACAGAATAGCACCATTGTGTAGGACACACAGTTCCTGTGCCCAGCACCTGTAGGGGGTCTTCTGGCTGGGCTGGGAGCAGTCACTCAGGGGGCGTTTGACTCACACCAGTTAGTTTCCTGCCTCTGCCTTGACCAAAGGTCTTACAGGAAGACAATAAATAAATAGAACACCAAGATTTTATTTTGCAGTCTGCCCAGTTCAGGTCTCTTAGAAAGGGGAGAACAGTCCAAACTGTGAGGGGGATGAATGGACATCAGGTCAAGTCAGCCATTCAGTGCAGATCCTAGAGTGACTGGGGTTGGAAAGTACTTAGGTCCTTTGGGCTCGCAATGGATTGTGTTGGTTTTTTTTTGGGGGGGGGGTCAGGTTCTTACAGGAAGCAGACAGGCCCTATGTCCACACCAAATTCCTGTTCGGGCCCTCCTATGTCCATGGGTGCAATGTCAATGATGGGAAGGCGTGAGGTCTTCTGGGAGCGGTACTCGATGACAGTCTTGCCCCACTTACCGGTGTGTTTCTAGGCAGAGAGGGGGAGATGTTATTCAGTCGATCTCTTAGAGCAAGGGCCAGTTTCCCAGCACCCCCAAACTAAGCCACCACAGAGTGGCTTGCTAGACATTTTCTTGGCTTGCCTGAGCCCTCTCCTCTTCAATTATTTCCTAATGGCAGAGCACCCCTCCACTTTCTTGTCTCCCTCCTTCCCCATCTCCACAAAGGGCTTCCCACCTCGATACCCTCTTCTTTCTCAGCTTGTCTCCTCACATACCCCCTTGACTCAAGCCTCTAGGAGCGCGGTGCTCGTCATAGCCCAGACTCAGCCCCACTCACCGTGCAGCCATCCTTCAGGGCTGTGTACGTGAACCTGCTGTTCCCCTCAGCCCTCATCTCTACGTCATTGGAGCCCTGGATGAGCAAGGCCTTCTTGAGGTTGCCAGCTGCTTCGTCCAGGTAGGCGATGCTGTTCTTACAGTGGTAAGTGATGTTCTGGGAGCCCTCGGTGGACAGTAGGCGAAGGAAGGTCATCTGGACGTTGGCAGTGTTGGGAGCCAGGTTGTCGTCACCATAGCTGAACTGTAGGCAGAGGGGCCAGGGTATGAGGTCCGAAGGCTGGCATTTGGTGGCATTAGAGGCTAATGGTGCATTTAACTGTTAGGGGCTCAGAGCATCTGTCAGGGATGCTAGGGTGGGTGTGGAGGAATCTATGGAGTGGAGTACGCTCAGAGGCCCAGCTCTAAACACTGGTAGAGAATGTGGGGAAGGGGCTAAAATATCCAGAGAGAGAGAGAAGAGCAAATGTGAGGGGTCCGCTGGGCCTACAGCACCCAGGCACTCACATGGAAGCCACCGTTCATGGTTTCTCCAAACCAGATGTGCTTCTTCTCCTTGCTCTTGCTGCTCCACCAGTTCTTCCGAGGCACACTTGCTGGATTGGGGTAGACGCAAGTCTCGCCTGTCTCCATGTTGCAGAAAACTTTCATGGCGTCCAAGGTGCAGCCCTGGTTGGGGTCAATCCAGTAGTCTCCTGCAGGAGAAAGAGGCAGCATCCATCAGGCACCTACTCAAACCTGAGGGCCATGTTACCTGTTCAGAGGCGGAAACCTACTGGGAAACTAGGTCCAGGGAGGCTTACATGTGGCCTAAAGGAGGCCAGACAGAAGGACAAGGGGACAAAAAAACTCTTCATGGAAGGGGCAAGGAAAAAAAGACAGAGGCAGAGCTCTCCAGCTGGACCCACACTGGAGCCACTTCTGTCCTGGTCATTCAACAGAACCTTCCAGGTCTGATTCTGCCCTGCACTAAGCTACAGTGGGGGTTGGGGCGCCTGGCTACTGAAGGTAGCTATACTAGTGGTCTGACTCCCTCCTCTCTGGAACAAGGGGCTTGTCTTCCAGGCTTACCGCTCTTCCACTCTGGGTGGCAGAGTTTCAGGTCTTGGCAGGTGCGAGCAGGATTCTTACGGGAGCCATCGGGGCTGCGGATGTTCTCAATCTGGTTATTCAGTGACTTGAGTGTGGCGTCCACCTCAACGTCATGCTGTCTCAGGGTGCTGGCCGCCTCATCGGCCCGCATGTACTGCAGGGGATCAGGGCCCTTCTCTCTCTGGCCTAAGCCAGCAAAGGCTGACATGTCGATGCCAGGACCAGGAGGACCTGGAGGGCCAGGGGGACCAGGATTTCCAGGAGGACCCTGCAATGGGAAATAGAGATGTCAGCCAGGAATGATGGGGATGAAGCCCTCCTCTATGTCCAACTGCTGGACATGTAGTAGTGTGTCCTCTTCCTACTCCTGTGGCAGGGACCAAAGGCAGCAAGACCAAGAAAACCACAGCAGCTTCCCCATTTCCTCCCTGGGCCTTCTATTTCCCAGAACCCACAAGACCCTGTGACCTGCTCTCTAAAAGGCCCTCAGCCTATAGAATGCTGTCACCACTAGCTTTCAGCTGGTGTTTCAAAAGTATTCTAAGCACCTAGGAAAACTTTGGATAGCAGGGAGGGGTCGGGACACTCACAGCAGGGCCAGTCTCGCCTGAACGCCCACGAGGACCTGGAGGCCCAATGGGGCCAGGGATTCCATTAGAGCCATCTTTGCCAGAGGGGCCAACAGGACCAGGTGGACCCTGCGGACCAAAACAGAAGAGATGATAAGAAAGCAGTATCCAATCCAGGGGTAGCCACTGCATCCAATTCCCCACATTGCTCAGCCACGTCCCCTAAATCCATCTCCTTTTAGCCAAGGAACCACAGGTAAGTTCCATGTCTCTCTGACCCTCCTAAGTCAGGTTTACAAAAAAAAAAAAATCTTTTTATCAAGTTTTTCTTCTAGTCACTGTGACCTCTGATGCTTATGTCCATGGTCACTGCAGAATTCTACTTTTCCCAGGGCACCTCCCTAGTGAGCACTGCTAAGCCCAAGGCTCCCTGCAGAAGCAATGCCCACCCTCATCCCCCATCCATCTGCTGGCTGAGGCCTTGGCCCACTCAGCAGAAAAGCTCATTCCATCCCCCAAACCATCTCACTTACTCGAGGGCCAGAAGGACCAGCAGGGCCAGAAGCACCCTGATCTCCAGAAGGACCCTGTGGAAGAGAAGAAAATAGCAAAGGTCAACACAGCTGGGTATAGAAATATATCTCCTTCAGAATGGGAAGCAAGCACATGCCCCGCCCCCCACTCTTCTTCCACCTACTAAGATAGACCTCAAGACTTTTGCGTAGCAGGGGAAGTTCAGGGGCCTGAGAAGCGGGAGGTCTTAGGCAGCCTTCTCGTGGCTAATGGCATGAAGTAACACCCACCGGAGGGCCAGGCAGACCCTGCAGTCCAGTGAAACCTCGGTGTCCCTTCAGTCCCCTCTCTCCAGGCTCTCCAGATTCTCCTTTGTCACCTCGGGGGCCTTGTGGTCCCTAAGAACAAGAAAGACGTCGCTTCTGTCAAGTCTGGGCCAATGTGTCTCATCTGAGACCTGGTGTCCATTCTCTGAAGGGGTCCATATAGAATGCTCCGACACTTACTGGGATTCCACGGGCTCCAGCAGGCCCTGCGGGGCCCATAGGACCTTGTGCGCCCTGTGAGGGGAGAGTGAGAACAGCATCAGGGAAAAGTCAGGACAGGAAGCTATTCCTCCACATCCGCCTAGGGGCCCAGGGGCACCCCCAGACCTAGGGGCCACCTCTAGCTGCTTAAAATAGGGGAAGGCAGACATGGAACACCCCCTACCACTTGGTCACTCTCTTCACCACAGCAGCTCTGGATTCGGGGTACTCACAGACTCTCCCCTGTCTCCTTGTTTGCCAGTTGGGCCGGCAGGGCCAGGAGCACCAGGGGGCCCAGGAGCTCCAGGAGCGCCCAGGGCGCCAGTCTCACCACGATCACCCTGTAGGAGCAAGATATCAGATTCAGCAGACAACATTCCAGAAGAGGCAAGGAGAGGTCCTCTGTTACCCAGCGCAGCCCTCCATCCCAGAATAGACACCAGTCACTCACCTTGACTCCAGCTGCACCATCTCTGCCAGGGGGTCCATCAGCACCAGGACTGCCCTGGGCGAGGGACAGGAGGATTCACTTAGAGCCACTCTCTGTTTGCTTTCTCACTTCTGCCCAGACGAGGCTTCAGGGCTAACACATCCTCCACCCACCCTCCCCCTTGGACACCCAGTCCTGGTCTCTGTGTGTCCCTCCCTCGAGACCTCCTGTCACACCAAGCTCTTGGACTCACCTCTCGTCCAGGTTCACCTGCAGGCCCCGTCAGGCCAGGAGGTCCCACAGGGCCAGGAGGACCTCTGTCCCCAGACGCACCAGGTGCACCCTGCTTGCCAGGCTCACCCTGAAGGGATATCGACAAAGACCATGAGTGTACATGCCAGGCATCCCTGCCAGGGCTCCACCCCCCTACCCCTTTCTTCAGCAGATACAGCTGGCAAAGGGATGCTTCCAAGGCTGCCGAGCCAAGGGATGGCTTAGTGTTTAGGGTACCACTGCAGCGAGAGCACTGTTTAAAAGCTTTGAGCCTGAGCCAGGCCTGGTCTAGCAGGGGGCTGAAGGAAGAAACATCATTTACTCACCGATGGGCCAGGAAGGCCAGGGAATCCTCTCTCACCACGCTGTCCAGGCAGACCAACAATGCCCCTTTGACCAGCCAGCCCCTGGGGACCTGGGGGACCATCACTCCCCTAGGGAAGAAGAAAGAGCTGACACAGAGGCTTGGGCAACCAGGGCTCTTCCTACCTGTTGAGTCTATTCTGCCCAGCTCCTCTCTCACATCTCCCACAGCCCTGCACCTTCCTCCCGCTGCCCAGAGGGCTCAGGTGCCTCTCATAGCCCTGGTAGGAGACTTACAGCAGGACCATCACTTCCAGGCGCTCCTTTCTCCCCAGGAATTCCTGCAGGACCTTGAAGCCCGGGGTCACCAGCTCTGCCAGGGGGACCATTGTCTCCTCGAACACCTTTGGGACCTTCTTTTCCAGCAGGACCAGGGGGACCAGGAGGTCCAGGATTGCCCTAGGAGGAACAAATAAGGAAAGTAGTGAGCTGTCACCCTCCTCACCCAAGTTACCAAAGCCGCTGTAGCCTTGGGGGCAAGGCATTGCAAACTGGCTACCTCTGTGCTCCTCTCCCCAGTGGGAGCCCTGGGAAGCCGGCTGCGCCCCACCACCCATGCTGCGCCTCTCCCCGCCCGCGTGGGACTTCTCCTGCTGGGCCAACTTCGTCCTCTCTGACAGATTCCTCCAGAAACAGCCCCAACCTTGCTCCTCCGACCTGAGCTTTCCATTTACCCAGCACCTCTTCCTCCGCACTCAGTGTTGTTGAATGGAATTTTTCCTTATCTCCTCCCTCACTGAAGCCAGCACCCAATTATCTGGTCTGGGGCTCATGGCTTCTTTACAGAGTATGGATCCAGGTGCATTTAACAAACTTAGGAAAGGTGTCCCAGATGAAGGGCACCGTGCCAACCCTTTCAGCACACCAAGTCTGAGGGTGAGTCCCAGCCAGCCAGGGAGGTTGGGTGGTGCCCCTTGCTCCCGGCTGCCAAGGACCAGTCAGCTGCGCCTCTCATTGGTAGAAATGGAGAAGAGAAGTCAGGGCCATACAGGAGCTCTTGACCCTTATGTTTGGTGGACTGCTCCAGCTGGTTCTGACGCTATCTGGCTCTCCCAGGCTGGAAGTAAGGTAGATCTAACCAAGAGCGATGCTTACATTAGAGCCTGGGGGTCCAACGCGGCCAGCAGCTCCAGGGAATCCGGTGGCTCCCTGTGGGCAGAGAGGGATGGGGGGAGGGTGGAAGAAAGGCCCTGAATATTTCAGGTTCTCAGCAGAGAGGAGAATCAAGTTGGTAGGTCCAGAGAATATGTCTCAGAGATGGGGAATCAAGGAAGAGTCAGGGGCTACAAAGCTGCAAGTGAGTACCTAGAGGGGAAAGGGCCGCACTGCACCTGGCCATATATGATCAGTGGGGGGGTTATGTGTGTGTGTGGGGGGGGGAGGGTGCATCCAGCCTTTGGGGAGCTGAGTGGCACAGCTGGGACACAGCAGGGGATTCACTCACCGGGGGGCCTTGGGCACCTCGGGATCCCTTAGGACCAGTCACTCCAGTAGGACCCTAGGAAGGAAGGAAGGCAATGGTGAGGTCTGGTGGACCTGAGGAGGGCAGTAAGTGAACCTAATACAGGACTCCCGAAGTCCAGACTGTCAGAATACAGCTTCCCAACACTGGGACCCCAAACAAAAGCTATCCGTGCGCCTCACCACTGGCAGACTCTGCAAGACCAGGGCCTCACCTCCTGGGAAATCTACTCTCTCAGCTCTCCCAGGAGACCAAGTACTTCACTTTGGTCAGTGAACACAGCCTGTCCTCGTTGCTGGTGACCTAATGCCCTCACACACCACAATCTAGCAGAAGTGTCTCCCTACACAGCTGAAGTATCAGCCAGGTCTCCAGTTAGACTCTGCCAGCGTGATCTACCAGGGCCCTCCTCCTCTTCTCCCTAAAGCCTCTGCCTCGTGAACTCAGCGATGCTCACCTGCGGTCCAGGAGCTCCAGAGGGGCCTTGGGGGCCGGGGGCACCAGCATCCCCTTTCTGTCCGGCCTCTCCTTGCTCACCCTTGGCACCAGGCTGGCCATCAGCACCCTGTAATAGGAAAAAGGGACAGATGAGGGAAAGGTTCTGCCAAAAGGTTCTGAGAGTACATGGCTGTGTGTCTGCCCCAGGCCTGAAAATTGGGTTTAAGACAGGGTTGTTACATTGTCATGGAAATGTGAAAGAAAGGAAGAAAGACCATCCCTTTCTTTATTGTCTTCTTGTACTACCTCCCTCTGACCCCCACCAGAAGGTACCCCTGAGTTCTGGGTGTAGAGCCAAACTGTATGAAGTGAGGTGGGAGGAGGGAGGAGGTACTCACAGGAGGCCCAGCAAACCCAGCAGGTCCGGGTGGTCCAGTCTCTCCACGTTCACCCTGTGAGAGGACCAGGAGGTGTCAGGTCCTGTGGCCTGCCTCTGTGCCCTCCTCAGGGTCACAGCCCACTGCCCAGTCCAGCTTTGTGGTCCACCCTCCCCAGAGAAAAGGCATCTGAGTGACCTGAGTCCCAGGGACCCAGAACAGAAAGTCTTAGCTCAAAAGACCCAAGCACTGGCCATGCCTGGACCTCTGTGACTCTTCTCTTTCATGCTGTCTCACCCCCTAACCCCAAAACACTAGGCTGGGCTGAAGGGCACCGCTGGCTTTCTCACCCCTGGGGCCAGGGACAGCAGGATTCAGAGAGACGCACTCACCGGAGCACCGCGAGCACCAGTACTTCCTGAAGGGCCGGGGGGTCCCATTTCTCCCTAAGTGTTGAGAAGGTAGGAATCAGAGTGGTACCTTATGCTACTCAAGTATACCTAGGAAGCCCTGATGTTGGGTCCCTAGGCCCCACTCCACATCCAGCTTTCTTCCAGGCTCAGCACTCCCTTCTGTCCCTTCAAGGCTGTGGCTGAGGGCGTTTTCCACCAGGCCAGCTGCCCCACCTTATAGGCCACAGGAGTCACATGCTAACAAGACCCCCATCCTTCACTCCTGCCACCATTGTGGAAGATGGTGGCTGGTGAGTAAGATTTGGCTGTAGGAGGTTAAGGGGGAGGTGGACAGAAGGAAGGCTAGCCACAACTCACCTTCTCGCCATTGGCCCCTGCTGGGCCTGGGGGCCCGATGGGTCCAGTCAGACCCTGGAGGGAGAGAGATGGAGATCAATGAGGCAGGCAGAGGCAGGCCAGTGTCATGAGGTTCCTCAGGGATTCTGGGAGTCCAGTACCCATAGACTTTGGTGTACCCTCCCAAGGCCTTAGAGCCCCTACTCACTGTCTGGTCCCCATGGTTTCCAGCCCCTTCTCTGAGGCCTATGAGAATGCCCGTACCCACCCCACCCCAGCACCTAAGTCCTACAACAAGCGCTCACTTACTCTTCCACCATCCTTTCCAGGAGCTCCTTCTGGGCCTTTCTCACCAACGTCACCCTGTGGGAGAGAAAACCAGGCATCCCAGGGGTACGTCGAGAGTGGAGGCCAGTTCAGCCCCGCCTGGCTGAGCTTAGGGCCCGTGACAGAGTAAGCAGCGGTGAACAAACGCGGAAAAGGATGTTACTATAGCAGAGGGGTTTGTCTATTGGTTTGTTTGTGGTGGTGGTGGTGGGGGGTCCCAGCTCCAGAATCTTCACCTTCAGAAGGCCAAGGGATGTGTGTGAGGGGCTGACGTGAGGCAGTTGGGGGTTTGGGGAGAGGCCCAGTACTTACTCTGTCTCCCTTGGGCCCGGCAATACCGGCTGCTCCCCTCTCACCAGGCATTCCCTGAAGACCTGGAGGGCCCTGAGCCCCAGGGGGGCCATCTGGGCCAGGTGCACCCTAGGGTGGAGGACAAGGGGTATCTGTGGTGAGTGGCACCTCTCTCATGGCCCCACTATGCGCGGCCTGAAACCCAGTGTTCCAAGCCCCTCTTCCCTCTTCCGCATAAGTTCCCTTCCCAGTGCCTCCTCTCACAAGATCCTCCTAGTTACCCTTCTTCTGTGCCTCCCTCCTTCCCTCAGTGAGCTTCCCCAGTGCTGGATGGAAGACTCCTGCAGGACTTGGCCTCACTTACTTTGGGACCGTCAGTACCAGGAGTACCAGGGAGGCCGCGGGCACCCTGGAGGCCCTGAGCACCGGGAGAGCCACGTTCACCGGGGAAACCTCGCTCACCCTGTGGAAGACACACCAGGTAGAAATCAGGCAAACATGGTGGGGAAGATGAGATGGGGAGAGATGGGATCCCCGAGAACCCCAGGCAGGCTACAGTGCTGGGAGACATGGGCAAAACTGAATGGACAGAAAGCAGACCCAAGGAGAGCCCAGCTCTGGGTGGCAGGACACTCACCCTGGGACCCACGAGGCCAGGCGCTCCAGCTTCACCAGGGATGCCCTAGAGAACAAACGAGGGTGTAAGAGGGAAGGCTGCCTGCTCTGGATCCCAGGACATGCCTCCACAGTGGCTGAGCATGTCTGCAGGAGGGCAGAGCTCAGACTGTTGTCTGTGAAGAGCTGAGAACCAGGTCTGGGACACCCCAGGCTTTGTAGGACTCTTCACGCACTCTTTCCCTGGTCTCCTGCACAACAGCTCCTTACTCACCTGGTCACCTTGTTTTCCGCCTTCACCTGGAGGACCAGGGGGGCCAGGAAGCCCCTGGAAGACAAAATGACGTGGATTATTTAAAGAGCTAAGTTTTCTTCCTCTGCCCTCCAGGAAGGCACAGCATGGGGAAGACCCAAAAGAGATAGAGATTAGGGCCAGGTACGGGAAGCCACATCCCCTGGCACCCCCTGCGAGGAGTGGGCCTGATGCCCATAGTGCCTGCCAGTGAGCTCCATGAATGAGAAGAACATCCAGTCACCTACCTGGAACCCTGATGGTCCAGGGGCACCTTGCTCGCCTCGTTCACCAGCAGGTCCCTGCAGAAGAGAGACAAAGTCAGCCACGCCAGGAGTGTGGAGAACCCAAGGCCATGGGGCATGGATTAGAAGCTCTCCTTTACTAACCAGCCAATGTGTGGCTGGGCACTTCACCACTATCATCTACCCACAATTCCCTGTGCTAGTGTTGCCTAGGGCATGCTCTCTCCGTTGGGCATGATCTAGCCCAGATCCACATGTACTGCTTCCATTACCCTGTGGATCTAAGGTGCCTTGTTTCAACTCCCACAAGACCACCCCGGGGGAGTTGGGTAGGTACTCACAGTGGGGCCAGGTGGTCCTGCAGCTCCTGTCTCTCCATCTTTGCCAGGCAGACCCTACAGGACAAAGGAAAAGAGCTGTAATGACTTATGTCCGCGGTGTCACCTGAGACCAGCAGATGTTTGTTGTTGTTGTTGTTGTTTTCTTGGTCAAATCAACAAGGTCCTCAATAGAACTCCATTTCACTCCCCCCTGATCTCCCTTGCTGCACCCACCATTTATTAAATTTAAATTTGTTTTTTTTATAATTTATTAACTTTACATCCCGATTGACGCTCCCTCCCTTCCTCTCCCCCCATTCCCTTCCCCTAGTCCTCAGAAAGAGGAAGCCCTCCTCCCCTACCATCTGACACTAGGCTATCAAGTTTCATTAGGACTGCCTGCATCCTCTTCCTCTGAGAGCGGGAGGTGACCAAAGAGCTGGGAAACAGAGTCCATGTCAGAGACAGACCCTGCTCCCCTAACTAGGGAACCCACATAGAGACTGAGCTTTCTATTGGCTACATCTGAGCAAGGGATCTAGGTCCTCTTCATGCATGGTCCTTAGCTGGTACATCAGTCTCTGCAGGCACCCCTGGACCCAGATTTGTTGGCTCTGCTGGTCTTACAGAGCTCCTATCTGCTCTGTGCACCCACCATTCCACCTCAGGCATCTTCTCCTGTACCAGAGCCCTGCCTCCGAAACCCCTCAGCAGTCACAGACTCTCTGGGCAGATCCCAGAAGGCACAACCTAAGGTGCTCAGCCATAGGAATGAGCTCTTGAGAACCAAGGATCTGAGGGCCATGTCTGGAGGTCACACTTCTTGCTCCTGTTAGGAATTCCACCAACACTGAGCCACAGGACACTTACTCTCAGACCCGGAGCACCAGCCAGTCCCTTCTCACCAGCTTTGCCAGGCTCGCCCTGAAGGATAGGGAGAGAGGACCATGAGTTGGTCGGTTGAGGATGGAATGAGGCAGAGTTGGCTAAGGAGCCTGGAGCCTGATGCCCCATTCTGGTGCACAACAGAAGGGAACCTCGAACATCAGCCCCTCTTCTTATATTGAGCAGCATCCAGGCCACAAGGCTGAGGGGAAACTGACGAAGGAGATGAGAACTGTTACTTACGTTGGCACCTTTGGGGCCAGGGAAACCCATGACACCAGGCTGCCCACGAGCTCCCTGAGGACCAGGAGGTCCAGGGCGGCCGTCTTCACCAGGGGCTCCCTGAAAGACAGGATGCCGTTCTCAGAACATATTCCCTCAGATCTTATTTCCCCATCGATGTGTGCTAAATGCCTCTGTGTGGCAGGCACAGAACTAAGTGCCAGCCGTGTAATTGCAATCTAGGACTGACCAACCCCACACACATGGGCTCATCTACAGGAAGGCGCTGCTGGCTCAGAAGTCTTCCCTGGACCTCTAACTTTTGTCACCACTCCTTCTCCCAGAAGATGCAGTATATGTGTACAAGCACACACACACACACACACACACACATGTGTGTGTGTGTGTGTGTGTGTGTTGTGTGTGTGCGCGCGCGCGTGTGCATGTGTGTAATTTTCAGAGATCAGGTTATATCTGGCCATAAAGCCTACATCTCTCTCTTACCCCATTCTCAAAATGTACAGAATCTTAAGCTGCCTTCACCGAAAACCCCGTCCCTCTTCCCAGCATCTTCTGAAGGACATCCCCTGTTCTCCCAAGATGCTCACTAAGGGTGACACACTTACAGAAGGACCGACTTTCCCTTGAGGACCAGCATCACCAGGGCGACCCGTAAGACCCTTAGGTTGGAGAGAAAGAAGAGAGTGGTGTCAGTCTGGGGCAGGCCCCAGATCTCCCAATTCTGGCAGCACAGCTTGGAGGATGCAGGTGGGGAGAAGGGTGTAGGGTTCTGTGCAGCATCCAAAGTCAAGGACAATGGCGGTGCTCTCCTCCTTACCCGGGCTCCAGGAAGACCAGGTTCTCCAGGACGGCCAGGGTCACCGTTAGCTCCCTTGGGACCAGCCAGGCCACTAGGCCCTCGCTCTCCAGGGGCGCCCTGTAGCGGAGGAGACAGAAAATCAGTGGAATGCTTTGAAACCCTGGAAATGGGGAGTGACTAAGCCCCTCATTCTCCACTCACCTTAGGACCGGCCAGACCATCTTGACCTGGGAAGCCACGGTTGCCAGGAGCACCCTAGGGAGAAGTAGGGTAGAGGCAGACGGTGAGCCTGCTTCTCACCAGAGTGCCTGGAAGGAGTCCCACCAGGATCTGAGAGTCCATCCCATCCACCTCCTACCACAGTATCTGTGGGGTAGGAGTCACAGCATGTGGGACTCTGAGAGCCTAACATCTAGGGCCTGTTCCTGCCTCCCTGGGAAGCAGCTCACTGCTTTATGCCATCCTTGGGACAGAGGGCACAGACAGGATAAGGATGTCTATGCCCCTGGTGCTGGACGGGGAAGAGAATATCACATCATCTAGAGAAATCACTGGACATGGCTGAAACAAAGAGCCACAGGACCCAACATGTGAGACGGGGCTTCCTTGGCCACTTACTCTTTCTCCAGGGGGTCCGATGGGTCCAGCACCGCCAGGCTCTCCCCGAGCACCTCGTTTGCCTTCCTCACCAGCAGGGCCAGGGGCTCCCTGGGGCCCAGCAGGACCCTGATGACAAGCACAAGAGAAGTAGGATAAAGTTTTCACCTAGCCTTGGGAAAAACACCAGCCTGGTGTGCAGAGGAAGTATCCTTAGGAATCTTTCAGGCCTTGGGCAAGAGGGGCCAGATATGATCAGCCATGGAGGCGCAGAAGAAGCCCAAGAGAAAGAAATGGCTTGGAACTCAAGCTATTCAATCTGGGTGAGGAAGCTGTATCAGGGTCTCCTCTACCCTATTTTGCTCCCTTCTCTGGGAACAACAGGAGAGGGCCTGGAATGGGGAACGGCTGGGGGGAGGGGGTGCAGTGGGGCAGAGGGGTGATCTGTGGGGCAGAGCTCCAGGAAAGAAAAGGATACTCACAGTCTCTCCCTTAGGGCCTGGTTCACCTTTGAAGCCAGCGATACCAGGCTCGCCCTGAATGTGAAAAAGAAAAATGCTCACACCAGCTTCTCACCTACTGGGGAGTCTGCCTACTCTTCAGAAACCTACCGGGGTGAACAGGGGCACAGAAAAAAGGGGCCTATAGGTAGGCCATGGGGAGCAATTCAGGCTCTTACCGTCTGACCTTTGGGGCCCAGAGGACCGGTTGCACCTTGAGGACCAGGAGGGCCACGGGGCCCAGGGAAGCCGGGGGCCCCAGCAATTCCAGGAGCTCCCTGTCAGCATATGGAGAAGAGAAATGGATGAGGAGAGAGGAGGAGGAGGAACCGAGCCATCTTGAGGATGCAGCCCAGGGCCAGTACTTACGGCAGATCCTTTGGCTCCGGGAATGCCGTCAGTTCCTGGGTTACCCTGATTGGAAGATGGTATTGAGGTGAAATAAACAGCAAAAAACCAAGCCAACCATTCCTCTCATCAGGCCCCAGTCTAGGGGTCAGGGACAAGTGCTGTCCACTTCAGGGGCTTTCCTGCTGCGTGTCTCATGGGGTGGACTACGGGTGGAGGGAGCATGGAGGTCAGTGGGAGGTGCTTGGCCAGCATGAGGGTTTAGTGATTGGGACCCAGGCCTCCTTCAAGAGGCACCCGCACTCAGGAGGGCCAAGGCCAAAAAGATGAACTTACGGAAGCACCCGCAGGCCCAGGGGACCCAGGATTGCCAGGCTCGCCACGGGGTCCCTGAGCACCTTCAGGACCTCGCGCACCGGTGGGACCAGCTTCACCCTGGGAAGGGGGAGGGGGGGAATGAAGGGAGGTGTCGGGCAGCGGCAGCTCAAAGCCAGCTGTGTGCAGGACTCATGCACGTGCGCAGACACCCATGAGTGAGCAGTCAGGCTCTCACAGGAGCCTGTCATTTCTGTCCCACCCGACCCCGACCGAGCAGCAGGAAGATAGGACATCCCACTCCTGCCTCCTCTACTCTGCACCCCACCTCTGTAGACCCCACACGACTATGCAGATGCCTACTGGGTTCCAGCAACCAGCAGCTGGCTGGTCCTGTCAGCCCCTGTCAGAGGAGCCTGGGTTAGGGGATGCACCATCTTAAAGCCATGAGAAGATGGACAGGTGGGCAGTCCCTTTCCTGTCCCCTCTTTTTGTTTTCTCTCTGATGGAGGAACAGAAGCCAGAAGGGTGACCCCCCAGGCTCTCAGCCTTCTATTTCCTCCAGAATCTCAGGGGTCCCTTTCTGTCTGGTTTCTGCATGATCAGAGCTGCCCAGGCTTCGGCTTCAGCCTGTTTGAAGTACCAGGAAGCCAGGACAGAGAGCAAGCTGGGACAGGCTCTCTGACTCCACTTTTCTCAAAGTTAATCAGCAGGAGCCCCTGTGTAAAAACTTTAAAAATTTTTATTTTATTTTATTTTCCTAAAAGTCACAGCTCACTGTGATCTGGATCTCTGTACTGGAGTCCCTGGGGAAGGCTGCTGACCTGGAGAGAGGTCAGAGCCTCCTCAGGTTTCTTCACACAGCATTCTTGCTTCACTTTGGCAATTATTATTTTCTAAAGGTCAGGCCCCCTCACCTTCCGCTGTCCCTCCTCACAATGGGTCTCCTTCACTGAGCTCCCAGAGGCCTCAGACACTGTCTGGTTGCCACGGAAACCTCCAGGAGTGGAAAAGCAACCTGATGCCAGTGACACAGGGAGGCTCCTTATTCATTCCCAGGGATGTTTGCAGCGGAATCCCTCCTGGGCCACAGGGGTCTTCCCCTGAACTGACTGGCCTCCCACTGGCCTCTATTAATCCTTGGAAGCACCAGGTTAATAAAAGCCCAGCACCCCAAGTGAAGCAGAAATAGGAAAGGGGCAGAGAAGAGCACAGAAGTATTGCCTTGCCTCTATGGCCCCTCCCCCTCCCCTCAACCTTCCTCTGGGTGTGCCAGCTTTTGCACACTCCCAGGCTTGTTCTCCCCTTTCCTTCCCTCTCCCTGGTCTTCTTCTCCCAAAGGTCTCTAGGTCTCCCCATCTCTCTCTACAAAGTGAACCTCCGGCCTGTCAGCCAACCTTAGTCATCGTCAGTGAGAGACTCTGGAAACACCCACAGAAGCTAGGGTGCGAAGACTCTTTTAAAGGAAGGAGGCATGACAAAGGACCTTTAGCAAGGGAGGTGGGGAGAGAGGGTGTGTTGACCCTCTGTGAGTCTCAGCTTGACCAGCACATCACCCACCTTGGCACCAGGAGCACCAGGGAAGCCAGGACCACCTGCAGGACCGATAGGACCCTAGAGAGAAGGGGATGGGGGTGAACACCAGTCTAGGCAGACACCCCACCTCACACTCCTTCCCCACTTCCGAGTGGTTTAGCTCTAGCCCACTGTGGCTAGAAGAAACTGTCCCAGCTACCATCCCTGGAGAACTCCCAAGAGATGCCTGGTTTTTCCTGGCAAGTTTCTGAGTCTAGTCATAAGAAGCCACTCTCCTTAGACCAAGAGATGGCAAAGGGGAGTGGGGAAGTCAGCACTGCAGTTACCAACATGTTCAAGGGACAGGCCACCCCCGCTTGGTGCTGAGGACAGGGGCAACACCACTAATGTCAGGGCTGCCCCTTGGGCCCACGGCTGCTGTCACCTGCTAAGGATGAGAGGGACTTACCGGAGGGCCAGCAGGGCCTGGCTGGCCATCGTTGCCTCGGGCACCCTGTGGACAACAGAGAGGAACCAATGTGAACAGTGTCCGCAGAACCAGCCCACTGTACATAAAATGTGGGACCACTGTGGCGGGGTGTCCCAGGCTGGGCATGAGCCAGGTGTGTGTCTGCGGTGGGGGAACCCTTTCCGGATATCTGCATGAGCGGATGGACAGAGGGCAGCACAGGGCTTGTTCTCATGGCTAATGAAGCTTGGGGAACTTCCCAACAGCCCTGTCACTTCTAAAACTTCAGCTAGGTCCCAAGTAGCCTAGATTTTAAGCTGAACAATCATTCAGAAAGCCAGTGAACTCGGCAAAATGGCAGAGGACAGGAAAGTCCCGCCCTGTGCTGGTTACCGTGGGTTAAGGCTAAGGGAAGCTTTTCCCTCCTCCATGAACTCCAGGCAACCCTGTCAGGACAGCAGAAATGCTCCCAGGATGCCTCCTGCTGGCCTAGGAACCTGCCATGGAAAGGCTACCAGCCCTGCTTCACAACCCAACCTGAGCTCTTATCTCCGAGAGCCTTGGCTTTGCCAAGAAGTCAAGGCTGTCCCTTCGCTGCAGGACTTGCACTTTGAGAGTTCCACTAGTTTGGGGTGAAAACCCAAAGCGTTTTTTTCCCAAGAGCCTGTGAGGTCTCCACTCTAGCTCCATGACCCTTTATGTTGGGTACAGCCAGGCCTGGGACCTGGCCTCTGCTAGACCCAGAAGACTAAGCCAGTGAGCAGTTCTCAACCTTCCTAATGCTGCAACCCTTTAATACAGTTCTTCACGTTGTCGTGACCCTCCCAACCATAAAAATCATTTCGTTGCTATTTCACAACTGTAATTTTGCTACTGTTTTGAATCATAATGTAAATATTTTTGGAAATAGAAGTTTGCCTGGGGGGTCGAGACCCACAGGTTGAGAATAGCTGGGCAGAGGCGAGACTTTCTGCAAGACAGCCTGTCAGATGCGTGAGGGAAGGATGTTCTGTGGTGCTCAATCTTCTTCCTGCCTTGGGCCATCTCTCCTCACAGAGCTTGGCAGCGGGGAGGGGAGCAGGGAGAGGGGGGCAAGAGAGTGAGTCTCAATGGGAAGAAAGGCAGAGGGGAGGGATGCCAGAGTGGCCTGCTCTCCAGCAGCATGGCTGACCCAGCTGCTCTGGAGGACTGTTTCTGCGAAACCCTACAGTATCTTCCCTCCAGGAGTCAGTCAGCAGAGGGCAGGGCAAGAGGAGGGAAGGAGCTGCCTGTGTCTGAGGCCTGACTGATGAGTGAGCATCATCCTCCACCCCAGCCAAACAAAGGCGGGAGGCAACAACGCAGAGGATGTTCTAAGCCGAGTCTCATAATCGCACTGCCAACATGCTCGCTATGTGGACAAGAACCATCAAGGTGAACCAGGAACTGGGACCTGCTACGTCTAGGGAGGAGGGAGGACGGTTTGAGAGGGAGCAGGCTGTCTTCACCCCTGCCCACAGTGAGCCTCTCACTCTGGCTTCCAGCCTCATTAAAAGCCCCAGGCCAGGGTCTCCAACTCTGCAGAAGCAACAGGCCCAGAGCCTCCTTTCCCTTACACAAAATGATCCTGGGGTCTGGGGCTTGCCCCTTGGCCAGCTCTGGTTGACAGCGGGAGGGGGTGGGGAGTGGGCGTGGGGGGTCAAGGCTGCTTGTTTCACAGACCTGCCCCTGAAGTCAAGTTTCTGCCAGCCAGATGCAAGGTCTGGAAAGCAGCGGCATCCTGCGCAGCTGACTTCAGTTGCCCTGCAAGGACCTAGGAGGCGGGGCCTCTGAGCTTGGCCAGCTGGGGGTGCAGACCAATAGAAAGCCGCCATCTTTCTTAAACACGCCTCTCAGCGCCTCACTCGCTTGACCAAGCACCTACAAGGCCTCTCTTTGCCTGGGGCGCCAAGCTAACCGCCTCATCTGGCACCTGTGCCCTCAGCTGCCTGCCTGTCCTCTAGCTCATGGTTTCCCACATTACCTAGAGGCAGGCAGAGTCTGAAGCCCCAGTGCGCAGTCTGCCTTGAGCTACTGATTCTTTCTGAGCCTCAGTTCCCTCTTCTCTAAAATTGGAATAGCAGATTCAACAGGATGGAGGGGAAGATTAGACAAAGTGCAATGTGCCAGATCCTAAACCAAGGAAAGGCCACAAGGTGGGGGCCACCGGCGTCCCATCAAGGGCACTGTCATCAGAATCGAGAAAGAGGGCAGAGTAGAAAATGACAGTGAGGACAGTTTGCCCCATCTAAGCCTGTTGGGTTCTGTTGTTAGGAGTTGGGGGGCGGGGATGGGCTTGAGAAAGGTCTCAATGTATGGCCCAGGTTGGCCTTGAACTTGTGATTCCCCTGCCTAATAGCTTCTCCCCTACTAGGATCACAGGTATGCACTTCCTGGCCCAGTTTATCACTGAGTTGCTTGGAGGAGGTTCCTTGTAAACTGTAGAGTGTTGAACACGCGTAAGTTACTCACAGCTGCACCAGCGGGGCCAGTCCGTCCTCTCTCACCAGGCAGGCCGCGGGGACCCTGCAACACACCCCAGCACAGTCTTAGTGGGAGCTAGCATTATGGTGGGCTGTGTGATGACTTCTGGAGGGCCCTTCCCACCCACCGTGACCCTCCTGCCTGTTTGCACCAGGAAGCAAAGGAGAGCAAGCCTGGTGGTACTGCCTAGCCCTGAGCCTGCTCCCAGGCAGCAGAGTGTCTTCCAGGCAGACCCACGGGTGCCCTGCAACAGGTGAGTACCCCGAAACATTGAAGACAAGCAGATTTAAGAACTGAGACATGGCTTAAGTGTGTCTAACAGTTCTTATTCTGCGGAAGTGCGGGTGACATTCTGAACAAACTGTCCACTGCAGGTTGGTTTTGCTCAGAATCAGATAAAGCTGCAAAACCAGGTATCTGCCTTGCATGACTGCATGAAGGAAAGGCTGTGGCTTTCAGGGCAGGCATCTGACAGGTGTTAGGGGAGTCATGGGTGACACTCATACTCACCATGGGGCCCGGGGAGCCGTTCTCACCAGGGGAACCACTCTCACCCTGGAAAAGAAGACACATGGGGTCAATGTTTGGAGTCCTAGCTTCCAGAAGCTTCCTAGGTAAGTCATTGAGAGATCTGGCTGGTTCAGTTAGACTGAGGCATGCCAGCTTCAATTCTAGCAGAGACAATTCCCCCCAAGCTTTAAAGCTTGCTGCTCATCTACCAAGATGCAGACTTGGGTGGTCCCAGCTGTGTTCTAACTCCCTTTGTCCCTCAGCATCTCCCTGGCAGATGCCACCTTTTGTCCCCTATTGCCAATCCCTGTGAGTTTTGTGGTCCTTTACCTTTACACCTGGAGCACCTGCTTCTCCCTTAGCACCATCCAGGCCTGGGTAACCCTGGGAAGCAAAAGAAGGGTTCCATCACACACCAGGAAACCCACCCAGGAGGTAATGTGCATACCCCAAAATGTTTCCTCTCCAAGTAGCTCCTGCCTTCCAACACCCTTACTTACTCTGTGACCTTTGACTCCAGGAAGGCCTGGGGTTCCCGGGAATCCACGAGCACCCTGCAGTGCAAAGAGGAGGTACTCAGGGGAAAGAAGAGATTGGGTGAAGGCTGCTGGAGAGCCTGCAGACTCAGCTCTTTCGGGCAAGCAATAAGAGGCAGGCATCCAGACATCTTCATAGCTCCTTCAGCCAAGCCCAGACCATCATCTTGTGCTCATGCAAACATGATTGGCAGCCAGAAGCCATGATACATGCAGGTACTATCCATGCCCAGTTTTAAACTGAGCTAATCAAGCTGAGTAAGCTGTATGGACTAAGGAGGGAGACTGGAAAAGCTTCATGAGACTAGGAAAGGTGGAGCTTTACCTGAGGGCCAGGAAGGCCTCTTTCCCCAGATTTCCCAGGTTTCCCAGCTTCACCCTGAACAGAAAGAGAGGTGTCTCCGTTTTCTTGGAAGTCCCATGAGCATTAACAGGTGTGCTCCTTGAACAAATCCCTCCACGGCTGTGCGTCTGCCCGCCCGCCTAGCCCACCTCCTGCAGATGGCCCTCCACGAATGCCTCTCCTGCATGGTCATTTTTTTTTGGCACTAATCTCCAACTTCCCCAGTAGGCTCTGGCTGTCCTCTCCAGAGCTCTTGGACTGGCCACTGTGCCCTGACCTCGAGAGGCTTTGCTGTGTGATGCCAGTCACAAAACTAGCTCAAGAAAGCAAGCTCTTGTCTCTACTTTTTTTTTCTCCATCCTCTGTAGACATCCTGGCTCAGGGTGAGCTTTTCTACCTCATTTACAATTAAGATGATGTTAGCGTGTTTGTCTTTCTTTGTTTTTTCTACTCTACATCTTTGCACTCTGTGTTTTCCTGTCCCTTCTCTCATTTCTCAGTTTTTCTTCCCGAAGTTAATGATGTTTTAATTACACTCTTTCTCATCAGATCTAAAACAGTCCCCAGGGACCTGGCAAGCTTAGTTGCAGATGGGTGTGTGGGTGGTGGACAGCTGGAATTTACGACTGGCCAGCCTTGGTCCTCAGGAAGTCTCTCTACCCGAAAGCCCCAGCACACATGAGAGGGAGACCTGGGGTGTGGGGGCTTCTCAAGTCTACTCACATCATCACCAGGTTTTCCAGGAGGGCCAGCAGGACCACGGGGACCCATGGGACCCTACAAATAGAGAAAGGGGAACACAGTGGATCAAACGCAGGATGGTGGTTTGGGAAGAAGAAAGTCAAAAGGGTTAGAACAAAACTGGCGAGTAGACCGTGGTGGGGGAAAGGGACAGTGCAGGGTGGTGACCTCCGAAAGGGAATATCCTGAGGGACTTCCTGCCATATTTGTTCTCTGAAAGAGTGCCCCATGGGTAGAGAATAACATCTGAATTTCCTATGGCCCTCCTATTGTGGGAAATAGTGAGCAGAGCCAGGGAACGGTCAGTAGCTTGAGTGGGAAAAGAGACCATTCCCAGAGGCTCCTGGGAGAGGATAGCCTATGGTACTTACAGAGACACCAGGCTCGCCAGGTTCACCAGGATTGCCTTGAAATCCTTGAGGGCCCTAAAAGGAAAAAGAATGACATCACATTGCGCCCCTCCCCCAAACTGTGCTGTCAGAGCTCAATGAGCATCTGCAATGCCAGCAAGAGGAAAAGACAGAATACTTACAGGGGCACCAGCCGGGCCTGGGGGTCCACGAGGTCCCATGGGGCCCTGCATTGGAACCGAAAAATAAGACACTCACTGGGCTGCCTTATCATCAGCTTCAAGAGTTCCACACTCTCCTAAGCCAGCAGCCAGACAAAGGACAAGAAGGCACTGTGGGAGCAGTGGGGGGCAGGGGGGACAAAGGGCCTCCGGTGGCCGCTCCCTCTTCTTCCCACTCCCCACCCAACCGTCTATTTTTTATTTATAGGCACCGTTTGAACAGAGAAGCTGGCCTTGCTTGCTCCTGGCCAGCAGCCATGTTTACTAAAGTCTGAATTTCATTTAGCATGTGCCAAACCAGCGCTGCAGGGTGAGATTTCCTGCTGGAAGCCTTGTGCACGCTGGAGAACAGTAGCTGCTGTCTGCATTCTTCAGTTCTCATTCCAAGAGCAACAGCAACCTGGCCTTCCGATACATCAGCTATATGCATCTCTCCAGCCTCATCCTTTCCAGTCATTCTAGAGCATCATTCAAACTGGCATCCATTACCGTTAAAAGCCAAACTTCTTGGGATAACTAAATGAGAGGTTTTAACTAGCTGATGAAGATGAGATGCCGCAAACAGCTGTGTGGACGGCAGAGGTTGCCGGGGTCTCTGGCCTCGCTAAGGGTGAGCCTCTCCCACGTGGGCAGTAAAGCGCTGGAGTCTCACCATTGGACCTTGCATTACTCCCATCTGGGCACCGCCAGCCTTCTCCTCAAACGCTCCAGCCATCTGGGCCGCAAAGTTCTGCAAAAGCAACGCAGCTGGGTTAGGAGGACGAGTGGCCCAGGGTCGCTCCCACTTGCCAGGGAAAGAAAGAATTCCAACCAGTCTCTAGTTATTAGAGATCAGCTGAGCACTGATTAGAATTGCCAAGGAGACCTGACAAAGTTTTGGGGGTGTGTTCTTGCAACAATGGCTTTTCTGGGGAAGCAGGTGTTATTTGTGGTGGTCGTTGTCCCCCAAGTACCGCTTCATAAGCCTTTAGAGTCTAAAACGTTACGTAAATTCAACATCTCTTTGAAAAGGCTTTCTTTGTTCTCTAAAATGTTGATGTCTGGCAAAGGCCTGAAATTCGGTCTTGAAATATTTTGAGAAGGGTTATAGTAGACGTCTGTGAGCCTGCTTAAATTGAAGAATTTAAAACATAGTAGACCTCCAAATGGCACACCTACAGAAGTGGGGCAGTCATATAATTTGTTGGCTGGTGTGATTCCAAACCCGACAGTAGCCACACACCTTTACTCAGTAAGGCTCTTTCATGAGAATGAATAGTTGCTTGGAATGTACTTGGCAAGGGCTATGGATAAATGTCTTCCAAGGACAGTGGTCACTGCTCTTCCAGAGAAATACAAGTGCCCAGTCATCCTTTCCCCACACCCCTACACCCACCCCCCAAGAACCAGCCACAAGATGGGGTGCCAGGAAGCCAGGCAACTGAAGGCCTTCTTTACAGAAACCCAGTGAGCAAAAGAAAAAAAAAAGTCAGCCCTTATCCCCACAGCCTCAAGCCTCGTATGTGATTCTACTCAATTATAGGCCTGAGGTCAAAGCCATGAACGGGCTATGTACATACTGCTGGCAGTCCTGGGAGCCAGCGGGTGAGAGCAAGCAGCGATTGAGAAGCCACAGCTCTGGAGGGTCAGCCTGGGGAAAGGAAAACTGAGGACACTTACACCAGCAAAGCCGGGAGGCCCGGGGGGCCCTGGAGGCCCAGCGGGCCCAGGATTTCCAGGGGTGCCAGGCTCTCCATCTCTGCCACGAGGCCCAGGTGCACCCTTGAGAGGAAGAGAAAAGGTGGCAGTGAAGTGATGCTTCTCTAGGTACCATTTGTCCCAGGGACCTCCCAGGAGCTAACCAGGCCTTTAGGGGATCTGGGAACACAGAAGTCAGACTTCATGGACATGTACTCACCTTTTCTCCCTTGTCACCACGATCACCTCTGGGTCCTTGTTCACCGGCAGGTCCCTGGAGGTGAGGAGCATGGTGTGATGAGACTGGAGGCCATGATGGCTCAGTTGTAGTAAGGAAAGAACGGAGAGAAGGCTCTCTCCCTTTCTTACCTGAGGGCCAGGAGGTCCTTTGGGCCCTATGATCTGTGTAAGAGAGAGCCACAGGCCTGTTGGTTAGAGGGGTGCCTTTAGGATGGCAGATGCATGGGTTGTGGGGGGGATAATTTGTACTTACTTCCTTGATGTCTCCGGGTTCTCCTTTCTGCCCCTGCAACAGGAAAGGTTGACAGGAGTGAGCTGAGTGAGCACACCTAGCCCCAACACAAAACCACACCCTGCCACCCTAGCCTCTCAGAAGGGGACATCTTCTGAGGTCTAAAGAAGCAGAGGTTAGCATCTCAGTGCCACTGGAGAAGGACATGTGAAAGCAAAAAGTAGGGCCAATGAAATGGCTGGTAGGTGGAAGGAGAGAACCAATTTCTCCAAGTTATTCTCGGGCCACCACGCACACACTATAGCACGTGTGTCCATACTCATGCATACAATCATGTAGGGTCATGTAATTAAGTTAAATTAAATTAAAAACAGGGTGCCTTACCTTTGGCCCTAGTTTTCCTGCAAGGGAAAACAGAGAAGGAGAAGGTGAGTCAGGGACCATATCTTGCTTGTCATTCAAACTCTCTTTGGAGGATCAAACAAAGGAAAAAAATCACAACCAAGGACGGAAGCAGATTCCACTCCTGTTCCCCTGAATCTCTCTGTGGCTGGTGTTAGAATCACAGAGCCATTTTGTTGCCGAGGACACATAAGGAATGGAGGTGCTTCTAACTTTATTAGTCAAAAAGCATGCATAGTGTACAGGAATGGGTTGAGAGCAGGAGAGAGGCAACCAGGAGCCAGGACACAGAAGACTCAGAGGTCAGGCAGCCCTTCCCAACCCACACCCTCCCAAAGAAGAGTCCGAGAAAGCCTTACATTAGCGTGGCGTCTCCTTGAAGCAAGCACAAAAAAGAGCAGGACACAGAAGTTACAAAGAGCATTGCAGCCAGGGCCATCCCAAACTGATAAGCCCCTACCCCACCACAGCAGCAGAATCCCATAGGCCATCAACACGGCGCTGGCATGGGCCCCTCAGACATGGTCTGAGAGTTTGCACCATACAAGGCTTCAGTGTTGGGCAAGCATTCAGGGAAGGCGACTTCTCGATTCCCGTTCACCTCTCCTCTCCATATTAAGTAGGAAGGGAACAATGAGCCATCCAGGAGACCTGTGCATGAGTCCTCACCTCCTCTGTGGGGAGATGGGACATGTGTCTGAGTACTGGGAAGGGGTCACCTGCAGTCTTCCTCATGAGCACTGGCTCTAGCTGGGTGTAGATAACTGCCATCAGCAGGCAGGAACAAGGTCACACCCTTTCGACTCTCATAGTCCAGCCACTCTTTGTCTGTCCTGCTTCTTAAATGGCGGCCAACACCAAGTAGAGGGCAATGCAAAGAGGAAATACCTCCATTGTACTCTGCTCTACTCCACTCAGTGCTCCTGCTTACTGACAGAGGTTGCTCCACATTAATGACTGTGTCCTTGAAGGTTTTCTATAGAGAAGACAAGGTGTAGGTGACACAGGACAAATTAAGTCATGCTGTGGCTAGACAGAGCCTGGTTCCCCTGTGGCTCCATTAATTCATAGACTTGACTCATGAGGGTGTACTTTTGTGGAGCCACATCTGTATTTCCAGAAACAGCCCGAGGGGTTAGGTGAGGGGGAATCTCTACAGTGACTTAGGCTCACCAGGTTTCAACCTGCAATCGAGAAGTAGCCTTGCCTTTCTGCCCCTACTGCTAGGATCAAATGGATAAGCAGCTTCTCAACTTCAAAGAGAAGACCAGCATCCACGGAAAGGTGTCTGCAAGTAATTTATTTATGTCTGATAATAAATAAATAAATTACGACCACTGGCAGTGGTGAGGTCAGCTGTGCAGATAGGACAGCACTCTCCGAAGGGGATCTCCGGGTTGAGGCAGTCTGTCTCTTCACATATTATGTCGTCGCAGAGGACATTCCCAGTGTCACACACACAGATGCGGCAGGACGAGGGCTTCCATACATCCTTATCTTTATACCTCTGCCCATCCTGCAGACAGCTGCCAGCCTCCTCTGCACCACCAGGGGTGGGAGTGGCAGTGAGCCAAAGCAGGGATGGGGGAGAGCCAGAGAGAGAGAGAGAGAGGTTGCAATCAGCTTGACTGAATTCAAATGCAAAAGAATGGCAGGCTCCGACCATACCAGACAGACTGAACTTACACATTCGTTTTGGAAAACGTAATTCATCTTTCTGTGCATTCTACAGTATCAATTGGGTACCCTGCCCTGTGCGAGATGGGTATGTTGGTGGCTGGGGTGGGAATCATGATCCAGCAATAAGGAAGGGCAGTTCACCATATTTTCTTCATCTTTCCAGCATGGGGGAAGGGGACTGAGATAGGGAAGAATGAGCTGAAGGTCAAAGTGGGTGGTAGGAGATGACACTCCGAGCGGGAAACTAATGAAAGTAAAGGTGGAGAATACAGAAAAATGGCGAGACCCTCTAGCTGGAGAGCAAAGACATTCTTTTTGTCCTCCTATAGAAATAATGAGATTTCCTAAATACAGCTGACAGCTAAAATTCAGAGAAACTGCAGAGAACGCTACCTACAAACATTAAAAGATATGGATAATATGTAAACAATAACTGGAGAGGCAAGCTTGCCCCTATCCGAGGACGGCAACCCCAGTATGGGAGGCAGGAGTCTCTAAATGCCTGGCCTTGGCTACGACTGAGCCCTCTAGACCTTTGTCTTCCAAGAATGCAAAGGAACAGCTCAGACTGTACCCTCTCCACCAGCGCCCTGCCGTCTGGAATTCGCCCTGCACATGAAAACTGTGCTGACAAGAAAGCTTCTCAGAGCGCCAGGGACCGAAGAGCCCGCACCACGTGCTAGGCAGCGCCCAGCGCTGTTTTTCTCATCAAAATCTCAAGAGCAATGGCAAAAGCTGAGGATGAATAATAGCGAAGAGCCACAAACCCAGTGGGCGTGGAGAGAACCGTGCCTGCCCTCTGCTCTCCTAGAACAGCGAGAATCCAAAGATCAAAGTCTCCGTTTTCTTCTCCACTGGAAGAAACCCATCTAGCCTTTAGGCAAGACCATCAAGGGGGAGTGAGAAGATCCTGGGGGAAATGTGGAAGCTGCTGGGGCTCCCCGCCCCCTCCTCCAGCGGCGCTAAAATAGCGGGAGGTGATGGGAGCGCAGCGCCTGCTAATGTTGTCCAGTCCTGACTAAGAAAGAGCGTTCTATCGCCCAAGACTGCCTGGGGGAACCGGAGGAAAGCCTGGGGAGGGTGCACCGTGAAAGCTGATCGGCTCCCCAGGAAGGGCGCCCCAGGGCCTCGCGGGCCGGGAGCGGGGCGGGCCGGCTGGGTGTGAGAGCCACTGGCTGACTCTTTGTGGCTGGGGTTCTGGACACAGCCCTGCGGCAGAAAGACAAACGGAGAGTAAAAAGTGGGATTAAATGACTGCCCAAGAAAGGAGCCAGCACCGTAACCGTATCCCCTAGTGCGGTCGGAGGAAGCCAGCACTACCCTAATTATGGCACGAAAGGGGCTGCAGATAGCATCCTGGCCGCGCGATCCGGTTCCCCTCGTTACCGCCGCGGCGCATAAGCGATTCTTTGTGGCCGGCCAATTAAAAAGCTACCTCTTTCGGGGAACTGTTTTGCTTCGTCGCCGCTGCGCTCGGGGGCCGGAGCCCGGGAGGTGGCGGCAGGCGGGCACGGGTGGGGCATTGTGGGAGAGGGGGTCGGGGAGTCGAGGGGACCCACCGGGCCCAGCCTCTCATGAATGGGGCTTTTCTCGAGCGCATACAGAGCCCGATTCACAGGTCTCCGCTAGGAACCAGTTTAAATAAATATGGGCAGGGTTTCAGCCCATCTGGAAGCCATCGCTGCCAATCCCCCAACGCAAACAAGCCTCACAAAGGAGGACTGAGGTCTCCCCCGCACCACAGCCAGCAGCACTTCTGGAAGCTAGGGCTGAGAAATGCAGATGTGGGTCAAAGTCTCCGCGGCCAAGAAGTTTCCCAAACTCGTGGAAAGATGGAGAGGAGCGTGGTGGACCGTAGGTTTCTGACATTCCTAACGTCCTTGCAGGCTACGCCTCTCCCCACATCCAAGTCTTTGGGTCCTGAGGACCCGAGGCTGGAGTGTGGGTGTGTTTGCTTAGATGGGGCAAGCCAGGGTGTAAACCAACCCGTCAGACGCAGAATCATAACCCTCGGAGGAGGAGGAGACTGGGAGTTTTAGATGGCCCCCTCCTCCCCAAAGTTGTGGAACGCACGTTCCTCCAGGAAGGTTGCGGAGGTGAGAGAGCTCTTTGCCTCTGAAGCCAGCGCCTCTGGTATCAGATGAAGAATTAGGGAAATACTTTAGACACTCAGCTCACTCCAGTGCTCTCTACAGAGAAGCACCGGCTGAGACTGCAGCTGTGTGTGTGTGTGTGTGTGTGTGTGTGTGCGCGCGCGCGCGCTTGCAAATTCAGGACAAGATATAGTCAGGCCCCTCTCAGATCCCGTAAGACACTTCGACATTGCCCCAGAGCTCGAGCGCACTGCTATGGCTTAGCTGCCGCCCTGCCACCCTGCGCGGTCAGACCGCGAAGCGCGATCCTGGGCTCCACGCAGCACCCCCCTCAGCTCCAGCCCTGCCCCCCGCCGCAGCCGCTGCGCTAAGGGGCGGAAAGTCGGCCAGGGCCCGCCGGCTTCCAAAGCAGCTCTGGAGACGGCCTGGTGGCAGAGGAAAGCGCAGGGAGCCTCCGGGGCAGAGGGAGGCTGAAACTGCCCGGTTTCACCTGCGATTGATTTACAGTCTGTCACATACAAAGACAAGGCTGGAATAATCCTAGCCGTCGGAAATGTGCCCGAACACGTGGAAGAAAAGTCTCCCTACCTAATCCACTTTCCAGGCTTCGTTTGTCCTGAGTATAATCCCAGACAGTGGAGGAGGTGGAAAGGTGCGGGGACCCGCCCTTGGACCGAGGCTGTACAGCGGCCATCTCTAACATAAGCAGTTCGCTCGCCTCACCCTCCATCCGTCCACCGCCACACATAGTAAAGTGAATTGTTGCAGACCCCCACCCCCCGAGGGAAGGGGAAAGCAGGTCTGGTTGGAGATGTCAAGTTCCTGCAGCCCAAGGGAGGCCAGGCCGAGTTTGAGAGAAGGGCTGCTCGGCTGCACCTTACTCTGGGCCAGCCTGGAGGGGGAGGGCCCTCGGGAGCAGCGCCGAGCTCGCAGAAAGCCTCTTTTTCTTTGTGGCCTCGGGTTTCAACCCGTCGGTGTCATTCCTTTGTCCGGCGCCCCTTCGAGCCCTGCAGCATCTAACCCCTGGGACTAGGCTGATAAGTAACCCGAGGGCGCCTCTCTGCCTCTCCTGCTTCTAAGAGTGAGGCTTCTTTTGCTGAGCTCGAAGCCTCCTGGTCAAAGCCGGTGGAACGGGGTGCGTTACCATCTGTGTTCAGACCTGTCGCACCCGACACTTTGCAAGCTCCTATCCCTGCTTAACGCAAGGACCTGCAAAGGTCTCCACTCGCGACTTTCACCGAGGATGCTGCGGCAGAGCTCCTCGCTCGCAGAGTTCGGCTCAGCGAACTCCTGTGTACCGTGCGCCTGAGTCTCGGCGCCCTAACCCAGAGCGCGGCTGGGGAGGAGGAGGAGAAGGGACAAGGGACGCACGTCAGGGAAGCAGGCGGGGGCGGCGGGCGACTTACGGGCATCCTGGCTCTGACACCGAAGGACCGCGGCGACGAGCAGCGTCAGCAGCACCAGCGACTGGGGAGCCCCGAGGCGGATCATGGCTCACCGCGGGGCCTGGCAGAGCCTGGCCCGGGCGAAGCGCAGCGAGGCGGCAGAGCACGGAGCTGGTCCGGGTCTCTACCGCGACCTCATACAGGAGGCCCCAGGGGCAGGAGGAGGAGGCAGGAGACCCGGCAGCCCAGCGGCGCTCTGCGTCTTCTCCGGGCAGAAGCCCCCGTTATATGCGCCCGGTGGCTCCTAAGGCTGGCAAACCAGCCCAAACCGCGGGCCGCCCCCAGCCCCCCGCGGGGCTGTAACCTGAGACCCCGCCCCCGGAGCCCGCCCAGGCCGGACCAGAGCCCACACCTGCCAAGGCCAGACGCCCCTCTCCTTAGCCCAACTTCCCGCCCCCGATGTGCCCAGTGGCCTGATCGGGCGGGGCACAGAGACGGCCTCCGGTCGCCCCCACTTGGGACTGCCACACTGCCCCCTCCAACCACAGGAGGGAGGGGGCCTCCGGCCCCTCCCCTCGGAGTTCTGCTGGGGATAGAGGGGAGGGGGTTGTTTGCAGAGGCATAAGCCTGGAGCTCTAGACCTGGGACAGAAGACAAGGGAGGACTAGGCAACAGAAAAGAGCAAGGAATGTGGGAATGGGAGTTTTAGGGGGCGAGGAGGTGCGCGGGGGACCAAAGTATGAGCCGATGGAGGTTGTCCAGAATTCTAAATCTGGGGACAGTAGTCCGGACCTGCCCTCTAGCCCCTTTGCGGAGTGCCTGGCCCCGAATCCCACCGGGGTGCTCGCAACGACAGCCTCCAACCCCCATCCCCCATCCAACTAGCTATGAAAGGGCCTGCTCTTCCCCCTAGGCAGAGGAAGGACTGAGCAGATGGCTAGGACCCGGGCTGGTGTGTATTCCTGCACTTCAGACCTGTGTGGAGGTGTAGGGGGCGGGGTAGGTCAGGGAAGGGACTGAAGGAACCGCGGAGAACAGAAGGAACAGGGACAAAACGGTGCCCACAGCCGATTTCAGACACTGTCTAGTTCCAGTCTCTTCTTGGCCCATGTCCAGGAATCTCCGGGGGAGTGGGCGCCCTTAGCCTTGACAGGGCAAAGCAGGCCAGGGACTGTTGGCCACTCAGGCCCTGGCCAGAGAGTCTGGAGGCTGCTCCAGCTGGACTCCAGTTTTGTGGGCGGAGAAAGCGCCAGAGTTTCCTAGTTGTCCCCCCCCACCACCACCACCCTCGGGCGTACAGCCTCACCTTCCCTGCTTCCTCCCCCCCACCCCCACCCCCTCACACACACCTTCGACGAAACTGCTGAGGTCCTAGGCTCAGCCCAGCCCTTGCTGTGTTCCCCGATAACTAGAAGGAAAAGTCCCAAATACATCTTTTCCCTTAGGAGTGAGATGGTCCTTCGGTTAACTTTAGGCAAAATGAAACTTGGAAATTGGGGCCTGATTTAAGCAGCAACTCCTTTGTCTCACTTCCTTCCAGGAAGCTGGAAGTCCTTGGGAGAAGTCACCTCCATAGGCCTGGCTGGAACTCCCAGGGGGCTTAGCTCCGTACCATACCGAGCAGGCTTTGAAGCTTCTCAGGGAGGGAAACAAGAGTTTCAAGTGCGTAAAAATTTCTATGCAAGTGTGCTGGCTGGAAAAGAAGAGAGTGCTTCAACCAGCCAGTCTGGGTGGGAGGTGGGGGCGTGGGACGTGAGTCTTTTCTTTTTTTTGTCTCCTCCCAGCCTACTCAGGGCTTTGCATTCAGCTCTGCATCCCTCAGCCTGGATCTCTGCGAGAAAGCTGCTTTCAGATCTGCAGTGACCATGGCTGCTGGTCTTGGCCTAGAAGACAGTTCTAACTCTCACACATTTTTCCGGATCCCATAGGGTCTGTAAACTGCCTTTTCTAATGTCTTTAAAATGCAGTGTCTTTCTGACTTTCAGAATTCCTCTGGCATACATACTTACAGTTGTACCCCCAAGCTACCTGCTTTTCTTTTCTGGTATAGTTTTCATTTTCTCCATTATATCTACTAAATTTGCTTCATCGAGTAGTGTGGAAGGTCTGTGAGAACACAGCTGCACCTAGCGCAATCTCAGCACAGAGGACGAAATTTTGATATGTTCTTGTGGGCTAACTTATTTAGATTTAAAATAGAATTTGTTTTACACGTTCAAATTTATTTATTTTTTCTTGTGAGGGTGATGCTTCTCTCCTTCTAACACATGGGTTCTGGGGATGGGAGGTGGGAAGAGCCTTTTTACCTGAGCAATCTCACCAGCCCCTACAAAATGGAATTTATTTTTTGGTACAAGTAATGCTTAGGTAACTAAAAAGCTAGTCCAGATAATCTGTCTCAATGCAAGTGACCATGAAAACTCAACAGTAAACTTGAAGAAAGTGTTAAAGCAGATGTGTATCATGGAAACCTATATGAAAACGACCTAGCTCAGTGAGCAGCACCAGTGGAAACTCTGGGTTTCTCCCTTAACTTTGATTCATTCTGACCAAAGGGCAGTATCTACATATAAGAACTCTGGATAAAGTTCTCCATTTCCTGTAACTAAAAACAGAATTGTCAGAGGTGGGAATTAACTTTAAATTAATCAATTTAAAGTTTAAACTGACAAAGCCAGGAAAAAAAAAGGAAATTATTGGACTTCCACAGTCATGGAATCTGACTATGCTGAGCAGAGTGATGGTACAGAAAAGAATGGGAAAAGAAAACATCTAAGTAGCCAGAGCCTGTGCATCCTTCTTAGTGTGTGTCTGTCAGTTCGTGGTTAATGTAGCGCCCCAGAGGTAATGCTGCCGACCTTACCAATTTGATGCACACAGACAGAGCAGCTGTTCCAAGACAGCAAAACAAATATGCCAGCAAGACAGCTAGGGATATGACTCCGTGGCGGAGAGTCTGCATAACATACACGGGGTCCTGGGCTCTATCCCTAACACTGGGAGGGGGAAAGGATGTTGCTAATAACAGCAGATGGGGGCTGTGACAAGACAGAGAAGCAACATGAAGTTGACAGGGAGCATGTAAGACATGGATGCCTGGGGTCAACAAGGAAAAGGGTCAATGGTGCTACAGTGTGCCACTGCTCTAGAGAACATCCTATTTTAGAGCTTCCTAACTTCCTTATGATGAAGACTGACCTGAAAGCCCCATTCCAGAGGGCTAGCTTTTGTGGTAACAGAAGGCACAATGCAAGCTTCCAAAAGAGGGAGCAACTGGGGCTGGAGAGATGGCTCAGAGGTTAAGAGCACTGTTTGGTTCTTCCAGAGGTCCTGAGTTCAATTCCCAGCAACCACATGGTGGCTCACAACCATCTACAATGAGATCTGGTGCCCTCTTCTGGCGTGCAGGCACTCATGCGGATAGAACACTCATATACACAGGGTAAATAAAAAAAAAAAAAAAGAAAGCAGGAAAAGAAGGAGCAACCAAGAGTCCTACACACAGCATATGATGCCTATGAATACCATGGCCAGTGTGGCATCAGTGTGGCATGATAATCCTAAGGCAAGAATACCTTGGCAGTAACCAGCATCTCTCCATGTGGACTTAAGACCTTCTTAACAGAGGGAAATCATGCCTGGTCCTGGCTAAATACACAGGGCCAACAAAGTCATAGATCTTGGAAAAGAGCCTACAACCACCTCTTTACTAAACTACACTCTAAATATTTGTCCTCATACCCACAGATAAGAGTAGTCCTCAACCCTCAACAAGGAAACTTTTCTTTGCAGCAGACAGAAATCATTACAGTAAATCACAAACAATCAAAATACAGAGTCACTGAGCCTAGTCCCACTGTATACCACACATCTCTCTCACTTAAGGCTCAGAAGAGGGACTGAAAGGTTATAAGGGCCAAAGACAGGGAGTTTGCTGAGACTGTGTGTCCTGAGAATGTCAAGAGCTACACCCATAAGTCTCACCAACACAGCGACCTAAACATGAGCTGAACAAGGACAACAGGCATGCTAACGTAGGTGCATGGCAGGAAGGGGAGCCCACGCAGCCTCAATCTCACACAGAACTCCAGAAAACTAAAAAATCCCAAGAGTGGGGGACATAGTCTTCTCCAGGGAAGAACACACCAATTGGTTTTACAATACCAAACGGTCAGCCTTGAAAACACACATGCAAGAAACATTATACAGATTGAACAGGTTGCAGTTATGTATTTCGAAATAAACATTCCTAATATACAAACTCACACACACAATTTGTTTGTTTGTTTGTTTTTCTGAGACAGGGTTTTTTCTGTGTATCCCTGGCTGTCTTGGAACTTACTCTGTAGATCAGGCTGGCCTTGAACTTAGAGATTCAAGTGCTTCTTCCTCCTAAAGGCTGGGACTAATGGTCTGTGCCCCTACACCTGGCTTACACACATTTTCTTAATGTGAAAACTTTTAGGCCAACATCAGATAGACAAGAGGAGGTCATAATATCTAGAGTTATTGAATTCCAACAAAGAATTCCTGTCTTTCCCACTCAGTAGGGAAAAGGACTTGATTATCTGAGAATGAGGGCTCCATGTGGCATCATTATTTGCTCACACCTTTTAGGCAGAGTATACACATTAGGAGTTAGGGAAGTTAGAAAGTAAACAGGCACAATATATATTCCCTAAATCAGACAACTCAACAAATTAGATCAATTAAGTTGGTGATTTTGTATTGTATAGGTAAAATAAGCAGTTCCCTATTTTTTCTCTCTTTTATGAAACTATGAATTTAGACATTTTAGTGGTGCTGGGGGTTGAACTCAGGGCACATACTAGACAGACACTCCACCACTGAGCTATATTCTCAGCCCAATTTTAGACTTACGTAGACACTACCTTATTGGGAAAGATATTAATAGGTATACTGTAAAGAAAAGATCTCTTTCTGTTCCTCTACCTAAATCCACTTAAAAATAGTGATAAAGTAAGGAAGGATCCACATTCCGAAGAGGTAAACCCACCCCAAATATGGCAGGTGGTGAATGACATGCTTCACACAGCCTTGGGGGCGGGGCAGGCCTGGCTCCCCCAACACCCAGCCTCTGTTGGTTGGGCTCAGTTCAGACAGCCTTTCAAGAGGTGTTTATGTTTTCTTTTGGCATTTTTGGGCCAGAGTAACAGGATCAGGACTGTCCAGGATACGGTTTTTCCAGATTTATGGAGTACATTCCATTCCATAAGGGCATAAATGCGCTACTATGTGCTCTGAAATGCAAACAGCATTGAGAATCCCACCCAGAGTCAGGCCTGTCCCAGAGCCACACAAATTCAGTTTAGCACTTATGCTAGACATCAGCTTCTGCACAAAACGGAGGCACAGAGCGAATTTAGATGCTGCCTATGAATCCAAGGGGACAGAAAAGAAATATGATGATGAAAAATATAGGAAATAAACTAAAGGGAAGAAAATGAACATTGATGCAAGGAAAGGACTGAGAGGGGAAAAGAAGGGAAGTATTACAGAAAAGAATGAAGAAGCAGAAGCAGATTTCCTGGGGGAACTGAGTCTGAGGATGCTCAGGGTGGAAATGCAGATGTCCAGTGAGAATACATCAAGCCCCCGTATGAAAGCAAAGGAGAATGGGGCAAGCCAGGAGACATGGCAGGGGTCCAGATCAGTGTAAACTACAAGGGCCCGGGAGGTGGGATGATAAGAGGTAGAAATGAGGGTGGAAATTACGAACAGGCACGGAGGACCCCTGAAAAGGGCACTAGGTGCTACTGAGTCTTGCTCAGCCCTGCATTGCTCCTATTTTAGCACCTGGTATCGAGCCAGACCTTTGGATGGAGTTGGGAAAATCAAGATGGGAAAATAAAGATGTCTGGTATTTTAGACTTCCTTTATTAAAAATGGGGGGGGGCTATATTTTTAATTTATAAAGATTTTCTCACTTGTTTATTTATTGTTTTGGACAAAACCCTTTCACACCAAGCCTTGCACTTTCTTGAAGTACATAGCCTTCTAGTTTCAGGAATGTGTGTCTCTCATTGGCTCGATGGTTCTAGGGACACAAGGAAAAATATGTAAATGCCTCAGAAAGAAGAAGCCAGAAGTCTCTGGACAGAAGCTACATATGAAGGAATTGTTTCTACATCAAATGCATCCATCTGTTTCCTACAGCCAGAGAGCATCAAGCGACCACACAACGTGGTGGCTCCGGGAGATGCCGTGAAGGGCTAGTAACTCACCACACAAGACAAAATAGGCTTCCACTTTCTACCTTTCTGGCTTCCTGGACCTCTTCATGCACTGCAGCTGACCAGCTCCAGGAGGCTGTGTCTTTGTCTCCCCTCTCCCCCTCAGCTCGCATAGTAAAAATGCTTCCCTCACCAGGACCTGAGTTCAATCCCAGCACCCTTTTAAAGCTGGTGGGTGGCAGCGGCAGCTCTAATTCCAGCACTGGGGAGGCTTCCGGGGCTCTGCCTGGGGAGATCCAAGTTCAGTGAACAACTGTCTCTAACAATAAGCTGGAGAGAGACTGGTAATTAAGGAAAGCACTTGACATTAACCTCCACACACACACATGCACACACTCACAGAAACACGTCCTGGAGGATAGGCAGCCATGTGTAAGGGAGAAGGTGTGGCTCACATGGTGGCCATGATCACCTGTTCTAGGTGCAGGTGGCAGAGAGCAAGGGCAGGAGCTGAGCCAACAGTGACAGAGGAGGAAGGAGTTAGGGAGAGTCCTGTGGTTTGAACATGACGCCCTCATGGCCGTGCTTAGAAACAGGGTGAGCCCTCCGTAAATGAGGAGGATACGGGCTCAATCTTTCAGGAGAACGCTATTGTGCCTCTCATGTTCTCTCCCTTGCATACCACCTTCTTGCCTCTCCCCTTTGGGCTAAGAGTTACAGCAACACGAAGCCCCTGTTGGTACCAGGGATTCAGACTTCCCAGGCTCCAGAGCTGTGAGCCAAAACAGCTTTTGTTATAACCTCTTGGAATTTTTGTTACAACAACACGAAATGAATGGAGACACAGTGTTGAAAAAGGCCTACTTCCAGAGGTGTGGCTGTGACATCTCCCTCCATATTCTTGCCTTTCCAAGTAGGCGAGAGAGGTCATTTCTTCAGGAGGGAGGAGAGGTTGACGCCCGGGAGAAAGGCTGACACAAGATGAGACCTTGGCTCATCAGGGAAGGAAGGAGAGCAGATTCTGCCGTAGTGCCCTCCTTCCCACTGCAGCCAGCTCCCCAGATACCATGTTTATCCCACTCCAGGGTGGTGTGGGCCTTCCAGGAAGTCCCTAAAAAGCCCAAGAAAACATTTGGTGAGTTTCTATTGGACCCCGTTGCCAAAAACAACATAGAACGAGAGCAGAGGGACACAGGGCCACAAACTCAGGAGGGTGCCCTGTCTGTCTCTACCCCAGGCACCTGTCTGGGGCAGCAAATGTAACACTGTCCTCCGTAGGTTCAGCCTGACTCCAGCCCTCAAGACTGAGCTCACAGCCCGCTATTGCCCTGACACTCTCCCTCACTGACTGTCTCTTTCACACTGACTTCTTTCCTGTCCCCTCCCCCTCCCCACTAGGCTTCACTGTGCAAAGCAGTAGCCAGGCCCTTCCCAGGAGGTGCAGGACCACAAAGAGTGATCTATTAGGTGTGGATCTCTCCCCCAAGCCCTCTCAGGGGAGGGGTGATAGTCGCATAAAGAATCGAACTTGGAGGTGAACAGGTGAACATACCTCATTGTGAGGGGGTGTGGTGTAGTCTGCTCTGCCACAGAGCCCATCAGTCGGTGTCATCTAAAGACGGCATGTCTCTCTCTGAGCTGAAAGGTCCCTTATTGACACAGGCTGGGTGATGAAAGGAGCCTGTTCGGTTTGTTCCCTAGGGTAACTAAGAGTTCAGATCACCAGAGGCCTGTTTTTTCCGCATGCTGCCCTCCGGCTGTAATGTGGGGCTCTCAACTAGGCCCTCTCTGTGGCTTTTGCTCCTCATCTCCTGGGGGAGCAGATCGAATCCCCATCCAGTAGTATCCGGGCAGCATTCTCATGAGGCTGAGAGCAAAGCAGTCTGTGTGCATCAGACTTCCCTCCCCTGACATTGTGGGATCCTTGTAGAAACAGCGAGTGTGACGTCCCCACATGGTGCTGAACCCAGGAGGCTCATGGGAAGGTTGATAGTCATTGCTGTCTCTTTCTTTTGTCAGTACTCCAACACAACTTTCCCTCAGGGCAGGGATCAACCTTCAAGGTTGTCCTGAAGCCTGGGAAAACCAAGACAGCTCAAAACAAGATGGATTGATGAAACTGGGAAGAGCTGCCTGCCTTTTGCTTGGTAAGAAATGTTAGAGGACTAGATTCAAAGGGGAAAGAGAGAGAGGAGAATCTACTCCATTTTAATTTCTACTCGAACTCCCCCTGTAGTCTTGGTCAACTCGCTTTCTTCTGTGGCTCAGAATCTCCATGGATAAAATGAAGTAGCAGGGGGGCTCTGTGATGAGAGCTACCAGCTCTGGCTTCTTTACCTCTATAACCATCCTGGGATCTCGTACTCTGTAATCCCGATTAGATTCTAAAATGCACCACTGAGAAGCCAAAGCTGAGATCTTCCTACCTAGTGTGGCATGGCAGGCAGCTCCTCCCCTTTGTAGGACCCAATCTCTCACACAAGTTCACCTGCTCTTGCATCTGTGACTCTTGCCCAGGGAAAGAGCAATGAGCTGGGAGCCAAAGTCAGCCCTCCCTCCAGGCGCTTCCTTCCATGGCTCAAGAGAAATGCCCCACGGTACACGGAAAGTTGTGATTAGCTGTACCTGCCACCTTGGCCCACTTCCTGGTCTTTAGTGACTGATTATGGGCATCCCTGATTGTCATAGCCTAAGCCTCAGACCTGCCAGAATAAGACAGGCATCTCTATTGCAACCTCAGCCACTGGCCTATGTGAAGCTGACAGCCACTAAGCTGTGTCCTGTGCACAACTCCACCAGAATGCTAATTAATGTCCGAGCAAACAGCAGCTAATTAGCTAGTGTTTACATGACAGGAGTCTTTGTAAACACTCTAATAGAGACTAGCCTTAAGTAAGCACTTACTACAAGTCTAACCACTTTGTGAGTACTACAAAGGAGCCATTTCAGGTTATCTGCCTCCAAGAGATTTTCCACCCAGATTCCAGGAGACAGCAGCTGTGTGGGAGCTAAGAGATGAGGCTCTGGGCTGGCGGGAGCTCAGCGGGTAGAAGCGCGAGAACTAGTTGCATTCCTGGGACCCACATGGTAGAAAAAGAGAACTGATCCCCGAAAGTTGTCTTCTGACCTCTCCACAAGCACCTGGGATTGCGCATGCCCTTCTGCATGAATACATACGGTTTTAAAAATTAAAGAGGGAGGTGCTCACTGCTCTAAAACGTGGCAGCCTGATGGAACTTGTTTTGATGGCAGAAATCTCTTTGTACCGTCCAGTGTGTGTGTTCTTAAGCACCCAAAACGTGGTTAGGACAGTTGAGAAAAATACGTTTTAAAAGTATACTTAGTGTTAATTGCTTTTCATCTTCAGTAGCCATATGTGGTTGAGAGAGTTACTGGACCATGTAATGTGTTCTGCTACTGAGTGCAGTTTGCAGACAAGGATTATGGTCTCACCTGAAGGACGTTGGTTCCGCTTTGGACCTCCTGAATCAGAACCTGCATTTAACAAGGTCCTGGGTTCATTTGTTTGCATTTTAAGACTTAAGCACGGTCTAGGGCGGTGGTCCCCATTGTTGTTTGGGTGCTAGAACCTCTAGAGCTTTTAAGGTCCTAGTGTTGTAACTGAAGCCCAGGTTAATTAAGCCAGAATTTCTTGGATGGGCTCTCCAAGGGTCCAGGTGATTACAATATATGTCCAAGGCTGCAAGCTGTTGCTCCAGGCCCTGAAGCCAGTTGGGATTACTCTAATGGGTGAGTCCATGAGACAGCCAGCGACTTTCCTGCCTGCCTCTGAAGTCACTTGTTGCTTGAAGCCAGCTGGGAAGCCAAGGGGGCTTATTCATCATCCCTCTGCAAGTGTAAGAACTGGCTAGGACCTATGTTTGTTTCCAGCGTCTAAGTGAGATGTTCATTAGTTTTTGACAAAACATGTCCAAATACCACACGAGGAAAGGATACTGAACAAGCCCGGATGACTGAAGGCTGATTCACTTCCTCCCTCCGGGGCTGCAGAACCCTGGCGTCTCGGGTAGCCAGTCCCCATGAAGAGAGCCATTCTTCCCATGCAGGGTGGAGGGAGGCTGCTGCCGTTTCCAAGGTTGGGAGCCTTCCGGCTTCTCCCGCATGCAGCACCTCAGCGAGTGTCCAAGGAACACTGGGGCCAGAGAGGAGAAGTGAGTTTTCCTGAAGAGCTGGGTTCTCTCATGGTGTTGATCAGAACCAGGCCTTGGAGGCCGCGTAGGCTTTCGAGTGATGAATGACATTTGGGATCTGAGCTGGTGAGGGCTTGAGAAACAGGTGTCTGACACAAGCTTTGGGGAAACTGAGTCCTGTGTGCAGTAAGGTTGTCCCACGAGCTGCCAGCAGAGGAGCATCCACAGACAGGTTCATGAAGAGAGAGCATCTTTGACCCCGATGATGCAGAAGGCAAAATGGGATCCCCCAACTATCCGAGCCTTAGCTTAGCGGAGGTGCCTCACTGCGCCCGTGCAATTTCTTGGCTCTTTGTAGTCACAGCTCTTCTCTTGCATTGGCTTCCTACAGGCCTTCGAGGACTCGGTCAAGACAAAGGTGCCCTCAGAAAGGTTACAAGAGAGCACGCTGTTGTATGCTTTCTGTCTCAGAAGAAGAATGTGCCATCACTGGTTGTGTCCTAGGACACCAAGAGTGAGGTGATGCCTCAGTGACCCTGCTCTTCACGGGCAGGTTACAAGCATCCCGGAGGTATCCTTAGAAGGCTCTGTCACCGCTAGGTCCCTGGACCACAAGCCACACCTGAGTGAAGCAAGCCTCTCTGTGCTCTGCCCAGTTCCCGAAGAGAGTCAAGAAAGGCAGCGAGCACTGTCCGGGGCCATGCTGGCAGCAACCCACGCCCAGTGGAAACAGCAAGAGAGAGTGGGTCAAACACCCTTATCTCTTCCTGTGGCTTTACCCTGTGGCTTTTCCTTGTTTCCATGAAATGGTGCTCTTCGCCAAGGCCCTGCCCAGGCCCTCATGCTCCTGTCTGGGCTCCACAATTAGCACTTTGTTAAATGTTCCCTAATTTTCAATGGCACTTCATTTCCAAGACCTAAAACATCAGGGCCCAGCAGGTTCCTTGATGGTCAAATGCTTTAACCCTTTAATGGGGTGGGGGGTCTTGGGACAGTGCTAAACCAAAGAAAAATTCATTAATGATGACCCATGGTTATTTAAAAATTTGACATTTTTGCTGTGGATATCTTATGCTAACTTATTATATTTGAAATATAATAAATACAGTTCATCTTATTCACTAAGCTTTTTGATGCTAACAGATCAACAGTAATCTCTTTGTACTCTGAAGGCTGAGGATATAGCTCAGTCAACGGTCTCTTACATGGCATGTGTGAATCTCTGGGTTCAGTTCTCACCCCTACAAAATTAAATAAAAAGCCAGGTGTGGTGGCACATGCCTTTCAGTCCTGGCACTCAGGAGTTAGAGGCAGGTAGGCCAGCCAGGTCTACACAGTGAGTTCCAGAGTGGCCATCAATAATACACAGTGAGACCCTGTGTAAGTAAGTGAGCAAATGCATACATACATACATACATACAACAAAACTCAACACTGATTCTGTACACCAAGCAGAGCGGGACATGGCTGTAGTCCCAGCACCCATGAGGCTGAGACAGAAGGATTGAGAGTTTAAGTCAACACAAAAAGTGAGAAAGGGAAAAAAGGGGGAGGGGAGGAAGGAAGGAAGGAATGGAAGATGAAAGGGAGGGAGGGAAGGAGGCAGGGAAACAAATTCGCATTCTCAGTCAAATCCTGGCAGAGGGAGTAGTGACTTGCCAGGGTAACACTAATGTCAGAAGTAAAATGACAGCATGAGAAATTTGTCTGGTTCCTTCTCATCTGTCAGCCTCAAGTACTGCCTGCTTCTCCAAGTGGAGAGTTCTAACTTGTGGCCTAACACGGTCACACTTATTTGCCCTTTATTGTGCAGCCAAAGAAGCAAAGACATCTGAAAGTTCAATAAATGCAGCAGGATGTGATGGCTCGGGCATGTTGTCCCAGCACTCTGGAACTTAGAGGCAGTTGGATCTCTGTGAGTTTGAGGCCAGCCTAGTCTATAAAGTAAGTCTAGGACAGCCAAGACTACACAGAGAAACTCTGTCTTGAAAAATGGAACAAAACAAAATCATACTATCCCCTACACGCGGGGTAGCTGCTGTGGATAAAATAGAGGCACTGGTGTGGCAGGGAGCTAATATCCAGGACACACCAAGGTGTAGACCAGCTCCCCAACAGGCCCACTGACCTGCATTGCCTCTGAAGCCAGGGGGCTCCATTCCTTGAAAACCCAGCTGACACCTTTCCAAACCCTTGCTTCTTTGACCAGGCTTTGCCACACTGTATCATCTCCATGCACTCTCTCACCCACGGGCAGCTTGTGGTGCACAGCACAGCCTTAGGACACAGGGTGATGAAACCCAGCAACTCCACGAGAAGATCGCTCCTCTACTTCTGCAAGGACTGGGCTGCCTGGTGGTCCTGTGCATGGCCAGGCCCTGACTCTGGCTCTTGCCTTTCCCCTTGTGGCTCCTCTTTTCTCCAGAGCTATATGGCAGGACCAGGCAACATCCACAAGGTTTCCACACACAATGTGCGATGAAACACCTCTTATTGTCATACATTCAAATTGATCATGTTTTTGTTTTATGGCGTGTAACTTCTTTTGCATATTTTCAAATTTTCTTTTGGTGCCTTCGAATTTCTTTCTGGTTTTGTATTTACATTTCAATATTTATTTGTTTATTATTTTGTTTTTGGAGGCAAGGTTTCTCTGGGTAGCCCTGGCTGTCCTGGAACTCACTCTGTAGACCAGGCTGGCCTCCAACTCAGAGATTTGCCTGCTTCTGCATCCCTAGTGCTGGGACTAGTTAAGATTTCAGTTGTTGAATGTACACAGTTGACGGTATTTTACGGCTTGAGAGGGACACCTAAATGACTATAGGACATTTACATGAAATTATAGTCAGTAACTTACATTACATTACAGTCTGTCTCCCATTCCTATCTGGAAAGGACTATCTACTCTATGGTAATCCCACATTGCAGCCTATCAGCCCTCCTTCCCCCCCCCCCCCCGCCCCAGTGCATTCACCCACAAAAGCCATACTCTTTTTTTCTAACATCTTGCAGGCTCATCCTTGGATGTAGGGCTTTCAGAGTCTGGCAGTGGGATGGAAGGGCTGCGGGAATAGCAAAGGTGTTTTCAGGTCTCACTGTTGCCCCACTGTCTCCAAAAAGCCCCTCACACATCTAAAAGTGCATCCTCTGGTAACTCTTCTCAAAAGAAAAACAGCCAGGCAATAATTCCAAGCAGAGGCAAGCAGATTTCTAGGAGTTGGAGCATATACAATGAGTATTAGGATGGCCAGGGATATACAGTGAGACTCTGTCTCAATAATGAATACATAGAAAACAGTAACAACAACAAACAAACAAACAAAACCAGGAGCTCTTTGTGGTGTTTGAATGAAAGCAAGCCCCCAGAGGCTCATAGGGAGTGACACTATCAGAGGTGTGGCCTTGCTGGAGAAAGTGTGTGACTTGGAGTGGACTTTGACGTTTTGGTTGCTCAAACCAGGCTGCCTGCTGCCTGCTGATCCAGGGTTATTTGAAGTGTGGGGGAGCAGCTCAAGAGGCTTCAGAGGAGAAGAATATTAGTGCATGGCCTGGAGACTATTCTTGTGATATTTTGGCAAAGAATGTGGCCACCTTCTGCTTTTGTCCAAAAATTCTGCCTGAGGCTAAACTGAAGAGTAATGGATTAGCAGCTTTGGCAGAGGACATTTTCAGACAGCATAGTATTGACTGTGTTCCTTGCTTATTAGTGGCCATTCTTATGCAGATTTATAATGAAAAGAAGCAAGCTGAGCAAGAGAAAATACAATCCAAGGAGATTCAATATATATACAATATACAATTCAAAGAGAAAAGGTGGTACTAGGAAGTGTAAACAGATTAAAGAAAAGCCTGAAGGGATAAAGGAAATGGTAACATCAGAGCAAGATCCTACCCAGCTAAGCTTCCAAACGTAAAAAGGAATTGAAGAAAAGTGAAAATGAATTTTAAATCTTAGGGATGGTTTGGGTGGTGCACACCTTTAATCCCAACACTCAAACGGAAGAGGCAGGCAGATCTCAAAATTCGAGGCCAGCCAAGTCTACAGAATGAGTTCTAGGACAGCAGGGCTGCACATAGAAACCCTGCCTAGAAAAACCAATTGAAACCAAATAACCCCTGTTGGTGTAATGTTCTTGTGGAATGTATACAATTTATCCTTGCTCATTCAAATGCGGATTTCTCTACCCCACTATCTTGTTTCAATCCAGACATTGCATTGTGATGTTTATTCTAAGCATCACCTGTCTCAAGTTTGTGTAAACATGCCACCGTTTGTTCTACCAGCCAATGCTGTGCAATGGAGAGAATAGGGTGGGCCATCTCAGTCCAGAGGGGAGGCGAAGGAAGGGAGTGGGAGGGCAGAGAGCAGAGATTGGGAGGAGAGGACTTGGAACCATGAGGAGAGGTGAACCAGACCTAAGCTATGACTAAAAGCAAGTATAATGTGGGAAATTCTGAGTGGGAGGAAACGAATTGGGTTTGGAGGTTTAGGATGGAGTAACTATTGCCCAGCATTGTGCTCGAGATTAATTAAATACATCCTAGTCTCTTCGTGGTGATTTGGGTATACAGCTAGTTTAAGAATAACCGCTGTTTAATTAAAAGATGAATAATGATAAATATTAATAACCCACAACAAACTCCCCACCCATCCATCCAAAGGAGGCAGACATACATGTCTATGTCAGGAAGAGCTATAAGTTGCCCACTATAGCTCCCAGCCAGGACTCAAGCCCCATGTAAATTGATCTGGCCTTGATCTTAAAGACTTTACAAGCAGCGTTTCTGAGATTTCTCTGCTTCTTCCCCTTGGTGTACAGACTTTGCTCCCAGGCAGGCTACTCTGCTGCCTCCTGTGCTGAGTCCCTTGTCAGTCCTTGGAATCTCCTGTGGGCCTTGGCCCTTTCTTCTTGGTCCACCTGGACCCAAGATGGCTGCCAGGCACTCAATGAATGCTCATGACCAGTAAAACAACAACAACCAGAGATGCATACCCTTTAAAGGAACAGTCCAGCAGACAGGGACACAGCTAGAGATTGCCTGTGTGCGTGTGAGGTCAAGTGTCAGGACTCTGTACCTGGCTATGACTGACAACTTCCAGGCAGGCCTATAACAGAGTATTTTTTTGTTTTTTTAAAGATGTAGGACAGTTTCCTTGATGTTCCTGAATCCAAAACCAACACAAAAACTAAGCATTTGTGAGAGAATGATGGTGACTGTAGGATTTAGTCCAAAAAATTGGGAAGGGGAAGGCAGAGATGGGGTGCAGAGTGCAGCTGTAAATTAAATATCTTTGGCCATGAGTTAAAGCTAGTGAGTGATGGGTGCTTGGGAATTTATTATATTATTTTCTCATGAAAGATGGAGAGACAGGGGATGGGGGGAAAGGGACGGAGAGAGGAGGGCCGGACGGAATGCGCTGGATTGTGTTGAAAGGCTAGCCAGCCCACAGTGGCTTAGCCTCCTAAGATGGAAGTCTCAGGTCTCTCCTCGACATCCTGAAGCTGGAAAGCTTGCAAGTACAGCCCCAAATCCCTTCCTTCACTCTGACCCCACTGCCTGTCCTCTGCATGAGGCAGAGGGTAGGACAAGAGTCCCTGAGCCCATCTCTGCCTATCTGCAACCTTTCTGCCAAATCTCTCATCAGGAGCTATGTGGGGGCAGGGAAGGGGTCGCCTGAGGCCTGGGGCTCTCTCCCTCTTCCATCCCAAGAAGGAGCCAGGCTGACTGGGTGAGCTTGCGCAGGAGCAGGGTGAGGACCACATGCCTGGGTGTGCTTGAAGTAGAAAATTCACAAATTCCAAGTCCTGGTCCCAAAGCAAACTCCCCATCCCAGGTGGCTGTGTCTCGCTTGTCCCTTCACTAGCTCCGTGGAGCCTGGGAGGCCAAGCCAGAGGCTTTGAAAAACCGGCCTGTGTTTGAGTTGTGAAAGCACCAATGTCTGCGGTGTTTGTCCAGCAGAGAAGGGGCCTATTTTCTCCCTTCCAAATGCAAACTTGAAAGATGCTCCACGGAGTTTTCTTCAGACTTTCCACAGGAAACATAAACAAGGAAGAAAAATGACTGTAGGTGCTGAGACCCGAAGTGGAATTTCAACCCCAAAGGAGCTGCTCGGTAACAAGCGTTCTCTGTCCCAGGGAAGACTTCGAGAGACTTGGCTGGTGCTGTGCGAGCGGCCTTCACAGACGGGCAAGGGGAGGAACTGGACCACTTCTCGTGTCTGACTCCACCACGTCGCCTCTCCGCTGAATGAACAGCCCTTGCTTGGGCCCGTCCGCTGGGAGATTGCCTAGCCAGTGTTAAAAATGTGTGTGGTGTTCTCGCATGTGAGCGCGTGTGTTCACGGATGCGGGGGCACACCCCCCACGGATGCGGGGGTAGGGGTGCATGTGGGGGCAAGAGAGCAACTTTGGGGTGTTATCCTCAGGAATGCTGTCCACTTCCTTCAAGGAGTCCACCAGTTCAGCTAGATGGGGATGCTCCTGTCTCTGCCTCGCCAGCACTAGGAGCACATGCGTGTACCACTCTAACCGCCATTTTAATGTGAATTCCTAGGGTCACCCTGGGTTTGCAGCTTGCAAGGCAAGCGCTCTACCCACTGGGACATCCACACAGCCCTCTCTGTTATCTTTCCGGATGGTGTTAAACGGGGTGCACCCATGTCAAGGACCCATCAACCTTGAGGACATGCACCCCAGGAACCTGAAGCCTACAATCTCTTTTGCTACACTAATCTTCACCTAGGCATGACATCCTGGTCTGCAGTTTATGTTTTGTAGGCCAACACAACATAAGAGCAGCTATAAAGTGATGTCTGTGTGACACATACGTGAACTGGGGATTTTAGTGGACACAGAGTCAGGTATTTGTGTGTGTATGAGCGAGTGTGTGTGAGTGTTACAACATACATGTCAGGGTCAGAATGACAGCTTTCTGGAGTGATTATTTCCTTTCACAGTGGGTTTTGGGGGATCAAATTCGGGTCTTCAGGCTTGCACAACAAGCCTGACTCTATGAAGTAAGGAGTCGGTTACTTATTGTCCATGGGTTAGAGCTGCCCACTGACCGCTTGTGTGTTAGGAGTCTGCAAATTGTATGTCGAAAGCCAACTGAACCTAACTAACAGGAAGCTCTGGACCAAGAAACAGTGCTGTGTCAGTGTGGTTGTCCTGGAAGTCTGGATGCAGCCCACTGGCTGATTCATAATGAGCTACAGGGCAGCTCACTGAGTATAGGTAAGTAGTATTTTCTGAGGCCATAGGTAGAATCCCTCATCCCCCCTGCCCTGCTGTCTCTTGGCATCTGAGAACTTTACTTCCTCCCTTGTAAGTTCTGTCTAGTGAAGACTTTGGGCTTACATTTTAACATGTCTGTCTTGTCGCTTCATGTGGCGCCTGTGGTAAGTTGACTGAAGAAAGCTGGGAGCGTGACATTCACACTTCCAACTAGAGCGTGGCTTTGGGATGCCGCATTCTGAGAAGATTCATCAATCCTATTCATGTGAAGCCAGTGCAAAAATCCAAAAGGCTGCAATGGCTACAGAGGTTGCTTGGGATTCCTTGGCTAATCATCACATCCCAGGATAGTCCCACTCCTGTGTTTTGACTTGAGGAAGGGGATTCCCCCAGGTATTTTTGTGGGGAGATCCATTAGCTGTTGTTGGCTCTGAGGAGAAATTTGTAGGCAGCCAGGAAAAAAAAAATCATTCTGGTGCTGGAGAGTGATATGGAAGTCAAGGTGCAAGTGGCCTGGCTCTACAGTCATGAATCTGGGCCGGAGAACTAAGCACGTTCTTCCACTCAACTACTAAGAAACGTGATGTGTTTATCTCTCCCGACAGGGGGATGTGCCATCCAAAGCGGTTTTGTTTTGTTTTGTTCGTTTTTCAAATGTAGTGTTGGCTGTCTGGGAACTCACTCCGTAGACCAAGCTGGCCTCAAACTCAGAGACCCAGCAGCCTCTACCCTCCAAGTGCTGGCATTAAAGGCATGTGCCACCATGCTTCTGATTTCTACTTTCCCCCCAGATTTTAGAATATTTGCATATGCCTTCAGGCACTGCGTTTAATATATATAAGAAACATCGTAAACTTCTAGTTTCGAATTTGAGTTAGGGATGGTCAAGCTGTCCCAACCTTTTATTGTTTGTCGAGACAGTGGCTCACTCTGTAGCCCTGGCTGACCTCAGGTCCACGGCGATGGGCCTCGTGCTCAGCTTCATGAGGGCTGACATGACAGGTGAGAACCACAGCGGCTGTCCAGTTGTTTTGCTACTGTTGTTGTTTTCCATTTGTTTGTTTATGGTTTTGGTTTTGGTTTTGAAGTGCTTATCCAATTAAGTAAGACAAAACAGAGAAGGAATCAGACCCAGGGAGTGGGCAATTAGAGCTGTCCTAATTTTGTTGGGTTGGGAAAGGACAAAGGCGGAGTGTGAGAGGCACAGTGCGAGGAGACGCAGTCCTGACCTGCAGATAGCAGCCTCGCACCGGCCTCTGCACGCCAGGAACAACCAGCACTCGGTCCAGAGAGCTCTGGCAGCTATTAAGAAACCATCTGTAGCGTTACTAGAAAGGGCTGGAGAGACGGGTCAGCCGTTAGCAGCACGTACTGCACTTGTAGAGGACCACAGTTTGATTCCCGGCATCTACACAGCGGCTCGTGACTCTTATCCCTCAGGGATCCAACACCTCTTCTGACCTCCATGGGCTCCTACACAGATGGTGTACATACATACAATCAGGCACACACATGCATATAAAATAAAAATGTTTTTTTTATGAAGTTACTGGAAACTACATTCGTAGCACCATCTCTGCACACGGCCTTGCTGCCCAGGGGTCCTCTACACGGTCTCATTCACTTCCCTGGCTCCCTTAGTCTCACACCCAGGCTCCTCCACTGGGCCCTATTTACAGACATCCCACCACCTTCCCCTTCCAAGCCTTCCTTTCCCTCCCTGGCACTGAGTGATTTTCTGACATGCCTTTTCCAAGGAAGTCTCTTCCAGTGAGGTCATCTGAGCTGGGAACGCAAGGGGCAGATCAGAGAGCAGAGGCTGCTGGGTGATTTGGGAAGGGTGCCATTCAAATGGCTAAGGTAAAGCAGGGGGGCGGGGATGAGAAGCTGACTAAAGGAATAAGCCAGCAGCATTCTGGGGTACCCTCTGACTCCACACTTGATCCCAGTTCCCACTTAACCCTGCCTGGATGTTGCAATCTGGACGGACAGATATAATTTGGTCTGAACAAGGAGCCTCTACCCCAGATTCCCAGACAGCACAGATGCTCCAGGTCCAAAGACAGGTCCAGCAACCTGTCCTGGCTCACGTGGCCATGGTTCTCCTATCCTCTGCCTGTCGGCACTGGCCAGACTCATTCTCTTCAAGAGCTGCCGTCACCAAAGACACAGCAGCTCCTGGATTGGACCTCAAGAGCCTGTTCCCTACAGCTGCGCCATCCCCACCCACGCCAGCTTCTCCGTTACAATCAGGTGCTTCCTGCTTAGGCCAGCAAGGCTCCTTGCTCTGGTCTCCCTGGGCTTAGATTGCCTGTGGTTCGCCTAGCAGCATTCTGCCAGACTCTCACCTTCTCCTTTGCCCCCCGAAGGTGAGACAGCCAGCACAGCTTCCATCAAGGACAGCTTTAGTGTGGTGCCGGCGCTACCGGCTCACCAGCCTGCGTCCTCCCTCAGACAGTTGTCTAACTCAGAGCGAGAAGGTGATGGCAGCACCACCTCCCGGCTCTGTCGGGAGAAGTAAATGACCTCCTGGAACAGAACAGGTGACCAGTGATGCTGTGTCTTCGTTGAAAGTAGAGTTCAGCTGGTGCCCAGAGCAGTTTCTCAACACTGATTTCCCACGGAGCAGGCGTGTGGTGAACGGTGCTTGTGTGTGTCCTGTAGTGAGTTCCCTGTGGGTTCTGTTGACTGAAGGTTCCATAGAGCCTGAATAATGAGCCTCTTTCTGCGCAGGCTCAAGGGATATCTATTCCTGGCCACCCCACAGCCTCTTCTTCTCTGGGTACTTATGTGTCCAAGACCCTTTCTCAAGCTTTGTCTTCTAATGCCAGCCTGTCCCAACAACTGGCATTTTCCCAGGAGTGGGTATAGCTGGTGGAGGGACGTTCCCAATGCAGGGGACTAGAGGGGGATGACAGAGATGGCGCCTGGGGACAGACAGGGTGCCTGTTCTGGACAGGCTATGGGAGGCAACCAGCATTCAGCAGCTTCCGCTTGTACCAGCGTTAGATTAGGACCCCCCTACCAGGCTCAAGCGCTGCTTCTTGGTCCTGGCTCCTTCCGTTCTTGCTTATGTGGCTACAAAGTACGGGAGTTGGATGAGTCTTACGGCCACCCTGAAGGTGCCGAAGGAAAAGCAGGCCCCTGTTGCAGGCGACCCCTCCGCTCCCTGCCCGAAAGGCCTTCTGGGAAAGACACGCTGTGTTCCCTCCCTGCCTGCTAGCCACACAGCTCCCTCCCACAGAAGCCTGCTCCCTCAGGTGGCCGTCTGGCAGTCTCTGTGAGCAGGCTTCCCAGCTACTCCTGGCTTTGTTAGAAATCTCATTAGCAGTGACAGAAAAGTAAGAGGCAGCTCAGTGAGGCATTCCAGGTGTCAGTTAAAGAGGGGCCAAGGCAGGAAATGGCTATTAAACCATAGAGAACACAAAATGAAAAACGGAGGCCCGGAGAGGGGCAGGTGGTAATCAGAGAGCTGTATGTAGGGTGTCCAGCTCAGGCTGCATCCTAAGGGCCTGCCAGGTCTCTTCCTGGATTTGGGGTGTCTAAGAGATAAGGCCAGTACAACCTTCATCATGTATGTTTTTGGAGTCGGGACAGGGCCCAGGAGTCTGGATCCCAGGGTCTCAGTAAAGCCATTCCCAAGTCTGAATAAAGAAGTCAGGATTTAGCCAGAGGCCTGGGGAGGAGGCCCGCTGAAGCTCAGATTCACGGAGTGCTCAGGCTTCCACCCCTGCCTATCTAAGTTCTCAAGATTTCAATGACATACATATTATTAGCTCCATCTCAGAGATAAGGAAGCAGATATCCGAGTGTGTTATTTTGGGCTCTTGGAGAATTCACTAGATCTCAACCTCCCAATGATACTTGGAGCTTCTAAGCAAGGGACACATTCCTTCACTCCACAGTCAGTCATAAGCGGTCCAAATGGGCGTTGAGGTTGAGGTCGCTTGGAGCTGGCTCCGCTTCTCTTGTAAGGGAATCAGAGTGAATGTCCGGTATCTGGAGCTCTCTGTCTTGCCAAGGAGGAGGAGAGCTCCCCCAAGCTGGGGCACAGGCTCTGCTGAGGGAGGCTGAGGACAGTGCCATCTGTGTGGACACCCAGCGCCGCGCCAGGGATCTGTTTGCCTTTGCTGCGCAGGGACCTGCTGAGGCCATGTATTTTTGTCATGCCTGGCCGGGAATGTGCATGATTTATGATTTTTTTTTTAACCTGAGGCTTCGTCATAAAGGAGCATTGAGCCTACAGTGAACCTGGTTATGAAAGGCCTTCCTTTCTGGGGCTCTGTCAGAGGAGGCATTGCTGACCAGCCTGCTTCAAGGATTAGGGAATGCTGTGCCCACCTTAGGTCTGGAATGTCCTTAGATACCAAGGGATCTGTACACCAGCCTATGCCTTGTCCCCATGTCCCTTCTTAGGCTTCTTGCTTCCTCTATGTTCTTAGCTGAAATTCTTCCTTAGAGAAAACCTGCTGGAGAGACCCCTGAATCCTTGGTGCCTTTAGCTTCCAGGCACACATGAACTCAGCTAGTCTCAGCTTTGCCAGCTGCAAAGGGAGCATAAAAATCTGTGCCCCAAGCTGCTGTGATGTGGCAATGCAGGCCCCTCGCCCCTGCTAGTCAGCTCTCTGAGCACAAGTCCTGTTTATTTCTGTCTGTTGAGTACCTGAGGCAGTGCCTGGTTCACAGCGGAGGGTACTGAGTGGTGGCCAGTTTCAGCTGACTGTATTCAGTGGCTGGGGAATGTGGGGAAGGAATGTGCCACAAGCCCGGCTGGCCATTGATCAGCAGCTAGGAAACCATCAAGTATGTCTGAGTCTACATCTTTCCCAACAGATACAGAGATAGAGCTCCTGGCCTTATGTGGAGAGTCCCTGGAGCTCCAGCTGACCCCAAAGCCCTGCTTGCAGGCAAGGTCAGAGGACTTAATCAGTTCAATTGCCTGCCCAGCACCCTTCCTGCAGCCTGGACCCTCACTTCTGGGAATGGCAGTCACTCTGGGCAGGGGCAGCCTCATGTCAGCTCAGCCAGGGTGGGCCCTTTCAGAGAGGGGCTGAGGGGTGTGAAGGACTGGTGTGTGTGACTTTGTTTATTTTCTCTGAAGGATCCTGCTATAAAAATAACCTGCCTGGAAACCTCATCTCTGAAGGGGAGAAAGAAGCTTTTGTGTCCGAGGAAGTGGCTCTAACTGCAGCCCTGAGCCTGCCCCGCCCCCACCATGGAAGAGGGGCGGCTAAGGTGAGAGGGGCAGGGCCCACAGAAGGCTAGAGGCCCTCAGAGGCCAGTGGGTCTAGAAGCTCTGAAGGAGCATAGGTAAGAGACGCTAATGAGAGAGGAAAGCCCAGATAGGACAGATAAGAGACAAAGAGGCTGGGAGAAAGGAAAATGAAGTTCCCCGGGGGGAGTCTAGGGTGAATTGGAGCCTGACAGAAGTCAGAGGGAAGCCTGGAGGTGTCCCACTGGAGAGCCACAGAGCCCGGAGCTCAGCGTGACCCTGAGACCATGATTCTAGATGTAGCTCAGACTTTGATCCACTTCTCCATCCCCAATGTCTTTTCATCACTGAGACAAAGGCAGGGCAGGAAATAAACTGGGTGCCTGCTCTGCTGCTCAGACTTGTCCCTGCTGTGGCTCAGATGTGACAGAAAAGACAAAGGATTGCAAGTACCCACCAGGCTAGGCCCTGGGCTAGGTAGGAGGTGAGGACTGGCTTGGGATCCTCAAGGGCCAGGACCCAGGGGCAAGAGCAAAGAAAGACCTGGACTCGCAGGTGGTGGCAAAGTCTCCCACTGTTCAGCTGGGTGGTCTTTTGTTTGTTTGTTTGTTTTTGAGACAAGGTTTCTTTGTGTAACCTTGGCTGTCCTGGCCTCTCTTTCTAGATGGGGCTGGCTTTGAACTCACAGAGATCCGCCTGCCTCTACCTCCTGGGTGCTGGGATTACAGGCTTGCGCCACAGTGCTCAGCTAGCTGGTTAGTCTTAAGCAAGCCATTTAAGCCTTTCCAAAGTAGTCTTCTTATCTGTTACCTTCAGGTGACAAGCTACCCTTGCCTGTTCTCTGAGTCTTTGAGCAGATCCTTGGCACAGGGTCCGAATGGACTATCTGGTGCCAACAAGGCAAGAAGGATTGCCCTTTTTGGACAATTTCCTCTAGGCACAGCAAGTTAAAGACAGTTGGCTGGTACTGATCTACAAGCCACCAGACTCTTAGAACCCAGTACCACTCATGCCCAGAACGTTGCAAGATTGGCTCTGTGCTGTGCCAAGAAGCCCAAAGAGAAGTCCACAAAACAGCTACCCGGACTAGACTGCGCTGTGAACTACGCACAAGACCTTTGCTCACAGAACTTTCCCATGGGGTGTCGATACCTCAAGCTTGGGATCAACCCGTAGAACAAGGGGTTGGTAGGAACATTCTGTGTAGGAGAGAAAGTTGTGTTGCTAAGGGAACAAGAGAGAGTGACATCTCCCACAAGGTGTTAGAACACAAAGCAAAGGACAGAACAGAGCAGGGGTCCAGGATGCCTTACAGTGACATTGAGAAGGAGAACTTAGAATGTCTTGGTTATAAATAAAGCCATCTTGATAGAATGGCTGCTGGGTGCAGCTGGGAGAGAGAGAGAGCTGCAGAAGCCATGATGGGATGGCAGCACTCCAGAGCTGAAATTCCCCGGGGCCTGGGGCTAGAGGCCCCAGAGAGAAGCATCATGCAGGGACTGTAGCAATGGGGCCACTGTGAAACACTGTGGTAGGCTTGTACCAGCCAGTGTATCCATAGGTAGACGAATATGAAGAGAGCATTGTATGCACACACACAGAATGTTAGTCTACCATAAAAAGAATAAAACCCTGTCATTTGTGGCAATGTGGATGAAACCTGAGGATAATTACATGTTAAAATTAGCCAGGCACAGCTTTACAAATACCACGTTCTCACTCATTTGTGGGAGCCAAAGATGTCAATATTATAAAAGAAGAGAATAGAATAACGGTCATAAGATACTGGGAGTGAGGATAGAGACAACGGGTACCTCAGGTAAAGACATTCCTTTGCGGCGATGTAGAGGTGGTTCAGCACTCGAGTGAGGGGATCTGGGTTCAATTCCCAGCATGTGGTGGCTCAAAACCATCTGTAACTCTGGTTTTAGAGGATACAACACTCTCTTCTGGCCATTGTGGGCAACAGGCACAGAGATGGTGCACAGGCACACATTCAGGGAAGACGGTGCCCAGGCACACATTCAGGGAAGACACTTACACATGTAAAATAAAAAACATGTAATTCTTCAATAAGAGAAATTCCTTCTTAATTCAGGAGACATTTCACAACTAGAAAGAAGCCCAGTGATTCTCAACATACACAAATTTTAAATGTTTGGGGTGATGAAGATCCTGACTATTCATACACGATCATTATACACTGCATAAGCACTAAGTTCTCTGTCTGTACTGCACACACATGTATCATACAAGCAAACACATCCCCAAGCTAGCTAGGAGTACTGAAAGCTGATTGTGTGTTCAGGACCAATAATGCTAACAGTTAATAAAGATGGTGGCACTCCTGTGCGCCAAGTGCTGAAAGCTTGTATGTGTTATCTCACTGAGCCCTTTTGATGCCCTCTACAGATGCTACTGTGGGTGGCTCCCCCGGAATCTGTCACACTCCACACCACTGTGCAGAAAATTGCTATTTTGATAGAGTCTGCTCAAATCCCCTAGTGTGCAGAAAGGACCTGACTGAGCTGGGTCAACTAGGTTAATTCCAGGATCCACACAAGAAATTGTTTTTTCTTTTTTGTTAAAGATCTACTTTATTTTTAAGTGTGTGTGTGTGTGTACATGTATACATGAGTTCAGGTGTCTGCACAGGCCAGAGGCATCAGATCCTCCTGAACCTGGAGTTGCAGGCAGTTGTGAGCCGCCTGATGTAGGTGCTGGGAAAAAGGATTCAGGGTCCTTGGCAAAAGCGGTACATGTTTGAAACCTCTGAACCATCCCTGCAGCCAAGAGAAAGTTGTCTTCTGGGTTGGTCCATAAAAACTATGGGGCAAGGGGCTAGAGAGATGGCTCAGAGGTTAAGAGCACTGACTGTTTTACCAAAGGTCCTGAGTTCAATTCCCAGCAACCACATGGTGGCTCACAATCACCTATGGTGAGATCTGATGCCCTCTTCTGGTGAGCAGGAGCACATGTAAGCAAAACACTGTATACGTAAATAAATAAGTAAACTTGAATTTGTAAAAAAAAACAAAAACAAAAACAAAAACTATGGGGCAAAGTTTGGTTTAATGGCAGGGAAGGAAAAGACCCCCCTGTCTCCTTGCACAGGACTTGTGTGGGCATTTTGGATTTGCAAGGGGGCCAACATCTACAGCAGAGCTAAGAGAATTACTGGACACACACTAAAGCTTGATCAAATTGTCCTGAGCCTCCCAAGACTTTCAGATTCTAGTTCTGTGAATTAGAGCCCTTTATGAGAGTCAACTGGATTTAGTTTTCATGAGATCAGGGTATATGGCCTTGCCAGTCTGGTGGTCACAGGCTGCCCAAGAATCGTCTGTGTTACTCCCATCTAGTAAAAATTGATTTCAACCTAAAAAACAAAAGTAAACTCAGTCCCATCCCTCTCTGGAGACTTCACAAAGGGAGTCATAAAAGGGAATGGGTATCTGAGGTTAGCCCAGTGTTAGGGAAGAGCGTCCCCATTACTGAACATCAGACTCTGCAGTGGCTGAGGCCAGCAGCCCAGGGCTTTGGTGTCAATGTGAGATGCTGCAGGACTTGACACAGGGAAGCCTGCCGTCCTATGCTTCTTACGTTGTCTGCCCCGGGCCTTGGTTTCCCCATGTGCAGTGGCTGGGGCAGCACTAGGCGAGGGCTATGGTCTCATCCAGCTCTAACATCCTAATAACATTCTGGAATTCCCACAGGCAGGCCTCCAGGCCCCAGGGCTGGCTGAGAGAACAGAACTGTGGCTGTTCGTCAGAGCTACACAACAGTGAAGCCCATTGAACCCGTCTGTGGTCTCCTGCAACAGAAACAGCCAAATGGCACATGGAGAAAAGGAAACTTCATCTGTGGGGCTGGTGAGAGGTGCTGAAAAAGATATGCAGCTCTTGGGTGCTGTCCAGGGAGAGCCAGTTCTCAATTCTCAGGCTGGGATGACCATGTGTCCCGACAGGCCACACTCAACTTCATTCTGCCACAGCCAGAGGGAGGACGGTGACTGTGGGCGGACAGTCGTTATGGAGACCGTGGGATAAGGAGAACCCCTGTGTGGTAGGGGTTCTCTAAAGAGCCATGCCTTTCATGGTCCTGGTTTTGCAGCTTGTAGAGCAGTGATAACCCTTTTAGAAACATGCCTTGAACAAAATCTGAATTGTTCATTTTTTATCAACTTAGTGTTTATTTCATCAACTCACACTGCCTTCAGCAAACTGTGAGCCCAGAACTGGAGGGGTGTGGAGTCTCCTTCCCTGCGGAACCCTTGACTTGATAGAGAGAGGCATCATAAAACTTCTAGTGGCCACTCTTTGACTTTCCATCCTTCATTTTCTCTACCAGCAACCAGTGTTGATGGAGTGACCACTGTCAGTGTGCCTTCATATCTGAAAGCCCATTTGTACTTCCTGCAGTCTATAAGGAAACCAGATGATGTCAGGCATTCAGGTAAGGGTTGGAAATACTGTGGCTGAGGAGAGCAAGTAAGGTGCAGAAAAGGCAAGCCAGGGGCCCCTTCGTAAGCACGCCACAGCTCCAGCAAAGCCTCTCGGTCTCACATTCTCTGGTGTTCTATAGCAGAGATGTTCTTCCAAATCCAAGGCTCTGCGGGAGGGGTTCTTTGTTTCCCTTATTTGGGGAAAATGAAGCCCTTAGTGCTGGATTGAAACTTTTACAAGTGCCAATAACTGAAAGATTAGTATTTAAAAAACAAAAGCAATTGTAATGGTGAAGAATTCTAACGTTCCTATTTTTTCCATAATGTTCAATTATTTGACACTTAAAAAATATCATTTTAGTTAAAAATTTACACTTTAGGCAGCACTTGTGCTTTTCCCCTGTGTTAAGGTGTTTCTGGGCCAACTTTGGGCCATCCAGCCTACATTTCCCACCATCCCACAGGTCCTCTCCCCCACCAGGACCTTTCAGGGTAGGAATTCAGCCTGTGCTGAGGCAGAAATGAAAGGTCCTCAGGTAAACTGAGGAGGTGCCTGTTTGAGAACATCCTCATGCTCGTCCTTGCACGAGCAGGATGAGAAGCAAGGAATGTCCAGAAAGTGAGGCCCCCAAGGAGCTGTCATCATATACTTCCCTGGCACACAGTATCACACTAGTCTTCCCAGCATTTGGCATCTTCCCTTGGTCCTTGCGGAGCGGGAACCAATCCAGGAAGTGGTCCATCAACTCAGAGAGATCAGCTTGAGATAGGGGCGTGTGCTTCCACAATTTGGTCTACAGGAATAAAGGCCATGAAGACACTAGGGGAGGGGGAAACTGACCCTAACCTGAAGGGCTGTGTGGGCTTAACAAGCAATGCTTGCATCAGTCAGCTTACAAAGAAGCTGACTCCTGGAATGTTCAGAAAATTCATTCAACAAAGCAGACGAACAAAAAAATTTCTTTTTACATGTATGAGTGTTTTACCTTCATGTCTGTGCACCACATGCATGCAGTACCCACAGAGGCCAGAAAAGGGTGCTGGGTCCTCTGGAAATGGAGTCAGAGATGGTCACTGGCTGTCACATGGGTGCTGGGAATCAACCCCTGGGCAGGTCCAATACAAGAACAGCTAGTGAGCCAGTGCTCGTAACCATTGGACCACCCCCAAGGCTCAGCTCCCTGGTTCTTAAGTTGTTTTGGGAGACTCAAAGTCCTCTGTGCTTTGCACATCATTCCCGTGGGCTGATAAAGGGCTCTTACTTGAGCTCTTCTCTCCCATCTCACAGCAAGAAGCCTAAGACCCAGAGGGGTTCAACATCTTCCCGAAGGTCTCAAAGCTTGCTAGTGGCACTCACTTGAACCCCTTTCCTCTGCAGCAGGTAATGACTCCATGTTGTTCTTTGCCTAAGATAACCTTTACTTCTCCTCCTAAATCTTAGAGGTTTCACAAGTATCACTAAGGTGGGCTGCCTGGTGGGGTCCAGAGGGTTGTTAGAGGTGACTCCAACAGGCCCAACACTGGGTAAAAGATTGAGAAAGGCACGGCCGGACACTGAGCCAAGCGGCATGTGGCGGGAGGGGTGGGAGAGCTTGAGTGTGGCTTTGTGTGTGCCTGAGGGCAAGGCTGCATGTGCAAAGACGCACGTCGCTCCCTTGCATATTGGTGGGACAGGACCAGGACTACAGGCCAGCCTGAGAGGTGCTTTGCGGCTCCTGGAATGAATGGGCCTCTGTCTTCAAGGCTGTGTGAGCCTCTGTGTGTGCAGGTCCCATTAACTCAACCTCAGCCACATGTAGAAAGGGGAGAGGCCTGAGAAGCCCAAAGTACACAGTCCCTCTGATTTTAGAATGAGGCAAAATACGCAGAAGCTATCACATAAGCTGCAGCTCAGAACAGTGTGTGCGTTGGTGTCCCCCCAACGTCCTGCTATCTCTCCTGCTAATCTTCTCTTGAACAGGCTCCAGCAAGGAGACTCCTCGTATGTTCATGTCAACTTCATGTGTGCCCTGCCCAGTTCCTGGGATCCTGAGTGTGGCCTTCTCCTAGCTCAGCTTCAGTGTCCACTCTGTACGCTCCTACTTCAGCCAGCTGGCAGGCTTCACTTGCAGTTTTACAGTTTTATCTTAATGAACAGGCTCAAGTCTGGTGCAGGGGCCCCATGTTCCCATTCCCCCTTCCAGACCTCTCTGTGTCCAGGCCCTGTTGCCCTTGGCTAGGGTTTGTTTAATGGAGTGACTCCTGTCTGGGAGCAGCCTGGAGCACAGGACACAGGGAGATGGTTGTCCAAGCCTGCTTTTTTTTTTTTTTTTTTTTAACCAGCAGAGCCAAACCAGTGATGGCCTGGCTGGGTGCCTTCCTTATTCCTCCAACCACCATCCTGGCCCTAATTATCAATGGCCTCTGGTTTAAAACTTCTAGTTATCCACTGGAAGACCTCCTGGGTTGGAGTCTGGTCCCCGACATGACAGAATGGAGATCTGGTTTAAGAATTAACTGGAGCTGACTCAGGTTCCTGGGACCAAAAAGCAGACTTATGGAGATGAGCAACATACCCCAGAGTCTGGCACAGAGTGGGACCTAAAGGAGGTAGTGCTGAGTAGAGGGCAGAAGACAGGTGGATATATGGATACACAGATAGAAAATACTCATCTGCCCATAAAGAAATTTTTATAAACATCTTACCTCATATCTTGACCCAAATATGGGAAAGGCTTAAGTAGAGAGGGCATAATCGTTCCATCGTGGTATCTAAAGTAATGTTCTCAGCCCAGAGCCTTTCTGACATATTTGGGACTACCTCAGAGGTGGTATGAAACTTGCCCGTTCTCCATCTTATGTCTACTCCTCTGGATGCCTCTAAAAAAGGATGCTGTGCCCACCAAAAAAAAAAAAAAAAAGGCGTGGTGCAGCTGAGTGAAGCTGCAGTCAGGTGAAGTGAGCAGCAGGTGACTGGGGTGGGGGTGGGTAGCTCAGGCTGCCAGGAGCCATGGAACTGACTGTGGCACTTAGGGCTGGTGCTAGAGCAAGATGCACCAGGGGACAGAAAGCTTCTAGTCCTAGTGCAGGGGCCTGGCACACCGCAGGCAGCGCAGTAAATACTAACCCAATAAAACATTTCTATGCCTTCTCTCTGGCTGTCACTCCTGAACCCTTTTCTAACCAGTGTATTAGATTCCTTGGGACCCTTTTGCTGGAGGTAGAATGAAGCAGGATCAGTAGCCCAGCTGAAGGAGAAATGGACACCAGCCCTTTCTGCAGCTGCACTTAGGAGTGCAGACCCCAAAGATCCTTGGTACTGGGTGTCTTACGGAAGCGCCTTGCTCTTCAAGTTACTATTCTCTGTGAGCCTTCCCTCTAAATTACATCCTGAAAGCCGGGTTTGGGGTCCAAAGAGGCTTGCCAATCCCCCTCCCCGGCCCCACTCACAGAGTCCCATGTTCAAAGCAAATGCAAGAGAGCATTTCTTAGGGCAGCCAAGAAAGGCCCTGTAAGCCAGGGAAAACAATTAAGAGCAATTACCATCAAGAGAGGCCTCTGGTGAGGGTGGAAGCCATCTGTGATGAAAAGTGGCTGAATGATTTGAGGAGTAGCAGAGGGTGGGGGAAGGGCTGAGAGGGCATTGCTTTTCTTTTCCAGTTAGAGGGTCAGGACTCCTCCCCCTTAGCTCCTTGAATAAAACTTCCCTCACAGGGCAAAGGGGTTCAGTGTGTGTGTGTGTATGTGTGTGTGTGAAAGACAGAGGGAGGGCATTTCACATTCCTGAGATTCTTAAGCCAGGGCAGAGGAAACTCCACACTGACAAGAATGAGTGAGGCAGAAGTGGAAAGATAGAATGGACCACTAGAAATGTCTACAGAGGTTTTTTTGAAGGTGGGTAGGCGGGTGGGAGCTCTCTACCTATTGCAAACCTTGCCTGCACTCTGCCACATGTGTAGATGAGCTAAGGCCACCTGGCGACTCTGTAACTCATCACCCTCTATCCTTAGGCTTACCTTTTTCTGGGTTAGATGAGACCAAAGAAACTATTGGATAGGTAGTGAAGAGAAAAATGGCGCTTGGGGAAGGGTGGAAGGGAACCCTGTTACCACTGACTTGAAGAAACTAAGAGAAAAGTGAATCCAAAGGCAGAATGAGTCTCCCTTTCCCTTCACCCTCCCACACTAAGGTGAAAAGTTGAGTAAAGACCCAATCTCCTTCATGGGAGAGGAGGGACTGGGTGGATCTCATGAAAGAACCCCTGCCTGGGCTCCAGCTTCATAAAGCTGTAAGAGGTCTTTGGTCAGGTGTTTTCCCTGTGAGCATGCAGCAGCATCTACACTCTGTCTTCTCACTTCAGAAGTGGTGATGCGTCACAGACTTGTGAGGATTAGTGAAGCAATGCATACCAAGTGTTTGGCATGCAGGTATGAGACTAGGGCCTTAAATTTTATAGCTAGCATATTAATGAAGAGGAACTTCGATTAGGGACCACCCTGGGAGGCTTCAAAAGGCTGCAGGCAAGACTGGTATATGTAGTGAGTTCCAGATCAGCCAGAGTTCCTAGTGAGAACTTTTCTTCAAAATAAATATCAAAGTGAAAGTTCTCAAAAAGGAAGGCAAGGTAACAAGGCACATACTACAATCCCAACATTCAGGAGAATGAATCCCAGCACTCAGGATCAAAAGATGGCTATACTGTGAGACTCTCAGAAAATGGACCCATGGGACTGGAGTGATGGCTCAGCTCTTCCAGAGGCCCAGATTCAATTCCCAGCACCCTTACGGTGGCTCACAGCTGTCTGTCACCCCAGTTTCAGGAGATCTGTTGCCCTCTTCCAGCCTCTGCAGGCAACAGGCATGTATAGACATATATGCATGCAAAACACCCACATACATAAAAACAGGAAAAATACATTTAAACAAAGCACAGTAAAACGCAAGAAATAAAAATGGCCAGCTGTGGTACACACTTGGGAGGCGGGGAGGAGGGTCAGGTGTTCAAAATCACCCTTGGCTACATAACAGACCAGCCTGAATTACACAAAACTGTGTTTCAATCAACACCCAACTTGGAGATGTCCATAATAGCAATCCACTCATTCCTCCAACCAGTCTGTCTCTTTCAGTTGTTTTAGACACCCAGAGGACTGTAGATGTTTTTAGCAAGAGGTACTTTACACAAATCAGTTCCTAGCACCCAGATGCTGTTAAGTACAGAGGAGAAAACTGAGTGAGGAAGCTGTAGACTCAGGGTATTCCAACAGTTAGAGGAAGCAGTGAGTTAAAAGAATGCTTGCTTGTTAGATGAACAGTAGCAAAAGGCCAGCATGGTAACACTGAGCAGCATGGGAGAGGAGTAGGTGATAGAGGTGCTGAGCCAAACATAGGGTCTGCCACGCCTGCAACGGGCTCACAGTAAATGTCCACAGGAGATGAAGGTTTCCCCTAGGTCTGAGAAGTGTCTGGTGTGTGAAGAGCCAGCACCCATCCCCTTTCCTTCGGAACTTTCTGCAGAGCCACTAGCAGGTACCACCCAGGAGTGGCTGGGGAGATGTCTTTTATGGACACCGGGTGCGGGCCCACTCTGAGAACAGTCTCCTGGTCTGGCGTCAGGTGAAGAAGATTCAGGCCAGTTATCTAACCATAACATGGTTTATAGGGTTCTTTCCTTACTCCAGCCATTATGAGAGGTTTGAAAAAAACAAAAAACAAAAAAAAAAAACCTTAATCATGCCTAAAAAAACCCAGAGTTCAAAAACCTGTCCAGAGACAACCTGGTCTGTCCAACAGACAAATGTTTCTCCACGGAGCTTCCAGTGGCTGTGTTTCCTAGTTCCACCCTTGTGAGCCTGAGCTGTACTGAGACAATATGGTGAGAAAGGGGTGCAGGAAAGCAATGAGACAGAAGGCACAGTGAGCAGTAGCTGGGAGGAGTCCTGGCAGGTGCACCTGGCAGCTCTGCAGACAGGGTTAGTTAAAACAAAACAAAACAAAACAAAACAAAACAAAACACGCTAGAAAGCCTCAGATTTGCATGTTATTTGTGTTCCACGTTTCACTTCTGGGTATGCAGAATGAAACGAATGAATGAACAGTATTCAGTCTCCTGGTTAAGGAGTAGATTCAGAAATCCAGGCCACAATGAGGATCCAATCCCTGGTCCTGTTTGGATCTGCACACAGTTGGGAGATATCTATGTGTGTGTGTGTGTATATATACATATATTTCATAATCTTATATGAGGAGACAGAACAGTCTCAGAGACAAATTACTGAGTCCAGAGAGTCCCCAGTCAGAGCACAGAAGCAAAATCCACAGAATTTATTTTAAATAAATCAATTAAAAAAAAAAAACCTAGGAGTCACATATACAGATAGAGGCAACATCATCTCTGACACATCTACCTCTGTCCTTACCTCCACTTCAGCTAGTGAGCCTGTGTTCTCGACAAGGTCTATTTGTGTTTGCTTAGCCTCCTGGATCAGGCAAACTGTAAACTTACAGACTCGAAGACCCTGAGGACAAGGTGGCTTTTATCTCCTTTGTGAAACCACCTTTTCTCACCCTTCAGGACCCCTAAGTTCAGTGGTTGGCCTCACACTTATAAAATACCCAGTGAGTTTCAGGTAAGGCAAGTGCCTTTAAAGGGTAAGACAAAGAGAAAGGGACTCATCGTCTGAATGTGCAAGGGATATTCCTGTCAATACACAGGATGGAGGAGGACCTACAGGGCTCTGAAGACGCTCTGATGAGCCCCATGGGGTGGAGCCCGAGAACCCCAGGCGGCAGCTGAACTGATGAAGTGCTTTTGTTGAAGGCCGAGTGCAGCTCTGTCAGAGAGCAGAGGGAATGCTCCGACTACAGCATCTGGAAGTTACGGTGAAGAACCAACTCTTCCTCACACCCTCACAACACTAGGATTCTAAAGAAAAGTTTCAGAAAATGAGCCCTGGTGCATCCTTGACAGACTAGAACACAGAAGCCTGCACTCGCGGCTAGAACAAACAGTACCAATCCATTCTCCTGGCCTTGGCAGTCAGTCCAAGGCCATGCTCTGGTCCACCCCAATGAGAAAGGCAGACGGCAAGACCAGCAGGGGGAAGTTAGGCCATTCCCTCATTAAGACTACAAAAGTCCAAACAAGAGTTTAGGATAGTGTGACCAGGGAGGGCTTTAAATCAGATCTGGGTGCACATACTTAGGAAAAGACTATACTGAACGAGGGCGCCTGAGCAGAATGGAGCCTATGTTCTTGGGTACTTCTCTCCCATTTGCCTTTCTTAGCAGCTGGCTCTCAGGGATAAGGCAGTCCTTAGAAGTCAAATAATGGATGGCTGTTCCTCAGCTCAGAAGGAACAAAAGCCTGCATAGCAGTACGCTGGATTTAGCAAGGTTCTCATGTCGCCTTGATTCTACCACTAAGCCTGTGTTGATACTGACCTTCAGCTTTAACCTAAAGTATCTTACCCCAGCTAGCACTGGCCATGCAGATAGAGCAAGGAAAAACAAAACGAAGTAATCAAGAGTTAGTCACTTTTCACTCTGACGTTTTTCCAAGCTTGGAGGATGGCACCGAAAGATGGGAGGTTAAGATTTAAAACCCTCTCCTTCTTAATCTAGTGCTCTATCATACCATGGGTTGTGTAAAACCGGGTGGTGATGATGGGCAGGCTGTGAGATGGGACGGGTGGGAACGTTTACCAGGTTACCTGTTGTACCCTTGAACCATTAAACACTAAAGCTAGCAGTGCTGAGGGCAGTTAGCAGGAGAGACTACTATGACTACATTGGCTAAAGAATATAAGGAAGTGCTTGTCACTCATAAAAGAGTGAAATGACAGCAAGTTTCTAGGCCTTATGATGGAAAAGTAATTACACCGAACCCTACATAGGACTCCTGAGAGTCACAGTGAGTCCTGGGAGTCATAGTGAGTGATCAACCGGATCAGCTTCCATACACCACAAAACATGTTCTCAAAGGCAGAAACAGTCTTATTTTCTCTGTACACAGTCCAGGGATGACTGCTGGGATTATGGGGTTTTGTTGAGGAGTATATCATTGCCATATAATGCTTATCATCCTTCAAATATTTCTTTTGTAAGGGAGGGGAGATGGGTACTGAACACGGGAAAAAGAGATGAAGAGAAGGGAAAAAAATGGCATATTTCGTTTAAAACAACTTGAACAAGACACTGGTAGCATACCCTTGTCCATGAAATACAGAGACATCCTCAATCTTGGTCATCAAAGCTCACTCTTGAATTAAGGACATTTCCAGATACTTGTCCTGCTCCTGCTGGCTGGCTCTCTAAGAATGGCCTACTATAAAAGTCTGCGTTTGGTTCCCATTAAGCCACCCTGCCACAGCCTGACCCTCTCGGGAGACACAGCAGCCTTAGGATCACTAGCTTTTACCTGATACATTTAAACTGCATTGGAGAAGGGGGCCAACTTCAGACAGGCTCAACAATTCTATATAATTTGCAAAGTGCTTTTGTTGCATGTCTCATATTCTGCCATACATGACAATAAATATTAGTTGCTTTGGTCCGTACAAAGTCTCTGAGAAAGATAAAACAGATACTGTCTAAAGGAACAAACAATAAACACAGAAAACTATCTTGTGGTGAGCCCCAGATAATAGTGAAAAAAGCCTGAAAAGCTAAAGCTTGTCTTTAGATTAACAGTCTAAACTGCAGCAGTATAAGCTGTCACTTAAATACAGTAAGTACCAAGAATCAGACGATATTCCAGGAGTCCTACTGTGAGTTTGCATGCCACAGTTGTCTAAAAGAGAGTGTAAAAGGTCCCAGCAACTCATAGAGAGAAAGCTATTTATTTCCTATGGAAAAATCAAAAGAAAAAGCGAGGAAAGAGGAGAAGCAGCAAGAAAGAAACATAAATGTACAAAGGGGTCTTGTCCTCCAACATGCAGGGAGAAAGGGAAGAGGGAGGACATGGTTGCTGGAGTGGACACGGTCACATTCAGTTTAACAATGGAATATTAAAAAAAATAGTTGTTGTTTTCAAATTGTAACTTGTGGTAAAACATAGAAAAATGTATACTAAACAAGCCTGGTATAAAACAGAGTAAATTTTTCAAATAAGCCCAAGGAGAAAGCACAATGCTGGAAGGCATGGGGTACAAGGGCAAGAGGAGAAAAGATTTTATATAAAACTACCTATTACAATACAGAAAAAGTATAAAATGTTCCTGCCTTGGAACTTAAGTACAAAATGACACTGGCATTGGGTCATCTCACAACCTAAACCTTAGGAGCTCTGGGAGGGTGGGAGAGATGCTAGAAAGAACAAAAGAACTAGCAGTTTATCGTCTAAAGTTGATCAGTCCAAGCTCCACCCATTTTTCAGCTGACATCATCATTTCCCTTGATAACCTTTACTCCTAAACCAGATTTGTCCAGGTCTCAAAATATTCTTAAGAAGTCTACAGATGCCCAGTACACAGGGCGTATTGGGATCACTGTGTGCTGGGATTTGAAAGATGAAAATAAACCTGCAGACTAAATGGTGAACACATTCAGTCTCTTTTTCTTTTAAAAGCATATCCCTGTGAAATATATATTTCACATTGTGTGTGTATATATGTATGTATACACACATATAGATATATATGTATATAAAATTCTCTGTGGTTAGAAACATATTTAAACTAACTAGCCACAGACCAACTAGATCTGTATTCATCCAACTCTGGTGTTTGATGCTAAAGGCCAAGGTCTTTCTTCTTAGTCAGAAGCAGGCAACAGTGAAGCTGGGGCCTTGTTGCTGCATTCAACACTTCCAGGTGGGTCCTCCCACAGCACGTGCACACTGGCACAAAGGACTGCTTTCGACTTTAGGGTCTGCCAGGGCTTGTGCAGCGTGCTCAGGATGGGATGACTGTACCAGTGAGAAAACAGCTCTGAGGAAAAGCAGTTCATTTTTCAAATCAGGGCACATAAATAGGAAGGTTCTGGAGGAGGGGACACAAGCTTGTGCCTCAGCGTCCAGTCTATAGTCCCATTCCTAAGTCTGCATCTTGGGAATCATGTCTACTTGCTGGTGGTTTTTATCCCTTCCTGCTGTCCTTGCTTTTTCCTACTTCTCAGTAAGGCCTAGCAACAAGAGTTTATATGAAACCAAGATTCTTCCGAATTTCCCTTGGGCTCCTAGTTAGGGACTCAGTGAGGCTGGAGCCCTTTGAAAACAAGATGGCAGAACTGAAGTGAAAAGCACTCTCTTTCTTCAGCTTAGGGATGTCCCTCACCCCTTTCACAGCACCAAAGTTTCTTTGCAAAAATAGTATCTGAGATACAAAAGGAAAGGCAGATGTGCTTGTGAATGCACCTCGCCTGGCCTGGTCCAGGATCAAGGGCTGTCCAGGAACAGGGTTGGGAGCAGCTGTTTCCAAGGTCTCTGCTATCGACGGCAAAGAGCTGGTCTCCGACACTGCTGATATCTGCTCACTGAGACAGTCTTCACAACAGCTTCCGGTGGAGGATCTCCCAGACCATTCGCTTCCGGAAATATGGCATGTGTTGCTGTAGGGACACAGACATACTCTTAACATTCACTTATGTTGGTACAATACGCCTTTCTCCATGCTCCGTTTCTCCTTAAGGTTTTCAACTAACAGGTCAGTGACATTTCTGGTCTTCCAAACTGTTCATTCTTGGTTATACGTGGCTTGGCTATGTAGCCTGGCTGGTAAAACTCTATGTGGACCAGGCTGCCCTCTAACTTATAGAGACAGGCCTTCTGCTTCTGAGTGCTGGGGTTAAAAATGTGTGCCACCACTCCCAGTTTTCCCAAGGATTGTCTTAAACTCTGGGCTGGGACCCCATACAGGCATCTGAATTTGTAACTAAATATGGAAAGTGTTAAAAACCTGAGGACGGTCAACCTCTTCTGGACACACCACATCCAGAAATGGATTCAGGCTACAAAGAATCTAAGGTGCTTTTTGCAGAGCTCCCTGCACGACTTCACTGCATCCCTGACTCTGCATGTGTAACACATGCTCTGCACTTTGTGGTCTGTGACAGCACAGACTGCCAACTAACATTGCCAGGAACACCCAGTAGATTCTAGACCATGGTATATTATGATGTATTGTTCTCACTTACACATAACATTTTCTGCTCTTGTAGAAACGTAACGGTTTAAATGTGAGAAGGAATTTTACCCCATCCCGACTATCAGTCCACAGCAAGTGACATCACACTGGCATCACTCTGTATTGTATTGTACTAGAATTTTTATTTTAAAGATTGCGGTTTGGGCTAGTGAGATGGCTCAGTGAGTAAAGACATTCGCTACCAAGCATGATGACATGAATTTGATCCTTGGGAGAAAGAGAGAAACAATTCCTACAAGTTGTCTTCTGACTTCCACATGCTTGTTGGTTCCTTCTCCCAAATTGTAAATATTTAAAAACTGCTGCTTGACTTGACTTCGGCCATCTTGTACTACACTGTGAACATTGTAGTATAGCAACAGCATTCTCAGCATTGCTGATTATAAAATCAAACTATCAATCAACTCTGAAAAGCAATGGAGACGTGCTCTATCCTATAACATCAGCCAAACTCAATTTTTTATGCAAAAACAAAAACATTGATCTCATTTGTGTGCATTCGCTTTTGTCTTTAATCAACTGTAAAATTATATGTACACCAAAGAACTGTTTTAAAACAGATTCTTTGGTTTATTATCAGTATATGTTTCATTTATCTATTTAATATAGGTGTAATCTAGAGTCATGTGAAAACTTCTTAGGTAAAAATGAATGGTAAATTTTTGTTTCCTTTTAAAGACTCTTGATGAATTCTTTCCTCACATGTGGTGGTACCTGTGGAAGCAGAAGAGGGTGATGGATCTCCTGGAACTATAGTTACCAATGCTTTATATGGTAAAAAAATATATATGTGTGTGTGTGTTTGTGTGTGCTAGGAATTAAACCCAGGTCCTCTGGAAGAGCTGCTAGTGCTCTTAAACCATTGAGCCATCTCTCTAGCCTCAGCAAAAGAAAAGAGAAGCCCTGGTTCAGACAAATCCAGAAAGGAGATTGATTCAAACAGAAGTGAAAAGTTAAGTAGAAAATACATCAGAATAAGCCATAATTTCTCATCTCGATCCACTCTGGCTCAGGAAAATATGTAGAAAAATGACCACGTATTTGTGAAATGAACTGCCCAGCTGCACCGATAGAAAGGACAAGGACAGGGTTGTTGTCACAGGTCCATGAGATCTACCAGGGTCTAGTCCAAAACGTGAATGCTAAACTCGGGAGAACTGAGGAAGGCTTTCTCTGGTTCCAGTTTGTGTTTCCTATAAGATTAGAGACAGGAGGGGGAGCTGAACAGAGCATAAAGCTTTCTGTTGAGCCCAAGACTCAGTGTCGTATGTGACACATGGTGCCCTGGACGTGGACCGCCACTGTCTTCTTTTGTACAGTGTTATGAGACACAGCTTGAAGCATGTAGCGGTCACCAGAGGCTCCACAGAACAGCTATGCACAGCTTGGGTGTCAGGTGCCTAGGCTCCGCCCTGAAGGTCCGCCTCACCTGTGTGAAGTTGATTGGTCTGTCTTTGGTAATACAGTCAGCGTATTTGCAAGCAAACATCCCACAGTCACTTCCATTCATCTGCTGGGGAATTTCCTAAAAGACCAACAATAACACCACAATATTTTTGCAAATTTATCAATTTTACACCATTTCCCTAAATTTTGGACACATGACCTTGGGTCTCCTATTTAAGACAATAAAGTGTAAGAAGAAGGGGAATTTTGTTTTTTTGCTGTAGCATTTTAGTCCCACCTTTGTGTTTTCCCTCATATTCCCTCAGTTCCAGTCATGTGGGGAGCTGGCTCCGCTTTTCATGGCGCCGAAGGTAGAGAAATTCATCCTTCCACTAAGCATCACATATTCAACAAATATTTCTCACAGGAGTGAAAATCTTGGTGAAACAGCTCGGCATTTAGAAAACAGTTTTACACAAGAAACACAATATGAGCTTTTCCACAAATAATTCATCTTCCAAGAGGAACCAGACAAAACTGAAGTCAGCCTAAACATGAAGTTAGAGAGCCCCTGGGAATCAACATCAACTAAAACCCTCTCCTCCCCACACACCCTAGTCTTTAAGGGTTTATATGACAGCAATATGAAATGTACCTGGCTTTTCTTGCTGAAGAGCTGCCAGCCATTGGTGTCAAACTCTTTCCTTTTCTTGTCGACACTTTCTTGCTTTAGGTATTGCCTAAAGACATTGGAAGAGAATGAGATGAGCTGTGTGCAGTTCTGATGGCTGCTGCCACCCAAAGAACAGGGCTGGCAATCCTCGAAAGCCAACTCTTAAAACTCCCACCGTCAGCCTATCTGCCAACTCAGGAGGAACGGGACCTCTACTTCTGATTTTCCTGATGGGTAATATTCTTCTTTCTAAAGTTCTTCAGTCTACTAACCTTTCTAAGGAACAATTTTGAATTATTTTTCTTGGTTTATATGATCCTTTTAGAGTTATCAATTTAATAATAATTTATTATCAATATAATGAATAATTTATTATTAACTTATATATATTATTCAAAATGTTTCTAGCAGTTTCAGGGTATGTACTTTAACACTGGTAGTTTAGGATCTCCTTGTAAAAATTCAATCCAAACCAACAATTTAACAAGTACAAATTCAAGCTGGGGAGTGGTGGTGTACGCCTTCAATCCCAGCCCAGGGAGGCAGGTAGATCTTTGAGTTTGAGGCTACAGAGCGAGTTTCAGGACAGTCAGGGCTACATAGAGAAAACCTGTCTCAAAACACCAAAACAAAACCCAAAACCAAAATAGTATAATATATTTAGAGGACTCCTCCCCATTTTTCATGTATGTGTGTTGTAGTATGAATGTGTGTGGTATGTGCCTGTGTTCACACATATGTAGACAAAAGTATGTGTTTGGTGTGCGTGTAGAGGCCTGATCAAGGATGACATCAGGAGCCATCCTTAACCACCACCCAACCTTATTCATTGAGGCAGGGTCTCTCAATCGAATCCAGAACTCACTGATACTATTAGTCTTGCTAGCCAATTTGCTCTGGGGTCTTTGTCTCTGCCTTCCAAGGCTGGAGTTAAGTGGAACCATGCACACATGGCATTTATGTAAGTCCTGGAAGTCCAAACTATGGTTCGCACGCTTGTGTAACAAGCCCTTTAGCCTCTGAGCCTCTCCCTAGCCCAAGAGTACTCTTTTTAAGTGAGTACTTTTTACTCACTTTTCAGGAATCTACTTCCCTATGGCTATATACTAGTTGTATAGCAAGGAACAGGTGTTTTAGAAAGAGAATCAAGTAGGGTATAAGACATTTGCTTTCTAATTTCCAAGTGAGCCACTATGAGGCGGGACTTGAATCTTTCATTTAAATTTCAGAAAGTTGAATTAAGTGAGTTCTGTTGACCATATTTCTATGTATATAGTTACTCATCTTTTAGTGTGGCAAGCCAGCAACTGCCCTCATTAATACATACTGTAGTATTAACTTCACTTGATTTTAAAACATGGGTTTACACTGATGTGACAATGCCATTAATCATGTCTTTGAAGCTATCAGATAATGAGTTCAGTTACTGGAAAGACAGAGAAAGCAATGGCAATTTCTTCTGTCCTCAACTCGCACTTACAAGAGAATCCTGCAGGCTTCATTGTTTATCCCACCCATAGAATCATAGTAGGTGATGCTCTTCTTTCTGAAGTCTACAACCTGGAACAAGGCAAAACAGTGAGGATACCAGTGTACCATCAGCTTTCCTCCCTCAGTTTTGACCCTTCCCCAGACTTCGTGTGAAACTGTGACGAGTTTGGTGAATGTTTTGCATTATATTATGCTTAAGAACAAGTGTTTATTAACAAGCATTTATGTAGAGTGGTACTGGAAGCCGATCAACTGGCGGACTACTAACTGGCCTGAAATATTTTTCTACAGCTCAGTTTCTCTCTGACCAACAACGCATGAGTCAAAGAAAAGTAACTAGCTTAAGATCATTTCCACAGTTTAAGAAAGATCGTGACACAAGATTCTGGGTTTGCCTTTATGTTGAGATTTTTTTTTTGGATTGATATCTTTAAATATAATTTAAAACAGAATATACAATAACTTTTATTAACATTATTGTATACACGCTCCCAGAGGAATAGAAACGCTACCCCCCACAACACAAGGCAAGTCACAGCTAGGCAGGAAGTAGCAGACTGAGCTGGAGTTGGTGGCATTACGAACATGCTTGTTCCCTTTGTCTCAAGCTAAGGTGGCTAGCTGGCCTGTAACTTCCAAGTCTAAGCATCTCCTACTGTGGATAAGAAATTCACCGATCTACCTGAGTTTTAGCCAATTCACCCCACTAAATCATACCTCTCCTATAATCAAGCAAAGAAGTAGAACTCATAACCCCCATGTCTGTGTAGATTTCACGTCATCAAGAATAAAGGAGTCACTCACAGCCAGACACCAGTGCACACCCAAGTGAATGGGCACCAGAAGAATGTCAACAGAAAATACATCCACTTTCTTTGTCCAACGTTTCACCGCCTGATAACCAGCAGTTTTTAACTTAGTGAAGAAAAAGGTATTAAATGCATGTACACTTGGAAATCCCTTCTCTTTACTGCGTTCCATTAGCATATTCATGTAGAAATTGATGATCTGCAGGAAGACATAACACATTAGAACAGTCAAGACAGTGGAACAACAGGGAGAGAGCAATTATACTGAATTAATTAGCATGTCATTACCATATGTTTATGTATTATGTTATGGATCCCAACCAACTCAACGAATGCTTCAACAGATAAATTGAAAATATCCAATTTTTACTTAATATACAGATTTTTATTAATCATACTTCTCAAAGTATCACACAACTAAGTCAACTGCTGGAAACCAGAACAAATAGGCAGATGCTAGCCAGACTTGTAGAAAAGTAAAGTTAAGGAGAGAGATAAGGCTTCAGAGAAAAGGAGCTACTTTAGTATCTTTGTACTGAGCAAGTGGGTCCTGACTCAGTTCTTATTCTTCCCACACCCTTTTCTTCTTCCTCTCTCTCTGACAATTTCCTTCTCCTTCCTCTGCTCACTCCCTGTGTTGAGACATGGTCTCAACCTGTAGCAGACTGGCCTGAACTCACTATACAGCCTAAGCTAGCCTCGATCCTGTGGTGCATCTCTTGTTTGACAGCTGAGTGCCGGTATTAAAGACTTCGAATGTTCCATGGTCTGTACAAAGAGAGAACCCAGCTCCGCATCTAAAGCCTTATCAACCACACTGCAGTGGCAAACTGCTTAGGTTTCAAGCAGATCTAAGTGACTAGAAAACCATGAGACAAACTAGAAAAATACGTGCAATAGCCCAGCAATTTCACTTAGGAGCAAGATATGACATAGTGGAGAATTATTTTTTGTTAAAGACCTAAGAGTCAAGTCATAAGCATGAAGAATCTAGATGTTTAGCTTTCTTGTCTCTGTTGATTGCATTACTCCTTCAATATCAAGTTTGAATACAACAAATTAAAATGCTTGATAGAAGAGATGCACAATTCTTCCTGTCAACAAAGCAATGTTTTCTACAACAGTAACTATGCTGTCTGTGGTTCCATGAGGTCCAGGACTCCCTGGTATTAAAGCTTAAAAGTTATTGGGCCCAAACTTACAGCATACTTACTTATGTGGATAGCTGAGGCCAGGCCAGTGTCTGTCAACTAAAAGGAATGAATGGGCTAACTGAGCCACAGCTTGGAAATATGACTATGAAAACAGGCACATTTTTCAGAATGTTTTTTGAGGAATGGGAAAATGCCCCTGTCTTTTGACAAATATTTACACACCAGGATGCCAGAGCAGTGAGGCACTGTCCAACAGCAGGGAGCATTGCCAGGAACACACCCGAGCATGGTCTGGTGCAGAGAAAGGGCCTACAGATACGGATGTAGAGGCAGCTTCAGGGAAACTGAATGAAGAGCTCTAAGGTGACAGGAGCCAGGTGTGAAGACTCGGTTCTGCCTGAGGCTCTGATCACTATGCAGTAGACCCCGAGGAAGCAAAGGACTTAGGATGTGGCTATTCTGTGTGCAGAAGCTAACCAGTTCTTGGTTGTTTTAAAAAATGAAAAGGAATCAAGGTACAATCAGATGGTGTGTTTTCAAATATAAGTATTCAGTTTAACTGCCAGAAAACAATGGTCCTAAAATGATGTATCTCCATTTGTAAAAACAGCTACTAACGCAGGCATATCAGCTCAGGCAAGCACAGATTTCCAGAGAGTAAACTATAATCTCTACTGAGAAAGGTATGGATAAGTTTCCTCTCAGAGAACTGGGTAGAATCTATGTTCTCACTGGTGCAGTATATAGGCAGATAACCAGACAGTGATTGAAAGCCAACCTTTTTGCATACTTGATCAAGCAAAAAAGAACTAAAGAGAAGATGAGAGAACATGGGCAGAGCGATGAGGCTAGGCAAGCACAAAAGGCGCACAGGCCTTTCTCTCCCAGACGCCTATCAGGGTTGTCACCGCCGGGATCATTGCTTGAAGCCATGTTATATGTAAGTACCCACTTTTCAGAAGGAAAAAGCTCTAAAAAGAAAACAAGGTTTTACAAGTCAGTTTTTCCTCACTCTCTGAAAGAGCCAACTATAATGCAAGACTAAGAAGAGAGAATCTTTTTTTCATTGCTGTGTCTTGCCTCCATCCAAGGTTTTCTGGGGAGAGAAATGGTTTCTTCCCACTAGCTAGTTAATTAGCTCTACAGTATGATCTGGGTTCCTTTCAATTTTCCTTCTATCCCAGCAGAGGGAGTTTGGTGGCCTTGATATTCCCTATCCTTAACTGAGAATTTGCAATCTGATATGCAGGCTTAGTTTAGATGCAAGTCTCTCCCTGTAAATGAGGAGAACTATCACAGTTCAGCCAAGACACAACCACACTCAAAATAAGCTACAAAGGGAATCCTCCGTGTCATCTCGCTGAGGGGGCTGGGGATGAAGGAAAAAGAAATGAGAGAAGGGATCACAGTGTTCAAGATGAAAGAGAAGCAGCGGTGGCACTGCGCTTGCTTGAGTTCTATGAAAACAAGGTCCTTGCTTCTCCACTGGCAGGAGCTCTCTCTGACATACAGGATTTTCTTAGCCTAGCAGATCTTGAATCCCCTTTAAAATAAGGGGCTAAAAGTACACCAGTCTGGGGTCTTGCTGTCTGTCCTGCACTAAAGCACATCTGAAAACCACTGTTAGGCTAGGTTGTCACCCTTTCTGGCATGTACTTTGCCTGCTGCCTGTGGCTGCTGGTGCCTAAGAAAGTGCCTTCCTTCTCCTCCCTGAAGAGCCCTGGCCATGAGCGTCTACTTGTCTATGCAGCCTTTTTGAGGATGGGAAAATTGTTTACAGTGTCTTTGTTCCTTTTATATTCTATTTGATGCATTGCCAACCTGAAGCTGCAAAGAAGCTTTTCGTTAAAGAAAAATTCTACAGTGTTTTCTTTTGTAAATTAAAAAATATATTTATTTATTTTATGTATATGTGTTTGTTTGAATGTATGTCTGTGTACCACTTCTGTGAGAATCCCCTGGAGATGGAGTTGCAGATGGCTTTAAGCTGCTGTGTGGGTGCTGGGAAGCAAACTGGGTCTCCTGCAAGCTTCCAGGGGTCTTAAACACTACGCTCTCTCTCCAGCCCAGACAAATCCTACAGTGTTTTCAAACTAAGACTAGAGAGGGATGGGGAGGCTGCCATTCCCCCACCCCGAATGTTACCTTGATAACATAAATGATCACTGGTATTTGTTTCTTTTTTTCTTGCCCAATAAAGCAGATAAATCTAGAAGTATATTTCCTAGCAGTGAGGTGTTGATGTTTGGCTCTTCCACGTCTACTCTGAACCCCAGTGCTTGGCTGAGGAAGAAACACTCCAACAGTCCTGGGCATGACAAGACTCCTGATCAGACACCGAGACAGGAAAGTAAAGAAAAGCAGCACTTGACTATGATTCACAGAGCATCCAACCAAGATCTAGACTAACTTAGAAAATACAGCTTCTATGATTTTGTCGTCTTGTGTGTAAATTCACGAACAAATGCTCAGAATTACTGCTAAAATTTTAAAAAAGGACAGGCAGGCAACAACTACATTTATGAAGAATAATTACTATTTTCCATATGACTTTGCATAAGGCCCTGTTTTATCAGAGGGAGTTTGGGTAACATTCCAGAAGACAGCTATAATGATGTGGAAGGAAGCCTGTGTGTCATCCTACAAACATTAGTTTCTGATGTTTCATTCACATGGATACATCACACCTGGCAGGTCTATCATATTCACGTAATTTTCTTTACTTAGTTTCTTTCCTTCTTACATATATGATTTCTTCACTATTAAAAAAACAAAAACCTGCCCCCAGTTTTAAGTTTTGTGGGCTGTTTCTTCTCTACAGAATATTACTAGGATCAATCTACTGGAGAGAATCATCAACTATGACCACTACTAGCCTGCTCACCCCTATTTCCACTATTTTGTGTGTGTGGTGCTGATGTTAAAACCCTGTGCATGGCAGGCAGGAGCTCTACCACTGAGCAGTATTATGCCTGGACTTCCACTAAATATTGTGAAAGAATTCTTGACTAAAAAGCATGAGCTCCAGCTCTAGATCTTGACTCTGTGGTAAAAGATCCATGGAGCATGGTGCTTCCTTACAGCCTTCTTCTTTTACTTTCCACAAGCAATCAAATAGCAATCAAATATAACTATCTTTATAAACAAGGCTATTGCAATGCTGAAAAGCTGAAAGACATCTTTCTCTTCAAAGATGAAGCTTACAAATAGCAGCCCAGCTTTACTCCCAGCACTCTGTGGGCAGAGTCAGAGGCTGCAGCAGCAGCGGCAAAGGCAGGAGGATCTCTATGAGTTCAAGGTGAGCCTGGTTTACAGGACAGCTAGGGAGGGCTATATATAGATACCCTGTATGGAAAAAAACCAAAATATCAAAAGAAGATAGCCCACGTGGTTAGCTGTGGCGCCAGTGTATTTGCAGCTGTTACGTAGATTCTATCTTAGTTCCTCCCTCACCATGGGGTAAGATCATTTCTACTTGATATTGATATGGCTAAGTTAAGTCACACATTTGTATGATTGTGCCATTTCCTTGTATCTTTTTCCTTTTGGGTTTTAAATGCACTTTGGCTGTACTGTTACCTTTCTTTTGAGATTCCACCTGCATACTTGGGCTGCCTGATAACATCCTAGAACTTATTGATGGAGTTGTTTCTTCTTCCCTAGCTCAGCTTGGGTATCTATTGCTGTATCTCCACAGCCACGCTTTCACAGACTGAAGCATGCCCCCTTTATTTCACTTCTCTCAGAGACAGCTGATGCACTGCCTTCCTGCAATGTATGAAAATTGTTTTGTATGTTTTGTTTAGTATAATTAAAAAAAAACAACAACAATGCTTGGGCCTTCAAAGAAGCAAAGACATAGCTGACAGCAGGCCTCCTATCAGAAGGATTAACACAGAATCTTAAAGTTGAATGACTTCAGAAGTCATGGAACCCAGTCTCTTGGATTAGTAGTTGCTAGTACTGACACCTACTTGAAAACCTTACTCTTCGCGCCCACTTCCCATCTACTTTGAAGGTAAATTCTCTTTCATCTTATTCTCTTCTTTTTAGACATTACTAATGACTGGTTTCTTGATGCAGTATAGAAATCTCCATCTATAGTATCACTTTTATCAGTCTTTTATTGTGTGTGGTTTCTGTAGGATAGTCAGTTCCCACATTCTATTTTTGAGAAGTTTTGTTTTCTTATGTGGCAATAAAAATCTCAAATTAGACCTTTGAAACTCTATAGAATTTAATGAGTTCACTTATGAAAATAAAATTGAAAATATATTGAATAAACAGGCATGGAAGTTATTTTTTGGTTTTTGGTTTTCAAGACAGGGTTTCTCTTTGCATCCTGGCTGTTCTGGAACTAACTCTGTAGCCCAGGCTGGCCTCAAACTCACAGATATCCACCTGCCTCTGCCTCTGAGTGCTGGGACTACAGGTGAGCATCACCAATGCCTGGCTTTTATTTTTCTCTTTAAAAAAGATATCAGGGCCAGGAGTGGTGGTGCATGTCTTTAATCCCAGCACTTGGGGGTGGGAGGGGTGGGGGAAGAAGCAGGTGGATCTCTGTGAGTTTGAGGCCAACTTGGTCTACAGAGTTCCAGGATAGCCAGAGCTATGTAGAGATCCTAGTTCAAAAAAACCAATACATAATAAGCAAATATGGAAAAAAAAAAAGGAGAGACCAAGGTAGCAGAATGGTTTTATACATACCCCAAATACAAGATTTTTGAACTTTATTTTTATCATTACACATACGTATGTATGAACATAGTCGTACCATGGCAGACGTGAATGGAAGTCAGAGGACAACTTGTGGGAGTTGGTTCTTTCCTATGTGGGTCCTGGGGACCAAAAGCAGGTCATCAGCCTCGGCAGCAAACACCTTTACCTGATTGGTCACCCCTCTTGCCTTGAATTCTTTTCTTTTTTCCCTTCTGCTCCTCCTCTTCTTTTGGAGTACTAAGGATTTTATTTTCCTTAAAAACTGAATCTGATTCTTTTTATTTCCTAGCTCTTTTATTACCTTGTCAACGGTAAGAATAATTTATGAGTTACCTTGTTTTGCAGAGAATTATTTAATACATCCTATAATACTAACAGGACACACAAAACAAAAATGATTATTTACAAGTACTTGAGGGAAGAATAGAATTTAAAAAAAAAACATGAGCTATTTGTAAAAGAATGAGTTTTCATAATTGCTGAAAAAGAATTAAGTATTTATAAAATAAACAATAGAATTTAAGTATATGTAATAGTTCATCAAATGTTGGCTATAAGCATAAGACATATGAAACTTAAAATTGGTGCTTCTTAAAATATTATAATCTTGAAGATACAGCTTTACACCTGCTTTGAAAGTTAATGGTCTGAACTCAGAAGAAAAGCACTCCTTCCAACACTATGGTTAAGAATGGTAGGAATAAAGTAGAGAAGGAATGTTTCTTTCCCTGCATCTACAGTAAACCATGTAATTTCCAGTAACTCTGCATGCTCTAAGTCCAACCTCTGATGGGTACAGGGAAAGGAAAGTATGTCCTGATGAATGCTGTCTCTGTAAGGAATTTCTCTGGGTAACTGCCACAGGAAAGGACGAGAATTCAGCTTATATCCTCCTCACTGCTGCCCCCTAGGCTTAGCATAATGTATAACAAACAGGCTACAATCCTTTTGGAATAACTGACTTTCTTCTCCAGCAGTGGCAGGAAAAGAAAAATGGTAAATGATCATTGCTCAAAAACAATGTATACAGGACACTTATTGACTTTATTGACTTTTGGTTTTCTCTTTAATTTAGTGAGCTCTTCTCCACTATCATCTAATCCAGTGTTTCATTACCTGAGGAGCTGACAGATGTGAGCGAGGTTTCTAACTGAGACATCAAATCATGTGTTCCTTTATCATTCTTAATCAAAAAATAGTAGTCATAGAGCTTATGTAATAAAATAAGCAGCAGCACAAACAATGGAGCAGCTCAGCTGGCCCAGAGAAAATCGACGTGTTGGGCATGATATATGGCCTTAAGTTCTATACATCTAATACCCTAATAGATCTGATTTAAGACTCTGAGGCAGTGGCTTATAGTAAACACAGTACCCGGGTCTGCTATTTATTAACTCTAAGACCTTGGGAGTTTCTTAATCTTCTATGTTTTCTTTGTCTTTTAGATATTCAACTTGTTATGTGCACATAATAATAAATAAAGTAACAATAAACCCTTCTTAAATAAAACAGACTTGTTAAAGGTTTAGGATGAAGACAGATAAATTTAAAGATCATGGTATAATTAATATATTTAACTGAAATTGGGAGGTAAAAAGTCATTCCCCCCTTTTCTAGCTATCAACTACATAAAAACAATTTAGTTTTTTAAATATCAACCTTAAACATATCACGTATAGGGGCTGGAGACATGGCTTCAGCAGTTAAGAGCACTACCTAGTCTTCCAGAGGACCCAGGTTCAATCCCCAGCACTCACATGGCAGCTCAACTGTGTGTAACTCCTCTTCCAGGGGATTTGACACCCTCATACAGACATGCATGCAGTCAGAACCACCAATGTACACAAAATCAAAACAAATAATTAAAAACAATCACGTACAAATGAGTGCTACTTTAAAAAGCTTACCATGAACAAATTTAAGTAACTTAGAGCCAATAGAGGAGGAAAAAGAAGTAGACCTAGTTCCCGCCTAGAAATCCCAAAGTTAAATATTTGCTCAGAGATATGAACTGCAGAGAGGTGTCTTTAGGCAGAATGAGAATATCCAGGTGAGAACAGCCTTCCCTTCAGCATCTACAAGCACAGGTGAAACCAGAAACAGTCTTTCAAGTACACAGAAGCACTGAGAGATGGTAAAAGGCTTCTCTGTACACATCTGTTTACACAAAGGCCTGGAAGAAGGACTTAGCTGCCAGTCATCTAAGAAACACCTCTGAGAAATAGGGAGATAATAATTCTATTTGCATATCACATAAGTAAAGATTACCTCATCATTGAGCCAATTCAGATGGTTTAGAGTTTGAATATCTTTGCGTGTAATGGTCAGGCGGAACGCTTCGCTGAGGACTTCATCTTGGTTACCATTACGGAATACATTCTTTATTTCTTTCTCCATTTCCTAAGAAAACAAATGAGCAAACATAATGATTTCAGAAAAAAATGATTTCTCACCAGACTGTGTTTATCATTACTGAACTACCTAGAGTTCGGTGTTATCAGTTTATGATTGTCTAATGTTTGGCTTCCCTTTCTTCAGTAGTCTTCCTGGTTGTTGCCTCCCACTCACCTAGCTCTCCCCTTCCTTTTCCACACACGTTCAGATCCTTGTTTCCTATCAGTGTCAGGAGACTGACATAACCTTTGCTTAAATTTTCCCAGTTCCTTAAAGGCTTCATTATGTCTTATATTTCTGGTTCAAGTAGTTTTCCCAGAAACAAAAGCTTTCACCAAAGGTAACATGGAGTAAAAGAAGCATCCTTTAGTCAGGTGTTCTTTCCATGGACAATATTCTGCTTCACTTTTAAAGAAACAAAAACATGGACTTTAGTACAGCTGTAAGACGTATGTGCAGCTCACTGGCTACATAGTAGTTGTTTCATTTTAATGGTGCTGGCAATCAAATCCAGGTCCAAGGGCCTTGCACCAAGAAGCAGCACTTCACGACCAACCTGCATGCCAGGTCCAACAATGACATGAAAAAGGTATGAATTAAGGAACAGATTTTAAAAACATACATAGACTTCTAAGTATTTTCCAAAAATTTCACAATGGATTATTATGGTTTAAAAAGAAACATTATAAAAACAAAATATGTATGAAAATGTCATAATGAAACCCATTCCTTTGTATGCTAATAAAAAAAAGACAAAACAAAAAACTACAAAAAAAATAGTACTTTTCTGTTAACAATTTGCCATCGAATTAATTCCAATGTGAGCCTGGGGTGCAGTTCAGCATATATGAAATGGTGGGCTCAAATCCCACAACTGTATCAAAACAGAACAAAATCTTCCAAGCCAAACCCACAAAATTATCTTTTGAAATATAAAAAAATTATTAAAAACAAATATAAAAGATAAATTTATTGCATACCTTTTCACTGAAGCTGCTAAAACCCACCAATAATGAACGTAACAATTTTGAATCACTTTTAAAAATAAACATTAAGTGGTGCATTAAGACAAATAAAAGTACACTCTAAACACCGGATATTCTCCTGCGTTACATCAGAAGCTGACCACAGCACCCTTTCTAAACAAAAAGCAACTGCAGAACTTCTCTTTTTGAGACAGGGTCTCACTATGGAACTCTGGCTGGCCTGGGACATCTATGTAGATCAGGCTGGCCTCAAATATAGAGATTCAACTGCCTCTACAGACAGCGTGCTGGGGTTAAAGGCCCTCACTATCACATCTTGTGATACAGGAATTCTACTGTAGAAATTTTCAGTATGTACTTTACCTCTGTAATTTCAGGAAATTCATTTTCACTATCAGTTATTTCATGACTTTTTTTCCTGGTTTCTTGGACAGCTGTTACAGGAATCTCCTTTTCAAGAGGTACACGAAGGTGAAGTTCTACAGAATCAAGTACTGCATGCTCCTGTTCCTGCAGTCTCTGGAGAGAGAACTTCAGAATAAGCGGGACAAAGAAATCTCCCACTGGACTCTGTGAATGAGTCACTATAATGCCACACTGCCACAAAAATGTGCAGCTGTCACTCAAGCACAGGACCCTACCCACACTTCAGCCTGGTGTGCTCCTTATTTTATAATCCATTTAAATTTTTTTCTGGTTTTTGAGACAGGGTTTCTCTGTGTAGTCTTGGCTGTCCTGGACTTACTTTGTAGACCAGGCTGGCCTTGAACTCACAGAGATCCGCCTGCCTTTTCCTCCTTGAGTGCTAGGAGTACAGATGTGCATCACAACGGCAGCTTACTTTTATTTTTTATGTGTGAGTGCTTTGTCTTCATGCTTGCATGTACACCAAGTGGGTGCCTGGTTTCTGAGAAGGGCAGAAGCGGGTGCCGGATCCCCTGCACCTGGAGTTACTGATGGTTGTGAGCCACCATGTGGATGCTGGGAATAGAACCTGGGTGCTCTGCACAAGCAGCTAGTGCTCTTAACTACTGAGAAGTCCTTACTCGACACTGCTTATTTTTACCTGGTTTTGAAGCCGCAGTGCCAGTGCCTTCTGCTCTTCAATCTGGCGCAATCTTTCCCGAGCTCGAGAATCATAAACACTAGTTCTAGGAAATAAAAAGCAGCAGTCAGATCAGCATCTCGCTCTGACCACATCTCAGCAACACATGGCAGATAACAGTGGTGAAAAGAGCTCACACATGTAGAAATTCCACTCAGACCTCACCACATTCATGTTTCAAGACACAGTACAACACGGTTACTTAAACTATTCTATCACTTCTCCTTAATTCACATATAACTAGTATGATCTCTGTGGATATTCGTAAATATAGTCTGTTGCAAAGTGTGCCTCTGAATATGACCGGTGAGAGTGAAGCTTACTCTGAGCAGCTAAAAGCAGGGCTGCGCCCAGAAGGGCAAACAACACACTATGCAGTCAAGGCTGCCGCTAAAGATTATGTATTTAGACTCACAAAGACCAAGGGCTGAGGAAAACTGAAAAGGTTTTAGCATTTGAAACTAAATGTTATTCAGTTATTTCTCAAACTCCCTAACAACTTAACAGTTTAATGGCAAAATAAAGGCAATTACTTTATTCTTTACATAGCTAGCTTTGGAATATTTCCAATTTAACTTAGTTTCAATAACTGTTTCATAGTTGACAAATATGAAAACAGAAATCTCCTAACAGGGACAGGAGGATGGCTTAGTGATTAAGAACTCCAGAGGACTCCGGTTTGGTTCCTGTTATTACCCATGTGTAACTCCAGTCCCAGGGATCCTCCGGCCCTCCCGGCCTGTGCGGGCACTGCATGCACAAGACACATATACACATATGCAGGGGAAACACCCGCACATGTAAAATACAGATACATGAAATCTGCAGAAACAAACTATTGTAACTCTAAGAGAATCTTAAAAACCCACTGTCTGAAGGGAATAAACAGGTAATTCTTACTGAGTAAAAACAATTAGGGTAATTAGCTAGTTTTTTTTTCATTCCTACCTAAATGAAAATGAAACGATAATTTAAAAAAATATCCAAAACAGTAACTTACAATTCTTTGATCCACAGCTCTGCCTGGAAGAAAATAGGGCTGTAGGTGGGGAAAGAAAATAAGCAGAAGGGGTTAAGAAATTCAAACCCAATCATTTCAACAGTTTGTAAGACTACTTTGCAATCATAGGATAACAGATATCCAACCGACACAAAATAACTAAGCAAAACTTAAGGAGCAAAATTACACCTGTACTAAAACAATGACCTAAAGATCTGAAGGCATGAAGTTCAGCCCAGTTCTTGAACTGAAAGAGAGAATAACATATATTTTAAAAAAATGATGTCCACTTCTTCTAAAAAATTATATTAAGATAGAAAATTACTCTTCTAATTGGCTCAGGCTGACAGAATGCTTAAAAGACCTAACCAAATCTTGAATTCTTGGACTTCTCAGTCTGAGTCAAAACATACCCACACCAAATAATAGGACATAGTGAAAATCTCCATCAACAAAATATTCCATGTCAAACTGGCTAAGGAGTCAATGAGGCAAAGCAGAGACACAAAAGGCAGGCCTGTTCTAAAGATGACAGGCCTGCTCCATTCCATAGGTTCTTGTGGACAAACTCAATGAGAGCTGAGTAGGTCACAGGAGTGTTAACTGTCCCAACAGCTTTGCCCCCCTCAACTGCTTTATCTCCTTGCAAATCTCTAACTGAGAAATCTATCACAGAAACAAATGGAAGAATGAATACTTTCCAAAAGGAAGCCTTTGAGGTCCATAGAACAAGCACACAGAGCATCATCTTGAAAGCCAGACTTGGCTCCACAGTTTTCTGATTCTGAGTCAGTTAGCTTAATATAATTTCAAGATGTGTAAAATACAGTGTGCTTAGGGCTCTTTTAAGTTCCCATTCACCTATAGGCTGTGATTGGCAAAGAAAATACTGGTCTGCCTGCTCAGTGTCACCTCTGAACACCTAATAGTGCAACAAGTCAGAAAGGCTCAGAAACCATCAGTGTAGTTTTAGTGTATATCACAAAGAGAAAGTAACATGAGAAGTTGCTTATCACATGACACAAAGATGTAAAAGGAATTATCCAGGATCTCACACTAACAGGTCATGAATTTGCCTGCACTCTTTATTAAAATATAAATTTGATGAAAACAGATTTTTGTCCATTTATAAACTACTGTATCCTTCTCAACTAGAATACTGCCTGGTCCAGAGCAGATCCATGATTGCTGGGTGAATGAATAATGTAGAGGCAAGCACTTCTCTTCACTGACTGCGACATCTGTTGGCTAGGAAGGACAATTATGAGGGAAACTGCCCTTCTAAAGAGACTACACATTTAGTAGTAAGGGCTACAAGCTTATCTGTACATTGTTGTTCTTAGTGCTCTATATGTAAAACTACTCTTGTGGCTTCATATATTGTTAAGCCTCATGAACTCTCCATATTAATTAACCTTTAATATAATATGTAACTTGAAATTATCACACATCCTTTACAGAAAACAAAACCATGCTGAGGTTCACAAGGACAAATTATATTAGAACTACAAGTATTATAAAACTTATCTGTTCAATTCCAAAGACTGTGTTTTTTCTAGTGTTGCAATGCCTTTCAACATGCTAACACTTTAAATAACGAGGAAAGCCAAGTACTGGGCTACTGGAGAAGGCATTTGGGCTTTTTTGTATCATTGCCTATGTAGGAAAGTTTTACTTACTAAGCACCCATTGCATGTGAGGCCGGGTTCAAATTCACTGTGCAGATGAGAATGACTCGACCTCCCGCTTCCACCCTTGTAAGTGCTGGAATACAGGTGTGCACCACCACAATCTTACAATGTGTTATTCTTCACACAGTCAATGGTAAGGTCTTAACACTGGACTTTTATTGGCAAATGAGGTTCAAAAGAATAACCTGAATTTACATGAAGCCCCAAAAAATCTAGAAGTAGAAGTCAGACTGCCTCTAAGTACCACGCAAGAAATAACAAATCCAAACCATACATTCTCCTCGAAAGACTTAACAGAGAAACTTTTGTAGAATACGCAAAGCTCAGAATAGCTCTCAGAGCTGCAAAGTGCCTATAATCTTCTCATAAGCCGCTACCAACCGTCCTATCAGTTACACTGCCACGGCTCTATATGATGATGGCATAGCTCTGAGGAACTGCTAAGAGGAAGAAGGCCAGATGCCTCCAGAAGTAAATTTCCACGTGGAAGAGGACACTTGAACAGAGACTTTACTAGTGTCAGACAAGTTAAAGGAGACAGCACATTAAAGACAGAAGAACAGTGATGCTAAGACAAAAATATACATCATACATACAAACTAAGAACACACACTAAAGGATCTGTTCACCAATACAGCCCTAGCCAGGTGGTGGTGGTACACATCTTTAATCCCAGCACTTTGGAGGCAGAGGCAGGAAGACCTCTGAGTACCAGGCTAGCCTTCTCTACAGAGTGAGTTCCAGGACAGCCTGTCTAGAAGCCCAATTTATATAGATAGATAGATAGATAGATAGATAGATAGATAGATAGATAGATAGAAAGAAATATATATAATACATGTTATATAGATATTATATATTGTACATGTTCTATACTATATGTTAATATAGTATATATCTATAATATGTATTATATGTGTGTATATACGGCTCCTTCTCTGACTTCTATTATTTGGCATTTGATCACAGACCTGCTCAAGCCACCGTAAACAGTACCCCCAACCCTAGTCTCTCTTACTTCACTTTTCTTCACAACATTGATAATTACCACTTTTTGCTCACTACTTGTTTGGCAACCTTATATAAAACGAAGGTCCTTATAGCACTTGGGAGGCAGAGGCAGTCAGATCTTTTTGAGTTCAAGGCTAGCCTGGTCTACAAAGCGAATTCCAGGCTAGCCAAAGCTACATCGTGAGAGCCTGTCTGAAAAACAACAACAAAACACCAAAGAAACAAACAAACAAAAAGGAAAAATAAAAAGGAAAAATAAGATGCAGCTCCTTGAGAACAGGGAGTCTGCGTCACTATCTGAATGTCTGTACCAATACTGAACACACAGTAGGTTCTCAATAAACACTCATTAAAGGGGAGAGAGTGCCAGATAATTTAAGACATGCGCAGGAGTTCTTTTTGTATCACACTAAGGCATTTTGGCTTAACCCCAGTTTAATAAAGTATCCTTGAGATAATTTAATAACTGAAGATCATTAAAGCTCTTTAATGATTAGACATAAATTGTAGAAAGACATGTATAGTTGCAACATGAAGGCAGACCATGGAGAACTTAGTGCAGGACATACTGAAGAAGATAGTGGAGGGAAAGACAGAGCAGGAAGTCACTAAACTAACTTGAAAAACACATGAAAGAGATTTAGGTAGGGGCACTTTTATTCTATGTAACTAAAGGAAATGAAACTAGCCAACCCCTTTCCTAGGCTTACCTGGAAGGTGGAATCTGAGGTTCTTTCACTTTGAGTAAAATCACAGAGTCTGATCCTAAACAAAGTAATATAAGAGTATTATTAGTAAAATCCCACCATTTATCAGGTCTCATTTCAGTTTAAGTTTCTAAACGTTATTGTGTTCTGTGCCACAAGTATAACATTATGCATAGAGCAAAAAACAACCACCTATGGATAAAGCTCAAGAAGGAAAAGAGAGCAGTTCCACTTTTGCCCCAGATAAGGAATCACTAGATACACGAGCACATCTGTCCATTGGCATTTATCCTCGGGCCCTGCCTGCTCTGTGCTTCTTCCTCCTATTTCCAGGGAACAAGAATAGCCACAATTTTTAAGGCTTAAATTCATGCCACAACATGTACTAAATTAGGTGAAAAGAAGGGAAAGAAAAAAGCGAAGAGCAAAAACAAAGGTAGAATTTGTAGAAATAACTTTACAAGTACAGATTTTGCCACTGTGTATCTTAAGTGCTTGTCAAGAGCAGGGTCATGTCCTCCTCAAATTGTGTGACTCTGGCCTGACTTAGAACAGCACAAGCACATGATACAATGCCATGTTGAATGTTGTTCCAGTTTAGCTTCATCTCAGTGGCCTACCACATGATATGTATTTCTGACATTGGAGAATTTTTCAACTTTTGATTTTTAGAAAAAAGATAATTCTCAGTAAATCATTTCATAAAATGTAACAGAAGCTTTCATCTGTAGTTACATAGTGATATCCTAAAAACTGAATTCCTAAGTAAGAATTTTCAGAAAGTGGTGAGTATAATGGCGATGAGGACAGTAAATCAAATGAACTGAGAATGAGGAAGCCTCAAGAGAAGACGCTCTGTATGTGTGTCTGTATGTGTATCTAGCCATGTCATCTAAAACGTGCTTTACAGTACATTCTGAGTACAAACTTTAAAATGAGGACAGTTATCCTCATGACAAAATCTTCACCGCCACCAATGCTCAGGCTGGTATGGGTTAGCTGAAAGTCAGGAAGCAGATTCCTGTTTCTAAAATGTTCAACCATTCTGACATACAAAAAGTTTCTATAAAAATTAAGGGTTATATGATAAATACTTGATTAATGCTTGAAAATTCACAGAACTTCAGAGAACCTCATTTGCATTATAAAGTATGAGAAACAAAAAGAAATCCCTGAAAACAGTTGGGGTGAATGAGCTTTGACCTTCTCAGGAAGTTAAAATATTTAGCCTGGCACAGCTCTCTAGAAGCAGAGGAGGTAGAACTGTCACAGTTCAAGACCAGCCTACTCTATACCGAGTGCCAAGCAGCCAGCGGTACATAGTAAGACCCTTAAAAAAAATCATACCATGTCATTTGTCTGTAGGAAGAAAGAATACCCTTTAAAAAGAAAAGGAGGGATGAAGGGATGGAGGAGGGTGAGAGAAAGGAGAAAAGAGGGGTGAATTTTCTTTGTGGGTTTGGTTTTATCATGGCATGGCTACCTGAATCATATGTACCTAATTAAAATCTCATATGTATTAAGTTATATGCATTACAGTTTTGCCTGCAACAGATCCAGGGGATAGTTAGCTGGATGCTATTATTTACCTTCAGATGGTGTAGTTGATGCTGGTACATTATCTGGCTGATGAGAAGCAGAGAGGTGATGGTGAGAATCAGAGTCTTTGGATCCAAACGAAACATCTGGGGTGCCAGGTGACAGGGAATGTGCAGTGTGGGGCAAATGCTCCTGCGCAGGTAAAATGCTGGCAGATCCAGAGGACGAAGTATCAGAGCCAATGACGTGAGACGCACAGGAGTTTCCATTTCTCAATAGCGAGTCTTTTAAAGAGCTCTTATTGGAACTAAGACACCGAGACCTAGTAGAAAAAAAGGTAATAGTTTCATATCAAGTAGTAAACTATAAAGTTAAATTCACATGAAAGATGCTTTTTTGACTCACAGGTGTAAAGGAAAATGTGTGGTGGGCTTGGCTACAGAGAACTGTTTCCCTGTGACCATCTGCAGCAACTGTCTGTAGATCTCTTTTTCTTCTTCTTGAACTGTCTACAAAGGAGAAAAAAAGATCTTAAATACATCCAATGAGGCAAACACTTTTCAAATTAGCAGGCAGATAGACTCTCAGACCTCCTTCCAAAGCTCTAGCAGTTATGAAGATAAAGAAATACTGTACATTGATGACACTCTGAATATACTATGCATGAGAGGAGCTAAGTAGAAATCAGTCTCAGAGATAGCTTGTTTTGGAAAATTACAGTGGACTTGCTAATGCCGAGAAGCTACTGACTATAAAACCAGAAAGCCATGAAGCAATTATTTAATCACTCAAATGATAATGAGTCCAAAAATAAAGCACTTAAGACTTCTAAATTAGAATCCTGAATAATCCCTGGAGTCCTGATTCTGATTTAAAGGTCCTGAGGAGGGAAGCACACAGTCAAGTGCTGTCAGCTCATTTTTCTATGCAGGTGCAAATATTTTTTCAAAGATGGTTTCCATCTCCACCATTTATTTGCTTATTTTTCTCTAAGTCTCAATTTAGAACTTAGAAAAAATAACTTGTAAATTTTCTCACTGACTTAAACATCTACTATGCTTTAGTCATTTGAGATTCACAAATTGAACAAAATAAATTTACAGCTTTTGTGTGTTTATATTACAGTTATTATAGTGACCGTCAATCACAAACTTGTTCATGGCATAAAGAAAATTAAAGGGCAAGGGGGATAAAAACTGATGGGGGGCAAACAGCAAGAAGAGGTCTGACCTGAAAGATGATCTTCAGCAGAGACCTAAACTAAGGGAGGAAGTTAAAGAATACAAATATGCACATATGCAAATGCAAAGGCCAAGACAGGGGTGTGCTTGATGTACTCAAGTGTTTTAAGATCCACACGAAGAAGAGTAGAACAAAGGAGGTCACTGGAGACAAGGATTCCATGAGCACCCGTACCTACAAAGCATCTACTTTACATAGTACTAAAATGTTTCTCTAAGAAACATGTCCTGGTGCCTTTTTTCAGCCACTAATCTTTAAAAATGAAAGTGTTATGGTTTGCACTGACATTTCAATATGCGCATTAACATTTTATTTAACTGTAAATGTTTGTTAAAAAGCAGAATGAACTAAGCAATTAAGTACGAAAGTAAACACACTAACATTTCTCTTCCCGAATCTTTCACTGTTGTTGCAAAGTAAATTATAATTACACTGTCATTATAATGTTACTCATTTAAATTGTGAAATAGGACAACTATAACCCTCCTGAAATTTGAGCAGCTCAGTGATTAAAACAAAAGCAATAATTAGGTAAGCATTTGGTGGACACAGATCCCAAAGGGAAAACAACAGCTTGCAGTGTTGTCTGCAGGGTGTCGGGGTCCACACTGTTTTACCACCTGATACATTCATATTGCATCTATAATACTGATGACCTTGCCTAGTGTCTGACATGTCGGTTAAGTTCTTCAGAATAGAGTTCAATTCTACAAAGCACCAGAAATGACAAGTCAGGAGAACAAAAGAGAGGGTATATTCCAAGAAGAGAAAGAACATCAGGAATCAGAAGGGACAAGACAGCTCAACAACATGGAGAAATAGAAAGGTGACCTAAAGGAAAATGTATGTACAAGCTTCTAGCCCCAGCCCCACCCAAAGAGGATTTTAGAGTAAGCCTGAGCATGCACACAGACCTACTGACAACTAGCAGTTTTAGATTCAACAGTCTTCCTACATGGCAGGCTTCCTTAGAAGAAGAAATCAAGAAAACAACAACAAATACTGCAGAGGATGAGGGTGCCCAAAAGAACCTATTGCTGTTGGTGGGAATTTCCACTGGGGAAATATGGAGGCTCCTCAAAAACGAAAACTAAAAATAATATATGGTTCTGGGTTCTTTTGGGTATTTACCCAAAAGAATAAAAAAAATACAAAATTTCATTTGTAGAATACCTGTACACACGAAAATAAATTATCATCCCTTTGGGGTCTGAGACAGGAGGACTGCTGCAAACAAGGCCTCATGCTAAGAGGCTAGGGTTCATGCTAAGAGGCTAAGGTTCATGCTAAGCCCTTGTTTAAAACAGACAAGCAAACAAGCAAGCAAAAACAAGAAGGAAAGGGGTTAGGACAACGAACTACTTTGACACAAAAAACACCTGGGGAATGGAGCCAACAAGAGAAGGCAACTAGGAGCTTATATGATCAAAACGTACATGCTTATGTGAAAATTTTACAATGCAACTCATTATTATGTACAATGAATACGTACTAATACAGAACAGAAACTATCACACAGGAAGGATTTAATGAGACTAAAGGATATACATCTTCAAAAAGGTTTTCCTTGGTTTCAAGCAGCTTGGCCAATGAAAAAATGCTGTTTGGGATGAACAATGGCACGCAGCTTCTAAAAAGAACAAAATTCACTGCAATTAAGGTGAACTGCAGTGAAGGTGAAAACTGGAGTGGTGAATAAACGGTGCTGTGTACCTGCAGGTACACATGTTCATCACATACAAACATGGAGTGCAGGCTCTTAATCACAATATGTGGTTGACTTCTGCAATTAGGTGGCATTTCTGTAGGAGTACAGCAAAACTGAGTTGTAAGACTGTAAAAACCTAACCAAAAAAGAAAAACAGGAAAAGAAAAAAGAAAATGCTGGCACATCCAGTAATCCCCGCACTCGGAGAGGCAGAGGAGGTGGAGCTCTGTGAGTCCCGGCCACCTGGTCTGCAGAGTGAGTCCCGGCCAGCCTGGTCTGCAGAGTGAGTCCAGGACAGCCAAAGCTACACAGAGAGACCCTGTCTCAAAAAACAAAAACAAAAACAAAACAAAACAAAAAAAATGGGACTGTAAAAACCAAAGAGAACAAAATGAGTTTCAGCAAGCTAATATTGTTGTAAACCACTGTAATTTTGAATCCTAACTTCATAGTCTCTCATTTTGCATAATATAATAGATTTACAAAGAAATAAATATGAAGCAAAGTGGTTAACAGATTTTCTGCTAAATCCAAAATGTTTGGGGCAAAACTACTAGAGCATTAAACAAGGAAAAGAGTGCAGGCGTCCTCACTCGACAGACCATGATGCTCCAGCCAGAGCGCTGCTCTGGGAACTGTCTCACAGCAGCACCTGAGTACAAAGCAAGATTTGTGACTTCTAAATGTTCCCCTCCACATTTATTTATTTATTGTGGGAGTGGGCGCATGCGGAGGCCAGGGGACAGCTTGGAGGAGTCAGTTCTCTTGTCATGTGGGTCCCACTGATAAACTCAGGTTGCTGGTTGCACTCAGCAGCAAGTGCTGCCAATTGCAGTGCCATCTTGCTGGTCCTTCCTTGACTTTCATTTCTACTATTTAACTTTTTACTGTCGCATCATCTTCTCCTTTCCGAACACTTACACTCTCTTTTACAGTACTGCACAACAGCTTAAAACACTCTATACCTGTGCAGCTCACACAGTGATCACATGTGGCTGTGAGGTTCAAGTGACTAGTGTAACTAAGAATCCACAGTTTTATTTTGTTTAAATTGATTTGAATGGTGCTAGGTAGCATGGCTCTTCGGTGTTGTCCTATGCATCAATAGTTGTGCAGTTACAACTTGTGTGTTTCTAATCTTTCTGAAAATCCCTATCTTAAGAGTCCAGTCAGTGGCAGTTCAAAGACAAATCTCAATTCTTAATTAGGTATTAATACAGCAATTTCCTTCTTTACTTTAAGCAAATACTTTCATTTTGTAGATTCCAACATTTCTATGAAGATTTTCTTTTTTACAGTTTATACATTTCTATAAAAAAATTCTCTAGTTCCAGGTAGGCATGGTGCCACATGCCTTTAATCCTAGTACTTGGGGGGCAAAGGCCAGTGAATCTCTGAGTTTGAGGCTACCCTGGCCAACATAATGAATTCCATGACAGCAGGACTACATAGGAGACCCCCCTAAACAAAACAAAACAAAACCCAGCACTACCTAAAACACTCTAGTTCCAATGGAGAAATAGTATTAACTCTGCATTACTGGTAATACCCATAATTAAATACATAAAATATTTGTTGAATAGTTGATAATGATGTCTGTTCTAATATCTGGTTATACGTATAGGGGTTATTCTCAATTACAAGTGGTTTCTTAATTGGAGAACATAGACCAGAAGTCCATTGACACAAAATTCCGGGCACGTCATTTCATAGCTGAAGTTCAAACCTTATCGTCTCACTGCTTCAAGGGGAAGGGGAATGCCGGCTCCGTGCTCTCTACTCAGCCAGTCTGTAGCCTGGAAGGCTGGCTAGAAGAAAAGACTTTCTTGGTTAGCCCAAGCCCTTGGGGTGGCAGTGGAGGTGACTTTTTTTTCCCTAATCTGTAAGGTAAACTCACCTTTACCCATTGCACTAGCTTAAAAGAACTAATACTAATACATAGAAAGCACATTTAAATACTTCTATACAAAAGTAAGGTCATCACTATTCATTTGTATCTCTACAGCAACCAATAATAAGATACATGATAAATATGTAAATGAATAAACCCACACTTCTTGCTATGCCAAATATATACTGTATTACAGTTATAATTTCACCCTTTATGTTACTATATGAAAAGAGTAACTCAAGAGTCAACAGAACAACTTTCTTTTGAGAAGGTCTGTGACCTCCAAGATCCTACACATAATGAAAAGAATAAATTTAAGTGGCTTTAAAAGATAATGTGTATGTATGTATGCATGCAAATGTATGCACGCACGTGGGTGCATGTACAAACATACATGCAGAAGTCATAGGTTAAACCTGGGTATTGTTCCTCAAGAAGCTTCCTGTCTCTTTTTCTGAAACAGGGTCTCTTGTTGGCATGGAAGTCACCAGTAGGCTAGACCAATGAGCCACTATGCCCCCAACACCAGCCTGTCTCTGCCTCCTGAGAACTGACATTATAAGCACATACCACCTTGTTTTTATATGAGTTCTGGGACTTGAACTTAAGTCCTGATACTTTTTGGAAACCATTTTATTGACCAACCTATCGCCTCAGCCTCTCGCTGGCCTTCTATTTTTATTTATTTTATTTATTTATTTTTTTTTGAGACAGGGTTTTTCTGTGTAGCCTTGGCTGTCCTGGACTCACTTTGTAGACCAGGCTAGCCCTGAACTAAGATATCCACCTGCTGCTGCCTCCCCTAATGTTGGGAGGATAGGCGTGCACCACCATAACCAGCTTGCTGGCTTTTTATAAAGTTTATTTTTATTTTATATTTTGTTTTTATAACTGAAGAAAATTGTTCCTAGTGAGAAGAACAGATGTTCCACAAAATCAAAATAACAAAAACTATTGAGTAAAGTTCACAGTTTTTACTAAAGAAAACAATAGTTCAAAAAAGTTGTGAAACAACAGGATCATATAGCAATAGGAAAAACAATGTTCTTCCCACATTTTTGAACTTAGAACAAAATTTAAAAAAGAGTAATTACAGCGAAAAAAAGCACAAAGAGGATTAGGGAAGAACATGGTTTATACGCATGTGAGAGCATAAAGGCCCCTGCTGCTCTGAGTGGCTCTTCCTGCAGCTTTTCCTTACCTCTTCTGCAGTGCTGAAATGTCGCCTCTGAATTTTCTTAGGGCTTAACAGACTTCGCCGGCATGAGCCACTCCAGGACGGACTTGGGGCAGGCTTAATGGGAAATGACTTTTCATATGCAGACACATGGCAGTGATGGTTTGACTTTCCCGCAAAGGTGTTTGGCAATCCACTAAAAAAGAAATTTATAAGAACATTTAAGATAAGTCTAGTAGTTATTTGTACTTTTACTTTTGAGAAATAATAAAAACATGGCTAGAGAGATGGCCCAGAGGTTAGGAGCACTGGCTGCTCTTCCAGGGGACCCGGCTTCCATTCCCAGCACCCATATGGTGGCTCACAACTGTCTGTTAACTCCAGTTCTAGGGGATCCGACACCCTCAGCAGACTTATGTGCAAGGAAAACACATTAAAAAAAAAAAAAAAGCAGACCGCTAGAATGACAGAAGTACATTTGTGGGAAATATGTAAGATTTGACACATAAGGTTATAACATCAGGTTCTGCCTCTTAAAAGGTCTTAGATTGCTAAGTCATAGATTTATCAAATAATTAAAAAAACTGTTTTTCTTGGATCCACAATCTAGAACTTATTATGACATGAGAGAGAACAAATCAGAGTAGTCCCTGTCGGAGAACGTGGAGTGGAAGTATGCTAACCACATATTTTTTTTCTATTGCTATTTCACATTTCTATTCCATGGTCCTGTCCCTGAAGCTCCTTGGAAAGAATTAAACATGTAAGGACGCATAATGCTGAAATTTCATAACTAAACCTTTGCAGTGAATTTTAAAATTTGTTACAGAACCAACAGAGGGCTCTCCTCTTTCAGGAAGAACACCGAGAAGAATTTCTACCAGGATGTCCTGCACAGTGTGATCTACCAAGCTGCACGACACACTGTGGATTCTTACTATGCCCCCTCTAGGGTGAACACTGACAAGATAACTCAAATACACAATCTACCTAAAGCTTACTAGTTTAAAGCTTTTCCTTCCTTATATGATGCTTTCCATCTGCCATTACCTAGCAAGTCTGGGCAAGGTACATATTCTGACCAGTGAAGTTTTCTTTTTCTTTCATTAACTCCCAACGACTGAAAATAGTTGCATACCTGACTAAACTAGATTCAATAAACTCAACTAATTATGTGGTCTGAATCTAAATGAGCTGAGCAGATCTAAAGAACATTAAGAACCAAATATATTCTCTTAATTTTTCAAAATATATGGACTCTTCTGTATAATATGGAAGAAGAAACAAAGACTCCAATGTTCAGCTCGGGCTCTGTTCTTAGGCGAGGAGGACACAATACAAGACAGTAGTGGCAGCGCAAGTGTCTGGGAAAGACAAAACGGGTTTCTACAATCTTTTTGTACCTGTGCTTATTGAAGTGTATCTTATCAACATCAAAATAACCAAACCAAAGAACAGTATAAAGATATCTTGCAATGTCGGGAAACAAGTGCCATACCCATATTTAATGAGTTTGAGTTTATCAGAGCCAGTAGCAACCTCAAAGGGAATTGAGCAGAAAAGATATGTCTTTAAAAATGCAAACAAGCAAGTAACCCCTCCCCTCAGCTATTCTAGGTTACAAAACCAAAATTGTCAGAATGTGAACACTGAAAGAATAAGAAGGACGGGCTTGATATTTCCAACGCTGTCAAAAATGTAAACGTAATGGAGGAGGTGAGGGACCTGTCGTTAACAACCAGTGTACATTTGGCAATGGAATAGGTGGGGCTCATGAACTGGAATAAAGTTCTCTATGACCCCTACTTTCTAAGAGTTAAGAGTTACAAGATGCTTGGCCCTAACTGACTAGTGAAGGGGGGGCGGGGCAGCTCTGCTTTAAGATGAGAAAGACTGTAAAATGACTGAGTTCAGGGCTGGAGAGTCGGCTCAGCGGGTAAGCACTGGCTACTCTTCCAGAGTGCCCATATTCAATTCCCATCACCCACATGGCAACTTAGAACTGTAACTCTAGCTCCAGAGGACCTGACATTCTCACACAGACACACATACAAGCAAAACAACAATGCACATGAAATAAAAAATATATATAAATTGAATAAAATTAAAATAAATAAAACTTTTAAAAAAGTGCTGAGTTCTTTGCTATTCCAATTGCAGAGATTGATTTGCTTTTTTCACTTTAAAACTTGTACTGATTATTTGAACACTTACACCTACTAGGTGTCTCTTTTATTGATCTAGAAGATTTGGCTATTGCTCAAATGCAGTACAAAGGGAATAGATTTGTATATATTGCTATGGTTTAAAGCCCTAAAATTCTAATACAAGGTCTACCTTATAGCTATTTTTTTCCTTATATCTAAGAAGAGATGGAGAAGTACATGGACCAAAAACTAACCTTGAGGTCTTTCGGGTTTCGAGGTAAAGACTTCGGCTATTTCTTGGTTTTTGTAACGTTGACACTGATGCTGGAGTGGAATTTCTCCACTGTCCATTTGCACTTTGACCAAAGGATCTTATGTCACCTGAGCCAAGGAAACTGTCTGAGGAAGGGTTATCTAAAAGAAAATAAAAATTTGAATAAGTTGAACAAATAATTAGATCTAGGTATTTTTATGATTGCAACCATGTTCCATCATTGCATTCCAAAGCAATGTTGCATATTACCATGTCTCTCATGGAAAAGATCCCAGTCTCAACTGTCAACAAATCTGCAGGAAGGGCACTTCTACAAACTATAACCGATTCAGCCATACTAACCTGAAAATTGATGAAGGAGCTGAATCCTGCCACAGCCATGTGCCTTATCTGCATCAATGTGACTCCGTGGTGTCCACCAAAAGTCAACATTTTACCCCAACTATATCTTGCAAGCACTCCCAGGCCTGGGCCTGAAAGAAGGTAGGCCAGACCAGTAAGAAAGCAAGTGGAGGGCCAAGGAGATTGTAATTCAAATGAACAACAGTTATTGCTTAATAAGCAGCTGGTGTCACTTTCTTCTCTGTAGTTATCATGTTCTAGACTCAGAGAATCTCTCAAAGTACAGAATATCTAACTGCTGCTCATATTGGCTGCTTATGGCAGGAATGACCCACTATATATATATATATATATTCTCTCTATATATATATATTAATATATATATTAGTATGATCTTCAGTTTTTAATCATCAGATATATCATCAGTACTCCAATGTTTGCAACTACAATCACACTGAGGATTATTATTTTATGAACTCTAGATTATAAACTGGAATGACAAAAACCTCTTGAAGTTTCAACTAAGAGTAGTAGAATAATTTCTATGCCTTCCTTTCTCTACCAGGAAGACCAGATAAATTAAAACAGCTCCTGCAAAATAACTTCAGACATTAAGCTGTGGAATTCTATGGAGTGTCAGTGGAAAAAGTAAGAATGATAATTTTCTACTCCCAGAATTTGTCTTATACTAACAATATTCTGACGCTCTCCTTCAAAGAACATTAACACTGAACTTTGCATAACAGCATTCATTTATATTATTTTTTATTATTCATTTAAGTATCTATGGTGGGTATGGTGTACACACCTGTAATCATAGGACTTACGAAGCTGAGACAGGACAATTACAAGTTTAAGGCCAGCTTTGACTACAGTGAGACTGTCTCAACACACATAGGCAACTGCACACATGTGCACATACATACACACACACACATATGCATGCACACATGACCACAACAAGCATTTTTCTGTTTTTTAAGTACTTTATCCACATAAAACAGCCTTCAAAAAGAAGGCTCCTTAAGTAAACCATGAAACAGAATTTGGGGTAAACATAACAGGGAGAAGAAGCAATCCATAGCGGTGTAAGGATCAAATGATTCAACAGTCAGTACAGTAACTTCGGATGAAAATTAAAGTAAGTAAATTCATTTTCAAAATGAATTGGAACCTTCTTCCCCTGCAGTTAGCATGTGTGACTGCTGTTACGCTAAGGGCAGGTGCACAAGGCTACTGAACACAAGTCTCAGTGAGAAACCCAGAAAACAGAAGCTGCTAAATGCAAAGCAGTTAACAGTAGAAATAACTGCCTTTCACACTTTTTGCCAAACGACCTAACTAAAAATGTATATTTGAGGAGGAAATCTGTTAAAATTATCTTGATAGCCATGAAACCTGAGATGAAGGGTAGGTCAGAGCAGCCTTCCTGGAGCACGGGGCTGAGGCTTCAGCTTTAAAATACCAGGGGAAGCCGGGGCTCAGGCAGGTGGCTCTAGCTCCAGCCAATGACATCACTGAGTAATCCTCTGATTGCTCAGGGGAGTAAGGGACTAATAAGAGGCTGCAAATCTCCTTTTTAGTAGCAAAAATCAAACCTGCTATTTTATCATCAATAAGAAATTAGAGTTACAAAGCCAGATACAAGGTAATTTATCATGTGTTCATACATGTATACAAAACTAGAACACACTGCAATTGTAATTGTGGTTATATTCTAATGGGGATGACTGAGCACTTTCTGGGAAAGTTTTCCACAGAAACAGGCAGTATCTTTATGAACATCATAAATGGTACTAAAACACGAGTGTGTGGCTGCTATTCAGAGGCTCTTTGCTCACCTCCCCTTAACCCCTACCTCCGGAATCTATAAAACTCAAGAAAAAGGGAAGACTGTGTTAGATACCCATTCACAGTGAAAGTAGCTCTTTAATCCTGTTAACACTGGGATTAGTTACTGTAGTAACAGGTCACTAAGTAAAGTAAACTTAACCTACTACATCTTGGCTTAGTAACCTAATTTAATGTATTTTCCAAAGATAGTGGTAAGTTTAAAGCACTAGAAAATTCTTTTCATCTCAATCTACTTTTTTCATTGCTCATTAGGATTAAAAATGCTTTAAATTTTTTCCACTGTGCTCTTCATAAGGCTTGCTATTAAAGTGTTAGTGTTGCATTTATGTTTTCTAAATAATTCAGAAAAGCCATTTCCTTTCAATAGTTTAATCTCAAGCAGACTTAAGAGACAGAGTTTTGAAAGGCTTTCTACAATAGAACAATAAATCATTAGCTCCAGATTCTACAATCTGGACTTTCTCATTTTCTTTTTCATCCTGGCAGAAGACAGAGTATGCAAAAAGAGCAGAAGAACACCAGCAGCACCATAATTAGAAGACTATGGTGCGACTAAGAAAGCTGCACCTAGCCCATCAGCAGGGCAGGCTGAAGGTCAAAGCATACAGCACAGAGAAAAGTGTGTGGATTTGTAACAAACTGTAATGGGCATGGCAGAGGAAAAAGATTTAAAGTTCATGGTTAAAAGCAGCTTTATTTTTGTTTGGTGCTGGGATCAAACCCTGGGCCCTATGTATGCATACTAAATGTAAATTTCTGTTTGTTTGTCTGTGCCATGTTTATCAATAGCTGGATGAAAACTGATAGATCAGCAGTTCTCAACCTGATATTTACAACCCTAACAGTAGTAAAAATACAGTTATGAATTAGAACGGAAAATAACTTTATGTTTGGAGGGGTCACCACAACATGAGGAACTATATTAAAGGGTCATAGCATTAGGAAGGTTGAGAACCACTGTTAAAGATGAACAGACTTGAATCCTGTTTTAAGCTGAAGAGAGTAAATGGAGAATGAATCTCGCAGAAAGCTCAGCATTCCTGCCTCAGAGTGACTCCATTATTCACTGCTATTTTCCTACATATACAAAACTATTACAAAGATTTTTATTTTCTTAATATGGTAAAAACTTCAAGTGGGAGGTAAATGTAGTGAGAGTTTTGGTATGAGAAATCAACTTGTGGTGTGATAAGCACAGGAAGAGTGTGACTCTCAGCCATCTGTGGCTAGTTAAAAAGCCAGGAACCTGGTCAAATACTGCTACAGTCACGAACATGAGAATCTGGGATTATCTCAGAGATATCTTTGTCAACATTAAGGTTCAACTGAAATTAAAGGAAAAAAACATAAATTTTTTTTGTTAGTTACCAATAATAACCAACAATGGCAAAGGTGTAGTGGTCTTAAGCACTTCGAAAATATAATGCTAACACCAATGAAGACACTGGGCTTTTATCCCAAATCATAAAGCCTTGGGGTCCAATTGCACTTCAGAATTACAAACTTGAAATTTTAGCAAGATAACCTGTTATTTTACATAACACAATCCAGAGCAGCACTCTATAAACAAATACATGTAGCAAAAATGGATGTGTACTTATATTTACAGAAATAAGTGAAATCAAAGCTAAAACTCCATGTTAGTTCATGTAGGTTTTAATGTTAAATCTAAAAATAAGTTTTTTAGAGCTCTTTTGGAGTTTGAAACTGCGCATAAGAGCCTATAGCTGTGTGTAAGAGTGCACAAATGAAAAACTGACAGAAAACAGTAAATACGGGGAAGAACTTTTGAACTGACAGAAAACAAACCGTGAGTTACAAGGATGTTTATGTGTCAAGTCACAGAATGTGTACCATGAATACATACAGAGATGAAAATCAGAAGAGGCCAAAGAGAATAGAGTTAAGTAATATTTGGTTTTTAGTTAAGAGGGTTTAAGTCTAATTTTCTATACAACTGTTGATTATGAACCAATTACTTGAAACCCAATGGGATGAATCTATCCAAAGGTAAACTGGCATATGAAATAACAAGCAAACACAGCACATGTCAAATGGAAATATTAATTATCTGATTTCACTAACTACTTAATCATCTTTCCTGTAGGATTAGTAATAAACTGTCGCACCACATTTCTTTGCTCACCAAAGGCCTTTTCAAGAGTTACTTTCTCAGTTGCTTTTTATCACTTAAATTACTGACACATACTATGTGGAGGCCACTGCCCATCTTGAGGGGAAATCTAGTGCCCAGCGTATATAGTACCACATACCTAAAAACATACACACTTAAATGTAAGTCTAAAAGAACATCATACTAATGTCTTTTTAGGGGAGGAGATCTCATCTTGCTGACAAAGAATCTGGAGGAAGCCTAATAATAATAATTATTGTGTGCATATTTATTTCTTAGATATCATAAGCTTATCCTTACCAAAAAAGAAGCAAAAAACAAAAACCTCACATATGCAGACTCTATGGTATTCCTATTATTCCCATATTTGTGGTAGAATGAGATTTTAAGTAATGCTGTGTGAAATGACCAGGGAAGACCACTGTCACCTTCCTGAGTCATGGGGCTCAGAGACTAATGGACAAAATTCTTAGTTTTCCAAGTCAGAGGCAGAATACTGTCAGAAGTCTAAACCTAAGGAAGGGGTCAGATAAGGAAGCCAGCTGGCCAGGGATAGGAGTCACTTAGAGAACGCTAACTTCTATCATGGATCACAGGTTGAACAGCAAAGTTCTTAAATATACAAGCATATGGCTGTGGCAGGCGCTGGACAGAAACATGTAGTTAATACTTCCTGCCCTAAAGGAGGAACAAACGTTAACAGCAAGAAAGTTTCAGGTTTAATTGTTTCAAGAACAGAGGAAAGTTAGCCGTGTAGTTTAAATCAATACAAAACAAATACCCTTTGTATTACATGCACATAGCAAAACAAAAACAAAACAAAGCATTATTATTTTCTATAATGGAACAGTAGTCAAGGAAAATGGATTCCAAAATAATTTTCCCACTCAAGAGTTAGTGTTTGATCGGCATTTAACCCAAACCACTACAGCAGCCAGACACACACATAAGCACCTATTAAAATGAGCATTAGTGGGAAATGTCATGTTGCTTTTGACAACATTTTTATTTTATTTATGTTTTTGACAGTACTAGGGAGGAAACCCAGGGGGCGTTGAGCACAGTAAGTAAGTGCTCTACCACCGAGCCCTGTCCCAATACCTGATAATGGTTCACTTTTAGAGATGGTAAACACAAAATATTTGTTATGAAGAAATGAAGGGCACGCGGTGACTTGAATACAAGTGATGAGCCATACCTGAGTAATAGTCCGGATTATAAGCTGCACTTCTTGTAGAACATGTGAAAGGTCTGTCTGAAGTCCCCTGCCTGAAAGGCAAGATCTGAAAACAGAAGATTGTTTTCTTCAATCAAATTTTGACAATTACAGAGAATAAAAGTTTATATTAAGAAAAATATCACTAAACAGGACTATGATAAAAGTTGCAACTCATTATAATGTGCATTTATCTATTATATTATAAACAAGCTGCATACTAATAAGAAAAAGACGATTTGATAAAATTATTCATATTTAAGGGGAAGATGGAAGGTAATTATCTGCCCCACCACTTAAAGAATGTTCATTGAGGGCTAGAGAGATGGCTCAGCAGTTAAGAGCACTTTCTGCTCTTCCAAAGGACCCAGGTTCAATTCCCAGCACCCACATGGCAGCTCATAACTGTCTATAATTCTTGTTCCAGGGGAACCGACTCCTTCACACATGCAGACAAAATACCAATATATACAAAATAAAAATAAAAATTAAAAAAAGAATATTCATTGGATGGGTATACTTGCATTTACTATATTCTATCAGAAAATAAGTTATAACATGTTACAGAAGCTAAGAAAATCAACTTGGTTTTGCTTCTTTTGAAGACTTGACAGAGTAAATCTCATCAGGATTGCTGCTGCAGTCTTAGTACAAGTGCAAAACATAAGCACATATGCAACAACCATATGACCGTGGCCCAACCTGCTACGCTTAAGCAGATTCATACAGCAACAAACTATGTCATTCATATTACTAATGACTTTCCTCCTGAGCAAGACTACTTTCTTTTTTTTAATTTTTAAAATTACGTTTATTAGGGTTGGGGATTTAGCTGAGTGGTAGAGCGCTTGCCTAGCAAGTACAAGGTCCTGGGTTCAGTCCTCAGCTCTGGAAAAGAAAAATTACATTTATTTATTGCACATCTAGTGGCATAAGTGAAGAGGTCAGAGGACAACCTGAAGGAGTCAGTTCTCTCCTTCTACTATGCAGATCTCAGGCATCAAACCAAGGTCATCAGGCTTGGCAGAAAGTGTCTTTATGTATTGAGCCATCTGTCTGGCCCAAGACAGTTTTTTTCAACAGTGTTCCTGTTACTTTGACAGCATGAAAGTCAGTTAGGGATGCTTTTAAAATGTGGCTTCAGTTGCAGTGTGGATGTTCAGAATCTGCATCTTATCCAGGCTCAAAGGTAATGCCCATGCTGTGCTCTGGGACAGACCTTGAAACCTTCTGAGCTATGTCAGAGACAACCCTCTGGATGGTGCTGCATGCATCCCTCTCCCCCAAGCTATGCAGAGTAATTTTAAGACCTAGTTTAGAAAACAAAAATATATGTGTCAACAGTTTAACAATCAGAGGAACACTGAAGAGCTTTCTGAAAACCATTCTTGTCGCCCGGCAGCGGCAGCGCACGTGTAACCCCAGTGCTCTGGGAGGCAGAGGCAGGCAGATCTGAGTTTGAGGCCAGCCTGGTGTACAGCGAGCTCTAGGATACTCAGGGCTACACAGAGAAACCATGTCTCAAAAAACAAATAAATAAACGAAATTATTCTTAATTCATATATCATGTTGTCTTAACTTTCTTAAACCAAGCAGAAATCCAACACTAAAATAATAATTGATAATAATAATTATTATTAAATATTTTGGTTTTTCTCTGTGAAGCCTTCGCTGTCCTGGACTCACTCTGTAAACCATGGCTGGCCTCAAAGTCAGAGAGATCCGCCTGCCTCTGTCCGCAGAGTGTTAGGACAGGCACGCACCACTGTGTCCGGCCAACACTAAAATTATTGACTATAAAAAGTTCACATGCTTCAAGTCATTAGTGTGGCTTTCAAACTGTATCAGACGAAAATTTATAATGAGCAAAATAATTAGTTAAGCAAAGGAAAAGCATTATTCTAACCTGCTGTTCAGAAAGCTGGTTCTTCGGAAAACCTGCCTGTGGCAGGAGGGTTTTGAAGGTGGAGTTGTGGTTCACTAAGGTTACTTCTCCAGCTTCCATCTTCACCCCATCAGCAGTGTCGTCTAGGGAAAGAGTGCAGACTGGATCAAGTTACATAATCTTCCAACAACATTTTCCTGTGAAACAATCTTTTCACCTAAAAAAATCATTCTCAAAGAATAATTATATAGACAAGTAAACCCCTCCTTCATAGCATGTGAAGACACTAGTCCATTTAGAATTGACTGAGAGCATCATCTAATAAGTAGCTCAAAACCTACACAAGAATAAAAAAAAACACCCTGACTTAGAGCTTTTAAAATAATGAAATTTCCCCCAAAGAAAGCTTACAATGTCTTAAGTATAAGAAATTTAATATTAAAAAAAAAGGATATTGGATAAAAAGGCATAATCTATAAGAGGCAGTTACTTGAAAAGCAAAGGCAGAATTCTGATTCATTGACTATGAGTCTGTGGTCAGCATAAGGGCAGGAGGGAGTCTATGTCACAAGGAAAAACACTGTTCATATTGGTTTGTTTCCTATCTTAACTCAAAAAGGTGCCTTAAAGTTTAACCAGGAGTTGGGGCGAGAACTCAGTGGGTAGCAGTGCTGTACACGCGTGAGAACCTCAGTCTGAATCCCCAGCACCATGTAAAAAAATGGACATGGCTGTGTTTGCCTGTTATCCCGGCACTGTGGGGGAAGAAACAGTTAGATCCTGGGAGTTTGCTGACCAGCCAGCCAACAAGGCAAGCACAGTAAGCTTCCAGTCCAGTGAAAAGTCCCTGTCTAAAGGAATGAGGCAGAGAGGCCATCTAAAACCCTTTTTGGGCATGTGCATACATGTGTATGCAACCTCCCCCCAAATACCAACCCAGTAGCACAAAACAAACTAAAAGCCTCAATCCAGCTGAGCTTTTCTGTAAAAAGAGTGTATTTGTATCTCTTAGTATCACCTCAATCACTATAACAGGCTCTTACTTTTGAAACATTTTTACCATAAAAGAGCAAAACAAGAACAAATGAGAGTCAAGATAACTCATGTGAGTTACACTGGTAACAGCTTTGAGAAAATGGAAACAAGTGAGGAGGAGAGGAAGAGTAGACTAAAGAAAGGGAGAGAATGCACAGAGGTGAGAGGGACAAAAATGTAAGAAGAAAAGGCTAAGTTGAGTTTTAAAAGCCATGGATGCTGTAATGTCTTCCTGTTTCAGCCATTTTGATGTATTCATAAGTTGGTTGCTTTCCTGTCTCTATACTGAGCTCCTTTACAGATATAAAATAACTGTAAACGAAGCAGTGGGAAATGTTCCAATTGCAAAGTTTCTTTATCACTAGCTATATGGAATAAAATATTTACCTTACTCAAATTATTTATTCTACAGGAGGCAGTACAACACAGTACTACAGAATAGGGACTCGAACTCTGCTGAACAGAGTATGTGACCCCAAGCAGGTTTTTTTAGCCTATATCTCACTTTCCTTGTTGGTACAATCATGTATATTTTGGACATGCTATTAGGTATCCTTGTAAGATGGCTGAAGCATGAAATGACTAAATATGCTTAAGTACTTACAAAAGATATAGAGTAAACAGAACAAATAATGCTAGTGTGCATTCGTTCTTTTTTTAATACAATGAATAAGAAAATGACCTTAAATGATTTTGTAAACAATGTGTTAACCAAAGAAAAGCAGGACTAGGGTCTTGTAGTATTATTATTATGCACAAAGACACAAACAGTGCAAATATTGGGAAAACTCATTCTTTCTCTCAAGCTTAACTAATCAGTTAAGTAAAAGGACACAGGGCTGCTTTAGTCTTACCCATTTCAGGTCTTTTCACATCACTGGCTTTAGCAAAGATACAAAATCCTATAAAAGAAGACACAAAACAAAATCATTACACAGTGAAGCATCTAGTCCAAATATTATATAATAGGCACTTACACCAAAGTGACATTTATGTCGTTAGTGGAGATAAATACTGAAGGCTATTGATTTGTTGAGAAAAGGAGTAAAAGAAATAAAATCGGTCTGAGCTACTTCCAAACATTGCTGCAAATTACACTGCACTAAACAGCAACTCCAGATAACCCAGAGAATCACAGATCATCAAAGCAAGAACCAAGTCCAGTGAGCCAACCCTCAGGAGACAAAATCATATGCATAAAATCAGTTAGCGACTGCAATGAAATTACAACTAGAAACTCTTCCCAGTCCACTGCTTTTCTATTACCTCATACTAGATAGTTGTTTGTTTTTTTTTTTAAGAGAGTGATCCTAAGATTTCTCTTCCATAAATCTTATTCAGTGGACAAACAAAATGACACAAATTTTGTAAATATCATTTTCATTTCCTCAGAAGAGGAGATCACATGAGAGGTGTACCTAAGCTTTATGAATACATGGCTGGGCTGAGCCCAGACATTTCTATCTAAATATCCCTAGGCCTAGGCCTTGAAGCTTTTAGCCTCTGTACAGTCTAATCTTCTCCAAGCCCAGACCTTGGAGGCTTCAGCTTCCAGCCTCTGACTACTAACCTAAGTTTAGAATGTTTTCAGCTTCCAAGACTTACTGCTGAATAAGCTCACCCTTTCTAGTTCTTTCTGAACTCTGGCTGGCTGGTTAAACTCAGTTGTTCTGGTTCGGAACTCCTCTTGAAGCCGATGATTCAAGCTGGCTTCTTTCCACTTCTCACTGACTTGTTGTGCTGGGGGATGGTTTTGTGCACTGTGTGTTCAGAGGTGCCCCAGAGGTCTGTTCACTCTGCCCCGAGGTCTGGTTGCAGTTGGACATGAGCATTGTCATTACTGAAGCATCTTCTGCTTTACATTTTGTAAAAAATGCTCTCCATGGAAGGCAGCCATGGTGGTGGTATATGCCTATAATCCCACCACTTGGGGAGGCAGAGGCAGGAGGAATCTCTGTGAGTTCAAGGCCAGCCTGGGCAACAAAGTGAGTCCAGGATAGCCAAGGCTACACAGAGAAACACTGTCTTGGGGGAAAAAAATTGATCTCTATCACTCTGATTGGTTAATAAAGAGCTGAACAACGGATAACTGGGCAGGAGAGTTAAGGCAGGACTTGCCATCCCATCCCAGGTAGAGGGTAAGAGAGAGGGGAAGGTCACCATGGGAAGGAGACTATGAGGAAAAAAGTGGAACAGGAACACCCAGAACAAGATTAAGATGGCAGGTAATGGGGCACATGGCTGGGAAGTAGGTCAGGGCAACACAGACAGGTTAGAATAGCTCAGTATTTGTTGTAGTGCTTAAAGCTTATTAATAAATGTACTAAGTCTCCATGCCATTATTTGGGAGCTAGAACAGGCATAGGAAAAACTGCCTCTGAATTCCACAAACTCACCTGCACCAAACTGTACTGTACTCCTGAACTCTACTGTATAATCTCCATGAAACATGTTCTTTCTCTCTGCACTGCTCTTAAGTAGCTTCTCCTTCCTGTCTGTTCTCATGAGAGTTGAGCTATCCTATCACTGACACATTCTATCAAATCTTTCTCTAATTTGTAACTTTGTCCCTCAATTATGTTATTGTTTGGGATCAAAAGTGTGAACTAAAGGCATGTCTGTATTCCAGTTAGAGGGATTAAAGGTGCATATTAAGGGTGTGTCTGTATTCCAGCCAGATCAGACCGACCTAGGTCTCTGGATATGATCCCTTGCCAAAGCAGCCATGTTGCTGGATTAAAATTCCTCTACAAAATTTATTGAATACAATCAAAGAATACTTTCAGTTGTACAAGTCACCCCTCCCCCCCACCATTATCCACAAAGCTGCTGAAAAAAGGGTTGGAAAATCCTTGCATAGCATGTACAAGGTCCTTCACTCAATCCTTAGTGCCAAACCAAACCAAACCTGCTTAAACAAAGCTAATTTAATCTATATATAAGTTCCCCTCACACAGGAGATATGTTCCAAGGCTTTCAGTGTATTTGAAACATGTGTTACTGAATTATATAGATATACATACACATTTCCTGTACACATATATCTAAGAAAGTCTAACTCATATATCAGAACAAGAGATTAACAACAGTAATAAAAACAGAATAATTTGGGAGGCAGAAGCAGATAGATTGCTGTGAGTTGGAGGCCAGCCTGGTCTACATAGTGAGTTCTAGGCTATATATAGCTATACAGTGAGACACACCCTGTGAGCATGTATTTGTATGACTGTCATCTGTCTCAAAATGTAGAATATTCCATTTATTCTCTAAATATAGCTGACTGCAACCCAAACTGGAGAAAGTGAAGTTACAGACAGTACATTTCCCCAGAAAAGGGTCAGGGGTTGTTAAATTCCTAACTGCTTGGAACATAACTGCTTTTAGCACCATAGTTTAAGAAGACTGAGTACTTAATTATCAAATCCACAGCCATCTTGAGTCCTCAAAATATTCAGGAAACTATGTGACGTCAACAGGCATTCTCAATGGGCACAGTGTCAGAGAGCACACCAGAGGAGCGCTGGGGAGTGAGCAGAGCACCCAGGCGCCAAAGACCGGCAAAGGGTTAGGTTTCAATACACTTCTACGTGCTAATTTGGCAAAAGGCTTCTAGCTAGAATTTCTCTAGGCTCTTCTTCCCCTTTCTTCTTTAATATGGTAGAATTCTTTTATTTTTTCAATATTTCTTTATTTTACTTTATGTGTGTCAGTATTTTGCCTAAATGTGTATCTGTGTACCATGTGAATGCCCAGTGTTTATAGAGATCAGAAAAGCGCATTAGATCCCCTGGAACTGGAGCTATGGATGGCTGTGAGATGTGGATGGAGGGAGTTGAACCTGGGTCCTCTGGAAGAGAAGTCACAGCTCTTAACCACTGAGCTATTCCTCCTGCCCTAGTGTAGTATTCTTTAGGGTCCAGATTATGGTGGGGAAAAATATCCTATCAACCACAGTCACTTTCTAACTATTAGCCCACTCCACCCACCTTTTTAAAAAGGAAAATGCCAACTTAAAAGTCTAGTACAACTTGGGAGGTAGAAATATTCTGAGTTTGAGGCCACTCTGGATTATATAGCAAGTCTCTCTCTCTCAAAAAAAAAAACAAAAAACAAAACAGTATCCAGTAGAATAATCCCACTTAATTTCTTTTTCATTTTAGAGATGTGAAAGGGGAAAACAAGCTAGAAATTCAGTAATTCAAAAAGTTAAATGACTCGCATAAAATCACACAGATGGGTAAAAGGAATGACCCAAGAATCTCTCAGGAAGTGCACCTCCCAAGCACAGCTTCACATCCCTTGAACACTCTTGTCCAAAGATTCACCCAGGCAACTGAAAAATGGCCTCCAACTAGCTTTGGGTTATCTACCCTAGCTCATACATTTTTAGATGATTAAAGCTCCATAATTATACCTTAATACCAATACATCTTGCTTCTTTGGTATGTGTCTAGTACCTTCTTTAGCAATGGTGCAAGAAGAGATTTAAAAAACAAACAAACAACAACATCAACAACAACAAATCAAGATTCTACACGAAGTCCTTAGATGCCATCAAATTCTAGCAAGGCTGACTTTTTTTTTTCTTTTAAGAACATCTTTCGAAGAGCATAATGGTGTACACCTATATGTCCAGCACTCAGGAGACAGTAACAGGCAGATCCCTGTGAGTTCAAGGCCAGCTTGGTTTGGTTTACAAAGCAAGTCCAGCCAGGATGGTTACACAGAGAACCCTGTCTCAAAAAGAGAAAGAAAGAAAAGAAAAGAAAAGAAAGAAAGAAAGAAAGAAAGAAAGAAAGAAAGAAAGAAAGAAAGAAAGAAAGAATTTCTTCCTTTCTGGGTGGAGATGGTGTCACTCACCTTTGGTCCCAGCACTTGAGAGGCAGAGGCAAGGAGGATTTCTTGTGAGTTCAAGGCTAGCCTGGTCTACAGAGTGAGTTCCAGGACAGCCAAGGTTACACAGAGAAACTGTCTCAGAAAAGAAAAAAAATCATTCTAATAATTCATCCTTAGTATGCACTGTTCACTTGATTTACAGAAGGAATATTTATAAGCAGCTAGACACTAATGTGAATCAAGTTTGTGGCTGAACACAGTGAAGGGGAAATCTGGAGGAGAAAAGATGAAGTCCTGACTGCAACAAAATCTAAACTGGTAAATCATTTGTATGTCTGTACACTTTGGAAGAGACGATTACAAAAATTAGTGTTTAGAACAATGATGAAGTTAATGATGAAGAAAATCTATAGCACTGTATAGTCAGTCAGCTGTATCCAGAACCACGATATGGAAGTGATCATGTAATAACCCTACTCTGAGTTTTAGAAAACAATTCTGCATATGATATGGTTTATGCTACATCATCATCATTCAGGTCCCCCACCACAGTATTTTCATGTGTGATCTCTTCTCTCTTCAGCACCTTAACATGTTACAGCTTCAAACAGTATTTAACTTCCTTCATACATACACTTATTATATTAAGTGTGGGCTGCTGGGATACAAAAACAAGCAGATCTAGGCTTTGCCTTTTAGCAGTTCTTAGGCTAGAAGAGGAAGCAAGATCTCGTCACAGATCCAGCAAAACTGGTACAACTGGTAGGAGAAAGGCCAGCCAGTGAAAGAATAAAAATGACACCAACTAGCCACAAGCGGTAGAACCTGTCTGTACACTCATTCATTCCCTCTCTAGATTTAATTCATCAGATGTATCAGAAGATATTCACCAGTTCGGATAATTAACTGAAACCAGGCAAAATGAATGAAGCTCTTCAAAAGGGACTGAGGGACAGGCAGTTTAATTGCAAGGTTAAAGTCATTTACTAAGGTGTCACTGTAACCTCAAAGGCAGTAATCCACAGGTCATTGACAGTCCTGAATAGGAATATCTATACATGTTCCATTTCATCCAAAATTTCCTATTACAGCGAAAACCCATAAGTCAAATAGTTGATAGACTATAAAAGGGCTCTATAAATTTTCACAAGAATCACCACCACTCCAAATACGGTAAGTATGCCAGACCAACTAAATAATTTTAACAAGTGTGACTTAAATGTGATAAAAGAGCAAGTTATTGCCAACAAGATAACAGAAAAACTGTAGAGGTACTGATAAAACAGAAATCACCAAGCTCAAGACAAGGGAAACCCAGCATATATCCAGAAAGATCACGTTAGGGTACACGAAGAAAAGGTTCAAGGCAATTACCAAGAGGCGATGAGCCAGGTAAGAAAGCTGTGGCAGTTAAGGGGGTTTTCATAACCTGTGCAGAAGGGTCCAGACGTTTCTCTCTGGTGGTGGCACTAGCGATATCACATCTCAGGGAATTACCACAGGGTAAAAGAGTTGGAGGTTTGTGGACGTGGGACACAGAAGTAGTCAAGAAGTATCTATCATTCAGGTCTCAAGGAAGACAAGAGGTGAAGCAGGTGGGATTGAAAGCTCAACTTCCTTGGTGAAACCAGCTCTCCTTCCAGAGGACCCTGCTCTGGCGGGAAACTCACGGAATCCCAACTGGCCTTTTTCTCTTTGGAAAAGTAGAGCTGGGCGCTGAGAAGGGCCTGCTGTGACCGCAAGGAGATGGCTTCTCCGTGGGTCAGGAGACAGGCGCCCGAAAGGTTGGCCTCTGGAAGCCCAACTACCAGCCCCGGGTTAGACAGCCGCCACCGGACAGCAGGGGGGAGTGGAGGTGGTCCCAGGGGGCGGGGCGGAAGAAACAGCACTGTCCCCACCGCGGTCCTCCCTTCCGTTCGGCCCAGAGTTGGCGAGCCGGCCCGGTCCGACACAGCCTCCCGGCCCAGTCTCCCTCCATCCTCACCCCTCCCCCAGTTTCCCGCCGCCACTCACCGAACCGGAACCGGCTGCTAGGCAAAGGGGTTTCCGGCCGGGCGCGGACCGTAAAGCCCGGGAACCTCCGTGAACCGGAACCGTCTTTACAGTACCGGAAGACTTGGCGGGCGCCGAGGAGGAAAAGGGGTGGGGCAAGAGGTCAAAGAGCAGAGTTACGGACTTGCGGAACGCCTGCGCCAAGTGGCGAGGCCTGAGAAGCTAAGGGGGCGTTTGCCTCTAGTTTTAATCTCCCTGTCACTCTGTCAGACTGGGCTTTTTCTCCTTCTCACACTTGGAGTACTGTTAGTGCGCCCGCCGTCCTTTGCTTTTCTCTGTCCCTCAGCTTCCGTACCCGCTGTCTTCTGGTTCCGTTCTTTGATTTTTTTTTTCCCCCTTTACGCCCAGGTTTCCATGGCAGCTTTTCCCTGTGGCCCTAGATATTTGGAAACCTGTGCCTTCCTTGACAAATGAGGAGTCGATTTCAAACTATATCTTCTGAAAATTAGTGTGCATCTTGGCACGCTGGACTGATCACAGGAAGTGGGGCTAGGGGAGAGACCAGAGACTGGGAAGAGGAACTTTGGGAACAATTTAGCTTAGACTGTTAACATGCAGAACCATACAAAACTGGAGGAATTTAAAATAGTAATCTCATATGGGGCTCACACATGTAATACATGCCAGATTTTTAAAGAGAGAATATGGAGGAAATTTTGTTTGTTCATTCAAATTATTTACCAAGCTTCTTAATATAGTAAGCCTCTGGCCCAGACCCTACTTAGAAGCTTTGGAGAGGTGCTTCACCTCTGGATATTATAGACCCGGTTGACTGCATGCCTGAGTTCAGTCTTGAAGGAGGGAAAGCCTCCGAAAGCTACCAGCCTTTTCCATCCTCTCTGCATAAGGACCTGAACTTGCTTGTTCAGGGGAACCTGACCTCCTGTATATATGAGTAGAATATTTATCTCACCTTCTTGGCTGATATTTTTATATGGCCAAGTCCTAAAACCCAACAGTATTAAGAATACCTAGACCATGTCAGCCTTTGACATTTTAATTATTCTGCAGATCTATTTATCTGGATTAAACTCTTTATTTCTAGGAAATAGCCATGCGTAAAGAGGAAATTCGTCTGAAATTTGTCATGTGTGTGATAAAGACTCGCCGAGTAGTCAGGACTACTCAGCGCACAGGTACCACTGATTGTTACAAGGGGTGAGTTCTCTAGGAGTATACAGGATGAGAGCTTCTGCTATAATTGTAGACTGAAGGGGTCAACTTACCTGTTTATTTCTATTCCTAGTTTGAAAAATATTTGTCACTGTGTTGTGTCTTTTCTTTGTACAAGCATTAGGGAGATGCTGTCTTTATCCCAGGCAAATACAGAAGACTTGGGAGCTGAGGGAGAAAAAGATTTATGGAGCATGGGATAGGTGTTGATTTCTATTTAATTTATAGATTATTCTGATCTAGCTGGGCTCACCTGTGGGAGTCCTTGTTGTTACTGCAGTAGGCATGCCCAAACATAAGTCAAGATCCAAACGAAACTGGTCTTCTACTCTTTTCTAATCAGTGGTAACCTGTTCTGCTTTGCCTCTGTTATTATCAAGGGAATAGAATCTTTTGGAGGTAGTATACTAGTTATTGAGAAAAATCATCACTTCTCTTAAGTCTTTCCACCATATTTATGAAAAGGAAGTTTTGAATAGCTAAGCTTCTTAGGAAAACTAAAAGTGTAAGGAGCATTCCCTTCCCAAATACCACCCTGAGGGTGACCTATAGCCATTGCTTCTCAGCTGAGGAAGCGTCAACTTCCAGAATGATCATACCAAAGCTTCAACCAAAGGCAGATTCCTTGAAGAAAATAGGAACTGTGGATGATCCAAACACCGTGGGACGTATCCCTGTTCTTAAAACTGGTGAGGCATGCGGCTAAACAATGGGAATGGGTGTGAGAAGAAGTACTGTAAAGGAAAAGTTTAGTCATAGCATTATGAGTCACAGTTGGCCAAAGTTTAAATTTAAGACACAGGGACAAAGTGTGGATGGACAGACAGAGGGGAAGAGAAAGAAACTGTAGAAAAGAAGAATAGATCTTTGTATAAATGGTACTTAATCTCATCTATTCAATATTTGTATTTTTTTTCTGTTGCTGTAACAAAATACCCAGTGCTGAGTAGTGTGTAAGACAAAGATATTTTATTCACAGTTTAGGAAACTAAAAGCCCAAGAGTGGGTAGCTCCTTTTGTTTGGCCTTTGCTGAGGATTCCCTTAGTTGAACCACATCATAGAAAGAAGGAGAGATCACATGCTGAAACAGAAGGCCAGATAGTGAAGAGTGTCCAGTTTGTCTACTATATAACAGCCTTCTTTCACAAGAACTGACTGAGATCCACAGCCTCATTAATGTCTTCCCAGGTCAGCACCTCCAATAACCCAATTATCTCCCACCAGACCCCACTCTCAATGTTTCACCTGTTCCTAACATTGCTGCACTGAATACCATGTTTTCAACACATGAAATGGAGAGACACATTCACATTATTTCTAAGCCATAATTATGCTAAGTCATTTGCCTCCTTTGTTACTCTAAGCTATTTAATCTGGCTCCCTTATTGTTAGTGAACTTGATATAGGAAAAATATGTGAAACTTCACTCACTAATGGGTTAAATTAAGGAGTTATTATGTTACAAAATTATTCCAGAGACTGTAAAATTTACCCTGAGAAAAATTGAATAGCAGGTGTCTCTTGTATATTTTATTAAAGGTTCAACACACCAATACTTTATATTAGAGCCACTCCTAACCTTTCCAGCTTTCCTCTGAAAATGGGAATCAAGTATGTTGTGGCCTTAGTGGGCCTCCACGCATTCTTCCTTGATCTATGTCATCTTCCCTTCTAGTTTTTTCTTCTATCTATCTGTCTGCCTGTCTGTCTGTTTGTCTGTCTATCTATCTATTGATCAATGTTTTTTTTTTCTCTTCATACCGATAAAATTTGTTGACCACATACAGTGTCAGGCTAAGTACAGTATTTAGCACTGGAAATAAAGGTAAACAAAGCATACACCTCCTTCATGAAGTCTATAGTCTGTGGAAAAGATAGTTATCATACATGGTTATAAAATTATAATAGTAGGAATTCAGGGAAGGAAAGCAATACACAAACTCAGCATGTAAAACAGGAGACTAACTCAGGAATGCCAGAGGGATGCCTGCATTAGCCAGACATGTGTTTTCCAGAAAGCAGGACAGCTGGCCCTGAATCTGGGAAGAGGTTGGCTCATTGAAAACGTAGTGTGGTCCAGTAAGACCTGAGTTCTGGGGAGAATGCCCAAAGGTATTGTAATAACAATAACATACAAAGCCTTCCAGAGTCTATGAATACTTTCTCACTATGGGAAATCAACAGTGACAGGATCATATTAAAAACAAAAACATTTAACCACAATTTATTTCTTTACCAGATACATGGCTAGTGAGGTGTTTTGTTCTGGTTTGTGATAGATATTAACGCCAGGACCTTGTGCGTGCTAGCCTACCATTGACCCAGGACCTTGTGCATGCTAGCTACCATTGAGCTGCATCTCCAGCCTCGTATTTGCGTCTTAAAATGATCTTTTGGTCTTTCTGGTAGAAGATGGTTTATAGCAATGGTTTTTAACCTACGGATAGCAACCTCTTTGTGGGGTGAAAGGACACTTTTACAGATGTCTCATATCAGATATTTACATTGCAATTCATAACAGTAGCAAAAGTACAGTTACTAAGTAGCAACAAAAGTAATTTTATTAAAGGTTGCAGCAGTAGGAAGGTTGAGAACCACTGATTTAGAGGGAAGCAAAAAAATAGGGTCCTGCCTTTAGGTGCCAGCCACTGCCTTGCTTTGCTTTGCATACAGGGTATCAATGAAGGAGTCATGTCATCAAATAACATAAGGGAACCCAGAGCTATGCACACAAAATGTGCACAAACCCTGGCCCACTGTCCTACTGCTGCCTCTGCTTTTCTGGAGAAAACCACAAAGCCGTAGATACTCCTCCCAGAGTGCCCTGCTCCTTGTTCTAAGCACAACTACATGCAGAGCAGGTGCATTCTAGTCTCTGGAAAAATGAGGTATGTGTTTGCTTTATGCTCAACAGAGGAGCAGCCACAGCTGCTGTTTTCTCTAGTTCTTTGTCTGTTAGTATAGACATCCTTGCCCTGTGTTATGATGAGGCTAGTGTGTGTGTGTGTGTTTCTGAACTGCAGAAACTCAGCTACCAACATAAAATACTGGACTGTGCACTGAGGCATCTTGAAGTGAGTCACACAGGCCCGTCTTCTGACCCTTGGGTCAGAAGAATGGCAGTTAATATTCCAAAACACCCAGGATGCAGCTAAATATTCCACAGTGCATAGGAGTCCTCACAACTAAGAGTCATGTACCCTTAAATGTCAGACCTGCTGAGACTGCTGACAATCTTGGTTATTTCTTAGTTGTTTCCTTCAGTTTTGTGATTGTTTTGAGCAGTCATACTAGGAGAAATTTCTCTTTAAATGTTTAAAGGCTGATGCAGTTCTTTCAGGAGGTGTGAGGATGCTGTTGCTCCTTCCTGTGTTTGAGAACTTCAGCCCAGTTCTCTCCCTCACCCATGTAAGAATTTACACTGGAAGAGAAACTCCAAGGAACATGAGCATGTGTGTTCAATGTTTTATTATAAAAACAGACCCCAGCTTGTTAAGTTTTCATCTTAAGATGGTGCCTCTGTAAATACCAATGTTCTTCATCACCAAAGAATACATAGTATTTTTCTTATAGTTTAATTCTTGCTACATCTCAGTTTCCTTCTGGAAAACTTATCCCTCTTTAGCATTAGATGACACCTGGTATCTAATTAAAATATAATTTGATGTCTGTTTTGTTTTGTTTGAGACAGGGTCTCTCTATATAACCCTGGCTGTCTTGGAACTCACGATGTAGATCAGGCTGGCCTTGCAGTCATAGAGATCCACCTGCCTCTGCCTCCCAAGTGCTGGGATTAAAGATGTTTGCCAACATGCCCAGCCATTGTATGTCTTCATCATCCATATCTTTTGGTACGTTTGTGACCTGCTGTTCTAGCTAAGACTTCTATATATGTCTAGTTGCCTCCCCAGATTTGACTCTTGTCCTTTTCTAAATCAAGAGTATCCAGGTTCTCTCAGATTAGCAAAGTGTGTTATTTTTAAAAAGTCTTGCACAGTTTTCTTATAATTACGGTCTATTTCCCATGACTCTAGCCTTTGACAGATAGGCAGATGCCACCGAGAACACACTCGTTGTTCTGATATGTGCTGTGTTCTTCTTTTTCGCTACCTCCCACCTTCTAAGAGTCCAGTAGTGTTAAAAGCGCCATCTTGTGACCTTGAAAAATGAAACTACAGTCCACAGAGGGCACTGCAGAGATGTCACAATTAATTTGGCTTCCCCTGTGGCCTTTTTGCATGTAGGTACTAGTCCTAGGTTTATTTATTTATTTATTTACTTATTTAGTCTTTGGACTTCCTATTACATAAGGGGGAAAACTGATTACTTGTTTAACCTGCAAGAAACACAAAGTCAGAAGCCAAGATAGCTGAATGTAGGGCAGAGCTACCTTCAGGATAAAAGCTTTTGGGCAGTATACAGCTTTGTGGGCCAGGCTCTGGTCTAGCAGACCTAACTGCCCACTCAGTGTATAAATCCTCCACTGAGCCTAAGGACTTCACTGGCCTAGGTAACCAGTGACTCTCATGACTGCTTATTACGAAGTCAAAAACGGAAGCGCATTCAAAGGAATAATATTCCCCCCACCGCCTCCTGTGTTACAGCTTCTCTGTAGGAGATAAGAGCTTACCATCATGCTCTTCCCTTCACCTGATACCAGCATTACTCATGCCCACCACTGCCCTTCTGGTCTTTTGACAAGAACACTCACACACAGATGGTCTGGACAGACCAAGATGCAAAGTTTTGCAAACATTGTAAGTGCAGTCAGTGTGCAGACTATTACTACTGCCGATGGCTCAACTTCCGTTTAAATTATTTTTGCTTTCTGCGTGAGAACCAAGAGCTTCTATCTATGTGCTGTTATAAGAACTCAAAAACCTAAACCCCTGTTAAAGAAAAATCAGTAGGAACTCTGGCTCTATGAAGACTGCCTCAATCTCCACAAGTCAAGATTTAACACTCCAAAATCTATTTCACAGAATTTGAATTTTCATAGAGCTAAGGGCATGTCCTAGCTAGGATGACTACTGCTATGGTAAAACACTATGACCAAAAGCAATTTGAGAAGGAAAAGATTTATTCCATCTTACACTTCCCAATCACAGTCCTTCATGAAAAAATGTCAGGGTAAGAACTCAAATCAGGAACCATTGAGAGATGCTGCTTAATGGTTGCTCTGCACAGTTTGCTCAGCTGCCTTCTTCACCACCCAGGACCACTGACCAGGGATGGCAGTCCCCACAATGGCCCTCCCTACATCAACCGCTGATGAAGAACACTCCCCACAGGCTTGCCTGCAGGCCTACTCAGAAGACTGTCTTCTCAAATGTGGTACCCTCTTCTCAGATGACTCTAGTGGATTTATTTATTTATTTGTTTATTTGAGATGGGGTTTCTGTGTGTAGCCCTGTGTTCTGGAACTCACTCTGGTACCAGGCTGGCCTCAAACTCACAGAAATCCCCCTGCCTCTCCCTCCCAAATTCTGGAATTAAAGCCATGTACCACCTCTTCCCTCAAGCCATGGCTCTAGCTTGTGTTAAGTTGACAAAAAAGTTAGCTCTTTCAGAATTGTCTCAATTAGGAAGATCATTGGGTGGGACAAATAGCAATACATGCTCTTCTTCCAGGAAAATATGCAAAGATAACAATACTCACGGGGACACTTCTTTCATTGGTTAGTAGAGATGATCCTTTATATAAACACAATCATGCATTGTGTTTATTTTGATCAACAGCATGTGGTAACACATGCAATGATGGTCAGATGCTATTATAATGAAACAACTCCATCACCTAATATTTTCTGTTTGGATACATTTGGATCTGTTAAGTATTTACCATTGGGTTACCTGCCCTGAAATAGTCAGCAGTCTCGTGCTTTACAGTTTTGCAGTCTAGAAGTGATAGAATGTGTGTGTGTGTGTATTCCATTATACTATTTAGGTTTATGTAACCATGTCTTATGTTGTTCGCTTTTGTAGAACATATTCCCATTCCATGCCCTCTTAAATTCCCCTCCTCAGGGTAGCATCAAAGCCCATCACCTGTCAGCCACCCAGGGACACGTTCTCAAGAAGATCCAACTATTTCTTTGCGGTGCACTTAATATACGAGCGCAACAGTGTTGACAGAGCGTTCGTGATCTCGCGTGTAAGACTCCCAGGAGTGTCTGATACAACGACTGTGTTCTCTACCCAGAGCCCCCAAACTTTATTTGCTTAAGGAAAGGAAGAAAGAAAAAGTCTGGTCCAAGGTTGAAGTTTTATACCTCAGCTGACGGATTGGTTTACTTCTGCCCTTGAAAACAGTGTTTTCAGCATAGCATAGGGTCCTGTCGCTGCTTGTGGCCTCTTCCTTGAACTGTCTTTTCTTAGGTTTATTCTAGTTGATGTATTTACTCCATAGACATGCAGAGTCACTCTTCAAGTGATGGTGTTCTTGGACCTCCAAAGCTTATAATAGTGGTTTTGTAAACTTCAGTTTGGGTCAGAATCACCTAGAGGGCTTGTTAAAATACATTGTATATCCCACCCCCCAATTTCCAATTTAGCCATCCCAGAAAAGAGCCAAGAACTTGCATTTCCAGCCTGTTTCCAGATGATGCTCATTATGCCCGGCAAGCTGATTGCCATTGTCTCAAACCACACAGAGCACAGGAAGCAATCCTACCAGTTTGAGTCTCGGTGTAGAGAATGTTATGTCTGCCCAGGATCTGTCCTCACAGAACTCACATTCTAGTGAGGGAAGAAAACAGCCTTTTGGTCAGGCAATGACTCCTTCAGAGAGGCCCATGTCTCCTTGTTACTTCAGATCAACCCACCTAGCTATTGCAGTCTGCTTATAATTCTGACTGCAGTCATCAGGAAATGTGGTGGTCCTCTGATATGACATTCCTGAATCGTCTCTGCCTCAGACTGCATTTGCTATTTGCTGTTTTCCCCGGAGCTTCACCCTGCTCTCCAGTTTTCTGTAGCTTGGCTCACTCTCTCCCTCTTTCTCTTGCTCTCGGTCTGCACTCTTGCAGAGTTGTTCCCACTGTCGCTCAAAGCTCTGCACGTTTTCGTTTACACATCCACAACACCAGGCAGAACACAGGAGCCAGGTAACTCAGAGTGCCTCAGCTTCTCTACCTATGCGCTCTGGCTTCCAGGCACCAGAGACTTGTCCAAGCATCTTACGCTCGATCTCTCAAACATCTTGTCTTGATTTTTAACTCTGTTGTCTACTTGTACATGATGCCCCAGTAACTAGCCAAATCCTGTAGAGTTCTGAGAAGTTTAACAGGATCTTCTGAATTTCTTCCTGTGCACTGAGGATCAACATAAAGAATAGCCCTTTCAGGGCAGAGGAAATGGCTCAGAGGACAAGGCACTTGCCATGGAAATGTGAGCCAGAGCTCAGATCCCAGAACATAGATGAAGCCCAGTGCGATCCCAGAGCCTGATAGGCACAGACTTGGTGCCTGGGGCAAGCTAGCTAGCAAGATTAGCTGAGTCAGCAAACTGGATATAGTGAGAGATGCTTTCTCAGTCAATTAAAAGAAAAGACACATGTTCACATGCATGGGAACACACACTTATCATATATGCACACACAATTAAAATAAAAAAAAAGAAAAGGCCTGCTAATTCTGGGTACTGGGGTATGGCATAAAGTAAGTTATCATTTGGCCATTACATACATGTTAGCTTTCCCTGGATGCTAAGTACAAGAAGACCAGTCTCTGGCAGTGAGGGTAGAAGGACGGTGGACTACAACTTCCTGATCTGGAGCACCTTCCCCCCGCCCCTTTCTCCCTGCTAGGGTCCACTACCCTAAGCCCAAAATTAGAATTATAAATTTCAGAAGCTGAAGAAATCTGGAGTATAATGGCCCAAATCAAACCTTCAAGAAGTACGAAGCCCAATTCTTGATGTTAGTCATTGAAACAGACAGATCCCTGGGCTGGTCCCCGTGCAAACCACAGCTTCAGCTCTCTGCTTTGGAAGAAGGGTACACTGCACACCTCTGTAACCCTGTCAAACTATTCCTGCAATGAAAATGACCTTAATTTAGTTCCTTCAGGAATCTGTGCATCCTCTTCTGATACAGCTTCTAAGTCTGCTGACCCTTTAGGCACCATTTCAGCCTGTGGGCTACATTCCCCATCATTCTGCTCTCAGGGATGTGTCTCAACTGCAGTGAGATGGAGACAGAGCATACACCCTATTTTCCAGAACTACTGAAATCCAAGCATTGCCTCCATCCCCAGTGCAGCATCGATTTACGAATTCAAACTTTCACTAAGGAAATCGACCACAGCTAGCTAAAAGTACCTTATCCAAGCTATTCATGGAAAATCAGTCATATTTTGAATGTAAACATTATCTGATGAAAAGAAAATCTGGAAAAAGAATTGTTCAGTTTGGAAGTTTAAAATTAAAAGGCAGAAAAGCCATTTGTAATGAGTCGTCCCTATGTGATCACATCCTCTGTTTTGATTTTGGAATATCTGTGTCCACTGGTGCCTTTCCCTAAGCAGTGCTGAATGGATAATGCCAAATATTTACTATTCTGAAGTTTTTCACTTTATTTACTTTGAACTAACATGTTTATGTTATAAAATTTCAATAAACTACAGGTGTTACAAGGTTACTGATTTATTCAGTGAAAATTCAGGTCTAATGAAATAAAACCACAAAGAGAAAAAGTTCTTTAAAAAAATTATATAAAATAGAGTTCTACCATGCTCACTTTCCTCTGTTCTTAGCATCCTGCACGGATACGACACATTTGTTGTACCTGATGAACCAATATTGATACACTGTTATTAACTAAAGTCTGTAGTTCATATTACATAGTTCTACAAGTTTTTACAAATGAAAAATGCCATACATATTCCCATCATTCCAACATTATTGAGGAATTTCACTGTCTTAAAAGTCTTCTATCTATGCTCTACATAAATTCATCTTCCCTCTGTCTCAAGCTGCCTGTAACCACTGATCGTTTTATCTTTGTGGTTTTGCTTTTTCCAGAATGTCAGAAAGCTGTGCACTTGGATAACACGTAGCCTTTCTGGGTTGCCTGAGGAAGGTGAGACAGGTGCACTCAGGGCTCCTCCGTGTCGTTCCATGGCTTGATAATTCATCTCCTTGTATCATTGAATACTATTTTGTTGTATCACTATGCCATGTTTTCTTTACTTACTTACCTCTTGATATATGTTTTGTTTGCTTCTGGGTAGGGGCAACCATGAACAAAGCTGCACTACATATATGTATATGGGCATAATGTAACTTGCTTAAGTAGACTAAGACTGTGATTGCCATGACTGTGGTAAGCCTACATTTACCTCTGCAGAAAAACTACTATGTTGTCTTTAAAGTGTGTTCTGCCAATAGTGACTGATTTTCACTCTTGTTCGGGGTGGTCTTGCAGTCTCACCATTATTTGATATTATCATCTCTTCCTATTGGAGCCATTTGATAGGAGGGTAAGAGGCACTGTTTCAAGTTGGTCATAGAAGAAATGACTGTTTTCTCATATGCTTATTTGCCACCTGTATGTCTTTGATGAAATATCTGCTCACATCCTTTGCCCAGTTTTTTGAGTTATTGTCCTTTTTTTTTTTTTTTAACTATTGAGCTGTAAGAGGGTTTTGTCGTTTATAAAGTTTGTTATTTTTAAAATTAGTTCTGTGAAAGGTATGAATTCCCTACAAGGTGTGCATATTAAATGTGACCACATTCACCCCTCCCCAGCTTCTCCCAGATCTCTCCCCCTTCCCTACCTACCCGACTGTGTGCTCTTCTTTTCTTTTATCCCATCAAGATTAAATAAACATTCTTGAATGTGGTCTTCCCTGTAGTCAGCCTATCAGGGGCCACACTCTCAGAAAACTGTCTCTCCCTCTCCTAGTAGCTAACCGTTGCCATCTGCTCCATGGCTGGAATGGGGCTGTTCGCCCAGCTCCCTCTCCATGCTGGTATTGGTCTGGCCCTCGCTTGCACAAGTTTTGTAAATGCTGTCGACATTGCTGTGGATTCCTATCTGCCCTGCCCAAAAGAATATTTTCCTCGTAGTTCCCCACTGCCTCTGGCCCTTACATTCTTTCTGTCCCTCCTTTGAAAATGATTCCAGGGCCTCTGGGATGGAGGTATGATCTCTCATTCATTGCTCTTTGTCCCGTTGTGGCTGTTGTGGTAATCACCATCAACTGCAAGTAGACACTCTCAGATGAGGTTGAGAGATGTGTTGCTCTGTTGGGTGTGATACAGAAAGGCAGGCACCAGGTGGGTGGTCAGGCAGGTCTTAGGGTGGGTGACAGGTCTTAGGGGTTTCTTCTACATTCCAGTCTTTTCTCAGATACAAAGTTTGCAATTACTTTCTTTGGTTTTATAGGTTGTCTTGTTTTACTTTCTCGATGGTGTCATTTGCAACATAAAAGTGTGTATCAGTCCGATGTTTTCACTGCCTGCTCATTTGTATTTCTGCTGGTCGGCAGCGAGAATGTACACAGTAGAGGCAAAGTTAGCAAGAAGGGCAGTGGAGAAATCTGAAGGTCCTAAGAAACAAGAGCAGAGCTGACGGTGGGCAGCACTGAAGCAAAGACAAAGGGTGAAGCCAAGCGAGCAGGATGAGGATCTGAGCTGGGGATGCCAGTGCATGCTGCTCCAGTCTCACGGGCCTGAGAAGGGGCCCTTTCCTCTTGGTCCTGGGTACCATGCAAGCTGGATTCGCCCCCCTTTCTCTCTGACAGGTGATGCAAACGTGGAAGGAGTTTGTGAGGTTATTCTGTAAGAGATACCAGTGTCGGGTGCTTCTTAAAGGCAGGGATCTGTCTAACACAAAGCCTGGCACACAGACTCCGGATAAAATGTTGATTGAAAGAGCGACAGAGGTGGTCAAGTGGTAGGATTTTAACAGTAGCAGATGTTTGATTCAAGGAATAGCAGACAGTCCAGCAAGGGAAAAGCTGGCTCAGTTGGAAACAAGATTAGCAACTACGTAATTTCTAACTCTCACCACGTACGTGAGCTGATAGCTCGCAAGATAGACAAGCAGTCCCCGGGAAGGAGGCGTGCAAGCCGAGGCCACCCAGCAGCAGAGTTCTTACCGGGAGGAGGAAGAAGGGGAGAGAAGCAAGCAGGAGGAGGCGGAGACTCTTTGCCAGTTTTGGCCAGTAGAGGTTTGGAAGCCTCCCCTCCTCCCGGCTGCCTCCACCTGGCTCCTCCCCGTGTTCGCCGAGCTCCCCTCCCCCTTTCCCCAAGGACAATCTGCAAGAAAGCAGCGGCGGAGGAGAGCTAAAACTACAAGGCAAGCGGGAGGCCTTGGGTGGAGAACGAGGGGCGAAGCCAAGAGTGAGGTGGGAGCGATCGCGCCGGGAGCAGGCAGTGGGGAGGACAGAAAGGAACAGAGGGCCAGACGTGAGAAGGCATCCGAAATCGCAGGCGAGAGGGGGATGGGTGCTGGGCACGCGTGAAGAAGCGAGCCCCTCGGTTAACCTCCCAGCACTTGCACGCTCAGGTCCCAGACCCACGGCCGGGACTGCTCAGCTGGGATGCATTTGGCGGCCTGACCCCTCCCCTGGCACACATCCAGTTCAAATTGGTGCATCTATGATGCTGCTGGGCTGTGTCCTGCCTCCTGCGTGCTCATACATACACATGATTTTGTGTGTTTATATTTAGCACCCGTGACTGTGTCTACATGCGTGCTACTGTGGGTCCAGAAGGGATGCGGTGGTGCGAATTGCATGCATTCTTGTGCCCTGGGCCTTCTGACACACAGATTCAGGAGACTGGGAGCTGCTGTTGACAGGTCAGCTCTCCTAACCTTGGTAGGGTGAACTCTCCTTCTCTCCCACTGAAAGCACGACATGGAGACAGCCAGGGGCTTCTACAGGTGATGAGCCTCCCAATCCGGTGACGAATTCCAGGAAAACTCAAGGGGGAAAAGAGCAGCACAGTCAGATGTCTGTTTCTTTCTTTTCTAAAATTTTGGGTTCTATTTTCTCCAATCATGTTGTCTTTCTCAAGAAGAGCAGAAATTGAAACATTAACATTCTAGGTATATGTATGTTCATGTTGGATTCCCACTTTGTCACTCTCTAAGTCCTAGCTGTGTCTGATTATTTATCTATTTAAAATTAGCATATAAGCTATTAGATATCATTATGACATTTTAGAACAAAATGTGTTTTTGGTCTCTTTTCCTCTTTCATGTTCCATGACCCCCCCTCCCATCACCTATTTTTGCACTCTCTTGGTCTCCTTTCTAATGTTTTATGCTTTAACCACACTTAATCTCACTCATGGATATACAGGTGTACTTTACAGGGTCAGATTTTATGAGAGAGACAGAGAGAGAGAATACGGAGTTTTTGTCTTTCTGAGATTGGGTCACCTCGCTTAATAGTGCACTTTGCAGACCATCCATTTTCCTAAAAATTTAATAATTTGGTTTTTCTTTACAATGAGCAAAATTCCATTATGTTTATGTACCCATTTTCTATTACCCGTTAATCTGTTGATGGTCATCTAGACTGGCTCTATTTCCTGTTTCCTTCCTTTCTTCTTTTTAACCTGTGATGTTATGGAACCCAGGGTCTTGCAGATGCTGTACACCTGTGCTGTGATCCCAGACCTGAGTGTGTTTTTAGGAGTAGAATATGGAGCCATTTCCATTCCCAAGCCTCCTCTTCACACATATGTGGTGTATCTGTTCATTGATACTTTTCAGCAAGTGTTACTGAGCTTCCCTGTGTACACACACTTCAGTGGGTAGAGTTAGAACTGGATTTCTTTTCTTTCTTTAGCTTTTACTCTGTTTATAAGTTTTTAAAATAAGTTTTGTCTGAATGTATGTCTGTACATCACTTGTGTGCCTCATGCTTGTGGAGGCGAGAAGAAGGTTTCCGTGGAGATGAGTTATAGACAGTTGTGAGCTGCTGTGTGGGTGCTGGGAATTGAACCCATGTCCTCTGGAAGAGCAGCCAGTGCTCTGGGCCACTGAGCCATCTTCCCAGCACTGTAAGTAGTTTTAAAAATAAACATGCTCCCTGCCCTGGAGGAACTGTCAGTGTATTGGAGAAAGCACATTGAACGATAATGCAGTCCAATAGTCAGGACGCTTGACTAAAGGGCACCGGTTATCTTAGGCTTTGAACACCAGCAGGTCTCTGCTATAGCCCCTGCCCCATGTTAGCACCCGGAGTGGGAATGAGTAGGGATAGGGTGGGTACTGCATTTTCTTTTCCTTTTTTCTGTCTCTGAGACAGTGTTGTGATATCTTAACCAGGCTGGTCTTGAACTCTTGAGTTCCACCAGGTATCTTGCTTCAGACCCGGGAATAGCTGGGACTGCAGGCAAGTACCATCGTGCCCAGCTATACAGGAACTTGAATTTCAATTATTTTTTCATGTCATAACATATTTTTACAACCATTTAAAATATAAGGACCCTTCATAGTTTGTTGCCATGCAAATAAGGGAGAATGTCTAGATATGTCCCTACAGATTGTAGTTGCTGGCCCTTGATCTAGTCCTGCCCTCCTGTTAGTGTGTAAGAAGCATTAAAATGTCACCAAAGTTGTGTTTAAATGCTAAATGAATGATTACTTCCAAACAATATGTGACTTGCCGGAGATTTAAAAAGAAGGCTTTCTGGACCTTTGATAGCTAGTGAAGATTTAATATGTTGATAAAGGTGAGGAGGTGAGGCTTAAAGTGATGGGCTGAGTGTGTATGTATGTATGGTTGGTTGGTTGGTTGGATGATAGTTGGATGGATGGATAGAAACACCCAGGTTAGCCTGGGCAGGATGCAGTAGGCTCACAGACACCAAAGTGAAGCTGAGGAAAGGAATGCTCAGGTGACGCAGATCAAAGGATCCTTGGGTAGTGGGGTAGTAAGAACAGTGAAGCAGTAGGCACAGACAGTTATAGGAGCTTTGAATGTCCAAATCAAGAAGTTTGGATTCAACTTCAGTGCTGATTTGGTGGTATGTTAATCTTTGTCTCTAACTATACACGGCTGTCATGTTTTTCTCACCACATGTATTTAATTGGCATCTATGGTTTATAAGTTTAGTCTCTATAAGACTAAGCTTATAGAGACTTAGTCTTACAGAGACTTAACTGCTTAGTCTCTATAAGCAGCTACCCTGATTTTCTCAGATGCTGGACAGAAGCACAGCCTTCTCTTAAAGTTGCTGTTCCTCTGCATGATCTTCTCCACAAAAGCCTGGGAGCCTGCAGCCTTCCCACAGAAGTTTTCTTCCCGTTTCTAGTGAAGCAAAGAAGGGCAGTGCAAGTTACTGTGTTAAAGGGAGACCAGCTCAGCTATTGCCACAACTCAGGTAGAAGAAGGCAGCAAGGATAGAAGAGAGGGGATGGGTAGAAAAGAGAAAAAGGAAGGATAGTAGGGTTTAGTGGCAGTTTTGACTCTCGAGAGGCAAGTGAGATATATTTTAAAAGTAACAGGTTTTAGGGAGGGATGGACCTATTGGCATTTTATGGATATAAAAGTTTGTCTTGTGTGTTATATATACATACACACATATATGACTATATAAAGGTCCCCTCATAACACTATGTGTATGTGTGTGTGTGGTAGAAATTTTGTTACTGTTACATTTGATAGTAATGTGAAGGTCGAGGCCTAAAGACAAAAGATTCAGCAGCTGCTTAGAAAACTGAAAGCCCAAGTGGGATGGGCAGCACTGTGGGAAGACCCTAACCATCCCTAAGATTGACATCAGTTTGTCTGGCTCTAGTATGCTTTCTTAGCCTTAAACTTGAGTTTTTGCTCCCTGTCACCTAGCCTTGCTCACTCAATTCTGCATCACTCTACTCTTAGCCAGAAGCCAACCTGTGCCTGCCTGCTTGCTTCTTGATTGCAGGTTCTCTGTCAGTACCTCAAACCTCACCTGACCTATGCCCTCTGCAGTGCCTCTTCCTATCACTAAAAGGGAGGGTCCCAAGATGCATTCAGATTTCCTCCTTGCTTTCTCATTTCTTTCAAGTCCAGTGCCCTTTCCGCTCGACCTTAGCCTGTTTTGAAGACAGGTTCCAGTTGGGATGGGAGGGCACAGGGAAGGATAAGCCAGGACTTACACTGTCTTGGTCTAGATTACTGACACATTAGCTTGTCTCTGAGAGGGTGTGGCTCTCCTCTGGAAGACCTCCAAAGCTCTGTGGCTGCACAGCCCAGCTTTAGTGGCAGAGTCTGACTGAGTGCATCTAGTCAGTCTAAGACAGACAATTCCTGAGCAAGTGGCACATTGGTCCGGCACATCTTGACTGACCACTGTCTTGAATTCTAGAGTGGATCATGACCCATCATGAGGAGCACCATGCAGCCAAGACCCTGGGGGTCGGCAAGGCCATCGCAGTGCTGACCTCTGGTGGAGATGCCCAGGGTAAGTAAAAGGGGACAGAAACATGCTTGCTGCGACTCCTTAGTGCCCTGACTCCCTCAGTCTGCAGACTAGAACAGAATCCTGAGTTTTCCTTGAAGTTTCTGACATGAGCCTTTAAGTGTATTCAGATATCATTTGCTCTACTCCTGTTGACCTGAACTTTCAGAGTACTTCTATCCAGTTTCTCTGGAAGTTGCTGTTGGTCCTTGAGCAGCACTGGAGAGAATCTGAGATAAGATTGTTGAGGGAGCAATAGGTGTATTCATCTCAAGAACTTGGGGAATACTGGGAAAGGGAAGAGACTTGGAGTTGGTGTTGGGCAAACAGCTGGATCCTCAGGTTCTCGCCCTGGGGAGCTGTGCTCACAGCCCCGGCCACTACTGTAGCCAGCTTCCCCCCCCCCCCACCTTCTGTTCCAACCGGAACCACAGACCCAGAGGGCCCAAGAGGCAGGAACCAGAGAGAACCTGCCTCTGAATAGAGGCTAAGAAGCCATAAAAGTGAAGTATGTGGGAAAGGTGAATGTATGTGGGAGAGATGGATGTATGATTTAAAAACAAACAGAAAATTTACCACTTTGATCTTTTTACATACTCACATTGATAGAATGTTGTAGAGTCTCTCTGAAGGGTTGACAGGACACAGAGGCAAAGACAGGAAGAGAAATGGAAGGTTTTATATGATGCTTCTGCCACTAGGCTTCCCAGACCTCACACTAAGCACACACTTTGCTCACAGCTTTGTTGCGAAGAAGCTGACTTTCCATGAGAGAGAGCCCATGTATTGCTAGGGTTCTCACTCGGGCACAGGAGTGAATTATTAATGCACAGGAGTAATCCAGTGTGCATTAGCTGTGCTACGGTGCTTATGCAGCAAATCGATGAGGCCAGTGAGAGCAATTGGAAAATCCGTCACAAGGAAAGTGCTTAAAAACGAACAGAACAAACAAAAAAACACTGATCCTTTTATTCAAGTATGATGCTTAGAAGAGTGGTTGGCCACAGTACACACTCAGTTAATGGATTGCTAACAAGTAAAGCACCTCCTGTGATCAAATGGAATGGCATGTGCCAAGGATGCATCATATTAAAAAGGTAATATTTGTTCTCATGTTAGTTGTGTGTGTGTAAGCTATAGGTCAATATTGGATGTCTTCCTCAGTTTCTCTCCACCTTATGTATGTTTGTATGTATGTATGTATGTATGTATGTATGTATGTATGTGGGTCTCTCGATGAACCTGGAGCTCACTGATTACATAAACATACCCCACATGGGCAGCTCACTGACTACATAAACACACCCCACATGGTCAGCAGCTCTGGGGACCTAGCTATGTTCACACTTCGGCCACTGTGTTTACAGATGTTTACTGTGCCCTACTTTACATGGGTGCTGGAATCTGAGTTCCTGAGTTATTTCCCCAAGCCCTATGTCATGGTATTTTTCTATTAGCATATTTAAAAACATACTTTAAAATTTTAACATTTATTGATTCTTATTATGAGGTATATAATAAATCAGAATTAATAGTGAAGAAACTGAGGGAGGAGGACATGGCACAGAAGCCTGAGCGATCAAGATTAGGAATATAGAGCCCTGGTGGTGGCTGGAGATGCTGCTAACCCAGATTCTACTGCATCTTCTCTGTTGGTAGAATTCCATGCCAGTACTGTGATCTTCTGCAGACATTTTTTAGTGGTGACCCTGACTACTGTGTACTTAGATGGTCAGGTTGAGAAAAAGAAAGAGCCTGGAAAGAAATCTATGAGACCATATGAAAAGAATGAAAGAAAGGGACCTTCTCTGGAAAGAAGAGATGGGAGAGAGGGTTAAGAGAAGGGAAGGGAGAGAGAGGAGGAGAGAAGAAAAAAAGGAGACAGGGAAAGAGAGCCAAGGCCTCTGGGACTTTCTGATAGTTATGTGTCACACGTGAATTCACATAATATGGTAGGTGCATTCAGCAGGGATCAAGAGAGGTAGAAAGTGAAATTTTAAGGTGACTAGGAACCGGAGCAGGAGTCTGCAATGCTGCCGGGAGATTCCAGCTGGAGGAGAGCGCCCAGTACAGGGGGGCTTTCCCGGAGACAGTGTGATGGGCCTCCCAGGAGGAAAGCACAGGAACGCTGCTTCTCCCAAGAGGCCACAGGCATCATGGTAGAGCAAGATGAAATGCTCCAGAAGTCACAGATGTCATTCCTTGAGCTCTGCAAAGCCAATCTCTTGAAATAGAAATATGGCCATGAATTAGATCTTAAGCTCAAAAGTCCAGGATTCTGGAATGTTGGGCTGGATGGAATAAGACCTAAATCGGTATTCCTTCTTCTGCCCCAGAAAGGCCTCAGTCCCACTAATCCATACCTCACCGAGCCTCCTGACATTGGCATTTCCTGCCTTGGAAAGGACCTCGGCCATCAGCTCTAGCCCTCTGTCCCCAGCTTCAAATGTGTACACATCCTATTGTTAAAGGAGTACAGGACTGGAATTCTGTTAGCTCTTTGGATAGTTATCCTAGGGTTTATAATTTTTAATATACGTCCATTAGAAAGTACAATTCATATGCAGCAAACATTTGTCATAATTTTTAACGTTTCCAAAGCTCAGGGAGAAACTTTCAAGTACCGACTTGAGGAATCTTGTGACTGGGTTGGAGATGTAGCTTACGTGGTGAGTGCTTGCCTAGGCATCTGAAACACCTATATACTGGGCATGGTGCACACCTGAAATCCTAGTTGGGAGGTAGAGGCAAGAGGATTAGAAATGCAAGGTCCTCCCCAATGGAGCGGGGTTTTTGTTGTTTGTTTTGGTTTTTGCTTGTTTATTTGTTTTTTAGCTTCTGTCTTCTGCCTAGTCTTATGGAGATACTCATGACTCAGCTCTTTGCCCTAAGGTTCTCCCCAGAGGCTGCCATTGGCTGCTTCAGACTGCAAGCTTACAGCGTTCTTCAGAGCCCCTCCTGGTTGCCCCAGAATAGCTCTTGCATGTTCCCTGAAATCTTATCCTTCATCTTGCTTCTAACAAGTCATGCAGCTGCTCATAGAGGGTTATTTAGGGAAACATGGAACAGCCAAGGAAAGTCTGGCCAGGAGTGGCTTAGGGCCAGACTAAGAAAAGCCATGAGGTTGGGTGGGAGAGACCAAAGACTTTTGGGGACTCCACATTTAAACTATACTTCCCAGTCTGGGGTTTTTAGGCATCTAGAGTTTGAGCACAGGAGAACACAGGGGACCTAAAACTCTTAGAAAACTCTTGTCAGTCTAGAGGCTGAAGGATGGCCTCTGGACATTGGTGAGGTTGCGCTTGGGAAGTAGGAGGAAGAGATGAGAGAACTTATTTTCCTTATTACAGGATTTTCCTTCTCCCCAACAGGTTTGAATATTCCCTGCCTACCAACCATTGCTTGCTTTATAGGGAAGACCTTTTAGAAGTCATTTGTCTCTCTTTAGTTGTGCCCCTCCTACCTGTACTCAGTTTAGGGTCAGAAAGAACATTGTGGTCTGTATGTTTCAGACAACACTTCTTTATGTCCTAAGATTACCATTGTACAGTCCAGAGCAGAGTCTACGAACTTAGACTTTTGCCTAAGTGACTTCGTAAGTAAGCTGTGCTCACAGGTCCCTGTGCTGACAAGCCTAGCCTTCCTGTCTTATCTTAGATTTGTCCTTAGATACATTTAGGATGGCTCCTACCTTTTGAAATGGTTCTTTTATCTCCCAACACGTTGCTAAGCCCTGCTTCTTCTTGTATCTCTCTTGCTACGGTCACCTTTCCTCAGAGTTCAGTCCCTTGTCCTTTGAGTTTCTAATTATACAGTTTCTGTCCACGCTGACATGGATGTCCCACAGTGCTTTAATTTCAACACACTGTAAAGTGAGCATAGCATTCCCCACCCCTCTCTTCCCAAACTGAAGCATGCGGTCTGCTCAGCTAATGGTGCTTCAGCTGACTCTTTGCCTAGGTCTGCAGTCACAGCTCTTTCTTCACGGAGTGAGATCTAATCACCTTGCCCATTGGCTCCAAGTCCCTTCCTGTGTTCTCTGAGTGTCTTCTGTCCAGTATCTCTTTTGTCCCACATGCCCCTTAACCGTGAGGCCCCTCGTGTCTTATCTAGGACGCCAGAAGCCTTCTAATCCTGGTGACCCCTCTACCCAGCTGCCAGAGCCATTCTGATCTGCAGTGCAAATCTTATCATGTCCCCCAACTCTTGAAATTCTTAGAGATTCTTGATCATCTGCAACAATTTTTGTGCATGAGAGAAGTTAAACAACGACAACAAAAACCCTTTAAGAATTATGAAAGCTGTGGACCTTTCCTAGTAGAAATGCTATGACCATAAAGCTTTAATGTAGTTTTCTGGGCTTATGGATTTGCTCACATCCATGGATCACTTGCTAGTCAAACCCTGACCTACAGAATAGAAGTCAGACTTCATAAGGTACCCGGGCACCTCCCCACCTGGAGCATTATCTCCCATCACATTCTGTTCGGCTTTTTACTCTTTATAATACTGAACTACCTGAAGTTCTTTCTTGGCTCTTACCTTTTTGCATTTGTTTTTCTGTCCAGAACAATCTTCCTCAGTCTACCTGACAAAAAGAATGGGAAATTGTGCTTTAGGTTTCAGGACAAATGCTGCATTTCCTGTTCATATTGTGCTTTTACATCCCTCTCCCTTAGGGATCATTTTACCACACTGTAGTTTTTCATGTCTTGAGATGGTAGTTCCCAGACTGTAGGAACATAATGGGTGTTCTGTTACATCTTTGTTCAGGGGCTGAATGGACCTACAATCGGACTTGGGGCTAATAATTACATAATGGATACTATGTTGGCCTACAAGAGAGGAGGTGGAGGAGAGGGAAAGGAAGGGGAAACCTCTTACTCTGCGGAGCTCTGATCACTGGTTATTTGTGCTGTTCTCAGCCAAGAGGAATGGCTTCCCTGGTACTCACTGGTGAACTTCTACCAGGCAGGATTTAAGAGTCATATGATACATTTTAGGTTGAAACAAAAATATCTGAAAGAGGCTGGGTACAGTAGGTTTTTGTTGTTGTTGTTGTTTCTCTGTGTAGCCCTGGCTGTCCTGGAACTCACTCTGTATACCAGGCTGGCCTCGGACTCAGAGATCTGCCTGCCTCTGCCTCCCAAGAGCTGATTTATTTTGTCTGAGATGCACGGGCATCCCATGCATAACCCTGCTGATGGTACAAGACAGGGCAGTGGAAAGCACATGCTTCACCCATTCTCTCTGCACACATTTCCTGGCACTGAGGAAGCTAGAGAATCACAAGCGTGTGCCACATAGGGATATAGACAACTCAAATGATAGCTCTGCATGTGTGTGTCCTGAAAGAACCCACCATCCAGTAATAAACAACTACATTCTGTCAGATCACTTAGCCATAGAAAGCCATGCTCCCCACAAACAGTATCCTAAAGCTGGATGCCTCAATTCAGGTGTAGAAAGCAAGGGAGACCTACTGAAACCTGAGGTTGAAGGGCAGGAATAGCAGTCTAGAGTGCTAATGTGGGCATGTGAGGACTCAGTTCACATTTGAACTTTGTAAGGCTATTGGCCTATGACCTTGACCTCTTTGAGCTTCCACTTTGAAATCTTCGAAATGGTTGAAACTCCAGGTTACATGAGGGATTAAAGAGATGGTCTTTGACCAACTCTTAGTGGTATCTAACTTAGAAAACACATTTGAGAAAGTGTGTTATCACTGTTGTTGCCCTCAGTATAGCCTGACAGGAAAAGGGAAGGCCAAGGTTTAGGGGCCCGAGGGGAAGTGGATGGGTGTCTGAAGCCCCATTAACGTTGGATGCAGTCACTAAAACTGGGGAGACCAGGAGACTTGAGTAAGAGGAGTATTTTAGAGTCAGAGCAAGCCCTAGCTGAAGGCCTAACTCCAGGCTCTAACCAGATGTAACTGGTGTGAAGTGCAGGGCTGCTCGTCTTTGGAGTAACCTCTCCTGACTTTCTCCTCCGCTCCCCGCAGGTATGAATGCTGCCGTCAGGGCCGTGGTTCGAGTTGGCATCTTCACAGGCGCCCGCGTCTTCTTTGTCCATGAGGTTTGCTTGTCAGCTTCACTCTCCGCCTCATCTGCCTCCCGTCCTCCTCCCACCTTCTCCTCCTTATGTCCTATTGCATCACTGTGTTTTCTCTTCCTTGGCTCTCTGTCTCACTGAATCACTCCTTCCCACCTTTGACCTCAACAAGAATGCTGGGACGCAGCTGAGTTCTCACATTGCCTGTTGAACTTAAAGGAAGAAATCCAAAGAGATAGGAGGTCTTCGCAGCAAGTTTAGTACAGCTCAGGGTGGAGCCCCGGGAGGCCGATTCTCAGCCTCGCTGTGTTCTGGGTCTTCCCAGGTTCTGAGGCTCAGGCCACCCCGGGAGGCTGATTCTCAGCCTTGCTGTGTTCTGGGTCTTCCCAGGTTCTGAGGCTCAGGCTACTCCTTGGATCCCTTTGCTCAGCCCCCCTCAGGCGTTGCCCACTCTCCTGTCCGTGGTCTGTCTGCTCTTCTGTCAGGTCTGGCAGTTTTATAAAAGTCCCATCCTCCCTTTCTCTCAGATTATCAAAACCAGCTGTCTCCTCGGCCTCCTGGGAAACATCTTAGAGGAAACAAGATGAGAGAGGGAGAAAAAAGGAATTAAGGCGGAAGAATATTTTGATATTTTAAGAATAGGAGAGAGCCAGCTCATGCCTTTAATCTCAGTACTGTATGAGTTAAAGGCCAATCTGCTCTACACAGTGAGTTCCACACAGTGAGACCCTGTCTCAGAAGGAAAGAAAAGAATGAGAGAAACTGGAATATCAAGGGGGTTGACACATCCGCCCTCTGACTGATTTACTGAACATGTTATTCTCATGAGCATCCATGGGTCACCATTGGGAGGATGCAGCTTGAGCCTCCTCCTAGAGATGCTGTCTTTGTCTTGATCATCTAGAGGAAGCCTAATGGAGGCTTAATGGGCTATCTTTCTCTCCTTAGGGTTACCAAGGCCTGGTGGATGGTGGCGAGCACATCAGGGAGGCCACCTGGGAGAGTGTGTCCATGATGCTTCAGCTGGTATGTTCCAGAGAGCTTGTGTTCTATGTTTGTACTGTCCTTGCCTCATCCCACTCCAGTATCCCGGATTCCTGCCACGTGGCTCAGCGTGAAGGGTTCCGGTGACAGAAGAAGGGCTTATATTTGCCCTTTGCTCTTTGCGTTTGAAAACATCACCCTGGCTTCTCGCAGTGGTGAAGGGGGTGGGAAGGTGGTTCTGGAATGGCTTGCCCTTTATAGAAAGGTCATAGCAAGACTTTTGCAACTGGAACATCATAAGCAAGTCCTACTCTGGGGTCACGGCGAAGTCTGGCCCTGAAAATAGCCTTAGAGGACTGAAGCTAATCCTCATGTGATAGAGAGATGACAGCCTGAAACCAGACTACTTAGGGGAGAAGGAGATTGAGACAGTCTTGCAGAGTCTCAGAGAATCCCAGGGAAATTTGTTTTTGCTATCTATCGCCCTCTATGTTTACTTCATGTTGTTCAAGTATCCTTCTGAGACGTATCCACTCTGGGCTAGCTGAGAATGATAACTAGTTGCTGATCTAGTAAGAAATTTACAAATTATATTTGTATCCCATTCTTTACCTAAATCCATTAAAAATGCCAAGGGAAGCCACTTTTTTGTTTTTCAAAATAGGGTTTCTCTGTGTAGACTTGGCTATCCTGGACTCACTTTGTAGAGCAGGCTGTCCTTGAACTCACAGAGATCCCCCTGCCTTTGCCTCCCCAAGTTCTGGGAGTACAAGTGTGTGCCACCGTGCCTGGCTGGGAAGCCACTTCATATGTACTGGTCTAGTCACCTCTCCATATGGTAATAGTGTCCACCACGAAGTGGCTTGAGAATAACGGAACATTCTGTCTAATACCCTCAAGTCATGGATGCCCAGGAGCATTTAAGGGTCTATGAAAACTCTTAAGATACACTTACCTCTTGGAGTATCTGTGAGTCCCTGGGAAATCAAGATGTTCTACACACAGAGCTTTTTTCCCCTGTGAATACACGAATGTTGTGGCTCCTGCCACTAATACCATAGATCCCAAGGAACTAAGGGGAATAAATTGGCAGTGGCTGGATGATCTTAGGTAGAATTTGAGTGGGTTGGAGAGGAAGAGATACTACCAAGCTTCCTTAAAATAGTTGATATATAATCCAATAAGTGCCAGGCACTAAGGAAAACCAAAGGCTGAAGTCAGCGTGACAATTCTAGAATAGAAACTAGCATTTACATAGATTCTTTTGAAACTAATCACTTTGATGATAAAGCCTTCACGTAGTCTCCTAAGATGTCTGACAGAATATGGGGTGAGACTATGATACCTACATCACTTTCTTTTCCTCTGTAAGGGATCCTCGGGATGCTGGGGAATTTTAGGGAGTGGAATGGTCACACTGGCCTGTCACTGGGTTAGGATGGGGACATCTTAGCATGTTGAGCCCAAACTTGGCTGTGCCACCTGAGGACCTGTGTTCTACCTCTCCCCTCAAGGGAGGCACGGTGATTGGAAGTGCCCGATGCAAGGACTTTCGGGAGCGAGAAGGGCGACTCCGAGCCGCCCTCAACCTGGTGAAGCGGGGGATCACGAACCTGTGTGTGATCGGGGGTGACGGCAGCCTGACAGGAGCTGACACTTTCCGTTCAGAGTGGAGCGACTTGTTGAGTGACCTCCAGAAGGAAGGTGAGACAGTCCATCAGTCTCTTTACACGTGACAGTGTGTGCACACACGTCAGAGAAAATTGTTAACTACACAGAAGCAAACCACCTCTGCCCTCCCTTCTACCATGGCTTGCCGTCTCCCTAGCAATCTGCTCAGTACCTATGGAGGATCCCTCACCTGGTGGCCTCGGGTTTGCTTCCCCTTACAGGGAAGATTACGGCTGAGGAGGCTACAAAGTCCAGCTTCCTGAACATTGTGGGCCTGGTGGGCTCCATCGACAATGACTTCTGTGGTACTGACATGACCATTGGCACTGACTCAGCCCTGCACAGGATCGTGGAGATCGTGGATGCCATTACCACTACCGCTCAGAGGTGAGGGCACCTGGGAGGGGCGGCAGAGGAGTAGCAGCAGGGGCAGACATGAGCCAGTGAGAGTGAAAACACTCAGCTCACAGCCACGGTGGCTGCTTTTCTGGAGCCAGAGCACCCTTTCCTGAGACTCACCCTGGAGCACTGAAGATGCTCTGTCCCCCAAACGCTGTTTGCCGCGCTAGCCTATCCGTGCCTGTTCCTTAGGCATGTTATGTCGTTCTGGGGTCGTGAACACCTATGATCTCTTATGTCGGTGGTTCTCAACCTTCCCAGTGCCGCGACCCTTTACTGCAGTTCCTCATGCTGTGGTGATTCCCAGCCAAAAAATTATTTTGTTGCTACATCATAGCTGTAATTTTGCTACTATTATGAATCGTAATGTAAATATCTGATGTGTAGGATATCTTCACGATCCCCTGGTTGACAACCGCTGTCTGATGTGGTTGTGGTCCAGACTAATCAGATCTGGGAAGCTCAGAGTCTCGATGCCCTCTCCAACTGTGTGGATGCCTAAGCACCACTGCTCAGGAGTAAATGGGTTGGGCAGAGGGTCAGTGGAGGAAGTGGGAGGATAGCAGGCTGCCAGTTCACCCAGGTAACCTTGTAGGACTCCAGCTTAGCCTCGTCCTGTAGCTGCTTCTTTTCTATTTCTCTCTGCTTTGGGGACTCATCCTTTTGTGGAATGGCATGTCCTTGCCATCCTAAAACGCTAAACCACTTCTCCCATGTCTTCATAGTTTTTCAGAAAACTTACCGGATGGCTGGCAGCATAAACACATCTCCTAGAGGCCAGAGAGCCTAGATGTGGATGGGGTTGCCTTGGCCCTGGCCTCGGGGATGTGCAGGCGGTAAATCCCATCTTTCTCTTGCAGCCACCAGAGGACGTTTGTGTTAGAAGTGATGGGCCGCCACTGTGGGTAAGATCCTCATCCTGTCCCCTACATTCCACAGACCTAGAGAGGGCCCTTTCCTCTTCCCCAAGAGTCCAGCGGGGTCTCTGCTGTAGTAAGTCTGGAAGTCCTGTCTCTGCACCATCTCCCTTACCTACTCACATGAGCACATGGGCACATGCTCAGGCACACATGAGAGGATGGGCAGTCTCTGAGCTGGGAAGCCTATGGTGGCGAGCTCCACGGACAGCGTCTCATCCACAGGCCCAGCGCTCACTTGTCTCAAAGGAAACGCAGGGTCCCTGTGTCTTTCATCGACCACGGAGACTAGGAGACCTTGCTGGGTGTGATAGGCTATTTGTGGAATTTAAAGGTGCCTAGTCTGTGTTTCCGGCTCTCGTCCCAGATACCTGGCCCTCGTCACCTCTCTGTCCTGTGGGGCCGACTGGGTTTTCATTCCTGAGTGTCCACCAGATGACGACTGGGAGGAGCACCTTTGTCGGAGGCTCAGTGAGGTATTGGCACTTTATCTTGTCCTTGAGCAAGCCCCCTCAGCCTGTTCTATGGGTGGTCCATTTTCTGATCCCTCCATGAACTGCCTTCTTTCTTGCTCTTGACCAGACAAGGACCCGTGGGTCTCGTCTCAACATCATCATTGTTGCTGAGGGTGCAATCGACAAGAACGGGAAGCCCATCACCTCAGAAGACATCAAGAATGTTAGTGTGAAGCCCTGTCCCCCAGCATGCCTGGCCATTCCCTTGGTGGTTTCTGAGTTGTGACCCTGCATCTTTTCTTGGTCCTTATGCCCTTGTTTTCATCCTGCTAGGAGCCATCACAAGACAAAATACTGTCACCGTAGTTCACCTTAAGTGAGATGCTGCTTATTTTCTGCCTTTGACTTTGTGTTTCCTTTTCTTGGTCCTTTTAGCTAGTGGTAAAGCGCCTTGGATATGATACCAGGGTCACCGTTCTGGGACATGTACAGCGGGGTGGGACACCATCAGCCTTTGACCGGATCCTGGTAAGTCAGGATTCTGAGGTTCCCATGCTTTAGAAGCCACAGCCTTGCTGTCTTCCTCCTGTGGGGCTCATATCACTAGTCATACAGCCTCTAGGCCACAGTGTGGCATGAGCATGCATCTCTGTAGCCAAGTCCAACCCTCAGGGTTTGGTGACGAGGCAGAGAGCCAGCAAGCTTTAGATGAGAGCTGGGCAGGAGGTAAAGCATGGCAAGTTCCCGGATGCAGCCCTTCAATAGGGAACCCAGCCCCGGCATTCGGAAAGGGTCCTGAGCAGCCTAGCTCTTAGCTAAGACAGATAGCGCGGTCTAAGCAAATCCTGTGGCCTCCTGCAGGGCAGCAGGATGGGTGTGGAAGCAGTGATGGCACTTTTGGAGGGTACACCAGACACCCCAGCCTGTGTGGTGAGCCTGTCCGGTAACCAGGCTGTGCGCCTGCCTCTCATGGAGTGTGTCCAGGTGGTAAGTACTGGCCCCACTCTGCTTCTTAGCAGTGTTATGCCTGTCCCAGGAGCTCAGAGGCCACGAGATCAAAAAGATGGAAAGGCAGGATGGTGTAGTAAGGGACATTCAGGAAAGGACACCGTGACCAGCAATCCCTCTAAGTCCGAGAGCTGTGACCTCTGCTTAGCATCAGCTTCCTCACCTGTGAAGTATTTCTAAGAGAGTCCACATACTCTCTAATATCTTTTAAGTGCTAACCTCAATCCTTTTCACGTAGTTTACGTAGGAGGGACACAAATGCCGCGTCCCTCCGAACAATACTAAGACTTGGGAAATGCTAATTATTAACTTCTAGACAGTGACCTCTTTATATGACATCTGCTTCAAATGTGTGTCTCTAAATCAACATAGGGCAAGCACTACTCACCTCCAGGGTGAGAAAGGATGGAGGGAAGCTGGGGTGCAGCTGACATAGGATCTGGGAAACTCGGCTTCTCTACTCTAGGGTAGCCACCCCTTTGATACCACAATATGAATATGGTGGCTGGTTACTGAACTAGAGTGTTGGTCCCGATTGTTGGGATTGCCTGAATTTCCCTTATTTTGGGGTCCACTTCTCCCTGAGGCTTGAGAATCCCAGTAATGTGCAGGTGTGTTTGAGACTGCATCTACAAAAAGCAGAAGACAAAGCCCCAAGTAGATGCCAGCCATTGAGCACCATGTGCAGGGGACCCTTCTCACCTGGTACGACTGAGGAAACATGTAGAGGGGAAGGAATCTACCGCTCGAGCACTTCTCCACTGTCCCAGAATTCTAATCTAGTCCCCTTTTTTCTGCTTGTTACTCAGAACTATCTGTGATAGTTTGGGGACACTGAGCAGGTATGCGGTAGATGAGCAGGATTGTAGCAAAGCAGATCTGGTCACACAGAATCATGCCTCGGAGTTGTGACTGTGGCTGTGTTCCTCCCTTAGACCAAAGATGTGACCAAGGCTATGGATGAGAGGAGATTTGAAGAAGCCATGAAGCTGAGAGGCCGGTGAGAAAATGACTAGTACCTGGCTAACCATAGCAGACACCGGAATGAAGCCAAAAATCTGTGTCACTCTAGGCCCAAAACATAAGCCGCCATTTCTAATTACTGACTGCAACAGTTTCTTCCCCAGGGAAATCAGTTGTGAGGTACCCAGGATACTCAGTTCATCCAGGGCGCTCTCCTTGGAAAGAGCCCTTTACTCAAGTGTGTTGGTTCTAGATGTGACCTCATAGGCTCTAGGTGCCTCTAAGCAAGGAATTGTCTCATATGCCAAATGCAGCTCCTGGGATATAAATGCTCACAGAGTGTTTGATGAATGAATGGCCCCCCTCCCCAAAAACCCCTGCCTAGCCCCCGCTCCACCTGGTTAGTTCCTCAGAGGTCTACCCTGTGGAAATCCATTTTGACCCAACTCCTGATCCAGATTCCTGTGGCTGCGTGCCGTAAGCATTGTTCTCTTTGTACTTCTTTTAGGAGCTTCATGAACAACTGGGAGGTGTACAAGCTTCTAGCTCATGTCAGACCCCCTGTCTCTAAGGTACTGGCAACGTGCCCTTCCTTTTTCTCAGTTTCTCTTTCTGAAGTGCTACCCACAGTCCACACAACCTTAGCTTTGCCATATCTTTGTCCCTATTTTTCCTCAGTGCCGGAACCCTGACCCTGTGTGATGACTTCCTGTCAGCCACCCCAGATTCTAGTCCCATGCTTTTACCTTGTCCTGATTAGAGAATCTAAGACTCACACCCAGATCTGCCTCCACATCCGTTCCCATGAAAGAGCAGTTCTCAATGTTTACTATTGATCAGAATTATCAGGGATGCTTATGAAATATGCAGGTTCCCAGGCCCTCTCCCAGCAGAGAGTGAGGTATGGAGAAGTGGCACGAATGTGTCCTCTAATACGCTGTTCAGGTCAACTGGGATGCAAGTGGCCCAAGGACCACTATGGAAAACATCCTACAAGGCCCTCTGTCTGTTATATAATGATGACCCTGGCTCTGTGTGTTGTTTGTGGTAAAGAATTTTGCTTCTGTAGGATAAATTCTCAGGCTCTGTGTTAGCATTCCCTGGGGGAGTGATGTGTTGTCATATGCATCCATGGGGGTTCAGAGTTCTCTTCTCTTGGTGATCTCCCCTCTGAGGGTGTCTCTTTCTTCTTCCCCTGCTTCCTCCTCAACAGGGCAGTTTGCACACAGTAGCTGTGATGAATGTGGGGGCCCCGGCTGCGGGCATGAACGCTGCGGTTCGCTCTACCGTGAGGATTGCCCTGATCCAAGGCAACCGAGTGCTGGTCGTACATGATGGCTTTGAGGGTCTGGCCAAAGGTCAGGTACGGAAACACGAAGGCCACACAAGTGCAGTATGGGGCCATGGAAGGTCAGCATAAGGGTGGCCAGCACATCGTCTCTACCTCCTTGCCATCCTCACTTCTTCTCTCCAGGAGGCAGTTAATTTTGGGGTAATAAGGATAGGACCCCTAAAACAAACTTTTCCAAGCCTCTCATCTTACTTATTTTTCTGTCTAGAGCTCAGTACAGTGCCCACCACCATAAGTGTTTGATATTCCCGAATGAGCTCAGAAGGGTGGAAGCAGTTCCATGCAGGGAAAGCCAGTGTCTGGGGCATCTTCCAACCTAGGGGAACTATGAAGGGTCAGAGCTCAAGAAGTGGCCTCAGTCACACACAGGCTTCCTGGCCCTCTGGCCATAATGTAGAGCTGTGTGGCCTTTCCCTGCAGATTGAAGAAGCTGGCTGGAGCTACGTTGGAGGCTGGACTGGTCAAGGTGGTTCCAAACTTGGTACTAAGAGGTAAGTGGTATTGGGGGAAGGGCCCCTCCCAGTTACGCTTTCAAGTTGCTTTTGAATGTGAACATCAATCCATTCTGTCAGTTCCTACATCCACCGCTCTGCAAGCTCTAGTGTCTTCAGTGAGGACTGACAGGCCCAAGTGGGCATCATGCAGCAGATCCGACCACTTAGAAAGCCACTGTGTTCTCTAGAATAGCATGAGAGTGTGGGGGAGAATGACGCCGCGGGTCCAGACACTAAAGAAAGAAAACGCTTTCTCATTCAGGTTTATTTGGTTTGTTTTGGGGACAGGGTTTCTCTGTGTAGCCCTGGCCATCCTGGAACGCACTCTGTTGACTAGGCTGGCCTCAGACTCCATGCCTGGCTCACTTTCTAATTCTGAACTTTTCCCTCCTTCCATCCTGCTACCTTACCCTCATTTCCTTGCTCCCTGCCGCTGCTCAACTAGGACTCTACCCAAGAAGAACTTTGAACAGATCAGTGCCAACATAACTAAGTTTAACATCCAGGGCCTTGTCATCATTGGGGGCTTTGAGGTGAGTGGCCCACCGTTTCCTCTTCCTCCCTCCCACCTTCCCTTGTCTTCTCATGCCCGCCCCTGCTGTTCTCTCCTTAGGCCTACACAGGGGGCTTGGAGCTGATGGAGGGCAGGAAGCAGTTTGATGAGCTCTGCATCCCGTTTGTGGTCATTCCTGCCACCGTTTCCAATAATGTCCCTGGGTCGGACTTCAGCATTGGGGCTGACACAGCACTAAATACCATCTGCACGGTGAGCACCTGACCCCTCTTGTCCCACCTCCCATGTTAGGCTACCTAGATTGCTGTCCTGGTCCTAGAAAGTAAGTCCCTTTCTTTAATAGCCGTGTTTCAGAAATTCTTGTCCGGCCCAGGCATGTGTGCTGGTATTCATTCATCCTATCTCAAAATACACCATTGTTATCAAAGGCCTGTTTTGCTCAGTCCACAGAAGCCATTATTTACTATCCCTATTCTGAACAACATTAAAGATAGGAACAGCTTTCTTCCCAGGAGAGAAGTTTGCCAATGTAGTACCCTCTTTGAATACAGGACCTTATGAGAGGTCCAGGGATCTCACTGTCCTAGAAGGATATAGCTCTGGAGTTGAATTAATGAGAAAAGCTGAAGAAGAATAAGGATCAGACTTCTGACCGTATCTTTCCATGGCCCAATGTCTTTACAGACTTGTGACCGAATTAAACAGTCTGCAGCAGGCACCAAGCGCCGGGTGTTCATCATTGAGACTATGGGTGGCTACTGTGGCTATCTGGCCACCATGGCAGGACTAGCAGCCGGGGCAGATGCTGCCTACATTTTTGAGGAGCCCTTCACCATCCGAGATCTACAGGTAGACGGCCAACATAGCCTGCTGGGCTTCTCTCTCCTGTTCCAGTCTAGCTCCTGAGTGTCCCTACAGTAACTAAAGCTTTGCGGGTAGAATGGAGCTAGTGGGCCCAGACCCCGTGAAGACTGTGAAGGGCTCCTCACAGTCATTCTCCAGTTCAGTCTCATATACCTGACTACAGCTACTATTTTAGGAATGCATTTTGTCAGGTAGTATGTTGCTAAGCCCTTTGGTATAGCTTGTATTTTAATTTCCAACATCCATGCAAAGTTACTGCTTCCATATTATGGGTAAGAAAGATTTAGAGGGTTCAGAAACTTCAAAACTCTTAAGAGCTGGTAGTTTAAATACTTGAGGAATCTATTATATGTTCTCCCCAGATTTCTCTTGGTGCCATTCCAGTTCTCAGAGAAATATCTCTTCACCTCTGGGCAGGACTCATATTTCTCAGAGGGAGTCAAATGGGCATTGTTTTTCCAGTTTTGAGTTCAGTAAAGGAGAAGAAAGCCACAAAGTAGAGATGTAGCAGCAGGGTAAGGGCACTCCCAGCTCAGGATCCCAGCCAAAAATCCCTGCCAGAGCAGAAAGCTTAAGTCTTGTTTTCATGGCCCCTCAAAGCTCAAATGAGGGTATACATCCCACACCTGAATCACTGCTTTACATACAAGCAACCCATATCACAAGTGTGAAAACACACACTGTGAATAGTCAGTTCTCTGAGGGAAGCTGCTGGACAGAGAGGTGGGAAAGGGTAAGGCTGAAATGGACAATTGTGGAAGCTTCTCTAATGCTTCCTCTCAAAGATCTGCCTGTCTCAGTTTGGGTCTTTCTGAGTCTCACTAGCACTAAACTTCTAAAGGGACACAGACCCAGTTCAAGCCCAGGCTTATGAGCAACTCACTTCTACGACCACTCCCGTCTTGCAAATGCTTGATGTAGAAGAGGCACCGGGGTGTTTGTCCACCCTGAGCAATCCCAGCTAAGCTTAGGATTTCCTGTTTCTCTTTCAGGTGAATGTTGAACATCTGGTGCAAAAGATGAAAACCACGGTGAAGAGAGGCTTGGTATTAAGGTACATTAACAGCTTGTCCCAAATTAAGAAGAAACTAGTCAGGATGGCTCTGGTCCATGGCTGGAAATGTAGCTGGGACACCTGGGGAATCTGATATAGAAGCAGGTAGGAGTGGAGGAGCCTATCCCCTGAACCTCGGGAGGAGGAAAAACAGCCTAGGAAAGCAAAAGGCAGGGATGAGGGACAGGCTCACAGGCTTGTAAGGCAGGGATGAGGGATGGGCTCACAGGGATGAGGGACGGGCTCACAGGGATGAAGGATGGCTCACAGGGATGAGGGACGGGCTTCACAGGGATGAAGGACAGGCTCACAGTGATGAGGGACAGGCTCACAGGGATGAAGGACAGGCTCACAGGCTTTTGAGGTAGGGATGAAGGATGGCTCACAGGGATGAGGGATGGGCTCACAGGCTTCTGAGGCAGGGATGAGGGACAGGCTCACAGGCTTCTGAGGCAGGGATGAAGGATGGACTCACAGGCTTTTGAGGCAGGGATGAGGGATGGTTCACAGGCTTCTGGTTTCCCTGTCAGGAATGAGAAATGCAATGAGAACTATACCACTGACTTCATTTTCAACCTGTACTCGGAAGAGGGGAAGGGCATCTTCGACAGCAGGAAGAATGTGCTTGGCCACATGCAGCAGGTAGAGGAAACACCCTAGCCATGCTTTCACTAGTTACCCAGGCTTTCTCCAATCTGCTGGGGCCTCACTGTCACCGCGGAACAAGTTTGGGTCACAACATCAAAACAGCTTTCCCTTAGACACAACCTGCCTTAGTCACTGTTGCAGTGTTGTGAAGAGGCACTGTGACGAAGGCAGCGCTTATAAAACAAAGTGTTTAATTACTGGCTCACTTGTAGCTTCAGAGGCTTAGTCCATGATCACCATGGCAGGGAACATGGCTGTGCAGCCATGTGCAGCACAGTGACAGACTTCCTCCAACAAGATCTTCTAATCCTTTCTAATAGTGCCATCCCTGGTGATGGAACATTCAAATGCATGAGCCTATGGGGACCATTCTTAGTCAGACCAGCACATGGCCCTGGAGATGTGCTCTTGGCTTAGGGTACAGTTCCTCAACCTTTGCATCACCGCCACTGGGGGTGGTTAGTTCTTTGCATTCGGGTGGCTGCTCCATGCATTTCAGGAGCTCAGCATTCCAAACAGTCACACCTCCCCTTCACCCAGTTTTAACCAAACATCTCTGAACACAGCCAGATGTCCCCCGGGGGATCTCTAGTTGAGAACCAGCGATTGTGATGAGGAAAATGGGGTCCAGAGAGAAAAATATTTTCAGGGCCACTTACCAAATGTGAATTAGAGCTGAATCTGCCTAGGTAAGATGATTTTCCCACTACACCTTTGCCTTTCTTGAGCCTGATAAACGAGTATAGACAGTTGTTATTGTTGACTTCCATCTCCACTAATTGGGCTTCAGGGGAAAGCTCTCATTCATGGGTAGTACTACGGCCCAGCTGACCTGGCTGATGCCTCTTAAGCACCAATGTTTTTCTGTTCACAAAGAATTCCCGTTATCTCAGATTCATAGAAAAACTGACATAGTATTCTGAGGTCCTCCCTGGAGCAGCCTAGTTGGGTTACAGAGGACATTTCCATGTCAGTGATGATGGTGACTGCCAAGCTGCCATATTAAAAAGTAGACACTGAGGTTGAAATGGGATCTGGCAGTGGTAGAGGGAAGAGAGCTGTGTGGTTACCGAAGTCCTTTAACTGACTGCCTTGCACTTGATCAAGGGCCAGCTCACCTTGGTCCCTTACCTGTCTCAGAGTATACTTTCATGGTCAGGCTTCCATGGTCCTGAAAATCCAGGACCCATTCTTTCTTTATATTTAGATCTCTGAAATTTATTAGGATTCTTTCCTCTAATTTTTCTGATTTTCCCCCCCTCAGGGTGGAAGCCCAACTCCCTTTGACAGAAATTTTGCCACTAAGATGGGTGCTAAGGCTATGAATTGGATGTCTGGGAAGATCAAGGAGAGTTACCGTAATGGTATGTGGGGCGAGAGGGTGAGCCCCCTCTGCAGAGGTTCATCCCACAATTGAGAAACTAACTGACCCACCTTTATTCCAGGACGAATCTTTGCCAACACTCCGGACTCAGGTTGCGTCCTGGGGATGCGTAAGAGGGCCCTGGTCTTTCAGCCAGTGACTGAGCTGAGGGACCAGACAGACTTTGAGTAAGTTGTTGTTACATTCTAGAATGGCCCTCTCCATGCCTGTTGTCACTAATGCTTTTCTTTTTGTAACATGCCTTAACGTGGGTAGTCATGCCTTAAATCCAGCCTCTGCCTACCTTCTTCACATTAACCTTTGGTAGAAGTTCACCAGGGTACAATGATAACACCTCACCATTACTATGTTTCTCCATAGGCACCGAATCCCCAAAGAACAGTGGTGGCTGAAGCTGAGGCCAATCCTCAAAATCCTAGCCAAGTACGAGATTGATTTGGATACCTCTGACCACGCCCACCTGGAGCACATTTCTAGGAAGCGGTCTGGAGAAGCTGCTGTCTAGACCTTTTTGCAGTGAGGGGGAAAGATTACCTGTGATGGTCAGCTCATGCCCTGGTAGATCCAAGTCCATGATTTCTCAGTGTCCTCACCCTGGGCCCTTGTAAGTGTCCTCGTCCTCTGTCCCTGCAGCCAGGATTAGCTGTGGCCAGGAGCTGGGGAGGGGCAGTGAACCACTCTCCCTATAGCCCAGCTTCAGCTGTCACGTAGGCTGGACCGCTCTCATGCTATTGCTAGGTTTCAGCTACTCAAGAATTTTCCTAAAAGTAAGCTTTATTTATTTCTTTGTGATAACAAGGAGTCTTGGACCCCTTACCTTTTACCACAGTGATAAAGTATAACTACACTAATAAATGCCAGCTGCTCACTGTGCTTTGGGGTGCTCTTGTTGTTATCGTCACAAGGGGAGTGTAATGGTATCAGGCCTGTGTCCCTACCCACACGGAAGTCCTGCAAGAACAGCACATGCAAGTGTGCTGTGCGTTTCGGCTTGGAGTGTTTGGTTTGTTTTAGCATCTCTTGGTGTACACAGTGTACAGTCGAGCATCTCTTGGAATGCCCAGAATGCAGGGTACTGGTCCTCAGCCCTTCTATCATCTACAGCCACGATGGCGTGCCTGTCTCCGAGTAGGAAGTTGGTTTTTCCTAGCCATTCCACAATCTCTACTCAACTCAGCATTCTTTTCAACCCGTTCTTGGATGAAAGCCAGACTCTGACAGAGCTTCTGTGGGAAAGAAATGTACATTTTGGAAGCCAGGACAATAGAGACCTCAGATTCTGTATTGTCCAGGCCGCGTTGGTTGGAGAACAGTTTGGAAGGATGTCTGCTCTGACTCAGCTGAAGGTTTGTCTTCTGTTCTACAACAGACGCTGTGTCTTCATTGCTGAAGTGTCCACTGCAGCCTCAGGTTGGGACTCCAAACTGTACCTCACGTTGACAGGAGGGTGTCCTGTCTTTGAAGTTAGGATTAGCCTCCATGCGCCAGACTACGACTCGCCCATTCCTCCCAATCCACAAAGCTTTCTTCCTTGCTGCTGAAGCAGGAAGACAGTCACCGTATTGCAGCAGGTGTCTGGCTGTCTGCAGTACCTCTTACACCTCACAGCAGTTCTGAACAGGCTGCTGCCAAAGTCTGCAGTTAAGGCAGCTGAATGCCCCCTGGCATTCTTTAAAGGCCAGAGAAATTAACATTAAGCACCAAGTGCTGTTAGGCATTCTACATGCTAGCATTGAATCCCAAAAACAGCATTATGAGGGGCATGCTAACAACCCTCTTCAGAGAGGAGGACAGTGTCTTGGAGTGACCAATGTCTCTTAGGTTTTAGAGCCTAACAGAACTGGGAGTCAAACTGACCTTTAAAAAATTTCTTTTAGTCAGGTGTGGTAGCACATGCCTTTAATCCCAGCACTTGTGAGACAGAGGCAGGTGGATCTCTTTTGAGTTCCAGTTAGCATTTAACTTCCCTGCATGGCCTTTGATAAATTGTGAGGCTGAAAGCCTTTGCCTACAGTACTGGATCTCATTCCTGTATGCACTGTAGAATCCTCTAAGATCAACCCAGCCCTTCCTCAAGAAATCCCAAGCAGTACAGGGCTGAAATCTTGGCCTAGTGCTTTTAAAGATTCCTCAGAGATTTCATTTGTAACATACTTCTTTTAAAACTTTTATTTTATTAATGTGTTTGCCTACATGAGTTTAAGTGCACCACTTGCAAGTAGGAGCCTATAGAGATCAGATCCCTCTTGGGGTTACAGGTGGTTGTGAGCCACCATGTGGGTGCTGGGAGCGGAATCTCAATCTTCTACAGCTCAGTCATTGCTCTAGTCTCCTCTTCGTTTCTTTGGTGGTACTGGTCATTGAGCCTAGGGCCTTGGGGCATTCGGGTCATCTACTATTATCACTGAGCCATAAAAGCAGGACTTTCAAATCTGGGTAAGGGGATGAATGAGGGAAGTGGGCACTTTTTAAATACTGTGCCCTAGTTTTCCTGCTCACCCATGCCCAGAACCACTTACTGGGAGGAGATAGAAAGGCACAATGAAGGGCCAAGCAACTTCTTAGCAATGGGCAGAAGAGGAAGCAGAGAAAAGTAGAAACTGGAAGTTGCCAAATTTGCTTTTAGAATTATTTATTTATTCTTTTTTTCAAATGGGCAAATCCCAGCAACAGCGAAGGACAAAAGCAGGCATACTTTTTGAGTTAGCTGCGTGAGAAGGTCCTATTCATTCGGGTATAGTTTTCAGCCAGCTTTTTGAAAAGTGTTTTCCAAACTTGCATACAGATCACTTAAGGTCAAAATCAATTCCATCTGCTTTCAGAACACAAAAAGGAAGAACATTGTTCGCTGAAACAGGTCTTTTTCGGGTAGGTGGGCCAATTCCAAAGAAGCCCTTTTATATTCTGTTCCCATCTCCACTTCCCCTACCATTTTCTATAGCTCAATAAAAAGCAAACGTTCCAAGAGAATAGGAAAAAAAACAAAACAAAACAAACAAAAAACAACTCCAAACCCTTAGGGAATGAAGCTCCATGGAGCAGGCAGTGCTGCCCATCCTCCCTTGCTAGAGAAACACCTTCATCTAAGGTGCAGGAAGCGTGCTCAGCTCATTGGTGCAAAGGAGTTTTCATGGGAGAACAGCTAGAAGAATGGCCTGGCAGTTCTGGGGCTGCTGCGGATCCGCCTCTCCTCTCGAGGGAGCAGCAAGATAACCCCGCGAGATCACACTGCTGGAGGACTAGCCCTTCCGCACGACTATGGAGAAAGGCAAAGACGGTTATTTCTTATGGTGAGGAGAAAGGGCCAGTCCTGAATGCCCAATTCTGAGTCTACACCCCATTTGAAGTTCAAGCACTCATCCTTGGAACATAATTCTTGTTAATTGAAATTGTGATTTTTCTTAAACTTCAGATCAACTCAAAGCTTTTAGAGGGAACTCTTTCACAATGCTAAACCATGGCCCAAGGAAAACCATATACTCTGAGCACTTTATATCTTCCTAGGGAGGTTTTGTTACATTGTTGACTAGTGTCCTAAGGGGAAGACTTCTTTTGCAGGGTTGAATATAAAAAGGCAACTAAGCAATAAAACAGCAAACAGAAGTGAGGTAATTTTTTTTTTTTTGGGTTTGGTTTGGTTGGTATGGGAGGGGAGCTGTTACATACATTACTGTTGTGATGTGTTGCCTCAAAATCCACAAACCACGCAACAGGAACAAGCTCTTTTCTGTGTTCCACAAGAAGACAGTATTGAAAGAAAACCTCACCCTGAGTTGTCTGCATGGTGGCAGAAACGTCCCCTCCAGGCTACTGTAAAAGCAGCAGGTATTCCTTCAGAGACGCGGGCAGCGGAAGGCCCTTCACTGCATCAGGCAGGTACTGCAGACCCAGGCTCCGGCGGACAGCGTAGCGGGCCAGGGTTTTCAGAGTCCCTGGTGCTGAGCACAACATAGTCAGTTTCTCACACAGCTGCTGGTCTTTGGTCACTTCTCGTGGCATGGTACCATTTTTCCTTAATTCAAAGTGTCCAACAGCTCTGTGAAGGAGCTCAAAGCAGGAGTCTTCTTTCTCTGTCCCAAGTCCTCTAACCAGCAGACCCACCAGGCGGGAGATGGGCGTCTGGCCTTTTAAGTTGATGACTCTCACCTCAGCACCATAATCAAGAAGGATGCTGACACTCTCGAGATTTCCCTTCATGGCAGCCCAGCTGAGCGGCGTGTCGTTGTTGTAATCCAGGGCATTGACAGAGGCCCCACTCTCCAAGAGAGCCCGCACACACTCAGCATTGTTCTTAAACGCTGCCCAGTGAAGTGGGGTATCCCTGTTGCCATCCAGTGCATTGGGGTTTGCCCCATATTCCAACAGGACCTCCACACAAGCCTCATCTTTCTCCGCTGCATAGTGGAGCGCTGTTCGATTGTAGCCATCCAGGGCGTTGACCTACAGAAAGGAAGGATCTGTTTTACAATGGGCAGGTTACTGGGAAGAAGAGGCTGGCAAAGAGTCCTGCACTTATTTCCTCACTGCCTTTGCCATTCAGTGCTCTCAACAATAAGGTAACGTGCAATTTCCTGGAAGTCTTGGTGATCAAGATGGAATGATGGGAACACACAGGAATTGTCTGCAAATGGCCACCACTCACTAAGTGGCTGGCAGGACTCAGTGTTCGCTTCTCTACTCATTAGCTCCTCTACCACAGAGGAGGGAGTGAGGAGGGGAAGATGAAGTCCAGGTCTTCAATACTGCTCTGGGAGATTGTGATTATTTCACCCTGACACTTTCCATATCCTGTGATTAATGGGAACCAGAGAGAAAAATAATTAAGTCAAAACCCTATCCTTTAAGCTGTGGTGTTCTTTTTAACCCTATGGAGAACTTGGATGAACACATGTTGCAGGAGGAGCACACTCTTGTGGTGCTGAAATGGCAGTTGCCTCACTGACTCTATCATTAAGATCGTAACATACATACAATAAAGCCAAACCGAACCATTTGATGGAGTTAGCCGTTTTATTCTGTTAAGCCTCACTTTCACTTTGGTTACCAGTATTAATCACTCAGGGTATAACCAGTTTTTCACTTCAGGGACATTTACATTACAAATAGGTTTATAATCAAAAAATTATAGACTATCTAGTGCTAAGCAGAGAACCGTGTAGAGATGTTATGGTGGAATTTGGTTCTTTGGCTTACTGTCCAATGTGTGTGGGACTGACTGCACACTGGCTGAAGCCTGTCTGATTCAAGCCAGCAGCTCAGCAGATACCACCTGAAGACTGCTTGCTAACAAGGCTACTAATCTGTCATGTACGACTTAGCGACGGCCACAAGCTGGCAGTCCAACACTTTCAATCTTGTTACATTCCCTTTTTATAGATGGGGAAATGGAGACAGATGAAGGGCTTCAGGAATCTGTTCAAGATCACACAATTGGAAGCACTTGTGCTGGAAATGAAATCCATGCAATCTGGTTCCAGATTCGTTGGGAGATGGGTGGGCAGCTTTGGACAGTCTTGCTATGGGCCCCAGCTGCCTCCACTCACAGTTGGACTCACTCCTCCCAGGGCTGGGATCACACAGGACTATGTCCCATCAGGCCTGGCTCAGAACCCATCCCTTTAATAATTGCTCTTTACATTATGTTACTTCAGGCCAAAAACAAGAGTCTACTTTCAAAACTTAATCTTTGATTTTTCTCTTAAGGTACATTACAAAGAAGATAGACCAAGCTATCCTAAAAATAACTAGTGGGCAAAAGAGGGGCACAAGTGGCCGGATCCAAAGGACGGGACGGCCTCATGACAATAATCCGCAAAATCTCATGTCTATGCGTATCTCACAGGGCTTAGAATTAATCAGAGTGGAAAGCCTCTGTGCTTAGGGTAACTGGATAATCAGCAGAGGAGTCATCAGTGGAAATATGAACAACGCCCAGGAGGAGGGCAGGGAAGGAAAGAGAAATAAAACTCCTCCTGGGAGCCATGTTCAGCTTTCAGCTTATATGAAGCAGGGAGAAAGGCAAAGGGGTAAAATCCTTAGAGTCATTTCATGGATTCACGGTTACACCTTGTTTTGGGTAGCATATATGCCAACATCACCATGAGTTACAAAGTAAGCTGGAAGGCGCAAAGGGAAATTTAAGAGAATGCGAAGGTCAAGCTTTCCAGACTCGTAAGTATGGAAGTGCTGAGGCTGTCACTCACCTCCGCCCCCTTCTCCAGGAGCAACTCCACACAGTCAGCGTCCGACACCATGCAGGCACAGTGCAGGGGCTTCAGGGTGCCGTGCGTGCAGTTCACGTCTGCTCCCTGTGGGAAGGAATTCAGAAGACGCAGGTGTGACCTGATGGACAAAGGGCTCCTAAGCCTGAATACACTGTAAGTATAAGTACCTATTACTTCTAGGAATGAATTCCAGTACTCAAACCAAGGGAGTACTGAGAGGAAGAAAAGGAAGTCAGCTCCCCGGACCAGGGGCAGAGAGAAAGCTTGATGGTTAAGAGCACTGGTTCTTGCGAAGGACCCAGATTCAATTCCCAGCACCCACATGGAGGATCACCACTTCCCCAGGCCCCAGGCATTCCTGTGGTGCACATTTTCCCAGATTAAGCTATTAAGTTTCTCTACAACACTGCCTGCCAAAATGGCCACCCAGACACCCCTGAGGACATGACCTTAAAAAGCTGCAGGAAGCCAGTTGGTGGTGGTGCATGCCTTTAATCCCAGTACTAAAGAGGTAGAGGCAAAGTGGATCTCTGTGTGTTCAAGCCTAGCCCGGTCTACAGAGTAAGTTCCAGGACAGGCAAAGATATGAAGTGAGAAATCCTGTCTCAACCCCTCCACCTCCCAAACCAACCAACCAAACAAAAACAACAACAAAACCACTGCAGAAAAGCCAGACCAGTGACCACCCTCTGCAAGTCATGAGAAAATGAATCTCTCAGACTGAGGCCAGAACTATCAGGCTCTTTTTGCAGTTCAACAAATGACCATCACTAACTGTAAGGCCAGCTTAACGTTTGTTTATAAACTCTTCAAGCAGTCCAAGTCTCAGCGTTGCTCCCAGTCTGATGCGGAAGGTTCAAAGTATGACATTCACATCAAGGCCTGTGTGATGGCAGCCGAATCAGAACAGGACAAAGGCCTCCCTGGTTTGCTGAGAAGCAGCACTCGGCAGCTTTCCTCTGCAGGCGTGCAGCCCCGCAGCGGTTCTAGAGCCCTGGCTGACAGTTGTGTTAAACCAGAAGTGTGGAGTAACTGCATGGTTACACTTTCCAAAACATGACTCTGTACCTTCTCTTTAGAGGGGGAAGGGCACCAAAACATTTTAGGGTATGAGTCCTGTAACAGAACTTCTGACAGCAGTGCTCAGAGGTCAGAGAAAGGGTTTCCTTTCTTAAAAAAAATAAAATAAAAATCAGGCTGGTAGCTGTTGTAACTAAGCAGAGAAGTGAAATCTCTCCATGCAATCACAATAATCCAGGTTTGAAGGAAACCTCCAAGGATTTAAAAACTGACCCCCTTTGTCTCCTGCTACCCTTAGTAAGACATGTACGGAAGACTCTGGGCTGCATAGCTTTCACATGCGTGCATGCACCAGATTTTGCAAAACAAAACAAAAACCATGAGAGTAGTGTTATCTAGAATATATTTTATGAAGAAAAACAGGGACGTAAAGTGAAAGGGGAAAGCAGGTGAAGCCAAAGTTAGGGAATGTATCCTAATGATTAGACCGTAAACACTGACGAACACAGAGTATGTGTTAAATCAAGGTTGCACCATGAAGACCTACCAGGATTTAGCAGGGATCTCCCACCTCCCTCAAAGGTCTGCTGTCAGGACAGCCTACTCACCCCTCGAATGAGGTCCTCCACGTTGTCATGTGGGAAGGAGCGGATGGCAGCGATTGTTCGGATCAGGCGTTCTGAGAGGGAATATTTGCTCTGAATGGTCTGCATAATATACCACATGCTGGAACTCATCAAGGCTCAGAGGATGTTCACATGCTCCAAACTGCCTGAAACAAACAAGTGTTATGCATACACAATACCACTGAGTACACTGCTCGGTAGGGTTAAGCATTTTCTGAGGGCTTCCCAATCTAAAAACAGACTTCAAGGAGATCAGTGATTAACCAGTGGTACCTTCTGTAATAGCAAGGCACTAGATTATAGCAGCAGTATAAGTAAACCCGGATACTCTGGGCCTACGTTCTGCTCTCTGATGTGATGAGACCAAGATCTCCTAAGAAGTCTGGTTCTAAGATCCTCCTGGAGTGCCACATGGTCCACAAGGCTAGCAAGAGGGAAGAGTTCTTGAAGGCTGAAGACGGCCCGACACACTCCTTTCCTCCTCAGTATCCCCTTCCGGTTCCTTATGTATTTGCCTTACAATACACTTGTGTACATATCACTGTTTCTCTGGCTTCTACTCCTCTGCTCAGTAAGGCCAACCATCACATCACACGCAATGTAGAAATTTAACAAATGTTGGTTGTTTGACAGAGTATGAAGATGCTTGGTACCTGTGGGGCAAACCTATCTTGATGATAAGTCACCCGCAGATATTTTCAGATATTTGTCAGAGAAAAAACAAGAAATAAGGTAACTTCTAAATTAAGGAAGAAAGTAAGCGTATAACCACTCTGAAATCAACACAAAATTTTTAAAAGTTCATACCAATAAAATATGCTTTCAGGTATAGGAAATAAGCAATTTAAAATAAAAACATTTCAATAATTGGCTAGTCAACATGCCTGAGAAGTAGAGTTGTACAAATGTGTTGAAACCACTTTATGAAAATAATTCAACATACTTAGAGTCAACTATTGAGAGGTTCAAAAATTTAGAGTTAATTATTGGGACTGGGGCAAAGTCACCAGAGCACAGTTCTTTCAGAGCAAGGGTCCAGCAGTCCCCCACCCAGATTAACCTTGGGATGTGACTAGGGTCACATAGCCCCTAAGGAAGCCTATGGAATGTGTTAACTCCCTCCCCCTTGCTACAACCTAACCTGCACGTAACAAGGCAGGTATGCTCAGGGAGCCAAACCTGATCATTTGCAGTTTTGGCGCCTGAAAACAAACCAATCATTTTAAGGTCAACTCCCCTAGGGACCCTTTCAACCAATCCTATAGTGCCAAGACTTACACTTTCCTACTTTCATTTTCGCCCCCTTAAAAACCCTGTTCCCCCAGAGCTGGGGGTTGCTCGCCTTTTTGTTCTTGCAAAAGGTAGCCACCCAGCTCAAGTTTGTAATAAAGGCCCTCATGTGTCGGACTCAAAGCCTGTTGGTCATTTGGGGATTCGCCATCTGGGTATTTCACTATGATAAAAAGTTTTAACTACATAAGATGTAGTTAAGTGACACATCTTAAAATGACAGCTAACCAGGTAATGTTTTATTTTGAAAAAAGGCACCGATCAAAAACTCCCTTCATGTGTTTGTTTAGGAGTCTGCGAAATAGGAGGGTTTTAAAGCAGTGTCTGGCACATGATGGTCCTCAACAGATACTTGTTAACCCAGTACTGGACTTGGCCTCACACTCACCAAACTTCTGGGTGTGGAAAGATGCCGTCAATGTGTGACCCAGAAGCAAAAGCTTTTACTTCGGAACCTATTACTTTTTTTTGTAATTAATATGCAACTACTAAGGGCACAAATCTGAAAAACAGTTTTGGTAATTTTGTAATACATATTTGCTTTTGTGATGGGGTATCCCTTTAGCACTAGATAATACAGTATAAATTCTACTAGTTTTTGGTGTTTTTTGTTTGTTTGTTTTTACGAATCAGTAGCCATTTATATCTGTCTCAAAGGTATACATGGCTGAGGGTAAGTCTTGGTAGAATTTGACAAATCCTTTTTTCAGTTACTAGCACTCAAAAGAAAATAACACATTCTCATCAGACCATCAGAGACAAAGATCTGTATCTTACACTTTGTAGCAAAGGAAAGAAAAGGTACAAAGGTATATTTGAGTTTGGATTCCAACAACAGTGTGGACAAAATCCAGGTTGTCTAAAGGGGAAGGACTGGGCTGACGTGGTTCTATTAAGCTTCTGGTACATGGTTAAGGAGATGAAACTAAACCCTGTACTCATTTTACGGGTATTCCTCGATTCCAAGCTAAGAACGCCAAACTATCCTGAAGCTCCAGGTGAAACTGACTTTGAAACTGTGTGTCTACTTCCCCGCCCCACGGCCCCACGGGGCAGCAACCCTGAAGTTTGAGCTTCAGCTGGGGCTCCTCCCCCCTCCCCCATGTTGTTGTCTTTGCCAGTGGAATGTAGAGAAAACACCATCTCCTCCCCCCCTTTGTCTTTTTTAAAGCAATGCAGAAGACACTCAACAGGCCCAACAGCTTCTGCTCTGGGCAGGCCTGAGCCTCGCCCCCGCGGACGCCCTCGGCCTGGCCCCCAACCCCACCATATGGGCTACGGGAGGCTCGCGGCCGCCGGGCTTGGCTGAGCCGAGGGGCGGGGGCGAGGGCACGAAATGCCAGGACTGCTGAGTCCCTTGCGGCCGGGACTCTCTGGAGCTCGCAGCAATTCGGGCGAGTCCGGGAGCCTCAGCCTGCACCCCCGCGGGCGCGGACACTGGCCAGGCCCCGCCCCCACCACCCGCAGAGACCCGGGCAGGCGGCTAAGGGGCGTTAACTGGCTGCGGAGCTCCGGGCCGGGCGACCTGGCCTCACACCGTCCCGCACCCACGGCCGGTCGCACTCACCGAGCCGCCGGGCAGACCGGTCCGGGAAGCCGCTGTCAAGGCGTGACCCGGAAGCAGAAGCGGCCTGAGGCAGGCCCAGGTTTACAGCGAAAGGCCGCCGAGTTGCACGGCGCCTGCGCGCCGGCCAATGTGAGGAAGCGGAGTGCGCCTGCGCAGACTCTCAAAGCCAGTGCACTTCAGCTTTCCTAGGGAGTCGGTTGCCTTCTCCTGTCCCTGCCTCTAAGGCGTGGGTGTGGGCGCAGTCGCTAGCTCGCCCCCAGCCTTGCCCTGGCGTCCTGGTCTACTGGTGGAAAGGAAACCCACGACTCCCGGCTTTCAAGCCTATTCTGTAAGGCTGTGTCGGTATGGACCGGGCCAATGTGCCACTGTCCCACCAGTCCGCCTCCCTGTGTCTGCATCCGAAAACGGAGTCCTCATCCCCACAGTAGTCTCTGTTTAGCACCATCCATTGCCATGTGGAGTGCAAGCTTCACATAAGTGAAACAGCGAGTGCCTGGTGCCCGCCTCTCTAATCTTGATCTGATGGATGAAGCCCAGTTTATTTCAACTGCTCATCTCTCTTGAGAATTCACTCACTGCACAACAAAAGCTCGTTTCCACCTCTACACTGCAGAGAGGATAGGGCCAAAGGATCCATCAAGACAAAGTACTAGAGCCTGGAGGGTGGCATCCACCGCTCTCTGTGTGAGCCCTGATAGCATTGCACCACACAGCACAGGAGAGAGTGCAAGCCTAGGGTATTGGCTTTGAGGCTGATTTATTACTTCACTCTGTTTCTCTGAGTGCTAACTTTCTCGAATGTTGGCCGTAATGATACTTAAATATCCTATTTCTAGAAATTTTGATTTTACTAAGCTTCAAAGCAAAAAAGTTTTGCTTCCAAAGCGCTGTCTTCCATTGCCCAAATTCGAACAGCTGTATAGCTATCCTGATGCTTCTGTACCTCAAAACAGAACCTGTGTCTGTTCCATTTTTGCTTCTTCTGGGGTCTCCTTTTTAAAGAAAGATGAGAACAACGATTCTCAATTTTAAATTTTAATATTACTTATGTTATAAAACATTCAAACATACAGAAAGACTTGAAAGAATAGCAGCACGAATCTTTTATAATCATCACCTATTTGTAAAACATTGCCATTTCATCACATTTAAGATCTAATTTTGTTTTTGTTGTTCTTTTTTTCAAGATACGGGTAGTTGTTGCTTTTCTTCTTTTTTGTTTTGGACAAACTACTAAAAATGTTTATATTCCCTGCTGCATTGGGGAATTTTTTTTTCCTGACAAGACAATTAATATAAATGTACGAATGACTGCATCTTGTTAGTAAGTGATAAAATAGACTACCTGTGCAGGTTATTTTGAAGTGTCTTGGAGACATTCTTATCAGCTCAGCTCTTATGGGGACAGGGATGAAGTGTGGCTCCTTTCGATTAAGGGGTTGGAAGACAAACGGGACCATCGTTGACTGTGGTTAAGGACAATCATGGCAACAGAATTTTTGCATCTAAAGTCTGTGTTGAAGCACAGTTCTCCTCCAAAATAAAGCCGAGAGTTACATTAAGGGGACCTGGGAAGAGCTTCAGAGAGAAAAATTTCTGCTGTCCAGTCTGTCCTCCCACCCAAATATTCCTTTCCCCTCAAGCAAACAAGGTTCTTTGGCACCAGAGAGTTTGGAATGTGTTCACTGTTATTGTAAAGAAGTAAATTCACATTTTGGCCTGTTAGTGAATGAGAGCTGCAGCTACAAAGTAGGAACTCGTCAGTATTTCCTTGAGCCCAAAGGTGGACCACATAAAAAGACCAACAACACAGAGTTGCCTACCGCGTGAAGGGCAGTCTGGAGGCATGGAGGTATCAGATGGGCTGACATTAGAGACAGACAACAGAAATGCATTTAGTTACGAGGGCCCCAGTGATGGAACCTCCAAAGAACAGATAAAGGTCTCCTTTAGGGGGGGGAAATCAGTTTACCATCTATCAGGTACAGTGTTGACCTTCCAAAGAGCAGCTCTCTGGACTGGACTCGGGCACCCTGCTTCCTCCCACTTGTACGCAAGCAGATGCAACAGCAGCCGGCGAATGGGGATGGGAGGTAGTGTGGGATGAGAGTTGTGAGTCTAGGAGAAAGCTAACGGCTGGTAGCCACCAGCCATGGACCCTACAGGGGGAAAGGAGACAGCAGTCTTGGAGTGATTAATACCCTAGAATGAAGATTTGAGAATCCGACTAACATTTTAGACTGGAAACATTCTAATTATGAAATCTAGACTGTCCTTTTTGTTTTAAATTTCAAAGGACTGTTCTGTAAGAGATTGTCAGTTTCAGAGAATGAGCCAAAAAGTAAAGGTCTGCCTAATTTTCCATTCAGGAACCAAGGAAGAAAACCTAACCCCAGCTCCTAGGTAAAACATTTTAAAAGATGCTAGAAGCCAAAAGAACAAAGTTGCATTTTGATCACACCCCATGGCTTATGCATTCCACATACGAATTTCATCTCTATGTTCTCACTATACGTAGATTTTTTTTTTCTGTCCTTAGTAGTTTGAATAGAAGCAATTCATGAGTTGTTTTTGTTTTTTTCATGCTGTGTTTCCCATAAGACTTTTAGGTCATTTTTCCCTATGTTAATTCCAACTCTGCCCTCAAGAAGGGCCCAGTAAATGGCGTTAATTGGCAGACAGTCTCACTAGTGTTTCTATTTTCAGAGCTGGGCATAAACTTGAGCTGGAAACTTGATGACGCTGTTATGGTTGTACAATGCTGCTGGCAGCAGTCAACATGGATTAGTGTCTAGATCGGGCAGAGGCCACTGGAGTGAACCAGCTTACAGGTCTCATGTCTTGCCTTTTAAGCCGTGTGCGTGATTCCTTTCGGGACTGAAGCTGTCTATCTTCTCTTATCAGCTTCAAGTATTTTTGTGGTTTTAAGATCCTTTGGAGCGACAGGAAACCAGAGGAGAGGAATTCTGCCTTCTAAGCCTCTAAGTGGTAACAGAGCGCCTTTCACAACAGCTTTCTGGGCTCTGGCCAAACTCATAAAATATGTTCTTGCCTCAGACCTCCTTCCTCAGGGACACACATCTAATGTTGATGGCAGTTTTCTCCACGTCCTTCCTAGAGGAAGGTGACTAAAGCATGAGAAGGGACAATTCTCAAGTGCTCTTATCAGGAAAAGAACAAAAGCCAAAGGAATAGGAGATACTCTGAAACATGGGGAGAGAAGGGTGGGTCAAAATTAACAGGACAGAGTGAAAGATTAGGGCCCACTCACTATCTAGCTGGTTGGGAAAAAAAAAATCTTCCCTTCTAACACAATTGTATATTTTACCTTTCTCTGAACTTATTTAATGTTTAGGGTTGTCACTTAATGTATTTTTGGGGGGCAGGGCAGGGTTTCTCTGTGTAGCTCCAGTTGTCCTGGAACTTGTTTTGTAGACCAGACTGGCCTTAAACTCACAGAGATCCACCTGCCTCTGCCTCCCGAGTGCTAATGTAGTTCTTCACATTTAGAGATAATATAACACCACATAAGCACAGTAGGAATCAACATCCTAATTCTGAGCAAGTTGCATTCCATATCTCAGCCTCAGTTTACTGGTCCATACAATGAGCCCAGAGAACACCTAGTCCAGGGGTGAAGTTCACAAAACCTAGGCCATGTTTGTGAAGACCAGTTTTACATGCCACATAAAGCATTTTGGGCTGGTACCTATGCCGTCTTCATATTAGCTTGTGTTTGTTTAGAGGGATTGCCAAGTGCTTTGTCCCTTTGGCCCTATTAAGGACAAGACAGATTTCCCATGTCCATTCATTCTGTGTAGCAAAGTCCCCGCACATAACAGGTGTGCTGGCTAGTTTTTATGTCAACGTGATGTAAACTAGAATCATCTGAGAGGAGAAAGATTCAGCTGAGAAAATGGTCAGGCTGTGGGCCAGCCCGAAGGGCATACAATTAACTAATGATTGATGTGTGGTGCCAGCTCTAGGCTGGTAGTTCTGGGTTCTAGAAGAAAGCAAACCCCTAACTAGGGTCTCTTTCCACTGAATGAAAACTCCTGTGCTAGGACTGTGTTCATCTGAGCTGCTGGCCAAAGGGACTCCAAGGCTTTTGGTTAAACTGATGGCAACTCCGCATTGCTGAAGTCAGCATCTCCATAACTCACCAAACACCTAAAAGCCAAGCTGCTGCCTATCTAGAGCCCTCACCCCTGTGGACTGGCGCTCATGGTATTGGAAGGTATTCTGCATGCTACCAAAGGAGAAAGGTAAACTTCGACCCAGCTACAAACCCTTTGATCCACAATGGTTTCTAGCATGCGAGACATGCAGGTACAATGAAAGTTGTGAGAGTAGCCAGCCAATATCTGATTGGACTTAAGGGATTTGATTGGATTCCATGAGATGGAACCTCTGCCCTACACCGCCCAGATGGCCAGGAACCCAAGACAAGATACTCCACAGACCTAGAGAAAAACCAAATATATTGTTTTGCTGAAGGAACATTCTGCCATACATGGGTCAGCGTCTCCCTTGGCCATCATCAGAGACTTTCTCCTGCAGTGGATGGGAACAAATATAGACACAACTGGACAATGTGCAGAGTGAGGGACCTTGGAACACTCAGTCCTAAATGGGATGTCTCCCCTAAATCCCTTCCCCCAGGGCTCAAGAAATGGTGGGAAAGAAGGCAGAAAGATTGTGAGGACCAACGGGGATGGGGTGGGGGGAGGAGAAGGGGGGTGTAAAAAGACACCAAAAGGAAACAAGGCCTTCTTGGCACAACAGGACTGATGCGGCTTTGATCACAGAGAGCATGGGCAGAGGCTGCACAGGTCTAAGCCAGATAGGGTCCTAGTGTTGGGAAGGGGAAGCAGACAAAACTCCCATCCTTAACCTAGAAGCTATCCCCATTGGTAACTGCTCGGAAATGATAAACTAGTTTTCTGCAACAGATTCTCTCATTGGTATACAAAATAACACGGAAGGGCAAGCCTCGCCCAGCAACAGATGGCCAGCACAAAACAAGTTCAATGGATTTTTTTTCCTCACACAATGCTTTGTCTAGCCTTTTACTTTTCTTTTTAACCTTACAGATCTTTTGCTTATAGAGTATGGTTTCCAACTTTGTTTTTATGGGTTTCCTGTGTGTTTGAATGTATGTGTCAGCATCTGTGTGTGTTTCTTATGCTTTTTCTTTAGCTCTTTTTTTCTGTTTGTTTTGTTCTATTTAGGTTTGCTTGTTTTTAAAGCATATTCTATTTATTTGTTGTTATTATTTATTATTACATATTTCTGTTTGTTTTCTCAGAGACAGAAGGGGTGTGGATTGGGTGGGTGGAAAGAATCAGGGAGGAGTTGAGGGGGGGAAACTGTAATCAAAATGTAGTGTACGAAAAAATTTATTTTCAAGAAAAGTTTAAAACAAGTGCTTACCATATGGTCACAAGGAGAGAAAGAGAAAAAGTAAAGCAGGACGAGCTAGCCATGAAGTACAGGAAGCCAGTGAACAGCACTTCTCCATGGCCTCTGCATGAGCTCCTGCCTCTGGGTTCCTGTCTGGTTTGAGCTCCTGCCTTGGCTTCCCTCACTGGACTGTGACTCAGGATATGTAAGCCAAACTAACCTTTCCCAAGTTGCTTTTGGCTATGATGTTCTCCACAGCAATAGCAGCCATAGCTAAGACAGTGGCTATATGTCAACACAAGGTAACGTGAACGGCTGAAAAGTGATCTTCTCAGACATTCTCCTCTGAGAAAGAAAGAGGCTCAGGATGAGCTCAGAGAAAAACCGAAAAGGAGATTGGGGCTCTCGAATAAAGAGAAAGTTCAGAGGCTTAGCACTCTGAGTCTCCCCAAAGGGCAGAGCACTGTCAGAGCACAGCTCCCAGGATGCCTCAGGATTGGAGAGGGTATCTGGCAGAAACCGCCTGAGGCATCTCAACATCCAAATGCTTCCCCCTGCTTTGCTTTCCTTTTCATTTTCTCCAGGGCTCAGGCTAATTAATGAATCATTTTTTAAAAATGAAAATTGCTTTACATGTACATTTTCTTATTTTTTTGTTGTTGTTGTTCTATAGAATACCAATATTTTTCACTTAGCTCTTCACAGAGAAAGAATGCTTGAGGGATTTTGAAAAAAAAAATCAGAGAAGAAACACAATTAACATTATTGATAATACTGAAATAGCATATACACGATATCTTTTTCCAAAAACATAAACACTGTATTTTAATTATCTGGCAAACAAACACTGGAATGGACGAACTCTTTAAGGAAAGGTTTTTTGTTTCTTTTCCTTTTTCTTCTTGTTTTTTTATATCCTACAGGAGGGAAACAAGAGATTTGAAATATCCACTTGCTGATCCCAGTGAATGGTTTAGAACAGTGGTTCTTAGCCTTCCTAATGCTTCCACCCTTAAATACAGTGCCTCATGTTATGGTGCCCCCCCCAACAGAAAGATTATTTTTGTTGCTACTTCATAGCTGTAGTTTTGCTATTGTCATAAATTGCAGTCTGTGTTTTCTCATGATCCTGGGAGGCCACTGTGAGGTTGCGACCCACAGTTTGAGAACCACTGGTCTAGACTAAAGAAGTGACCAGATTGTCTGAAGCAGTTCCAGGGACCTGAGAAGTAAATTAGGTTCCAGCTGAGAATCTTCTGCCAGGCTGCAGCCAGTAGGAATAAGTCTCCCCCTGGAGGACAACGGAAGCATTTGTTCTATCAGGCTGCTTTCCCCAAAGTTCAGAAATTAGTACACGTCCTGACTCACTGATGATTTGTTGTTGTTGTTGTTGTTGTTGTTGTTATTTTTTGATAGATTCATTCCTTTATTCTCTCATCCTTTCAATAGGCATTTATTCAATGCTATTACCATGACTGTTAACCGTGAGAGCTGCTGAAGATACTGCCAAGAACAAGATAAACATGACCCCTGACTCCAGGGAGATTACACTTCCAGGTGAGAAAGAAATATTAGGAAATCATTTCAATACCTCCACACTCACAACAGTGATGCACACCATAAAGAAAAGGTGCAATGAGCTAAATGTACATGCCTTTCCCAAACACACCTGCTACAGTCTTAGCCCCTAGGGGATGAGCCCTCTGGGAAGCAACTGCTCACGAATGTGCCTAATGCCCTTATAAGAGAGCCCGGACAGAACTTTTCTCCTTCTGTCAGGTGAGACTAAAGTAAGAGAATAATAATCCAGGAGAAAGCTCTCAGCACACACGAATCATCATCTTGAGATACTGAACTTCAAATGCCAGTGACAGTGATGAATACGCTTTTGTTACTTATAAATGACCCAAACAGGCCAAACCAAGCTCCCGCCAGCAGGACCAGGGTGGCTAATAGTCTAGGTGACCTATGCACTGCTGTGTGGCCAGAGACACCCCCAAGCTCTCACAACCAGGATGGAAGGTAACTGATATTGCAGATGACCTCTGTGCTATCTGCATGACTGAGATCAGACCCTCCCCTAGGCCCTTAAGATGACACAGATCTCAAGGAGGAAGTGACATGTACTCTGAGAAGAATTTCTGTGTGATTATTCCTCCTTGTGCACAGGGGACTGCACACCAGGAAACCTTTTTTTCCCAAATTGACCTGTGTTTAAATATGCTTACAATAAACTGCCTGGTATCAGTCTCCAGAGGTTTGAGCCAACACTGCTGTCCAAGCCTTGGTGAACTGGATTTTCTTCTTGTCAGAGAACCCCACATTTCTTTGGAGTGAGGTATTCTAAGAACAAAATAAGTTACAAAAATCTCTTAAGCTGCATTCTGTTACTTTGTTCCTGGCACTAAGACTAGTATTGTGAAACCTGATTAGAATTTTACAGAAGAAAACAGGTAAATTTAACATGAGCTTAATACCATAGTACAATCAAATAAATGCAAGAGTCTAATATTTATACTGAATCTTCAAGTTGCCAGAGTCCTGAAGATGTCATTTTATTTATCTATCTAGTTATTTATTTATTTGTTTTGTTCTGTTTTGTTTTTCAAGACAAGGTTTCTCTGTATAGCTTTGGCTTTCCAGGACTCACTTTGTAGACCAGGCTGGCCTCAAACTCATAGAGCTCTGCCTGCTTCTGCTTCCCTGAGTGCTGGAGATGCCATTTTAAAAGTAATAAAATTTTAACATTTTATTGGAAGAATTGAGGGTCAATTACAGGTCATGTTAGACTCCTGAGGTGAGGAGATCCTCTGTTGCTCAGGATAGACGCCAGACCTCAATAGCCCACAAAAACAGAGCTTGATGTAAACAGCAAGAGGTTTAATTAGTAGCCGGCATGCCGGGCTCCGCACATAGCTCCCACACAAGGGGGTGACGCGGAGCCCCCAGCAATGGAATCACAGAGTTTATAAAGGCAAAAACCACAAAACAGGAGAGGGTCTAGGGGTAAGGGACTTTCCTAACGGGGGCAGTCTGTGATTGGCTGTGCCCAGGTGTGGTGACTAGGGGACGGTTAGAGATTGTATCCATAGCTACAGAAGGGCATCTCTTAGAAATGTTTTGTATCAGATCTGGATTTGGTAATGATTAAAGCTCATAAGTCTTAGTTCCCATGGTTAGGGCCAAGTTAAAATTTTCCATCCTTACAGTCACAGAAAACAAAATAAGAAGCTGGGTAGTGGTGGCACATTCTGGGAAGCAGACGCAGGAAGATCTCTGAGTTCGAGGCCAGCCTGGTCTTCAGAGTGAGTTCTAGGACAGCCAGGGCTACACAGAGAAACTCTTTGTCTAAACAAACAAACAAACAAACAACCCCACCATCACCAACAACAAAAAACAGATCAACAAACAAACAAAACCAGAGAACCTAAAGACAGAATGATTAAAAATTAAGGAATTAGAACAAAAGTGACCTTTGCATGTAAGAATTAGTTTAATATACATGTAACTAAAGTTTCAAAACAATCATGGGTGGGAAATATTTAAAGAAATAGTAACTAAAAATTCCCCAAATTTGAAGTGTAGTTCAATGTAGGTAGAATAAGAATAATTATGTCAAAGCACATCATAATCATATAAAAAACAAGGTAAAGGAAAAATTATAAGCAGCCAGATAAGGACAGCTTACAATGCCCAGAGCAGCCACGGACCAGCTGGGGCTCAGGGGTCAAATCTCTGCTGTCTCTAACTTCTGTTAATGAGGCTTTATTGAGACACAACCACACTCATCCCTTGACGTACTTGCTGTGACACGATGGCCAGGCTGAGTAGTTGCCGCAAAGACCACATGGCTTGCAAAGCCTAAAGGATATACTATGGGGACCTTGTGCAGAAAAGCTTGTCCCTCTTGATACAGAAGAAAGAAAACAATGTGGCATATTTCCTGCACAATTAAAGGGGAGCAAAAGAAAAGGCCAGCCCAGAAGGTTTTTGTTTTGTTTTGTTTCTTCTAGCAAACAATATCTTTCTTCTTGTTTATTTTCTTATTTTGTTTTGAGACGGGGTTTCTCTGTGTAGTCTTGGCTGCCCTTGAACTCGCTCCATAGACCAGGCTGGCCTCAAATCAGAGATCTGACTGTCTTGGCCTCTGGAGTGCGGGGAGTAAAGGCATGTGCCATCATTGCCCCTCACAAATGAGCTTTCAAATGAAGGTGAGATACTGTGAGCCAAAAAGAGACCAGTTCTTTAGGCAGGAGAAAAATTGTAGCATGTAGAAATTTGAATATAAAGGGAGAAAGGTGGTACGTTTCAATGAACTATAAAAATATTTTTCTTACTTTTTCATCTTTTGAAAAGATAATAACTATTTAAAATAGAAATAAGTTGGGTGTGGTGGTACACACCTATAATCCCAGAGGCAGGTGGATCTCTGTGAGTTTCAGGACAGCCTGGTGTATATAATGAGTTCTAGAACAGCCAGGGCCACATAGTGAGCCTTATAGTGTGAAAGAAAAATAGAAAAAAAAACACTTGGGATATGAGATGCGTGGATATGAGATGCATATGCTAACAAAGCCTCCGAGGCTATGAGAGCATTGAGAGCACACTGTCCGTGATTCTTACACAGTGAGGAAGTGAAACAAGGCACAGGTTTAGTTGTGAACAACACTGCTGTTCCACCCAGTGTGCTAGCCACTCGCCAGATGTGGCCACTTAGCTAAGGGTTGGAATTATAAAAGTGATTTGCAAACTCATGCCCACTTAACACGTCCAGTTAAAGAGCAAACAGTGCCAGTGACTAACATGAATGGAACCAGACTAGAATGTTCCACTCCTGGTCTCCCTGAAGCACAGTTGCACTGAATGTCTTCCTAATGGCTGGCTGTCAATCATCTGACCTGTGAATTTTCTGTGCTGGAGGTCATATCTGGCTGCTTATTATTCAGAGCGAGACTAATTCAAGACAAAGAAAACCAAATGCTTAGTTTCTTAATCATATTTCAGTTACCAAATAGCTACATGTGGCCAGTGGCCACCCACAGTGGACAATGCAAAAAAGTTCATCATCACAGGAAATTGTGGGAAAGGACATCTCAAGAAGAACAACGACAAACAGAAAAGAAAGGAAGAGGTACTAAGCCAGTGGCGGAGAGAGAGAGGAATCATTTTCAAATTCACTCAATCTAAACACAGGAATGAGAGTGAGTAAGAGCCGAAAAAGAAAGGACAGATGGAATAGATAGAAAACTAATAGCAATATGACTGGAGTTTATTATCTTATCCATAATTGAAACGAATTCCATGATCTATACATTGTAATTAGAGTGTAGAGATGGTCAGGGTAGATAAAAGAAGCAAGCACAAAATACATGTAGGAAACTAGCCTTTTAAATTTCTATTATTTTTTCATTTAATTTACTTACTTATTTTGGAGACAGTGCTCCTCTATGTAGCTCTAGGTGGTCTGGAACTCACAGAGTTCCATCTGCCTCTCCCTTTCTTTCTTTCCTTCTTCCTTTCTTTTCTTGTTTTTAATTTTTTTTGTTTTTTATTTTATTTTTTTTGACAGGGTTTCTCTGTGTAGCCTTGGCTGTCCTGGACTTGCTTTGTAGACCAAGCTCTCCTTGAACTCACAGAGATCTGCCTGCCTCTGCCTCCCTGAGTGCTGGGATTACAGACATGTGCCACCACACCTAGCTTGCCTCTTCTTTCTGAGTGCTGGAATTAACCACAAAACTCACTTTAAACCTAAAAGAACAGATATGACATATGGAAGAAGAAGAAAGAAGTACCATGAAAACAAGAAATATTAAAAAGAACTGAAACAGCCTTATTAATAGCAGATAATAGATGCCAGAGCAATGGCTACCATCAGTATTGTTTTTCTTTTAAATCTGTAATTCTATTTTTAAAACTTAGCTGTATTGATTTTATCTTATGTATTTAAGTGTTTTGCCTACGTGTGTGTACGTGTGCGCCGTATGTGCGACCAGATCCTCCTGAACTACAGTTTCCAGCCCTTGTTTCTTAATGATAAAGAGACTGATTTAGCAAAAGTCCTGAATTGTTAAGTATCTATAAAAAGAACTTTGAAATGTAGGGGGGAAAATCCAAAGGAACTTGTCAAGTAAACTAATCCACAAAAAACATTTTCAATCCAATTATTATGTTAATATTAAGTACAAATAAGCTAATCTTGAAAATGACAAGGAATAGCAAAATGCCTAAAGAAAAAAAATAAGAGGAAACATGTCTATATAAGTCATCTACCAGGACATTCTGAAAAGTTAAAGACAGAGAGGTTGACCCGAAAGCTGGTTCAGTTGTATTAATATTGGTCAACATTTGGCTTTAAAGCAGAAAGTATTACTACTGACCAGAAGAACTACCTAATCATAAAAACATTCCATTCATCAGAAAACATGACAATTAAAATTTTTTGATTGAGGGACCAGAGAGATACCTCAGCAGCTGCTCTTTCAGAGGACCCAGGTTTGATTCCCAGCACCCACATGGCAGCTCACAGCTAACCTAACTCTAAGTCCAGGGGATCTGATGCCCTCTTCTGAGCCCTGAGCACACCAAACCACACACATGGTGCACACACATGAAGGAAAAACATCCATACACATAAAACCAGATAAGTAAAAATGACTTAAATTAAATATTAATCATATGCACATCACTCCAGAACATACAAGGCCAAGCTCACAAAATTCATGGAGTAAGATAATAACAACTCTTTCTTTTCATAGAAGTAAAGCCACTTGGGACATAGTGTACATTTTTGCTAAAACTAGCCTAAATAGACATATCTACAGAGCATGTTGAATTTTGTTTGGTTGTTTTTGTTGTATGCACATGAGTCACAAGCCACAACTTACTTTTATTCAGATATTAACAAATTTTAAAAGACTAAAATTACATAAGTGATATTCTTCAGTTGCAATGGAATTAAGCTATTCATCAGTAACAAAAAAGACAAACAAAATTCTTATGATTGAAAATTAAGAAACATTCACTTACTCAAATATTTAATGTGTACAGTCACTATGCTACAACTATTGCTCCGAGAAACTGGAATTCCATAGAAAGCAGATCAGTAACTAAAAGTCTGACCATATGAAGTGTTGGAGAGAATGAAAAAAGCTAGATATAGAGAGTCATAAAAATAGTTTAAAAATAATGAAGTCCTTAAAAAAGAGAGTTAAGTAAAATTAAAAGGAATAAGGCAAATGACGCAAAACGCAATGACAGAGGGCGTTCAGTTACCATATACTTTTACTATGCTTATCATCATAAAATAATCATATTTTCAGTAATGATTGTGGTTTCATATATCCTTTTAGGAGCGATCATAAGAAAATATACTTGGAGGAGAAAAAGATTGAAAAATTAAATGCTAGGATGGAGGCCACTGAACAGAGATTAGAGAATTCTTTAAATCAGAATAATGGGACTTTAAAGCCTACACCGCCACCTCGTGACGAGATGGGAGAATGGCAGCTCATTAAGATGCCTGGTAAAGGATAAAGAGGCTTCAGCTATGAATCAGACTAGATACTATATTTATATTGTCAAGAATCAGTTACTAGATGAAGGCCTATATACTGAATTAAAAATACAGATTCTGTACAATGTTACCTTAGATAAATGTCATGCAGTAACTTATGTGTTTCATGTTGCAGAGTTTAGAAAAATGAAAAAATGTGCACCATATAATAGATTCATATTCAGAATTCCAATGGGTTTTTGCCTTGAATTCTGAAAAGGATGATTCTGAGGTTGCACATTTATTAGAGGTGATGATTATCTTGGAAATGCCTTTACAGATTAAAGCTGATGATACTTCAACACTTGTATTCAGTAAAAGACAACAATATTTTAGACATTATGTTATAGAAAATATTACAGATATACCTTAAACTCCTACAGAACAAACAATCGTAGAGAGATCTAATAGGAATTTAAAGGAAATGTGCATAGAATAAAAGGGGGTTATGGGATATCCCATAAATAAATTAAATAATGTTTTATTGACTTAATAAAAAATGCCAATGATGTAAATAGCACAGCTTCTAAAAAAAATGCTGGATTTTAGATGGGGCTGCTGAGTTAGATCAACCTATGGATGTCTTAACTTCAGAATGGAACGCAGGAAATTTGTTACACTGGAGGAGAGGCTTTGTGTTTATTTCAAGAGGAGAAGAAAAACTGAATTCCATCCAAATTAATAAAAATCAGATTTGGCCAGGGGGGACAATCTGAAGACCTTGGCTGCAGATAGGAAGAAAAAAATCAAGACCACCAACACAGGTAACAACATAAATTGCTGATACTTCCACATCTCTGAATATCTGAGCAGGTTTGTCAATTGCTTAGCTGATAAATCCTGTTGGCTACAGAGTCCCCAGAACTTATCATGCCATTCTTTCATATGGCATAGATGAAAAATTGTATCACAGCTTGGTTATATTGTCCAGACTGGGCTTATAAAGAAAGACAGATGCCTTTTGGTCCCTCAAAGAGCAGAGAATCATTTTCAGCTAAATTGTGCACACTGCACATTCCATTCGTATACTAATACAACAATGTATGTTACCTGTGACACTTTATTTGCTTAAAGAACTAGAAGACCATATACTAATGAAGTTGGAGTGGCCCTGACAGAATTTATCTGGAAGGATGCTGAGACACTGAGACATGTTTGTTCCAGCATTCTGCTTGATCCAATCATAGACTGCCTCAGTAGCTGTTTTCTCAATAAACCTGCATCCAAAACAACTTAAAATGGATAACTAGATTGCTCAGCATCACAGACCATTCTAGTCAGGACTTCAAATAATCTAGTCAGGACTTCAAATAAGCCTGCATTTTCACAGCACACAGAGACTGGACAACAAATGATACAGTCAGTTGTGAAGATTTGGCCATTATCCCAATTTTCTTAGCTCCCCCTACCCCTGCCCAAAGAACTATCACTTCCAAAACAGCAGCAAACAATTTTAAGAAAATGACATCCCATTTCCCCACATGGGGTGAAAGGTTTTTGGTTGTTCTGTGGGTGATAGATGCTTGTCATTAAAAAGGGGTTGGTTATAAGTTGTTAAATGGTCTTGGTCAAGGAAGAACCAAAGCTTAGACTCAGGGATTTCTCTCTTTTGTTTTCTTTACCCTGTCCTTCTTTCTCTCTTATCTAATGTTAAGGGAAGAAGATGGAGAAGGGGAGAAAAGAAAAAAAGGGGAGATATAAGGATATATAGATATATGAATAATAGGAATAAAGGGTAGACTATTGAATTTACTATTACACTACAGAGCTACTACTAGCCAGAAATCTTATATTGGTATGGACTTTTTCATAGTGATACAAAATTAAGGTTCTATTTGGTTACAGTGGTATAGAGCTTTGTATATTGATAGAAAATCAAGGTTGTTTTTATTACAACATACTGTATATATGTTTAAATTCTTGTATATGGTATTGTACTTATGCAACTCATTTAAAGACGAAATGTGAAGTTATAGTCCTTGAAAGCTACTATTACAAACTGTTTAGGATAATTAAAAAATGCAAGTTAGTAGTCAGACAATCAAACTCATGGGCATGTTAGATACTAGTATAGTTAATTACAAAAATATCTTCCTAGGTTGAACAAATAGTAATAACGGCGAACAAGGAATTTTTGCCTATTAAGATCTACAGTGGCTGGATGGCTAGATAGATAGATAGATAGTCTCCAAAAACCTCGGCGAGCCACAGATTATGGCATTTAAGATACTTTATTTTTTTTTTGAAAAGGCTTTTTTAATAGTGCAAAATGTCAGTTCCTGGCAGCACCCCCATTCTACACTTCAAAGATGATGGACATCAAAGAACCTCCATATGGAGTTTGCTTCAAAAGTGGCAAGCTAGCTACTGGGCGAAAACTGCCCTTGCTTCAGCTGCAGACAGCATGCCTGTCTAAGCTGTGGACACGCAGGACAAGAAAGAAGTCGATTACTCATCTTTGCCAAGACAAGCTGGCAGTCCTTCACACTTTCTGCTTCTCAAAAAAGTATGTTATGTCCTGGGCCAGAAGGCTAAAGATGATGCTCCAACGTTGCAGAGAAAACTTGGATGACTGTTTAAGCAACCAGCTATTTCTGTCATTTCTGTAATTTTTGAAGCTGCTTGCGCTGCACTTCCTGCAAACTCAGGTAATATTTGTTCCTTCTCGAGTCTCTGATGGGGTTGAAAACTAGGAAGGTAGAGTCTCACAATTAACCTTAAGTTGTTTAAAATTTAAGAAAATGTTTTAAAACATTTTAGGACAAGTAGCTTTTTTTAGGTTGATAAGTACAAACTATGATAGAAATGATTTAAGTACAAAACTCTAGGGTGGGAGGGAAAGAAGGAGGGGGGCTACGCCTGGGATGCAAAGTACCTAACCTTTGATTGATATAAAAAATAAATAAATTAAAAAAGTACAAAACTCTAAAGTCATCAAGATAGAATAGACAGTAGAATACTTTCTTCAAAGTTGCCAAATCCAAATGGACTGGACATTGTGAACATAATTCTTTTGTGATAGTTTTTATAATTATTTCATAATTGTTTTTATTGTTTATAGTTTATTGTAATAAGAGAAAGAGCCATTTATTGGACTAAAAGGAGGGAAATGTAGCATCTTTTGTATATTGTATGGAAGCATCAGCTGTCAATAAAAAGATGATGGCCTATTAGCTGAGGCAGGAAATTGTAGGTGGGAGTTCCAGCAGAGAGAGATGAACTCTGGGACAGAGAGAGGTGAGGGATTCACCTCGGACTCCAAGGAAGAAGGACATATGAAACTGAGGAGAGGTACTCAGCCATGTGACACACATAGAATACAATAAAAGGGTAACGTAAAGTATGAGTTAGTCAGGGAATGAGCCAAAGCTTATGGCCTAGGCATTTATTTATAAATAATGAAGTCTCAGAGTCATTATTTTGGGAACCAGGGCATGAGAGGAAAACCTGTGGTTACAGAAGTGTAAGCCAAATAAAGTCTTCCCTCCTTAATGCAGTAACTGAGGTGATTCAATGCAGTAACAATAAGCCTAACTAAGACAGTACACTATGAGAAAATTTACCCTATTGGTTGATTGTAAGATGACCTGCTACAGTAGATCTGAAGTCTGTGATTCAGTAAATCCTCCCAGGTATAAAGCTTAGAGAAATCTGTGTTATAAACATGAGCAGCCATGTATTCATAGTAGGACTGTCAGTGACAGCCTGAATTGAACAGCAGGAGGACCCCCTGATAGCACCAGAATGCCACAGTAGAATGCACAAGGCTTTGGCTCTACACAGAGAACTACAGGCAACTAAGGAATGCAGGGAGTGGGGGAAAGAGTCTCCCTTACCCCTCAACTCCCTGCCCCAGAAAGAACATACCAGTTGGTTATCAACACCAAATGGTCAGCCCTGAAAACATGCATATGAGTAACATTATACAGGTTGAGTAGGTTGTACTTACATATTTAGGAACAACACACCCACACACTCACTCAACAATGAAAGAAAATAGAGGTCCCAAACTTGAGGCTTTGGAGAGAGGAAAGGGAAGGGGGGAAAGGATGTAATTATAGTCTCAGAAACACAAGAAATAATTTAAAACACAATATGGCATATTCATAATACAAAAGAATGATGAGATGAATAAACCTTGGGACCCAGTGACACCAGTGATATTTTCCCCCTTGGCATTTATTACATATACAATGTTCTGCCTACATGTATGGCTACAACCTGGAAGAGGGCACCAAATCTCATCATAGATGGTTATAAGCCACCATGTGGTTGCTGGGAATTGAACTCAGGACCTCTGGAAGAGCAGACAGTGCTCTTAACCTCTGAGCCATCTCTCCAGTCCCTGACACTGGTGATTTTTTTTTTTTACAGGTATGCTGTGCAAAAGAAGCAAGATTTAAAATCTACCATGATTCCATTCCTATAAAATTGAAAAAAAAAGGCAGAAAGTAGTGTAGAGGCTGCAGGGAAGTCTTCAGAATTGGTTAAGAGTATGGAGAGGCTCAATGTATTTTCTAGAAGACTTTTATTAGTGAAAGGGGAGGAACGTAGCGGCAGGCTAGGACTGTGGTATTGTTTGTGGGCCTTGGTAAGAGAGACGTGTGGGAGAACCTTTGAGTCTGCAGCCATCTCCCTATTCTGGAGAACATACAATAGCTTCAGGACTGGGTTTGTGGTTACCCAGCAGGCAGTCAGGGTGTGGTTAGAGCTGAGCTCAGAGGTAAGAAAGTGCTTAAAGGTTTCGTTCCTAACAGAACTGGCCACAAAACTGTCTTCTGGCTTTAAATGCCCCGGGAGAGAGCTAAGGCTCTTCCTTTCATCCCTGCATCACTCCTGTCAAGTTCTTTAAAGTCTTGCCTAACATCTGGCTGTGGTGGAATGCATCTTTATTCTCAGCACTCAGCAGGCAGATACCTGTGAGTTCAAGGACAGCCTGGTCTACATAGTGACTTCTAGGATAGTCAGTGCTATGTAAAGAAAGTCTGTCTCAATACAAACAAACAATTTCTACCTAACAGGTTGAATCTTGCCAGAGGAATAGGGAAGAAAGCTACCTTGCTTAGGAGTTCAAAATTCACTGAGTTTTTCTGTCTTGCATCTCTATTGATGATTTCCTGTCTTCCTTATCTTAGGCTTAAATTAGGTCTCAAATGGCATTATCTCCATGCTCCATCTCCATTTCTTGGAACCTTTCTCCACAACTTTTTTCTATGAAAGAGAATGTCCCCAAACTAATAAAAGTCACAAGTGTGAAAGGGAGAGGCATTATGTCCCTTGTTGAAATTTAAACATCAGAAATTTCAGTGTGAAGTATGTGAAATTGTGAACAATTTGTTTTGCTTTGTTTACCACACTGGAAGTGTCATGGCTAATAGCCTGCCCTGCTGAGCAGAGCCATTAGTGACTCTGGTAAAGGGAAAGGGGAGTCGATTTTAATAATACAAGCAATTGGAGGTTGGTGTGCAATAATGGTGATGGATGGATGAATCCTTGGGATGCCTCTCTGAGGAGAATCTGGTCCCAGTTTAATTCACTCAGTCCAGACAGTCACCAGCAAATTTCATTTAAGGTTTGCTTCTGCTTCTTGGAGACCTGGACAGGTCTGTGGAAAGCAAGAGGCTTTATTGAGATTGGCCACCGTGGGCTATTTCAAGACTCACCTCAGTCCCAAGAAAGTTGCTTTTCTGATCCACATTTGATGTTTGATTAGATTCAGTTTTGCAGCCCCGAGGAGACAGAGCTTTTTATATCCTCTGTTATCTATTGGGTCATTTTGGTGAGTTCTTGTTTGGTTTGAATTTTAGAACAGACAGGAAGAGATATGCGCAAGGGACACAAAGAGCTCCAATTTATTACAGTCTTTTGACTGTGTACACCGCTGGACCCCGGTAGGATGGCACCATGTATATAGTTTGCTCCTGCTGCCAAGCCTGATGACCTGAGGTTAAAGGAGAGAACCAGCTCCTGCAAATTGTCTTTTGACCTCCAACAGGTACTTTTGAACTTGTGTGGAACCCCATAAACAAACAAGCGAACAAACAGATAAATAAAGAACAAGATATCACACCGTTAGGCCAGTGGCGCACATTTATAATCCCAGCAGCTAGGAGTCCGAGGCAAGAAGATCAAAAGTTCAAGGTCATCCTGGGCTACACAGTGAGCTCTGTTTAAAAAGAAAGAATCTGCTCAGGAACACAAATATGTCCTTAGAATATGAGGAATGTAAGGGGAAGGTTTTGGTGCACATACCATGTTATACAGGCAATTCCTTTCCAATTGGACTCAAACTGTGAGAAGTAATTTGTCAAGAAAAGTTGTCCCTGATGAACTAGAAATTACTCTTCTCTGTGATGATCCTAAGAAAATTGCCTGCCCCCGGCCAGAAAATTCCCTCTCAGTGATACTGGTCGATCACACAGCCAATCTTCCACCCAGACAACCAGGAACCATTATCCTAGCAAAGCAAAGGTTCCACTTCCACAAATCATCAACCCCAAATATTACCCAGACATCCCAACAGTCTTTGTTTCCTTCGGGAACTTCACCAGCCAACTCTCCATCAAACCACATTCTCCCAGCGGCACCTTCCAAGTTCCCACAGAACAGCTCACCAAGCTCTATGCACTCAATAACTTTTCCAGCCCAGAGTTCTAGATGCTTACAACCCTCTCCAAAACAGCCTGGTCAGAAATCCTACTCCTGGTAGCAATTCCCTTCCTAGTTTCCTTTCCTATTGCTGTGATAAAATATTGACCAAAGCCAACCTGAGGATGGGTTACAGTCTATTGTTGCAGGAAGCCAAGGCAGGAACTCAAGATAGGAACTTGGAGGCAGAACTGAGCCAGGTACTCTGGCACAATGCCACTTAACAGACTTGCTTCCATGTTCACCTTCAGCAACCTTTCTTATGCAACCCTGAATCAGCTGCCAATGGTGACAACAACTGGGCTAGGCCTTCCTCCATCACTTAGCAATTACGAAAGTATCTCAGAGATGAGTCCACAGGCCAGTCTAGGGGCAACCATTCCTCAATTGATTTTCTGTCCTTCCAGGTGTCCTTAATTTGCGTCAAGCTGACAGAAAAAACAAAACCCAACAGGTACATGTCTCATACTGAGATAGTTGTATTTGGGGATTATTGCCTGGGGATTTTAGATTAACCTGTAGCAGCTAGACTTTCACTTGACCTTGATTTACTGTACTTTTCCAGAAGCATCTTTGTCAGATTTATTGTGCATGAGTAGACCAGCTAAAAAAGATGGAAATAGGTAACCAAGACCAGAGAGAGGAAAACAGCAGGGTGTAATCAGAATTGGAATTTTCATAAGAATGTAATAACTAGGACTGGACACAGATAGTGGGGACTTTACAGCGTGAGGTCTCCTCTCTACAAGCTCATCAGGGGAGATAAAAGCACGGCAGCTACAGTGATACCAAGAGGCTAAGGTAGGAAGCAGACGACCACAGGGCCCCCACGCCGCCCTACTCCAATAAGCAGCTCATCTGAATAGTTTAGTAACATGGCTAGGATACAAGGCCTGGCATCCCAAGGGCTCAGCCTTACAGCCCAAACAGCCAACAAAGGCTTCATTCCCTATATACGCCACCCTTTATTTCCTGAGGCTAGACCTATCTATCTTCCTGTCTCTAATTTTGATGTAGAACTTATGAAATTATGTCTTTTAAAAAACCAAACACAACTAATGTTTCCTCCCAGTATTTTTCAAGTCCCTTTCTCCAAGTTCCCACCTACCCTCTCAAACATCTGACCTGGAACTGGACAGGATGAGCCACACTCCTGGACCTCTGCACCTGCTTCCCATGATCATTGGTGCTTCTCCAGAAACTTCCCCTCCTTCTTGGCCCAGACCCCTTGTGCCCTGTGTGTGCTGCATAGTCAGAGCCTCTGGTCAACATGGTATTCTGATGCCGAAAGCCTTGACATACACATACCCTCAACAATGGTGGCCCAGAGCCTTGTGTGATGGCACAACCCAGCTCCTACTGTGTGGGGAGCCTATCTGGCAGTAAAGGGGAGGATGTATAACACTGGGGACAGGACCCCTGTTCAGAGGTTGAAGGCAGGAAGCACACCTGAAGAGAACCAGGAGGTGATGCGCCAGAGAAGAGGTGGGAAGTGATGAAGCCATGGTGCGGGACATGTAGGTCTTCTCTTGCTCTAGTAAGGTTCTTGTGGGAGGGGTGAAAAGCAGGACAGAGAACCTTTGCATTCTGAGTAAGCTCAACTGTATCTCCCCTCTGCGTCTACTTTTTCTGTAGTTCAAAAAACAAAACAGCAGACATCTGCACACGATCATACACATGTCACAGTGAGCCTGTAGGAGTCAAATGATCACTTATGGATCACTGCTTTCCTCCTTCCACCACGTGGACATCTTTCTGAATGTGCTTAGGGATACCAAGGAAAAACGTTCTGTTGTTTCATGAACCAAACAGTTAGGGTTCGTGTAGAGTTTACTAACCATGCACAGTGCAGACGGCAGAGGCAAGAGCAGTAATGAAAGAAGGCTTGCTGCAAATTTGTTGAAGGAGCAAACAAATAAGATTGATCCTTAGTTTTAGAAAACACGATATTGCATGGTGCATGTGTTAATTTGTTCACATATTTGTTTTGGGAAATCAAAATTCTCACATCTGCCCGATATAGGTTATTTATTTAAGCATTCTGACCCTGGGTACTTTAAGATATTTTAATTTGCTTTTGTTTTAATGGCAGCTGGAGCGGCATGAATGAAACGTTTTTTTGGTGCCACAAAAATTTCCCTGGCTAGACACTCCGTCACCAGGACACAGAACTGGGGAAACTCAAGAACACACTTGCTTTTACTGGTAGTGATACCCACCTAATTTTTTTTCCCCATCTTTTACGTGACACTTAATTTTCTTCTTCTTTCGAGATTCCTGTAAATTTGGGGGTTGTGATCACTTGGCTTTCTCATTTACCAAAGGGATATTGGCTTGCTGCAGCCTGAAAGATCACTGCCTCCCCAATCTATGTAATCTCTAAATAGAACCAATTTTTCTTCTTCCTCTTCCTCTCCTGATCTACTCTCTAAGAAGGGGAAAGGGTTTTCACAAAGGAGAGGGGCACTTGGTGGACATCTAAGCAGGGACACTAGGGGCAATGGCCCTACAGCCGTTAGTAATTCACTCATTTGTTGGCGGCACAGTGTTAACTCAGATTTAGAAACATTACAGTCCGGTACCCCAACACATCAAGAAAATGGCTCAGCGGAGGTCTCTGAATCATTAAGGGCTGAAACGAAACTGTGTTCAGGTCTTTCGAAGTGTGTGGGCTGGAGAATCCTGGGGAAGGGAATGGGTCTTGGTGGATCTTATTTAAGTATCCCTTCCACAAATACATTAAGCATCTGCTTGCTGCGTCTCGGACGCTATTTTAAGCGCTGGGGATTCCGTGATGGAGGGCGCAGGGGAGGGAGATCTGTTGTTGTGGAGTTTTCATTCTCAAAATTTAAGTACTTAGCTTAACCACGCTCATGAGCTCACAGCAACCTGGGTAGAAACATTTGGGTCCTCTAAGGGACAGACTCTCCTCACCCCGAGCTCTCCTGAGGGAGGGAAAACCGGTTTATGCAGCAGAAAGAGGGGAGAGGCAGAAATCTCTCGTGCCTTCCGCCTTCCTCTGCACCGCCAGCTCGCCCGGGATTATTAACAGTCGCCTCGTTGCCCCGTCCTGCAGGCCGCCGGAGGGAGGAAGGAAGTGGCTCTCCGCGCCATCCTCCAAGGAAGGAATGCGGAGAGCGGAGGAGAAGCCCTCCTGGCAGACGGCGTCTCCTCTCCGGGTCTCTCCGGGTGGGGGTAGGGGTGGGGGCAGGGGGCGTGCAGCGAACTGCTCCCTCACGCTGTCCTATTAAACATTGCAGCCACACGCTCTTTGCAGCTTCTCGGAGGCCACTGCAGCGTCCCTGCCCCGCCCGTTAGCCCAGACAACAGAGCCCCACTGCAGCCTCGGAACCCTGTTCCCTTTCTTCTTCACTTCCTTGTTGCCATGGAGACTCACGTCATTTACGTGCCGTGCGTCGCCTTGGAAACAGGGGAGCATCCGTGGCGCTGCCGGGAGACCCGCCCCTGCCGCTCCAGCCGCACTCGCGGGCGCTGCTGGTGGATGGCCGGGGGGAGCCCCGCGACCCACTCGCTGCGGGCCGTCGCCGTCTCGACCCCGATCCGTCTGCGAGCGCCTCTGTGACCCGGGGAGCCTGCGGGCACTCTCTGCCGGTGGCTGCAGGGAGGGCGGCGGGGACATAGGCACCATCCGGGAGGCGAGCTGGCAGGGCGCTTTCGCCCCTGAGCAAGCCCGAGGACGCTGGCCCCGGGACCCTCGACGGGTCTTCGCCCGTCGGCTCTCCTCAGCCCTTCTTGATCCTGCCCGCGCCCTCTGCGTGGGGCCACTCTCTTCACGTCGGCTCCCCGCCCCTCTAGGGAGCCTAGGTGTCCCTGGGCTCCACCCCGTCCCTCCCGGGACCTCTCCCCCTCCACCACCTTCCCCCACCCTGGAGGCCGGGCTGGACACGACCCAGAGCTGCCACCGCCCTCTTCTGCCACTCAATGGAGGACAGTCTGCTGGAGATCATGACCAAGGACGGCGGCGACATGCCGGCGCCTCTGGAGGTGTCCACGGTGCCAGCCGTGGGGGACGTGATCTCTGGGGAGTATAATGGTGGCATGAAGGAACTAATGGAGCACCTGAAGGCCCAGCTGCAGGCCCTGTTTGAGGACGTGAGGGCCATGAGAGGGGCACTGGACGAGCAGGCCTCGCACATCCAGGTTCTGTCGGACGACGTGAGCGCCAACCAGCGGGCCATAGTCTCCATGTGCCAGATTATGACCACCGCGCCCCGCCAGGGAGGTCTGGGCGTGGCCGCCGGCAAGGGGAGCTCCCCGAGTGCTCCCCACGAGCCGGAGGCACCTTCGTCTGGGATCGGGGACGGCGGCTTTCTGGGTCGCGATCCCAATGAGGAGGACGAGGACGAAGAGGAGGAGAAAGAGATGCCCAGCCCCGCCACACCCACCAGCCGCTGCGAGCGCGCTGAGAGCCCCTGCGCAGACCTCCTTGGGGAGGATGGGCCACTTGTGGAGCCCCTCGACCTGCCTGACATTACCCTGCTGCAGCTGGAGGGCGAGGCCTCTCTGTGAGGGAGACCCCGCTGGGGCACCAGCGGCCCGGGCTGGCTTTGGGTTTCCAAGTGCTTAACGTGATGGGACTGAACAGTGCGGTGCTGTGTTCTTCACTCCAAACGTGATACTTGTAGGTCAGGGAGAGAGACTCCCTCAAAGAAGGATCTGTAGGGTGAAGGACTTTGGAAGCCTCGCGAATTCCACCCAACCATGCATCATAACAAACTGCAGAAAGGTGAGGTTCCCCGACAGAAAGTGCCCATCTCTGGGCTCCCATCCATCCCCTTACCTTGCCCTTTTCCCTCTTCCCAGGAAACAGGAGGACCATTGAATTATGTAAATAAAATTCTGCCTTTTCTATTCTGAGAAAGGACTCACCTAGGACTTTGACAAATAATCTCTATTTACCTAGAAATTAAGGGATTGGGGTATTCTGTTCTGGCAACAGGAAATTTACCCTTTTGCTGAAATCCCAAGATAATACAGTACTCTGCGGAAGCCTCACTCCCTCACAGATCTCTGCGGCTGCTGATTTACGGTAAAGGAAGCTTGAGGGAACTGCAGCCCTAAGGAATCTGGGTGCATGGGGTGCCAAGGGGCCCCTGGGCTGGGAGGAGCTGGCTATGAATGTGCATGAAGACACAATAGCTCAAGCTCTGGCGTTTCGCATGCAGATTGGACCCTGCCCTGTCGCTGACTTCATCTAGGACTGTTTTTCCAATCACCTGGGCCTGGAGGACTAGGCACCCAGTTCACAGGCTGAGACTTGGGGCTGCTCAGCACAGCCCAGATTTAGGGGACTTTGAGGAACTCTTGGGGGGAGGGGTGGGGAGGGCTGCAGCCAAAAAACAAAAAACCTAAACCGTCTCTTCCTGCTACACCAGCTTAACCTCAGCTCCTTTTTCTGTCGATTTGTCACTGCCCTCAGCTTTTTGGTGTCACCTCCATAACGTCTTGTGTTACCTGTGTCCACTGTGTAATAGTGTGTGAGCCCTCAGGGGCTTGCGGCCCTAGTATTAGGTTCAAGGGGCTTCGGCTGTGAGCCCCAGGCTCTCATGGCGCACTCGCGTCCCTTTTCCCCTTTGCCCCACTCCTCAACCAGGGCATGGAGCATGTGGCTGTCCTGAGGTTCCTTAACCAATGGTGGTGACTTTGTGTGCCCTTCCCGCTCCTTTCTGTACCCTTTCTCTGCTTTCCTTGGTGTCAACCTTAATAAAAAAAAAAAAGGCGTCATCTTCCCCTCTTGCTGATTGGTATTAAGGGGATTTAAGGGAGGGGCTTCTGGGCCAGCTGTGTGGATCAGGTCTTAGTAGGAAATTTAGAGACCATGCCTCTCCCCCTCTCTCCCTGCTTCCAGTCCCAAAGAGTTAACTGACCTTGTCCTGATTGGGACAATCATTGCCAACTCTGCTTGCTCTCCCTTCTTCTCTCCCTGGACCTTGACCTAAAGCGGACCGAGGAAACGCAGAGGTCTGCATGGCAACACCCAGCTAACAAGAGTTTTTGGTAGCCAGCACTCCACTTGTTTTCAGTGAAGCACGCCCCCCTCATCAACCCTGCCACAGGGGTTTCCGAAGAGCCCTGGTACAGCCTGTTTTAGGGACTGTTCTGGAGGGCTTGCCCAGGGATTGTGGAGCAGAGTGACACATCCCTGAGGGAACCACTATAACTGCCTCAGGCCTCGAGTGGAAGATGCCAGCAAGGTGTTCCCCGGAGAGTGGACACTTACATCATCTCCAGGCAGCTCCTTTGGGTGAGGGAGAGTTCCTGAGGATGCCCCAGAACAAAGGTTGAAAGCAACTAGGCTAGGTTGCTCTCTCTCTCTCTCTGTGTGTGTGTATGTGTGCAGCATGTAAAACTGCTGTTACAGAGAGAGCTAAAGGCACAGATGTGGGATTGAGTCTTTAGCCCCAACACTGAATTGCCAGCCTGAGACTTGGTTTTCAGAATGCATATGATAGGAATAAAAACTTGGGAAGAAAAATGTTATGACTCCTAGGATGCCTCGGGTAAATGTTAGTTTCTTTATAGTTCACCTGCGGATGTAGGGCAGTGAAGAACTCCTCCAGGAAAGCAAAACCACGCAGGGATGGTCCTAGAGACTCATTTATTTATGCGTATGTGTGCACATGTGTGTTTGGTGCCCACGGAGGCCAGAAGACAGTGTCATTCCCAGGAGCTGGGCTTCGGGCAGGTGTGAGCTGATTGGCTTGGGTGCCAGGAAACACCTGAGGCCCCTGGAAGAGCAGGAAGCGCCCAACCGCTAAGGCAGCTTTCCAGCCCTTATCTTCCAGGTCAGTGTTGTACTGGCCCCTCCCCCTTCCTTTCTTTAGCCCTTTCTTTTTCCCCTCCCCTCTGCCTTCCCTATTTTTTCTTTTCTTTTCTTTTCTTTTCTTTCTTTCTTTCTTTCTTTTTTTTTTTTTTTGAGACAGGGTCTCACCAGGCAGCCCTGGATGGCATGGAATTCACTATAAAGAACAGGCTGGTCCTCAGACTCACAGACACCTGCTTCTGTCTCTTGGGCAAACTCTCCTTTAATATAATCTCTTCTTATATGAAGAACTCTTACCCTTGAGGCCAGAATTAAGGGAAAGGGCATAGTTAGCTCTTCAAGATCGCAGAGGCCTTTTTATTTTAAGCAAAAGTAGGTATGAGCCAAAAAGACTAGAGGACTAGCCCTGTATTCAGAAAATGCCAGAGGAAGCCTTGAGATATTACAGTTCCTGGGCAATGTGTGCCGTGGCCCTCAGGAGAGCAGCAATAATACATGGCTGAGGACTGAGACAGAGGTTTCTGCTACAGTTTCTACATTCAGCATCTACTACCATGTCAATGACAGTTATTGAGCTCCAATTTTATCTCCCAATAACTCAATGAGGTAGAAACTGCTTTTACATAACAGCTCAGAAACAAATGTAAAACTTCAAGGTCACAGAGTGGATTTTTGAAAAAAGCCAGGACCTAATCCTGAAATGATTTAAAAGAGCCTTAGTTAGAAATCATCTTTCTAATTGCTCTATTATATGGACCTTCAAAGAGCCCAAGAGAACCCTGAAAAAGAAATCAAGCTCATTTAGTCAGTTTTCATCTTCTCAGTTTGAAAAGATTGCAGTTCAGGGGTTGGTTCATGACCTTTGTCAGCACTGAGTGGGTGAGAATCTCCTGAGAGTGTGCGGCAGATGGCTGTCCGGACCAGCTGAGGGGGGCGTTCCTGACAGTTCCTGTCAGCTCCTTCCTTAGGTGAGCTCTCTTTCTGCTCCCTCTAGCTCAGAGGCTCAATTGTGTGACCTAAATCCCTAAGGCAGTGCAGCCCGTTTAGACTCCATAGAAAATTCTGGCTCAGTTCTTTAGCCGTCAACTCCAGTTTTTTTTTCTGATGCATGCTACCCTCCTTGTGGCCTCAGCTGCTAAGTTATTCTCTGCAAGTCCAGATAGATAAAAATCTTCCTACAAAAAGCAGTTCTTCTGCCTTTTTTTTTTTTTAATTCTACACTGGCATCTCAGAGAGATTCTGCACAGGTTGCCTCCCCTTTCCCCTGTTTTTACCTTCTCTATTTCCCACTGGCCTCTGAGGTTTCTTCTTCAGACTGCTGGTAAATGAGTTTCAGCTGGAGTTTCTCACCAGGGTTTATAGCAGGCCTCACTGTTAAATTTTGGGAGGCCACAACCACTGGAAATTAAACACAAAATTCTGCAAAATTATATTCTCCTGAGAAAGGGCCATTGTTTCAACTTAATCCTTAAAGAGTAAGAATCAGGCTTTTGTAAGAGTCATTGAGTAAAGTGTAATGAAACTTTTCAACTCAAAAGCTACCAACGAAGAAAAGACCCATGCGAGGCTGGCACTTCCAACATCCATGCCTCCTGGAGCCTTCGGAGTATTTCCTGCCTGGAATTGAAATGATTATCTCCATCCGATTATTCCTTTCTTATTTGATGAATGTTAAGTATATGGACACCTATCAGGTGCTCTGATTCAGCCTCTTGTCACCTGCAAATCTGTGACACTAGAAGTTTGTCAAAGTGCTGCGGACACCTGAGAGGCTAAGAAGTGTCTGAGAACTCACAAGCACACGTCTGTTCAACCCAGAGGGCATCACAGGCAAATGGATGGACAATTTCACCTAGGTCTACAACTAGTGTGTTTACTGGGTTGTTTAATGGGGGGAATGGAGGGGGGAGCTCTTACAGAAGTAGGGGTAACCCCAAGGTATCACAAGCAGCCCACCCCAGGATGGTTAGCTGCTCCCAAAAGCTGCATCCATGGAGATCCCTGCTGCACTTGCCGGCAGCTCCCTCCCTCCAGGAAGACACACTCTGAGAGGGCATAACCACGCATCAGCCTCTGGGGCTTCAAGCTTTTCTGTTTGGGGCCAAACCAGCACCATATTCAACTCATTACAACTCCCTGTTTCTAGAACGCCCATCTCTTAGAGGTTGGTTCTTCATCTCAAAGACAAAGCGCATACAGTTTTGTGGAAATAAGCTACAACTTTAGGTTGGCAGCTAAATTCGGCTCTTGGAGGATTGGTTGCTTCCCAGGGACACTGGCCTTCCACAGGCCATGCAGATTGATGGGCTTCCGATGCTGGTACAGATTAAAGTTTCTGCTTGACATCTACAAATGGAAGTTCTCCTAGAACTAAGCTACAGAACTCCCCAAATATAAGTCTATACTTCTCACAAGACATAAAGTGTCCTGCTTTGAAAGGTAGCTTTTCATAATCGTCCTCCCTTATTTTAAATGCTTAGAAATAGAAATCAATTCAGGGTGCCTATCATAGTTGGGATATCGAAACGCAAAAGGAATGCTCATCAAGCTTTTATTCTAGCTAGCTTTACCACATCCTATTCTACACTGTCCTCAGAAGGTGAATTCCCTCTGAAAAACAGCTTTTTCGGTGGGAAGCAGTGTTTGGAGAAAGCACCCAGCTTTGTAAATAATGCTGCAATGGCGCCACCTGCTGTGGAATAGAGACATTACAAGAGGAACCTCAAAGTGAGTTTACGTCTTTCACTTCAGGACTGGCAAATGCCGCCTACTAAAGGCACTTTGCCAAATGGTGGGTGGCGGGGAGAGACAGAAAACCTGAATAAGTAGAATGGATTTGAAGACTATAAAAGCAACTGCAATAAACTACTGTTCCCCCCCCCCCCAGCTACCTCCACTCCAAAAATCAATCTTACTAAACCAGAATTCTGAACATTTATTCTCCTTAACAATCTGCAACTTCTCCCCAGTGCTCCCTATACTAAATATAAAATATGATGATGATGTGTGTGTCTATGTGTGTACAGGGGAGAGAGTCAAACTCCTCCCTAGCAAGGGCCTTTCATACCCCCCACCCCGATATAGTTCATTCCCCAGCTCCTTTTTGTTCGTTTGCTTGTTTGGGTTTTTTGTTTTGTTTTGTTTTTCCAAGACAGGGTTTCTCTGTGTAACAGCTCTGGCTGTCCTGGAACTTGCTTTATATATCATGCTGGCTTCGAACTCTCTGCTGCCCTAGCTACCTTTAAAAGACTGTCTTACCTCATTAGAAGATCAAATCATCCAACTTAGTGTTGTGGATGACTCCCAAGTGGATCCTGCTCCTTCAGTCCTGGCTGAGCAGTGTGGATGTGTCTCCATTCCTTTCCAGCAAAGTCAGGCACAAACCTCATCTCCAGAAATGAGCCTTCGGTCCTCACCTCAGGCACCGCTTGTCCATTTCCCTGGGTTGTTTTCCTCATTCTGCCCGTGAGTGAGAAATCCCCAGAGACACAACACAACCCTTTTGATTATAAATTTGTGTTTTTATTTCTGAGGACAAGGTCACAATCTTCATCAAGTTCTTTAACAGGTCTTGCCAAAAGGGTAGTGAACTCTGTGGCCCAAATGTCCTTCTGTTGTTCCCTGGAGACGCCTTCGTTTCCCTGCATTTGGCAAAGCTCCTTGTTTTTCTGCTCTGTCCTGTCCCTGTCACCTGGTTCCTCAAGGCCCTGTGGTGCCCCCGCATCCTTAGACACACGGAAATGAGAGCCCACCCTCCTCTATGTGTCTTTCTGTTGGTTCCCGTTGGGGACAATGACCTTATTTTGTCTTGTTACTACTCCCTGTGTGCTTTTAACCAACCTGGGCACACTGTCTTATTTCCAGATCTACGGGTACCTTGACAACTGCATCTGCATCTTTAAGCTTACAGTCTCTGAAGTGTCTACCAGGGACTTCAGGTCCCGATGACTGAGTGTGTCTCATTTCAGGATCCTTGAAGAAAGGGAAAAAAAAAACTGTCAATACTGGCTGCTGTTTTCTTATTTAAAGTTTCATTCTTATTTAAATATCTTTTGTCCCTACTTTAGAAAAGCAACTTTAAAATATCACTCCTGTGCACATAACTATAACTAAAAGTCTGAGCCTGGCATTTTTGAATTGCTTTTGACCCCAAGCATTTCCCATGCGTTTCTATTAGGGGCCATGTTGAATTTTAGCGGAGCAGTTTCTTATGAAGAAACTGTTGCCTCTGGGAGTTTCCTCCGGGGCCCAATACCTAGTCTTCAATGCGGGCACTTCCTTTGATCTTGCTGGAGAGAGATCAAGTGTTGGAACAACACTCAGGACTAATAATCCTTTCGAGGGTTCCTCAGATGGTTTATAAGCTGAAACATTATTTCCAGTCATACCGCTTTGAATGATGACTAGGGTCAGGCTTGTGTGGGTGTGACAGTTGGGCAGGATTCCCAGGAGCTGACTGATCAAGCTGCCGTCAGTTCTATGAGGCATTCCACCTGAAAGATGTTCAGATGTGTGAGAAAGAACAGTTGCAGGAATCAGTGAAACTGATTTGCATTATTATTATTGTTATTTTTTTTCAATTGAGAAAAGATCCCACTCTGTAGAGCAGGCTGGCCTCAAACTCACAGGGATCCAACCTGCCTTTGCCTCCAGAGTGCTGGGATTATAAACGTGCACCATCACACCAACAAAATTTACATTACTATAAAGGATCATGTTGATAAGAGGCCAAAAATGTTTAGTTGAATAATAAGATTTAAAATGAACAATTGAGAAAGCAGAGGTGAGAATTTAACTGAAAAATATATTTCTTAGAATCGTTAAATGTTTTTTTTTCTGAAAGAAACCTTGGTGATGATGTTTGTACAGCTATTTTATATGTAAGTTAAGTGTCTGAAGGGACTTCCCAGGTCTATTAGAGATCTGATTAAACTTGATACAAATTCCAGTTCCCAAGCCAGGGAAGTCTGCAGGATCCAAGATTGATTCTGCAGTGTCTGCTGGTGTATATCCCTCTGTGCCCACATCCTGGCTCATGCAGGCTGCCTCAGTGTGACGACTCAGTAAGTCCAAGACACACACATCGTAGCCCTTTTCCTGATTCCATCAAGAAACACAATTCTACTAGACACTTTAAGCCTCTCCTTGTAGACAACTAGAAGAGTGGAAGAGGTGGAGAGAGAAGCAATGAACAGTCGTGGGAGGTCCCACTGGAACACGCAAGAGCCTCAACTACAGAGCACCTGACTTTCTGCCATGTATACACAGAAACAGGGAAAAGTTGGTGTGCAGAGACAATACATTGAGGTCAGAGGGAAGGAGAAATAAAAGACCATGTCTCCAGAGGAAGAGCCTAAGATAATGCTCCCCTGCTTTGTGTGGGCCTTACATTTTGGCTCCTTGTGCTGTGGAATAGCTTTACATCCTTATAAATTCTAGAAATGTTAGGTAGGACTCACCTGTAACAACTCTTAGTGGTATCCTGTGTGGCCCAAGAAACACACACCTCTCCTTTGTACTTATTTGGGATAAGTTCATTTTGCTGTCAGAGTTGGAGGACTTCAACAAGATTTTCTCATTCCAGCCCTTCATTTCCCCGATGTTGTTCTGACGTATTGCGGTTCTATCTTACTCGCTCCTCAAGGGATTACAGTCACCGTACTCTGGTTCACGGCACACACCATTACCGGTGTCTGCAAGTAAAAACTCTGTTTTGTTCATGTCTTTAGTCTCTACTCTCATGTTTCTCTTTTATGGTAGGTAATAATTTTCTACTGGGTATATTTGTGTTTTGTGAACATAGTTGCTTTGTGGAATTTTTTTTTTCCTGTGCTGAAATTGAGCCCAGGGCCTTGCCCATGCTCAGCAGATACCTAAACTGAGCTATACTCCCCTCCTGGACACCCATTTTCCTAGCCCTCCAAAGCTACTGAGGTAGAGGTCCTATCCTTTTGTTTACTTGTTTTACTGAGCATGGTTTCCCAGCTCCACACACTTTGCCAGGTGCTAACAGTCTGCTTCACAGTGATGTCCCTCTTGACTACCATGTCATGTCCAGCTCTGCTCACTACTTTATAACTCTATATCAGACATCCCTGACCAGTCCTTTCTGGAACTGTAGGACGATTTATTTTATATTGTATAAAGCAACTAGTTAAACCTCTACTCTTAATAGGTGTAAGAAACGCTTAGTGACCTTCAAAAGATGGTGGAGTAGGTGCAAGAGCCTGCAGTTCTGCGTGGCTGGCAACCGGCAACTTTGCTGACTCCTATTTTTGTTGGTGTGGTAGCTATAAAGAGATCTCACAGTGTTGGTTTAACTTGAATTCTATTGCTAACCATTTAATTCTATTACTAACCATTTAATTAAATTAATTTAATTAATTAAATTTCCATATGCGTATTAGTTTTTCCTCCTTAGTAAACTGCCTGACCATAATCCTTTGTTGCTTGTGTTTTCTTAGCCTCTTAGACATTTTCACACATTTACTTCTTTCCTCTCCTTTTATTTACCAAAGTGATTCCTTTCTGAGTTCCACCTCCGGGACATAACAGTTCCATACAGGCCAATGACTGCATAAAGTAGAACGCTCCTCTGGCTTTCTTTCACCCTTTTCTTTGGCTTTACTGTCAGCTATCTTGTTTTGTCATCCTCTCCCTAACCCTCTTATTCCTAAATCTTGCAAATGCAAAGCTGATGTTCTGCAGATCACAATAAACTGCTTCTGTCCCAGGAAAACATGGAAGCCCCTAGTCTGTGTCCCATGGTAAGCAAGCTCTTCCGTGCCAGAACTTAGCTCTGATTCTTTGGAACAAGGGACCAGCTCTTTTTCATTGCTGTGTTTCAGGCAGGAGTCCCACCCAACCGTGTTTCTCTCTTGGTTGTGCTGTTTTACTCGTCTTGTTGTATAAAATGAGAGGACTGGTTTATACAATCTGCTTTCTGCATCGGTACCATATGCAGCTCATCTCCACGCTTTGTTGGTACTCCACTTACTCTCTCCAGAGCGGGATGCTTCCCCTGCTGCCGCCTCTCTCCCAAGGTCAGGTCACGTGTCCTCTGCACTGCACATCTTTACAGTACCTCATTTCTACTGTGCCTTGTCCTGCCTGCACAGGTCTACTTTCCCCCTACACTATGCCATTTTTACACTGAAATATTCCCAATCCAGTCAGCAAATACTCACAGAACAGAGGGTTTTCCTTCCAGCTTCTGAAAAGCACATCGCCGCTACTCAAGAGCATAGCATTCTGCTATCAGTAGATTGTGAGCTCCCTAAGGGCATGGGAGGTGGGATAGAGGAGCCTGTGAAAGGCCCAGACTCCAAAAATATCTGTATCTCATAGGTTCACAAAGCGAACAAATGAATGTTTCATTTGTTTGTCTAGCTCCAGGTGCCCTATGGCCCTTTCAAATGTTCCTATGTGAGGTGATTGTTTCTGCTTCTCAGTGGAGCGTCTTGTATTTGGGTAAGACAATTTGAATATAATTTAATCAAGGGTTAATTTTAAAGGCCCATGTGTGTGTGGGTGAGGAAAATAATAAGAAATCTAGAAGAAGTGCGAGAATCCCGTTCCAGATCTTGGAGGCAGAGCCAGGTGGGGAGTAGAGATCAATAGTGGAAATATTAGACAAAGGGACCCCTCCCCCAAAGAGAAAGCGGGGCGCTAGACACCCAACCTGTGCTCTGCTTTCGCCATTCATGGATGGACCCGAAGGAAAGCAGGGGTGAAGAGAACAGTTTGCGCAGGCCAGTCTTGGGCTCCCCGAGATGGACGACAAGGACGAGGAACTGAAGCGCCAGGCAGGAGACATCTAGGTCTTCAGATTTCCTGTTAACATTTTTAGATTTAGCGTTTAAATTTCATGGCCCGGACAAACCTTATTTCTACTCACTAAACTATTTCAGAGGAGCGGCCTGCTTGGGGTCAGGACTCTACTTTCTGTCCTGTCCTGTCCCGTCCTGTCGGAAAAGCTTTGCTTCTGTTTGGTTAACATACCAGGATTTTGCTTGATTTTTATGAGGGATACCGTCACCATACTACTTACGTTCAAAGCACTTATGCCAGGGGCTAAAAATTTAATCACGTACTAGTTGGGTAGAGAGAAAAGTAAAACAATGAAGAAATACAGCGATAAGAAAAGACACAAATTATGATAACTCAGAGAGCCCAGTGTCTCCAGGTACGTGTCAGGACGGTTTCTTCGAGTCGCTAACTGAAAGGGGGCGTTAAGGCGGCTGAGGACACTGCGGTTGTTTACGGGCGGGAAGTGCAGCCCAGCATTACACAATTCGCTAAAAATGGAGCTATCGCTTGGACAGATTTAGGCTCCGCAGCCTCGGAGTGGACTAGCAGCTACCAAGGCTTAACGTGATTGGTAGAGGTCTCCCTGCTACGCTCCGCCCACACCCCAGCCTCCGCCAAAGGGGATGGATTCGGGGTTGGGTGGGTATCCCACGCCCAGAGCTCCCGGGCTCCTGCCGCTGCGGACCACCGGCTGCTGCAGTCACATCCCGAAATAGACCTAGCTTCTCCGCGCCGGACAAATCTGGACCGGCGCGGGAGGCGTGGCTAGGCAGACGGCGCTCATTGGCTGCACAGCGCGAGAAGCCGAGGAAGGCTGCTCCGAGGCAGGCTCGCCCGCTTCTAATCAGGTCAAGGCCTGCAGCGAGCCCGGGTGCTGCCGCCAGGAGGAGCTGGCCGGGGAGATGTGGCCAGGGGAAGGAGGATGAGAGAGAGGGTCTGAGCTCCCTCGCCGCGCCTTGGCTCCCAGGGCGGGGCAGTGGTTCTCAACCTTCCTAATGCTGCGACCCTTGAATACATTCCCGGTGTTGTGAAGACCCCCCAGCCATAAAATTACTTTTGTTGCTACTGCATAACTGTACTTTTGCTACTGTTATGAAGCGTAATGTAAGTATCTGATGTGAAACCAAAGGGGTAGAGACCCCCAGGTTGAGAATGGGCTGTAGGCCCATCTGCGTCTTCCTGCATCCAGCCAGACCTCAGCCTCTCCCGAACCCTTCTTAGAGTCGTTGTTTGGCTTTTTTGCGGACCCTGGAGCTCTTCCACGGATAGTGCCCGGCAGCAGCAGGGGAGACCTGGCAGAGAGCGTAAGCTTCCCTTGTGAGCCCTTCTTGAGACCCGGGCCGCCTGGGAGGCCTTGAGAGCACAGTTCCAGGTCACCCGGCCTGATGTCTCAGCATTCCTGGCTGTTGGGGATTTTATTCCTAACAGCCAGCACCCCTTCCCAATTTGCAACTCACACCTACCCCCCACCCCCACCCAGTATTCTTCATGGTTTAGCTAACATCACCTCCTTGGCATTCTTCCGGACTTCGAAGTTGAGCTAAGGGCTCTACCCTCCCCCCAACCCCCATCACTGACTTCATATGTATCTTTAGGGAGAGGAGGGGTCTGCCCTTCAGCGGTTCAGTCAGTGGTGTGTGCAGGTTCCCCACAGGCAATCACAGCTCCGAGGAAGCGGACAATAGCAGTGTCATGCCAGGAGAGGAAGAGGGTGGTTCTGAGGCCAGCGCACCTGAGAATGGGGGCCACCTGCTTTGAACACTGTGTAATCTGAAAAAGAGAGGAAAAAGAAAACAAAACCCAAGTTCTAGGAACCCCTATTGATATTTTTTTAATATCAAATAAGGTGATAGTATCTCTCTCTCTTAGGATATTCAATGCAGGATTTTTCTGTGTCGCCTGGTTGTCCTGGACCGCTCTCTCAGTACACCAGGCTGGTCTCGAACTCTCAGATCCGTCTGCCTCTGCCCTCCGTGTGCCGGAATGAGAGGCGTGTCGCATAATCTCACGTCCCACTCTCAGCGGGGAGCAGCTGTAAAAGTGGTAGGATCTCAGTACTTAAGAAATGTGAGCTGCTGTTTCCCGTGATGTTTTACACGGACCTTTTAATAACGCTTGCTGTTTGGCAGACTTGCCCTATTCAGGATCAGGGAACTGCGAGGCCATGGTTCTCAACCTGTGGGTCACGAACCCATCTCCCAGGGGTTGCCTAAGACCGTGTCAGAAAACACGGGCATTTACAGACAGTTCATAACAGTAGCAAAATTACAGTTGCAAAGTAACAATGACATAACTTTATGGTTGGGGGTCACCACACAGGGGGAACTGTATTAAGGGGTTGCAGCGTTCCGAAGGCTGGGAACCTTGCTGCAAACTTCTCCCAAGCACGCTGGCTCCTTTCTCTCTGCCTTTCCTTTGCTGGCTTTCTTTTCCTTTTCAAAGGCCTTTTGCAGATTGGAATTTCAAGCGTGGAGAAGCTAGGGTTCCAGAGCAGAGGACCAGACCTCTTTTTTTCCTCCGTGGTGATCTGGAAGGCCTATGCCTTCTCCTCAGTTTGATAACTTTAGACAGGGTTCTCCTTCTTCTTACAGAATTTAGTTCAGAACACCTGGAATTGCTAGTTTTCTCTGCTCCTTCAATATGTATATGAATCTTGGAAACTTCTGCCTGAGCTATTGAAGGTCCATCCTTAAGGAAGATGGTGTCCTATCTCTCAGTTTGGGGCTGGGTTAGGAACCTGACTCCAAATGGTCAAACTAATATTCCTTGTTTGTTTGTTTAGCATTTTAAATTTTTTAAAATTAAATTATTAATTACACTTTATTCACCTTATATACCCCTGTAGTTCCCTCCCTCTACCCCCCTCTTCCAATCCCTCCCTTCCTCCCGCTTCTGCACCATTGATAGGGGAGGGCCTCCTTTCCTTCCCTCCGATCCCAGTCCATCAGGTCTCATCAGGAGTGGCTACATTGTCTTCCTCTGTGGCCCGGCAAGGCTGCTCCCCCTTCAGGGGGAGGTGATCAAAAGCAGGCCAGTCAGTTCATGTCAGAGACAGTCCCTGTTCCCATTACTATGGAACCCACTTGGACACTGAACTGCCGTGGGCCACACCTGTGCAGGTGTCCTACGCTACCTCCATGCATGGTACCTGGTTGGACCATTAGTCTCAGGAAAGACCCCTATGCTCAGACCACTTGGTTCTGTTGCTCTCCTTGTGGAGTTCCTGTCCTCTCCAGATCCCACTATTTCCCATTCCCCTCATATGATTCCCTGCATTCTGCCCAAGTGTTGGCCATAAGTCTCAGCATCTGCTTCGATAGTCTGCAGGGCAGAGCCCTTCCGAGGCCCTCCCTGGTAGGCTCCTGACCCATTCCATGCCCTCTCCTTCTTCCGATGTCCACCCCCTTTGCCCTTCTGGATAGGGATTGGGCATTTTCAAACTAATCTTCTTAAAGGCATAGGACAAGTTTACTTTTCCTTAGGTAACACCAGTTAGCAACACAGGGTCCTGCTTCCCTCCCAGCCCCTTTCCCTGCCAGGGAGTTGGTTCTTTCCTTCCTTCTGTTCCAGGACTGCCTTCCTGCAAGCTTTCCACTTAATGAGGCACCTCTCTGACCTAGTCATTTCTTTTCAGGGTCTCAACACTGGCTCCATAGCACCCCCTTTAAAATCTTTTTATTTATTTTACAAAGAGTAGTAAGATCTACAAAGTAGAGCTCATAAAATCTTTTCTTACCGTCTTGTTTTTGTTAATCCTCCATTTGTCCCTTTCTTTTCCTCTATTCATCTATGCCTAAACCTTTCCAACTCTTGGATGTCCCCTTTACTTTCACATCCCATGTCTCCTACTCTGTCTTCTCACTTGAGCCCCTGTCCCTACACAGGATCTTAGCCTCTCCTCCTTGGCATCTCTCTAGCCTTCTGGTCCCTACAGATAATCCAACTTAACCACACATATCTACAACTTTGGCTCTAAGATTTGAAAACATACATCCTTTTTCTTTTGGACCTCAGTACAATGTTCCCCCAGTTCATTCCATTTTCCTACAGGTTTCATGTTTTAATGATGAATAAAATTACATTGTGTATGGGTACCACATTTTCATTATCCATTCTTCAGGTGATGGACAGCTAGGCTGATATGATTTTTTAGTTATTGTGTGGGGGGCAGAGGACAACTTGTGGAGTTGGTTCTCCCTATCCATCAACACGAGTTCCAGGAATTGCCTTACTTCAAACTCTTTTACTTGGTGAGCATCTCACTGACCTACTCATTTCTTTTTCTTCCTTCCTTTCTTCCTTCCTTCCTTCCTCCCTCTCTTTCTTTCCTTTTCTTTCTTTTTTGTAGTTTGTTTTCTCTTTTTTGAGACAGGCTTTCTCCAGCACTGGCTGTCCTGGAACTTGCTGTGTAGATGAGGCTGGTCTTGAACTCACTGCCTTCCCAGTGCTGGGATTAAAGGCATATGCCACCACACACAGCTGTCACTTGTTTTCTTGGTGGTGGCCACTCTGACTGGAGTGAGATGGAATCTGAAAATAGTTTTAATATGCATTTGCTTGATGAATTGGCAAATGGCATTGAACATTTAAAAATGTATACATAAATGTATATAACAACAATTATATATGTGTCTGGACGTGTCTCAATGTTGATGTGCCTCAACAATTTTCTCACAGTCTGTAGGCTCCCTCTTCACTTGGATGGCAGCTATTTTTTGTTTGTTTGTTTGTTTCTTTTTTGAGACGGGGCTTTTCTGTGTATTCTTGGGCGGCCTGAAGCTTGCTCTATAGACCTGGCTGGCTTCCAACTCACAGATCCACTTACCTCTGCCTCCCAAGTGCTGGGATTAAAGGCATGTAGCATCACTGTCCAGTGGTTTTCTTTGCTATATAGATGCCTTTTAATTACACAAGGGCCCATTTGTTGGTTGTTGGCTAGAATCCTACTCAGGAAGTCCTTACCTGTGCCTGTATTTTGAAGCACACTCCTACTTTTCTCCCCTAGAAGCTTCAGAGTTTCAAGTCTCAGGTTGAGTTTCTTGAGTCATTTGGAGTTCAGTTTTGGATATCTACATGTAGACATCCAGTTTCACCACAGCCATTTTTCGTTTGAGGCCGCAAAGTGTAGTTTTAGCATTTATCTTTATTTCTTTTCCTATTGCTGTGTAAAATACGCCAACAAAAGCAATAAAAGACAAGGAGGTTATTGCAGTTTATGGCTGAAAAGCATACAGTCCATTCTGGCAGGGAAGTTAAGACGGGAGGAGCTCTCTTGCACACACAGAAAGCAGAGAGCAATGAAGGATTGCACTCTTCTAGCTTGCTGTCTTATTCAGACCTGGGAATGGTGCCGCCCACTCTTAGCGTGGATCTTCCCAGCTCAGTTAACCCAGTCAACGTAATTCTCCACAGGCATGCTCAGAGGTTAAATAATCCCTCCCACGTGTGCTGGAGTCCTGTCTCCCAGGTACTTACAGATCCTGGGAGTTGATGACACACACTGTCATGGCATCTGTCAAAAATCAGATGGCTGAAGTTACATTGGATTCTACCTGGGTCTCTAATCAATTCCACTGACCTACAATGTCTGCTTTTGCTCCAATACTGAGACTAATGTGGCATATTAAAAGACTGAAATGTCATTTATTCCCAAATGTATGTGCAAAAATTATTCTGGGAGATGATATGTAAGAGAATAATGTAAATAAAATGGAGCTAAATGCACTTATTCACTGACTCCTGAGGAAAGTATTGGAAAAATTCAGGCAAGCATCACATTTCCTTAAGGAAAGTTTATGGAAAAAATAATTCTAGAAATAAAGTCTGAGATGAGCCTTAGACATCAGGAGGAACTTCCAGATCTGAGTCTAGTTCAATGAAACTAGAAACCCTCTTCTCAAGCTTTTCTAGAATTGGAAAGCCAGGGCTGGGAAAAGAAGCCTGCTGCTCCCCATTGAAGGAAACTTCTCCAGATGGCCTCCCTCTGGGCAGACGCTGCCTGAGCCAGGCTGCCTCTCCCAAGAGCCCTCACCATGGCCCCCTTCATTTCCTTGTTGCGGAAGCTATAGATGATGGGGTTGCACATGGGGATGATGATGGTGTAGAGGAGGGAGAAAGATTTGTCTTTGTCAGGCCCGTGGGTGCTGCGGGGATTCATGTAGGAGAACATGGCTGAAGTGTACAAAAAGATGACCACAGTCAGGTGGGAGGCACAAGTGGAGAATGTCTTCCCTCTACCTGAGGAGGAGGCTCTGCCAAGGATGGAGGCCAGGATGCGGGCATAGGAGGTAACGATGAGCACCATGGGACTGAGCAGCACCACAATGGCATCAACAAAGATCAACTTCATGCTGAACTTGGGGTCCCCACAGGAGAGGGCAA